>OY754336.1:8870759-10100672 GCA_963573305.1 Pyrrhosoma nymphula
GTGCAGCAAGACCCTGGAAAATGCAAAAGATTTGTCTGGAAAACCTGGAAAACTCAGGGAAAAAAGAAATTGAGATTCACCGGACATCCTGCACATAGGACTTTGTAATACCATGCACCTAACTATGGTAAAACCTGACAAAACTAACAAAGGTCTCCAAATGCAAGGCATATTATTCCGACATGGATTATGACATCCTCATAATAACTGCCGAAATAACGTTGTCTTTTGGTGGACCAAGCTTTTAGTGTTGTATTTTCTGTGCATGTTGCAGGAAAATGGAGTACACGGATATGCTTGTTAACATGTTGGGGTTGGCTGTCTTATGAAATTGCTTTTCACAATCAGTAAAATGTTTTGCAAAATTGTGTAGAAATGAAGAAAATTTTACCGTAGGGATCTAAGCATGACTTTGTAAAGACAAAAAACGATGTAAAATTGAGAAACTAAGTAAAATGAAGATTTTACTATAGAAGAACCCTATGTTTCCTGGCCAAACCTTTGTATCGCTATGCAAAACCGAGAGTAGCGTAACATCGAGGTTTTACTGTAGTTTTTTTTATTTTATTCATTAGAACTTTGATGGGCTGAGTATCTCAGATGATCCACATCCAATTCATCGGAGGAAGTCATCGTCAACTTCTGCTGGATCTGGTGGAGTGTTTCGTCCATTTGATGACCACTCTGATGACAGCGAAACATCTTCCGTGTGTTCTGAACGTTCCTTTGATTCCTTCAGGAGGCCATCTGATGTAAGTAGTATTTTGCATGATTTTGTTTCTGTAATCCGAGTGAAGTTTACCTTAACATAGTTTACTGCTCATGTATAACTTCATATTGTGCTCTACTCATCTGCTCATTGAAAATATCCAAGGAATTACTAGTGCAGTAGAAGATACTTCAAATGACAAGGGAGAAATAATTTTCAGGGAGTAGATACCTTCGTTTCTGAAAGATACTGTTAATTCTTTCGTTCATCTTTACTTTACCGTTGGCAAAAATACATTTGCATGGCTTTGTCATCATTATTCATGGATTATATTTTTAAACAAGTTGGAACAAGTGAATTATGTATTACTTCTAATTAATCTCTTATTTAGTACAAAAAATAATATTCTTAAAACTCAATGAGTTTTGAAATAGAATTCTGAGAATAAAATAGCTTTTTGGCTTAATTTTGTGGAAAATATCTCATTTTATGTGGAATTCTTCATTTTCCAACTCTGATATATGATCCTCTACTGTATATCCTTGTATATTAGTAATTCCTTGTTTCAAATGGATAAGTATGTCATTGACTACAAATTTTGACGTACGGAGAGAACTTAAAACATTAATTTAGGATCTTTTAGTACCATTCTCTTTTCTACCAAGGACTGTATTGCAGTGGTTCTCAAAGTTTGAGAAAGTATATTTCTTGTCGTGTATGTGTGCATAATGTTCTGTCATCTACCCTCCTTATGATTATTTTTTGTAGAATGCGATGGTGGGTGGCGTAACATGGTGGAACTCCTTCATGATGCACAAAGGGTAAGAAAAAGACTTTGCTGTTCCACAAAATAAAATATATTTGCGACCGGTTTCGATACGCCAGATGATGATACGCCGTATCGAAACCGGTCGCAAATATATTTTATTTTGTGGAACAGCAAAGTCTTTTTCTTACCCTTTGTGCATTTTTTGTAGAGCTTACTGTGTTTACTGGGATATCTACATATTTGTTATTCTGATGCAAATATCTCAGTAACTAATAGCCACAGATTCAAATTCTAATTTTTTACTGATTTCAAATACAGTCAACTCTCGATTATCTGGCTTCCGATGATCTGGTTTGCAGATTATCTGTGCTATTTTCTCATCCCTACACTTATAAGTTTAAAAAATATTCCAATGGTAAAATTAAGTAAATTCTTTGAAAGTTCGATGTATCGAAAAAGAATTGAAAGTTTGTAAATGTCTCTTTTTAGGTTAACTTTTTAATTTATCACAGTATTATGGAAATTGTTTGCGATGTTTACGAATGATGAAAACTTAGCCGCATCTGCTTCTGAAATTATTTTATTCGTTCTTTCCCATTACCCTTTGCCACTGAATATTCTATCTTCCTAAAACGAACAGAATAGTAAATATACAATGGAAATAATTTCAAACAAACTACTGGTAACTAACTTATATTATACTTAAAAATAACTACTTGTTGTTCCGTGTGTTCTTACTTATCGGCCTGAATTAATAAATACGAAACAGTATCAGTGCTCCCTGATGTCCCTGGTCATTATTTGCCATTGAACAGTCATTTGTTTTTACCCAGATATGATTGTGCCAGTTCATTTGTGTGGAAATCTCAATAACTTCAAAGTTGCATTTGTTACTGTAGTGCCGCGTTCTGACAAAGCTAATGCAAATGGGAGAAAAACAGAAGAAAATTGTCCTTACCATCACTAAAAAACTACATCTACATCTAAATACTACCCCACAAGCCGCCTCAATAGGCGTGTGGCGGGGGGTGTTAGGACACCAGCCGTTTACATATAAAAAGGAAACGCTCTAATGAAATTACCCCTACCATTTATTGAAGTCCCTTATTGTTCGGGGGAAAAACGAATTCCCATACCTATCCGTTCGGCAAAATATCTCTCTTAATTTATCATTTCTAACTAACTAGAATTGATTACAAGAAATAAAAAAGGAGAGACTCCGCTTAATCTGGCAAAAGAATATGATGTGGGATTACAAACAGTTCAGGATATAATTAAGAATAAAAGTAAGCTGATAAAGTTTGCTGCAACCTAGGACAGTGGTTTGGGACCCTCAAAACGTAAGACTATTAAACGATCAACCTTTCACGATTTAGACTCCGCCTTGCTTCTTTGGTTCAATCAAAAGCAGTCAAGTGGTATACCGGTCTCAGGCCCCATGTGCGCACAGCAGGCTGAACTTTTTCACGAGTCTCTAGGGATAGAAGGAAATTTTAAAGCTTCTTCTGGGTGGTTGACGAGATTCAAGCAGCGACATGGAATTCATGAAATTGCTATTCAGGGATAGTGATTGAGTGGCAATGTTTCAGCCGCTGATGCTTTTCGCTTGGAGTTCACAAAATATGTAAAGGAAGAATTGGCACCCGCACAGAAACTCTGGTGAGTGTTGAAACTTTGCTGGATTATATGGCGAAAAAATGTTTTCAATTATTGTGACGTAATCTCAACCAGAAAAATAAGAACTGCAATAAAAGAAAACGTGAAGAAATCAAGTAAACAGCAAAAAATAACTTGTTATTTCCAAGATTGACAATAAAAGAATGCACTCTATTCTGATATTCCCTTCGATTATGTTTTTTACATTTACTTCAAATACGAAAGATATGCTATTGTTTTTTTTTTATTATCAATATGGTCAAGTTAAGCGCCCATTATCTTTTGTTTCAAGCATTAGAAACTATTTATTAGATTAGAAAATATTTATGGATGAATGTTGAAGATTTCGTGATATTCTAAATAAACAAGCCGGAAAATTAGCATTTCGTTATTCACTTGTTTTCTTGGCTTAACACCTGCTGTCAATTGTAATGTGAAATATTTTGAATCCTACTAATGCCGAATTTATATATTATATCACATATTTTTTAGAGGCTCACAATATAACAATGTTTTGTATTATATAATCACTTTGATGTCATACATTTACTGAAAATAAGCAAGATGTCAGTTTTTTATTGTCTACGTGGTCAAGCTAAGTAAGTACCCATTTTATTGTGTTTCAAACATTAGAAGCGATAAATTTATAAATGTTTGCGGTATTACTATATTTCAAAATAATTGTAATATTTAGTATTTCATTAGTTGTCTTGCGGTAACTGCTGCAGTCTGTTATGTGAAATAGTTTCCATCTTATGAAGTGAAATGTCAATATCATAACCACATTTTCCATGTTTTTCGGTTATCTGTGTTTTTCAATTATCCGTGCCTCGTCATTTTCATTATCCATTAGTACGGGTATTCGAGAGTTGACTGTAGTTATAAAAACTCAGCTCTCGAGTAATCGGAAGTATCCCAATAATGTCAACTCATATTTTTCTTTCATTAATGGGTATATGTGTAGAGTACATATTGACCTGATTTAATGTCATCGTAAATGATATTGAGAGGTTTTTGAAGGAATTTATTTCAATATAGGGTAAATTCAAATTAATACAGCTGAGTTGAAAAACGAACTGTTTAATTATTTCTCAGAAATGTAATTGTTGTGTGAGTGTGAATGCAATAGGTAAATCAGATTATGAGATTATTAAAGAGGTGCATATTATATTCTTTTGTGTAATTCGTCAGTTTCTAGCTTGTCAAATTAAACTCCAATTCCATTTGCCTATTCTCTCTTGGAGCTTGTCCCTTACATGAATGATAAAAAGCAATTTTATTGGTCAGGTAACTGTAATTGCCTGGTCTGATGTGCACCAGTGTACCCTGTCTAAGAAGGTACCATGCCTGTATATTTTCCCAAAAATTAGCTTAAAAAAGCAGGTGCATATCATGCAAGAGGTTGTGTGTTAAAAACTTCCCATTCGACTGAGTGCCTGGCTTCCTCCAAGCAATTGACAAGCACCCTCACCAGGAGGGAAAGGGGGCAGAACTTTTTATGGTCTAGCTAGTTAACCAAGTATGGAAATTCTGAGGTGGGAGCCAGCCACCTTTGTGTATACCAGTCATACAGCTCTCAAATGGATGCCTGTGACGAGAAAATATACTGTATCATAAGCAGAAGGAAACATTGGTTCTCCATCATAGTTATTCATGTCGAAGTCTTATTTCAATCTCTCCCACTTCGTATGTTATCACAAATTGACTTACATATTGTTTCATAATATGTCTCTTGCACATGCCCAAGGATTCAAACACATACATAATATATTTCAGTTTCTTAAGTGAAACATGCAACTGAAAAACTTTGGAAACCACTGTTAAAAGGTACAAAAGTAGGCATGTACTAAAAGATCCTTAGAAAGCAATGTTGTTGAAATACGGCTGAATTACTTGATGTTCCTTATGTTTGGAATGGATGCTGTACTTCAAAATTTATTTAGTTACATTAAGCTTTGCTTTACCAGTTTCTGTAAAATTTGTATGCCTTCTCAGTTTGGCAGTGTGAAATAATTACATGCTGCAGAATGCCTACATAATTTTCCATTTTGACTTGCTTTAAAATAGAGGTAATCACTTATTGTTTTTCTTTTTTCAGCTGAAATTTCAGCTTTGCTAGTGCTTTATTTTGTTTTATTTGTTTTTTTTTGTCTATATTTCTCCAAATTGTCATCTACAGATGCAGATTAGACTGCATGGTTTTGTAATGTTTTAAGTATCTTTGGAAGATCTTGCAGTGCTGTTGTGGAAGCAGTTTTGGTAGGCATCCAGAAGAAATGGTTGAGAGGTTTTTAATGCTTTTATCAGTCCATAAGTTGGGGTACCTATTTTGTAGGATCATTGCCAGAGTGCCAGTCATCGTTTAGGGTTTCAAGAACTTGTGTGATTCAATTTTTAGAATTTATAGCCATGAGAAACAATTTATAATGATAATATAGTGAAAGGCCGTTATCTACAACGCGGGAAATTTCTACTGAAATTGTGCATGCCATGTTCTTCTGTTTACCTCCTGTGAGTTTTCAATAAAATTTAGTTGTAGTGCAACGAGAAAAAAGTATGTTCGTCCAAAAAAAAGTATATTTGTCCAGGTCTATTGCTAATGAAGTGAATATCAATTTGACACAAAATTATTTCAAATGCTGAAACAAATTTGTGGATATGAGGATTCATATGCGATATGGGAAGTTTTGCAGGCTCAGTTATGGGTTAATATTCAGAATAAATATTGAGTTCACACTTCGTGTCATCATAATTAGTGCATTAGGAACTGTGGAAGTATTTCTTTATGCAAATCATTTTGAAGGGAATAATTGAAAAGGTGCAATCATTTTAGAGATGGAGTAAGGATAGGGAGAAGTCTTACATTTTGTGAAGATATTTCTGCTCTTAATGTGGTCAATTGATATAAAGTGGTCAAGTAATAATATGCAAGTTTAGTGGTAGTTTTCTGTTATCTGATATTCACAGAATACACAACTCCCTATGGATATCTGATATTCAGTGTGTACAATGGAATCATTATTATTTTTATATTTTAACTTAATTAAACTGAATTAAATTCACAAGTCAATTAATAAATAAGTACATATGTTATTCATGAACACTATTATTGTTTTAAAAAAAGGAAATATTGAATAGTTTTTAGGCAATTAATTTTTGTTTTTTTTTTAAGAATATGAAATTTATCGAAAGAAAAACCATAAATACTTACAAAACCTCTTACTTTCTTTCTTACTTCTTACTGTAACATATATTTGTGGACACATTCACCATATAGGGTAGGAATCTATAGGAACTTGTCCAGTAAGCCTTTTTAAATCCAATTGTAGTTGATAGGGATGGCTTATTTTCATAAAAATTGATTTGCTGTCGCATCCTCGGAAACTTTTATCTCTCTCCTTAATTTTACTCTTCAATGTAGCACAAAGGACCCCGTGAAGTTTGCCACATCCCCCCTTTAAATAACAAAAGTTTTTCTTCCAAAATGTTGGTGACATGGCTTACTTCTTTGAAAAGAGAAACCATTACATGTATACATTTTCAATTGCTTGAGCTTCTTAAAAGCTTATCTTAGAATGAGTAACTTTTAATCGTATTTTTTGCCAAGTAGATAGTTTTGTTTTACAAGTTGAAGTTGAAATTTTTTTTCCATCATTTAATCTTCGTATGTTTTTAGTTGTTGGGCTTAACTGCACCAATTGTTTGTGTCTTGTCTTTTGTTCCGACTAACCATGTAGCCGTATTCATGGAGTGGTTCTCAGCAGCGACTCTACAGAGATGTGTGGGAGCCATCTTGCAAGGTGGGTTTACACCCCCTGCCTTTTTCTTCAATTTTCCTTTCTCTATAAGAAACTTATCTTTCTCTTTATAGTTAATTAATCCATCTCATAATACTTCATTCGTTCACACATCGTAAGACTTGCACTCATGTTATAAATGTGCTACATTATGGAGCGGCAGTATTGATTATTTGGGAAATTAGTGGTTAATTAATATTAACTGTAGGAGGTAAAATTTATTTACAAAGGACTGGTAAAAATTAATGCTCTTAAATTAGGAAATCATAGTACCCTTTTATCCCTGCCATCCCTTAATGAGGTAGTTGTCATTCATAGTAATTCTTACTATACTAACTTCGCTAGGATGTATGTACATGCCTATCTCTTTTGCATTAGTTTAATGCTTGAACTTGCAGTAGTAAAACTAAATGTTTTTCCCCGTAGCATATTCTTCTCGTGCTTAAGTAATGGTAGATAATAGGCATAAGTTGGTATCATTAAATCATGCATCATTGTCAATTTACATGCATGGTGTATGTTGTCAGTTGCCTATATGATTAGTGCCATTTTCATATGATTTTTAATGCATATTACATTCACCTCAAAGGATCTTCCCCAAATCTAAAGAACCTGTCTTGATATTAGGCCTGAAGAAAATCCGTTGATAATTAGTTTCTTATTTCTTCCATCTATTCTGGAGCATTAAACTGTGTATTGATATTTTGTTGTAGATTCTTATTAGCGTGAAAATGTCTTGTAAAATAATTTTCTTGAAGTAATTGAATCAGATTCTACCAACATAAGATTTTTTAATTAATTCCTCCCTTGTTTTAATTAAATATCATTTTGAAGGCTTCATGATTCTACTTAATTCCATAAATGCCATGCTTAATGAGTGGTAAAAAATCATGTTCTATGGTGTGTTATTGTTCATCATAAGTTCCAGATAATATAGGTTTGTGAAAATTATATTTTGTTATCGATTTTCATTATTATTGGGAATCCATAAAAAGCTAATGAATAACTGTATAAAATGCAATCAGTATGTCGATATTTGCAAGCCAAGTACAGTTCTGTTCAAAAAAATCTTACCGCTGAATATTTCTAAGTCCGATTTTTATGACTAAGTGGCAACATGGCAGAACCACGCCCCCCTTAGAGAGCATTAACCTCTCCAAGCGGCCCTTCCTGCCCGTAACTGGGCGGGTTTAACCACCCCCAGAAGGAAAATTTTGACCAGCGAAAAGGATTGTTTTCGAGGGGAGGGCTAGGGTTTTTTTTGCTGTGATGTGTGAGTAAGAAGGAAGACGAAGATCTGCGAAGTTCAGGCGCGCCAAGATCCCTCGCACACGACAGATGCAAGCAGCCACGGAAAACAAAAGCCAATCTTAGGTCTCAATCACCGGAGTTCCTTTCGTTTCTTATGAGCATTTTAATTTATACGCGTATTCATTAATGTAAAAAAATTCAAATTTTTGACGCATTTTCGTTACCTGGAAGTCCTTGTGATATCGCAATCTATATTATATTTGAAATGGTGATATATATTGTGGATCGAAACTTGATCACTCAATTTTGCTCTGAAGTAACCGATAATGTCAGGCTCGAATTTGAGCGCACAACTGTCCTTGCAAAGCATTAAGGGAAAACATTTTCTATGGACGATGTATTTCTGCGCAAACAATTGTTTAATTTTAAAACGATGAGCTTTTAATTTCAAATTCTTTTAGCAAATAATTTCGTGATAATTCGCGGCTCAGAAAGAAGGACGTGCGGATTGAAAAATGCACCTTTCGCACTCATGTCATCCTTCTTGTGAATTCAGTCGTTTTATTATCCAATGAAGAACTTCAAATACGCGTATATTATGTGTTCACTAATGACATTATACCGCATATGAATGACTTGAGCTGGCTGATCTTAGTGGTTGTATCAGGTTCAATTCGTCACCCTCTTGCTTCACCGCCATTACTGCGTTTTCTATTCGCCATAGGTCAGATTTTTCTCATGCGAGATTCATAGAATAACATTCGAAATAGCACTTTATACTATGCGTTTTGTGGCTTTTTTCCTAACCTTATTACCTAAGCAGCACATATTTTATGGCGAAGTATAGAAAATTGAACCAATGTCCTGTAAAACGTGCAGAATTAATTACGACGTTTTGAAAGTAATAGGAGTTTTGATACCACAAGGACTCCCAGACAAAGAAAATATAAATACTATATATTTTTGATCAACCTGTTGTAAGCTAATAACGATAATTAATACGAGTAGGAAACTAATAAAAAATGAAACGAGTAAGGGGGATATTAGCCAATGAAGTGGGCGTTTCGTTTCCGAACTTCCCAGCTGCTGTGAACGAGAGATCATGTAAGTTTTCACATGTATGGGCCGCTTCCACGCATCCACATAATGTGCGGATACAGCTTGACCGACCACAACGTTGCTTCTTCGCTCATAGTAGAATAAGAAGCCGCTGCTCCCTTCCATTGTCACTTTTTGGCAGTTTCGGGCCTTTCTTCAAGCGAGGGTGATGGAAGGGGCTTCCTTTGGTAAGGAATGTTTATTGCTCTCTCAGGAAAGATTAGAAGGACCAAAGGGGTGGTGCCTCTATGCAAAGATCTTTGCTAATACAGTTAACTCACTAACTGAGTAGCAAATATTATACACACAGAACGGAGTAGATTGAAAGAGGCATTTGAGAGGGATGAAAGAAGAAATTATTTGCATCATGTTACTTTAATGGTAACAAGGAAATTTAATCCATATCCAACGCGAAACAATAATTGAGTACTGGCTGTAGTTCATGATTGAGTGGATTGAAAGTTTTTTTTTCCTAGGCAATCCAATATTGGAATAAAATAGTATCGAGCTACTTACATCCGAAGATATTTGAAGTGGATACGGCTTCCCTTGCCTCTCGAGAAAAACATGGGAAATCAAAAAAGCGCAGACATATAGTTCCAAGCATAGCGAAATAACTTGATATGATATTGGATACTTTAGAAAGCTCACTACTTTAAAATTATAACATTAATTAGTAATAGTTTGCGCATAAATACCTCACCCCTGAAATTCTCTTTCCCAGAATACTTTGCGAAGATAGGTGTGCGCTAAAATTTGAGCCTGACATTATGGGTTACTACAGAGCGAATTTGAGTGATCCAGTTTTAAATCCCTTATCCAAACTATTATTCTTTTATTGTTAATATTGCACATTCTTGTAGCTAGTTGTGTATTGTAATTACACCATCACCAAATTTATCTACGCACCTAATTAGATCAAAGAAAATGTTGTAAGCACTCTTCTGAAAGACGCATGCGTTTCCTGGCTTACTTTCGGAAAGAATTAGCAGCCATAAGGAAAAATTAAACAAAATTCCGAAAAGAAGTAAATGGCTAAAAACAATTTACGAAAGTTCAAATACAAAAGGGATTGCACTGCCACAAATATATGAGATAACACAATTAAGTCGAAATTGCGATAATTATTAACGTGAATGAATACGCTCGGAAATTTAAATAAATTTAAACAATAAAAACGAAACCATATCATTTCCAAGATGCCATAATTAATTCTTGTCATTTTACCCGATATAGGTTCAGTTTTTTCCTTGCAATCATTTACTGTTTCTGGAATTAAGTTTGGGGAAATTTACTCAGGCAGTGTTAGTATTCATTATTTGACGCATTTTTTGCCATCCTTTTTTAACTTATTTCATGCTGTTAGTTGTGATTATTCAATGTATTGTTCTATAAAAATTACGTATGCTATAAGGAAATGGGGTATTGTGAAGGCAGGCTGGCACATTTCACTGCGCGCGTGCGCATCTTCCTATGTCTTTTCAGCTGATGCTGGTTGACGGCGGTTCGGGCGACTTTAACGTTTAGGACGTTTCCTTTATTTATTTTTTTAAGTCGTGACCTTTTTACTGCAGAAAGTGGTTAGTTGATATAAAAAGGTGGGTAAAACTGCCGCAGACCAATCAAGTAAATGCTGAATCCGTATGACGATTCGTCAGTGCGTAGCAACCATCCATTTTTATTCAGTTAGTAATAGTTGAATGAAGGCAGGCTTTGAGCTTATTTCCTAGCTGGTTTCCACGGCATTCCAGCATTATAATTAAATGGCATTGGTCTATTTGCATCCTAAGAAAATTGACATGCATACTGATTCTTATTTATTATCGATGGAAAAAATTCAAACCAAAGAAGCGCAGCCATATAATTCCAGACAGCGATTGCGAAAATACGTCAAACTTTTGACAAGTTTCTACGTCAATGAATACGCGTATAAATGAAAAATACTTATTGGAAACTAAAGGAGCTCTGGGGACACGATTCGATCTCTTCGAGCGACGATTCGCGGTAATAGCCTTTTCTGGAGGAAAAATAATGGAAGATATGTCATTTGCAGCGGAATTATTCCCCGTACTCTGATAAAGACTTTCAATGGATATTTGAGTCCTGGCTTCTACATGGTAGCTTTCTATTACGAGAGATATCTGGTGACTTTGGCCGACACACCGATCGTTCATCTACTCATTTTCGCTCACGCCTAACCAAACGGGAGTCCGAAATCCAACCCATCTCCTCAGAAATCCCTTAGCAGGTCAAAATCGTCATTCAAACCCTCTCGGCAAGCGAGTTCGGAAGGAGGGCCGCCGTTCACTCGGAGAGTTTATTGCTCCCCCGCACATCTCCCTTTTCTTCTTACTCACACATCACAAAAAAGAAACCTTACCCCTCCCCTCGGCAATAATCCTTTTCCCAGGTCAAAATTTTCCTTCCGTGGATGGTTCAACTCCCCCAGCTACGAGGAGGGAGGGCTCTTGTTCCGCTTGGAAAGTTTGTTATTCTCCGTCACAGGGGGGCGTGGTTCAGCCACGATGCCAAATCATCAAAAACTGGGGACTTAGAAATTGTCGGTGGTAAGATTTTTTTGAACAGAACTGTACAAGTGTAAAATTGTATTTGTGTCAACTTTCATGAAATTCAAATGTGTATTGTAATTGGATTACATATGACTACTGTTATCAGCTATTTATAAGCAATTTCCATGTAAAAAATGATGGCAGTCCATAATCTTGATGATATTCACTTTAGTTGCATCAATTTGTATTCCAGACTCACATAATTACACTATCAGTAACTTTATATGAGGGAGAAAATTCATTCTGTAAATTAAATCCCTGTAAGCCTGGGTTACCCTCTGCGCACCATGAGTTGACCACCGTCATTACTGAAACTCTTCCCTGTGTTTTGTATTCTATATGGGCCTTGGATAATCTTCCCTCAGAATTTTCGACATATTTCTGGAATGCATATCTGACATAGAATGTACCTGTATTCCATTATATCATATTTCCTATCCCGGAATATGCAGAATTCACTAGAAAAAAACATTCACTTGGGCCCAGAATCCCCCCCACATCCTTGCCAGGTGCTTTCACCATCTAAGTTACCCTGGCTAGTTACAGTACCTGATGCCAAGTTGGGGATCATGGTTTGATGCCCAGTCTGGGCAAATGATTTTTGCATGCTTTTCTTTAACTCGCTATTCCATGGATCCATGGCTAAATAACTAAATAAACTTCCGAACATAACTAAATAATAATAATGCAATGAAATACCTTTCCTATATTGTGATTCGAGGTGGAATAGTGGTAAAGCATATGACTCTTGTCCCGAGAAACAATTAGAGTGGTCGCATCAAATCTACAACCTGGTGATTTTTTTCTAGTAAACAGTCCTAGTTTTTTTAGTCCTAGTTAATAACAACTAGTGTTGTTTTATAAACATTTTATGAACTGGGACTAAAAAGTAAAAATAAAAAATAAATTAAAAAAATGATTTTCTAAAAAAAATAAAATTTTAATTAAAAATCTAAAAAAAAAGAAATGTCTTAACATCATACTTAAAAAAAAGAAGTAATATTTTCTCAAGTGAATGAAAGTTTAGCCTAGTACTGGAAATAATGAAATTCAATTCAAGGAAATTAGCCACACAATGACAAGGCCACAATGAAAAGCTTGGGGCGCAACCTCATTCATATTTCCCACCTTAACTTTAGTTCATTTAAAGATCTTCTAGAAATTGTATATTGAAGCTCTCTCATTGAATACCAAAATCTTCATATTTAATGAATTTATATTGATATCGTTGCTTTTTGTTGTGGTTTTGTCATTGTGTGGCTAATTTCCTTGAATTAAATTTAATTATTTCCAGTACTAAGCTAAATTTTCATTCACTTGAAAAAATATTATTTTTTAGTATGATGTTAAGATATTTCTTTTTTTTTATAGATTTTTTAATAAAATTTTATTTTTTTAGAAAAGCTTAACTTACTAAAAAGCTTGCTTAAGTTTTTTTGTCATTTTTTTATTTCATTGATAATTTCACTCATTCTCCTCTGTGGATTACTGCTGTTGACATAACAGTGCATTGGATTCATGTTTTGGGTGAATTTGGAAAGGATGGCCTTTTTCATGTATTTTTTTTGTACACCTTGAATATTTATCAAATAATCCATTCTTAGTTTGTGTATCATGTTTCACGAGGTTGAATAGAATCAGTCCCGACTTCTTTTTAAGGGGTAAGTATTTTGCTATTGCTTCATAAGCAGTTGTTTTCTCTCTTGATCAGCCTGGTATTATTCTTGATTTACATAGCCCTTTCCCAAATGTGAGGTCATCACTTTACATTTCCTCGTTAGTTTCTTCTGGCGAGATTCCACTTAAGAAAACCTCTGATGATACTTTCGTCACCCCTGAATCAATGATTACTTTTTGGCTCATTGCTTTCATGTTGACTTCCTTATAGAAGAAAATTTTACGAAATAATATTTTCTTTGTTCATTTACCCAACTTGTGAAAAAGTAAGATTTTATGTTTTTATGAAATACTTCCAAATTTTAATGGTCATGCAACACACATTAGCTATGGTAACCAAAGGGTGGGTGTATTATTTTTCAATTTTTGAAGCTGATTTAATTTTCTTTTAATCGGCCTTTTGGTAGAAGACTTACAGTTTTTATTGGTAGCTTTCAAAAGTGTGTTCTCATTAAGTCTGATTATCTTTTTCTAGTTTGAGGAGTAATTTATAGCAATTGTAGTCAGCGAATATTAATTTGTTAGTGCTAAATGAATTTTCATGTGTTTCATGGTATCCTGCGTCAAGTCTTTAATGTGAATATATACATGTATGTCTAAATTGCCAAATGAAAAAATTCCACCTTGCTGGGAATAAATTTTGGACTTATAGGCTGCCCGGCTCATTGGTCTGTAATTCCATTACCAGCCCAGGTGGTTATTTGCTTATGACAATTTATATGTACTTGACTGCCATAATTTGCAACGGAAGCTAAGAACTTCATTAGAGCATATGCATTTAAAATACTTTTCAATTGACTAGTCTCTATGAACATCTATTTTGTGCTTCTTGTTATACTAAATGATTCAAAATAAGTGAAAGGATGACATTATCAATACTTATATATCCACGTAGAGAAAATAGTTGTCAATAAATGTGATTGCTATTGCTTTAAGGATTAAGGAGAAAGTGTTTTTAATATTACATTTGGTGTTGGTTAATTCTTTGATGTATGTGAATATCATTATGATATATATGCTTGGGTATCATTAAAAACTTAGTACTTACCATAAATTGAAATTTTTATTTTCAGTATTTAAGGAATTGGTTTTGTGTTAATACCCGCTGTTTAATAAGCTTATAATTATGGTTGTATTGATTAATGTGGCATTTCACGTCTGCATGTACATTTAGTTTGCTGAAATTAATAAAAAATTTAATATGAATGAAAAGTGATTACAAAATTCTTGCTTTTTTAATTTCATTGTTCATGACTTTGAATTTGTAAGGAAGCTTGATAAGGAATGTACCAAATAAACATTAATTGTAAAAATGCATTGTAATCTTTAGGTGTCTTAATCTCTGATTTTGCATGGCTCTGACTGCTATTGATGGTGCTAATATTATTATTTCATCGTATAAATAATTTATTATTCTTTTTTCCTTTGATTTCAAAGTTCTCTTGTATGAAATGATTTTTTTGTACTGCCAAGCCTTAATTGGAAATAGAAATAATATGTAACTCTCCTTTATGTGTGCATACTCAAAAAACTGTTTAAATATGATCTCGTGTGCCAAATTCTTTGTTGCCTTTGAGCATATTTTGTCTGATTAGATAAAGATGTGAAAATCACTGGTTTAATGCCTCAAAAATGTTGCATAGATTTTTTAACCAATGATTGCCATTGTTTTAATTCTGTTAATGAAAGACTGCTGGTAAACCAGTGAATGTTGCAATGCTTAAAGTTGTAATGTACCTAAATTTCATCATTGGCTCAGGATTGCTTACTATCTCATATTTTACATTCCACTGCAACATGTTTTGTAACAGCTGTTGGTAACCTTAAGGGACGATTTATCTCCTAGGATATTACTGAAATAATAGCAAATTGTGCCAGCACCCATTGGGGAGATCGCAAGGAGGGCCTTGTGGGGCTTCAACTCTACTTTCAGAATGGGAATCTACTCTCTGGTTCAGAGCTGAAGAAAATCATAGAAATATTTACCAAAATGTTCATGGACACACATACAAAGGTGAGCGAATAGTCATTAAATATTTCTCTGTATTCAAAAACTTGTAGTTAGGTGGTCAACCTACTGGGAACTTTGCTTTTTTTCCTATCCAGAGAACAGTAACTATATTTAATGGGTACTAAGATGCATGCTCATGTAAAAAGCACCATACATATAGGCATATAATTAGGGAAAAATAAATATTCTGGCTCCCCTTGATATTTTAAATGGTGAAACTGAGAAGCAATCTTTTACCAAATCATACAAGGCATTGTATGTAAATTTCACATGGCATGTACCAGGATGTTTTCATGTTTTTTTAGCATGCAGTGCTACAAATTTTTTACAAAAAATAATTTGTACATGTAGATTTTAACCACAGTTTATTGATAAATTGATGTTTCAACTGATGAATGTTAGTGAAAGTGGTGGACATATTGATGCTACATTTTTAGATCAAACCCTTGAACATGACAGTATCTGCCTCAAAGACAAAATGTATGACAATGGACCTGCTAGATGCAAGCTCACTTTTTACAGCAGGAAATGAAATTTACATACCTTGGCAAAGAGCTGTCTGGGTATGGTGATGTGGAATCAGAAGTCAGACAACAAACAACATAAGCCTTAAGGATAGCTGGATGCTTGAATGAAACTATACGGAATAACAGATGTGTGGGAAAAGAAGCAAAATCTAGAGTTTATAAAGCTACTTTAAGACCAGTAATGGCATATACAGTGGAGACTCAGCCAGACAGCAAGAACAAGAAGGCTACTAGAGACTAGAGAGATGAAAGCACTGTGGAAAATCACGGGTAAAGTATTACTGGATCGTATGAGTGAAGAAAGAATGGTTAAAGTAGCACGTGATCAAGTAGCACCTTCGAACTAAAGAAGTATACGAAGACCAATAAGATGGTGTGATAACCTTCCCGTAAAAAAAATGAAAGACAAGTGACGAAGAAAGAACAGGCAATCTGCCTAGTAATTATAAAGAAGGGTGAAGAAAAAGAAGAATTTTTAGAATTTAGTCAACCAGCTTTTTATCACATAAAGCTTGTTGCTGGGAATCTTTAGGCTAACTTTGACCTTGAAATGGACCATAAAAGGCAGGGTAATTTTTCATGGTTTTCTTTGGGGATAATGTTTCTTTTAAGGCAGAAAACATATGCACTTTATTTATTGTGTCAATTTTTGTGAAGCAACCTTAAAGCTTTTAGCCCTATCAGTGCCAGCAAATGCATGGCAGGGTGTGTACTAAAGCAATTTTTGTGTGGTTTTTATGTTTTATTTTTTTCAAACTTAAAACTCATTATATTTATTTGTTCTACTCAGATTTATTGTTTTAAGATTATGTGAACATTTGAGAAATAATTGGTGAAAAATAATGAATTAATTTTGAATTTTTAAGGTAACGGACAATGTTTGTACAAATTTTCCATTACCTTAGACTGATCAACAGACATGCAGCAAACGGCCCTCCAAAACAATGACCTCTTAATCAGTCTTTGGCTAGTCTTAAGTGCAAAATTCCACAGAAGAATAATCATTCACATTGACTTTTTGTCTGTGAAATTTCACGCTCCGTAAAGATAATACTGTAGCTAGTCCCGGCATCCTCAGAATTTGTCAAAAGAGTGAACACCTCACTGTTCCATGTTCGCAGATGGTGGTTCCTCACAATTGGTGGTGGTAAGTGCATGCTTTGGACTGCATCTGTGACATCTCAGACATCTTAGTAGCTTAACTGGCTAGATATTAAGGGATTCGTATTCAAGTCCCGGCCAAGGCAGATGAATTTTCCTCTGTGGAATTTTGCACTTGCTCTTGTGGAATGCTCTAAAAGTTCTCTATATATCATGTTTTATGATTTAATGTTTTAAGGTTTGTATTTTTATCGTTAATTTAATTTTTCATTGAGCTTCTTATGATTAAAACAATTTTTAATGGCTAATTTGCTCTAATAGGTATTTAGCTTGTTCCTGGATACTCTAAATGAACTTGTAGCCAGCCATAACAATGATCTCCATGATTGGCTGTACGTCCTTCTCACTCGCTTGTTGAATAAACTTGGGACGGACCTCCTTAGCTCCACTCAAAATAAAATTCACAAATCCCTGGAGATCGTTAGGTAAGTGAACTCATACTGTTCCTTCAATAAAAATGTAGCATTATTGTTGAACCAGGCTCTATTTGAAGTCCTCTTTTTTAAATTAAAAATCAATGGATATCAAGGTACTTATTTTTCTTTTTACAGGGACACTTTTCCTTATGATCTTCAAATGAATGTAATATTGCGTTTTCTTGTGGACCAAACCCAAACACCTAATGCCAAAGTCAAAGTTGCCATGTTAACTTATCTTGCACGTTTAGCAGCTTGTATGGAGCCGACAGATTATAGTTTTATCAGTGGAGGATGTATATCAAGTGGAGGTAAGCTATTATTGCATGTGCTTTGAACTCTCCTAATTTATTGTCTTCACCATCCAAAAATTCTGCATTAATATAATATATTTTCATATTTGGCTTGCTCAGGTGAGAGATGCCCCAAATCTGACCACAGTTAATGAACAGTTTTGAGCTTTTTGAATATAAGTAGAACCAATATCATAGTAAATCATTGATGTTGAAACCATTTTATTTGACAAGTACTGTGGAGGTGTTATTAAGTATGTGCAAGTACTGTGCAGGTGCACCACAAATAGTGAAAAACAAGTTTTCCCTATTTGTGGTGAGTTACATCTTGAGATATCCTCGTATAAGTCTGAATTAACCTTCTGTCATAAATGTGTGTGGACTATGTTTTCCAATAATTAATAGCCAAGTGGAATGTATTTAAACATAGGAGCCCTTATAAAATCTTGATGTAAAGATTGATTATTATTGAATTTTGACATTGTTGATTTCAGTTATTTTTAAACATTCTTTAATCCTGGCTTTGGAACATCCAATTGTAGCTGTTTGATTAATGCATTTAATTTTGCTGGATATGTTGTAGAATGTCATCTAGGACATATCTATAACATATTGTGAACTACCTATATTAATGTAAAAGGGGCTTGTATCAGTGGCGTAGCCAGGTTTTGGGTCTAGGGGGGGGCAGAAAATTTGTAGGGGCCGACTCATAAATTAACCGGTTTACTAAACTTTAAAAATTTTGGTGATGCAATTGGTGGATGGGTTTGTACAAAATTTGACAATTGACTACATATTATACACATTTATTTATACATATTTGGGTCTTAAGAGTGGGAAAATACACAGGAAGGGGGGCATTTGCCCCCCCTGGCAATGCTACTGGCTTGTATGTAATATGATAATGCTAATTCAAAGTTTTATTTGCCCAAGGACCATGATTTTCAAGGAATACATAGTATAAGGCACATCAGTTTAAAAATCACAGAAATTGAACACAATAGTATCACAATAACAATAGTTTTACACAAAAGTATATTGTAATGGACTCAATCAGCAGAAGTTACATTTAGATATTCATCTATGGAATAAAACATGTTATTTTAAAGGTATTTTTAAAAATTAGTTTTTAAAGTCAGTATTTCCCTTAATATCTTTAATAATTTTGGGAAAATTATAAAATAGCCTAAAACCTATTTCCTTAGGCCCTATCTTTACTGCTTTAGTTCTTATATTGTCATAATGGATATTGTACCTTCCTCTGATGTAATAGTGGTGATGGTCACCATTACGGGAATAGTCTCCAATATTATTTTTTATATAAAGGATTAAAACCATAATGTATGTACATGGAAGAGGTAGTAAATTTAATTCCTGAAATACAGGCCTTGATGAATCATTATGAGATTTCCTAGTGATTATCCTGACAGCTTTCTTTTGTAGTTTGAAAATGGCTAAAGAAATGCTAGCTGAGCCCCAAAATATAATGCTATAGGCTATAATTGAATTCATTTCCCCATATTAAAATTTTCATAGTACTGTTTTACTTGTAGTCTCACGCAGGTGTCTTAACAGATAGCAGGTAGAACTAAGCTTACTTTTCAGGACTTTTACATGCTTACCCCTAAAGACATTCACACTCTAGAAGATGCCTAAAAATTTACATTCTGAGACTTGTTCAATTGATGGACCATTCATTTTTACAAGCAGACTGTCGATCACATTTTTGTTGCGAGAAAAGTACACCATCTTACTTCTGTTAACATTTTAGTTTAAATAATTATCTATACACCATTTATTATTTTCTATAGTAACACACCTTGATTTTTCCACAAGGCTAAGACGAGATTGCGAAGATAGCATAACATTAGTATCGTCAGTGTACAGGACAGGCATTATTTCTTCTAAGTTCAGTAGATAATTAGGGAGGTCATTGACATTATCAAAAAGAGAAGTGGCGCCAGGGTTGAACCCTGAGGAATACCTCTGGAAGCATGGCAGGCATTGGATGAAAATTTTAACCCATCAACAGACATCACTACTTTTTGAGTGCGATCTTTGAGGTAAGACTTAAGCCAATGAAGAGGGATTCCTCTTATTCCCATCCTTTCTAATTTAATCAGCAGTCTGTCATGGTTAACATGGTCAAAGGCTTTTGACAGTTCAAAAAACAACCCCAGAGTTTCGTTTTTAGCATCTAATGAGCCAAGTATGCCATTAATTGCCTGAAACATGGCGGTCATAGTAGATTTATCAGATCTAAACCCATGTGGTGAATTGGAAAGTAAATTATTTTTTCCAAATAGAACACCATTTGAAGATACGCAACCTTTTCAAATATTTTAGCAAATTTATTTTGTATGGCTATTGGTCTATAATTATTCAAATCATTAGCACAGCCACTGTTTTTATATATGGGCACTACTTTAGATTCCTTTAATTGGGAAGGGAAAATCCCCTGCGTCAGAGATTCATTTATTAAGTATAATAGTGGAGATTTTATAACGTCAAAACAATGAAAGACAACTTTACCAGGAATTTCATCTAAACCTTCACTGTATTTGCTTTTGAGCTTGGAAATAATATTTTTTAGATCAGCTTCAGAGCAGGGCTTGACAAATAATGATGAGGGTGCAATTGCTATAGATACATTAGCTTGTGAGGCAGTTGGGCCAGGAGAGGTTATATAGTGCCTATTAAATTCATTCACTAGTGACGAATAAATGATAGCAGTTGAATTTTTATTATTAGAGTTACTATGTTTTGGGAGAACTAAATGAGACTTTTTTCCCTCTAGAATTGTTAATCATTTCCCAAGCTGACTTAGATTTATTAGTGGACTTGAATAATTTTTTTCATTATATGTGCTTTTAGCAGTAGAGATCAACTTACGGAAGTACTTTTGGAATTTTTTATGAAGTGTCTTTTGTTTATCAGTGCTAGATTTTTTCAGAGAGAGAGCTTGATTTTTAAGTATATTTGAATAGTAACAAATTTTGTCGGTTAACCATGGCTTACATTTTGTTTTTTGGGGTGATTTCTGGAAAACACACCTTAGGAAAACACACGTCAAAATAGTGTATAAATATTATATAAAAGTAATTGAAACCTTCATCAACTGTTCTAGAGTTATATACATTATCCCAGTTTTGGCTATTGGGTAAAATCCAAAAATTATGAATATTTACATCTGAAAATGATCACTTATTGTTAGTTTTTCCTTTATGACAATTCCTTGTTATATTAAGATCAATACACGTTTTAACCATGCTATGATTGGATATTCCTAGGTCATAGACAGTGGATACAGTTTTGTCTTTATCAAAATTAGTCACACCATAGTCACTGGACACATTCACAATTCAACATTCACCACAAGTATTCGATTATTTGCATACAAGGAACTAATGGGTTGGTCAAGTTAAGTAATGAATGCACAGAAATCTCCGATAGGGGAGCGATAAAGGGAAATGAGTGCAAGCAACCCTACCATAAGAATACACAGCACATTCAAAGATTTTTTCTTCCCTCATTGGGACGCCAAAGGACTTAACAGTTCCCCTTACTCTGTCATGCACAAATTTTGTCACACCACCATTTCTATATGTTGCACAACAAAATGAGGAGACTAAGGAATAATTTGAGAGGTTAGTAACTCTTAGTTCCTCAGTTTTCATCCAATGTTCACAAATACACAGAATATCTGGTTCGTTCTCACTAATAGCCACTTCCTACAGATTTTCTTTATTCCTTCAACACTGTATATTGATCTGTGCAATTGAAAGTGGCAAGAAACTTATGTTTATCTTAAAACTTATGTGTATAGCGTGTGATGAAAAAAGTGATGCTATCTATTTTATTAATATGAAGTTAATTGTATGAACTCAATAACAGGCCAAACTAAAGATACGAGCACAATGACTCGACTGGCATTGGTGAAAATGATTGGATGGACCTCGGAGTCAAAGTCGTCACCGCACGAGGTTAGAAAGGCATCGCAGGCAGCCGTCGTAGCCCTCTTTGATCTGAATGCCCCTGAAGTGACCATGGTTCTATCGCAGTTACCTAAGGAGTTCCAAGTAAGTTTTGAATGTATGGTTGTCTGTGGCATTGTCATTTATAATGTTTCTGAACTCGTTTCAATGCAGGCTGATTATCATGGGATAGTTAATTGCACAAGGGAGCCACTCTCCTTGAAAACTAGGCAAATGTCTCGAAATTGCTTCGTCCTTGAAGATTGTAGAATTCTCATTGATTTTGACATCAACTGGGAATTCCTTCATGATTTTTCTGGATTTTATTACAGCATGGAATAATGTTGGGGTAGTTTTGCAGGAACACAAACTTATTCCTGTTGTAATTTTGTGTGGGCATTCAACTCTTTCATGTCAAATTTAGCCATCATGATTCTAGCCAGTATTCGATTACTTCTTCTTCGAACCTTTTGATGTTTTTTATTGCTCCCAAATTGTAGTTTTCTGCTCATTCATATGGTCTCATTCATTAAAATTCTTTTGCTAAGTTTTACATGCAGAGACAGAAACTGCAACTTGCACACTAGCTGAGATAGGCTGTGAAAAAACATCTTTCAATTTTCTGAAGTAAATACCATAAAGGCCCCTTATTTGTATTTTTCTTAGGATGCTGGAAAAAAAGTGTGAATTGCAGAAAAGTGCAAAATCTGGGAAGTGATAATAAGTTAATTTTACTGAAGAAATCATTTCTATAGATTTTCGGCCCGGTGGCGATGCGGCAAAGTCCTCTCCTACTAAACTTAAGGTTGCAGGTTCGAGTCCTGCCTGAGTGGATTTTTCACTACTCAGGACATGGGTGTTTGTGTTCGTCCATTGTTACATGTTAAAACACCTGAATTAAAAGGCTGTTTGTGCTGTTGTTTTGGGATGTGGAAATAAATAAAATAAAATTGAATGAAGTTAAGGTTTAAAAATGAGAACTTGCATTGCAGATAAAGCTTGAAAAAGCATTTAGAATTAATCCACTCACTCATATTCTCAGAACTCTTAGAGATTAATTTCTGTGCAGCCACTTTTCAGTAAGGTATCGTAAATGAAAGAATAATTCCTTAATTTAGTTGGTACAATTTTCTAGAACAGCATGCTGAGGAAAACATAATAATTTGTTTATAATTGCTTAATACAAGCCGTTATTATGAGCTGTTACTCATAATTTTCTTAAGTCATCTAAGCTTTGGAATTTGCTATGCATTAATTGGGTAAAGTTTTAATATATACCTGAAGCTTCAGGGAAATTTGATTTACGTATGGCTAAAACTTCTCCAGTACCATCTGCATTCGTGAAATACATGCATAATGGAGGGAATTATTAAAAGAGAGCCAGTTTCCTAGGTTTAGCAGAAAAGTTTTCAAAGCAAAGGTTAAGGAGTATTACTCTGTAAAACGTTCTATTCAGTGGAAGAATTTTTAAATGACAACTTGTAAATGTGTAATTCACTGTTATATTGTTTGTATGTATGTACGCATGTATGTATGTATCATTATATTCCTAGTGAAAAACCAAGAATGCACCTCAATTGTGAAACTAAAGAAGTCCTTTGGTATCTTCTAGCTTAACACTCTCACTGCTGACCCTTAAATTCCATTACTTTCGTCGAATGCTGAGCATTCTTGACATTTTTGTTGATATTTTTAAAAGGGAAATCTGTCATGCAAATAGAAACCATAACAACATGCGAAGTTATGGTTTTTGCATGCACTTCCGAAAATTTTGTTAAATGTTTGGTAAAATAATTTCTCTGCCGAATAAAAAAAATAAAGTAGGAATTTTAACTGGACTTTTTAATAAAATAAACTTTTACAAACTGCAATCTTAAAATACTCCAAATGACATTAGCTGCATTCCTCCTGAGTTATTAAATCACGTCAATTGACTGAATTTGCAGGGAAAGTGTTAAGAAATCTCCTTCAATATGAAACTTAGAATTCTATTCACTATTATTTCGTTTGTTTCTTTGTCTAGGAAACAGCATCGCAAGTTGTTCAAAATCACCTGAGAAGGAGCAGCACAAGTGGGGGTAGTGGCGTGGCCGAAGGCTCTGCGTCTCCACCTGTGGCAACGTCCCCCCGCATGCCTGGCTCCCCTCTCCACGCCCACAATGCTCAACACCTGCAACACCACAATGCTAGTCACCACCCCTCGTCCCCTCAGACCCCAAGAACGAAAAGAGATCTAGCAGGCATCCACGATGACGAGAACTTAAACCCGGATGAAGTGTACAGGTACAGCAATGTGTTCAGTATGCACTATAATATGAAAATATACCCATTCCACCCAAAGATTACAATCTAAGGGAATTTCACTAATAAACAGTGCTATTTTTGTAAAAAAAATGTGTATTTATCTCTTGAAACGGCTGGGTGGACGTTTACTGTACAGTTGAGTATAAACAGCAGTGAAACCTGTTTGGAAATAACTGATAGAGTTTTCCAAAATGTTTTAAGCTATTAATTTTCAAAATTGAATGCTGTATTTTTCTTTTGAAATACATGTTCCGAGGTTTGCATTCAGGTGGGTTGCAGAAAATTTTTTAACTGCTGTTTTAAGGCTTTTTGGACTTAAATGTTATCCCTAAGACAGCAATGTTCACCCCTTTGACCTCAATTATGAAGTGGAGCTTAAGAAAAAGACTGGGGTGAAAAAATAATTCTTCTCCTGTGTGTTACCTCTCAGCCAACCCAGTAACAGATGCAGTTGTTTACTGGCATGTGATTTGGTAATAATTATTGTTATGAATAATGTACGTATGGCATTGTTATGAGCCAGAATTTTATTTTGGAAATGTGTTTTTGTCAGTATGATTTGTAATTATGTCAATGCTAACAATAATGAAGGAGTGCTATGAATTTGCCACTTTGTGTTGGTTCTTCAAACCCTCTGATTTATTATCTGAATAATATGTAGTTAGACATGTCATCTACGAAATGAAATTCTTTGGGAGTTTTGTATCAAAATTGTTATATCCTAAGTTTAACGTGCTTTTCATGTAAAGGTCTGAGATGGCTAATATACGACTATTTTGTCTAGATCTTTGAGGAAAACAACTGCAGAGATTCAGAATTACAGCTTTGAGGCTGGCAAAGGGGAGAGAGAGACTAGTATTGGACCAATGTCTATGGGCAATGACGACCGCCTTGGAGAAGAGAGAAGCATCACAGATATTGGGGACAATAGCATCAGCAATTCAGTGAGTTAAATATCTTTCTGTGACCACTTAATAATAAAGTTATGAGATAATTTATCTATTTATGGACATCTCATTTTATGATTTTTGCATGAACGTTAAAAAATTTTCTTAATGCTTTTTTAATCGAATTGTAGTGCGTTAAAAATAGAGTGATAATGTTCAGGTCCCACTGTAAGCACCTGGAAGGTTTGATTTTTTTCTCTCTTTGGGTTCATCTATCTTGAAATAGTGGATCTAGTGGATATGAGATAAAAGTTAGCTCTAATGAACTCCTGAGTGCTTGGAGAGATTTAATCTGTATCTAATTTTCTTATGTTTTTCTTTTTGCGTAGATACAGGTTGAATAATTTTTTTTCTTTATTAATTTATTTGAAGGGTGCTTTACAAAAACATACACTATGGTGCAGATGTATTTCACAAAATGGCTTTTAGTTTTACTGTGTCACCATTTTACATGTGAACCATTTCAATGTGGGCTTCAAGAGGCACTGAGATAAATGTAAAGAAATGGAAGGCAATCAATATTGCAGTTTAATTTAGCCTCTACTTTTCAGTGGAAATGTAATGAGCTTCCATTCTGTAATTGTTTCTCCATTGATTTGAATAACTATACTGTACTTAGGGATGTGCGAGTACTCGAAAATTCGAGTTGAGTCGAGTAGTTGGTACTCGACTCGAGTACTTCAAGTATTTTTACGGAAGTCGAGTCGACGGAGCCACCGAGACCAATAGGTTCAGAAATCTGCCGACAGGAAGCGCTATCATAGTAAACTTGCCTAAAATCAATCATTTCCCGGAAATGTTCCTCGGCTATGAGAAGTGATACAAAAATGAGCTTTGATATAAGTTCTTGCTGCATCCTTTATCTTTCAATATGGATACTTCTCAAACACGTAAGTTAAATACAAGTACTGTAGTATTGTAGAGAAAAGAGGAAGTCCAGTGCTTTTTTCCTCAGGCCTTCGCACCGAGCACTTTCGGCAGTCCAGTGAAGGGCTACGCATCCTTGGCTTACCTCTCGCTCTACCCTCCACCACCGCGGGTCTCTCTCTCTCTCCCTACCCTTGCCTCCGCGCTCATCGGAAGGTCGGAGTGAAGCAATATTTTTTTCCCGAGTCAGCATCACATTTCATCAAAAGTATCACATTTCACCCTAACTTCTCAGGTGGCTTCCACTAGTTGGGGGGGAAGGGGGGCGTCATTTCAGGAGCCTCAGCAGCCATCTTCCATGGTTCCAACTAGTTCCAACATCGGCCGCAACACAGGATAACCATTATTTAGGATGATTTGAATGGTATCCACACCACTCAAGGCGTGACGCATGTCGCACTTCTTCATTGGTGGTTCGCTGAGATGGTAGCACCAAGGCCAACCTGGGCCTCCAATTCAGCCGATTTCTTCATCTTTGCTCTCTCCCTCCACCCTTTCCGACACCAGATACTTTTTTCGGGTTCGCTTCGGGAGGACGGTGGTAAATCATTCCAGCACAGGCTGACAGTGTCTTCCCCCTCTCGGCTCGTATTTCAGCTTGGGTGATTCGTTGACATCACCTGGCAGTCGCATCCTGCTGCTCCGAGGCTCGCTGACTCAAAAAGCATCGACAGCTAATTCCCCCACATGCCCCTCTCACTCCTCCATATGCCGCCCTCTCGCTTAGGATGAGAAAACATCACCGCTAACTTTTAGACAAGAAGAAATTTATGAGCAAGGGACACATTCTGCGAGAACAATATGGGATTCATGCGAGAAGATTGCTCCTTCGCCTTACAAAAACAATGAATGTTGCCATTATCAATTTGCAATGTTCATTGTTTACTTGCATCATAATTTTTACGGATGATTCGGAAGTATGGCGAAAGCCGAAAGCCAACACATGATTGTTATGGCCAGTGCTCAAACGAATCGAGGGGAGCCATTATTTAAGTCGATTCAAGTTGTAACCTTACCCCAGTGGTAGCCGTGAGGTAGATTTCACACTTCCTCGTGATTTTTCCACAATCTGAAGTTATGTTGCGTAGTGCCCGAGAGAGCTTTGAAACACATTGTCACATCAATAGGACAAGTAATGTACCTAGAGCTTCGGAGAATGAGAAGAGAATCGAAACTCTGATGATCTCAAATTAGGTACATTTTCTTTTCAAGGTGATACATTGCCGCAAAGTAATTTCTATTTGAATAACTTTGTCACTCATAGCAGAAGGTGCCTGTAAATTATGCAACCTTGATGATATAAACGAAAAATCATACTTGTTATGGCGATACAAGAGAAATAACCACTCGTTACAACCGTCCAACTTCGTATGTTATTACCATGAGACCAACCATTGGTAAAAAAAATCACTCACTACAGTCAGATTCTCACTATATACCACACTTGTAATGACGGACTTCCACTGTATTAGGTATTGATAGTCGGCTTGTTGTCTAACTTTAATTGCTACGACTACTCTGGGCTCTTCCTAGGAATTTTGGATACACAAATTTTCAACCCAATGCAGTCATTAAATAAAACTGCTGACAAATTACAACAGGTTAGTTCATTTAAATTGTCCTATTGGAAACTGTTCAAGACACATTAATTTTAATTCATCTCCTAATTGTCACGATTACAATAAACATTCCTTATCACCTTTTCCCTTCTTAATCAGGCCATATGTTCAGAAGAGAAAATGCACTAGGGGATTGGGAAAACGAGAATATGTTGGTGTATACATTATTATATTGCCTGGTTGGGAAATATTCATAGTTCATACGACTCGATACTCACGAGTAACTACAACTCAATACGATACTCGGCTTGAGATCAAAAATTACTACTTGCACATCCCTGACTGTACTACAACTGAGTTAGTGCAGCCCTTGTATTAGCTTTTGGCCTATGCATGGTATTTTAGGATTGGGTCTATTTCCTTAAAAGAAGTAATAACTGCTGGTGAAAAGGTATTAGCCGTTGGTGTATTTTTACTACTGGCAAATGTGCATGCATGCACGTACCTTTCCCTCCTCACCTTTTCCTATCTCCCTTCTCCCATGATGTTGAGTTCTGTGCATTCATCTGCCACCAGCTTTGGCCAGCGCTGTACTTTAATGGCATTACTTGACCAGAAATCTTGGCTTATATTTTGACATAAACTGTATTCATGTTTTACTTTCTGAATGACTCACGGATATTTTTTATTATTCTCCAGCAGGGATCTGGGCACTCTTCTTCATTGTCCTCACCAACAAGGTTACCTAGTTTTAATGGCATTGATAAGAGTTCAACATCCCCTGCAGATAGTGGAGGTGGTGGGTCCTTCGATGCCATTGCCTCACCTGAAAATGGTTTTAGTCCAAGAGGTATGATTTCCATGAAAATTTTTTATTTGATGGTATTCAAAGTTGGGCGAAGGGAGCTTGCAGAGTAAAAGGAACATTATAGTTAGAGATACGTGTAAATAGCACTTTCATTTTTATTTTATAGCACTTTCAATTTCAGTTTATAGCATTTTGTAGCATCTATTTTGTGCACCGGAATATTTGCCTTGAGGCACATTGACAGAGTGTCATGCATGAAATCGTGTTTCTCTGTTTTTGTATTCTTGGCATTTTCATTCGCCTCAAATAAATTGGTTTTCCTCTTGTTGCTTGCCTGCAGATCTTGAGCAACAGACACACTTTCTTAGCCAAATGTGAACTAGTTAAAATATGCTTGTCTAAGGTATCTTTTTTATTCCAGTCCAATCTGAGCTTACATATCCCACACATGAGAATATTGGATTCACTTACACAAAAATTTTCATTTTTGTAGGCTTTCGCACGTTGCTTAATTGTTATTTTAACTCGCGGCATTTTTCCGGTAACACGTGTCGAGATCAGCTGAGTATAAATGACCGCCAGTAAAATCAAAACAAGTAGGCAATTACACCGAGATAAAACTCTGTACGCTTGTAACGGCGGTACGCACGCAAAAGTCTCCCGCGAGACTTTCACACTCGCGGCGAGCACCGAACGAACTCTCTGTGTCCCGGTCCCGGTTCACACGGTGCCGGCTGGCCTCCTACCGCGCGCTGCCGCCCCAAACCACGGGAGCCGTGCCGCATCTACATTGTCACCTTCCCGTCACTATCAAACTCGGCCACTCCCGCGCTCCGCCAACGTGTTGCCGCTCCCACCCAATATCGCTCTCCGCCAACGCGTCACCGCCACAAACGCTATTCTTAAATCGTAGGACAGCACATAAAATCTTAAGACAGATAACAGGTTACGGCTTTTGGAGCATTTCCTTATACCATTAGAAAGCTCCGCCTTGTGTAAATGCTAACAACGCACGTCGGGCGGTCGGGTGGTGGGGGAACAGGGTGGTGCATACTGATCGACGATTTTGAGTCAGACGTGGGTGCCGAAGACATTTTTGTCGGTGGCGGCGACTGACCCTCTTCCGACCCGGCGGCGGCACATGCGGCGTGGATCTAATAAAATGTAACTACATACTTTCCAGGAGCGGATTTTTTCATGACGACGCAATCTCTGTGTGATGACGACATGAAGGAACCCAATTCAACGTCAAATGCAAATGGCAGAAAGGCAAAACACAAAATGACCAAATGTCACTATCGTTAGATATAGATCGCTAACGATCTTTAGTAGCGTTGTAATAACCGTAGTCAAGGTCATAGTTTGAAAAAAAAACACCATTCCCAGGAAGAAATGGAAAGAGAGGGAAGCGTTTCTGTCTTCCGGCAGCTATCGCCTAGGTTGGTGAACTTGCCGATTTCGCGTCTTTTATGAGTTTGGCGGCGTGCAAAAATGGGCCGGTGGCGGCGGTGTAGCTTGCCGGCACCGACGTCTAGTTTGAGTCCCAGCCAGCGAGCAACTGGCCAGACGCTCACGTGCTATAAGCGGTGAGCGTCGGCGGAGCATTTCAACTGCGCTCGGCAATAAATTTACGAATTTTGCCGTCGAAATGGCAAATTTGCTGTAAAATATCAAAAAAGTCCAGTCATCGCGCCTATGTCGCATTTATTCACGTGCTTCGCAGAAATATCGCATTTATTGCAATTTGCGATTTTCACGTATCTCTAATTATAGTATAAAATGACCCGTGGGTCGGATTATGGTACTTCCTTCATATCTGTAGCTTGGATTTTCATCTTCAGAGCTTCAAATTCAAGCCCCATGAAAAAAAGTTTTAAATTATTGTTTAATGTAAATATTAGTCTATTTCTAATTGTTTTGATAGTGGAAATGGTTTTTGAACCTAATTTTTGCCCTTTGCTTTTCCGAAAGCTTCTATAGCTACAGTCAAACCTCTTTAGAACGAACCTCTATAGAAGACAATTTCTCTATACAACAAAAAAAAGTTACGGTCCCGATTTTAAAATGGGTCATATCTTCTGTACAAGGGAAACCTCTGTATAACAAAAACCTCTATGCACCAAATGTTTTCTTGGTCCCTAGAATTTCGTTTTAAAGAGGTTTGACTATTATCACACCAATTCTAGGTCATAAAAAATTATCAGATTCTGAATGCATACAGATTTTTTATCGAATCCTGATCAAATCATTGATTCAGGTTGTTCTTAAATATGCTGTGATTTTTTTTATTAACCCGTAGATGTTCAAGGTGCCAAGATATCAGCTTCTTCAGGTCACCTCATAACACTCATGGTGCCAATATATATCCTCATGCCAAAGGTTTTTGTTTTCAACTTAGTTTAATGAAAAATAAATTACTGATTTGTCTCTGATTGATTTGTAAAACTTTTCATTCCCACTACAATTTGTTGTAAGCATCTACGAAAAATATCGCTTATTAATTCTTCTGCTGTTTGAGGGTTGATGGTTGATGTACTGGCCTTAGGTGCCTGTGTAAAAACTGCCATTGGTCAATGCTTAGACCAGCATTGGTATGCTTATGTAAATTTGTTAATTTTTCTTACCCATTAATATATTCCTTATAATTTATATTTCATCATCCACTGATATTAAAATTCCATCATCCAATGCCCAAGTGCACACCTAATCATTGGAATTTTTCAATTCAATTCGATCAATTGTAGTGGAATAAATAATTATTCTTCCGAATTCTAATGCACTTGAACATTCAAAGCTACATGGAAATGGCCTTGGCAGTTTCAGCACACCCATTCTTGGAATCAGTTTGTATTGAAAGGGGTCATTAATTTTTTTTCATTGTGTCTAGTTTGCTAGAAGATATTACATACTGCTCAAGGCTTTTGATTAGTTCTATTTGTACTGGTAATATGATTTAAAGATCCAAATTACAGTGTCATGTTGGAGAATGATGAAGCATGTAATTGAAAAAGATGTTTCTTTTTTTTAGGGAGTCATTTACAAGTTGGCCTGGATGATTCAGAGAGTTTAAGGAGAATAATCGAAACTCTGTGTTGGACTGGGAATGGGACAGATGGTGTTATGGAACTGGATTGTCCTAAGGATGCTGATAGTGTTAAAGCAAATACGAGGACAGATGCTGATAAGAAAGCTGCACTTTCCCAGCTGATACGTATTATACGAGATGGAAGTACATTGGCAGTCATGGATCATTTTAAGTGAGTCTAGTGCAACTTGGCACATCTTTCCGTTGGACATACCTTTGCCTACTCTCCACAAGATAAATTTTATGGAATGCCTAAGTTTCAGAATTCCTTTTCATTAACCATTCTTCACTTACCTATTTTTAAACTTAAATCATATTTTCAGTTCCATATTTTACTATTGATAATGATGCTTTTTATTCTTGACCGTGCTGGATGAGCTGGGCGTCATTGAAATCTTTTAATACCTCTCAAACTTCTCACGGAAGAATACCCCTAGTATACTTGCTTTTGGGGTGCTGTTTTCCTCTTGTCTTCAGAGATTTATTTGTGATTTTTCCTAATATAAGCCCATAGATTTTACTTTATCAATATTTACAGTTGCATACTGGTGAAATAATAATAAAAATCAAACCTATAATGGTAAATACATTAGAAATGCTTGATGTGAGTTGGTTATTGACCACAAGGATTATACAAGGATTTTTTTTTAGAATTGACATAAGAACTGCCTACACATTCTGAATTAATAATCTACTTTTTCCACCTCAAGGTATGGTAATATATTTTTTTCGATAATTTGAGTTAAAAACGATTGGTAATACATGCATTTTATATTACTGTTGTAGCCCTGATAATGAAAAGATAAATTTTTGAAACGTTGGCTAGAGTCCTAATATGATAAAATTATTGAAGACCAACTCTCAAAAAAAATTACACCCCAAAGTATTACACCCCTGGACTAAATACTTTGTTAGAAAATTGGGTCTAAAAATGGCCCAAAAATCAAATTTTAGGTCTGCAGTGCACCTTTTCATTTGCTGTAACTCCGATACCAACTATTTTAGAGAGTTGTGTGTGGTGTCAATTTAAAGTTCTTGAAATTACCTTTCATTTGATATGTCACATGCTGAGGTTAAAAAAAGTATAGGTCGAAGGTCAAGGTCGACAGAGTTTGACCTTGAATTATGAAAAATGGGATATTTTATTTTGCTTCAATTTTTTTCATAACAACATACATGTTTCATTTTATAAATGTACAAACTTTCAAAGTGGGACTCTAAGTACGACAGGAGATACAAACTTTTTTGTACACCTAGGACACTGGAAAAAAATGTTTAACCTTGTTCACTATAAGTTATATACAAAAAGCTATTCATAAAAGTAGGTTTATTATACCTTCATTCACTCACTTGACATAACTGTGTTCCCAGATCTGGTCTTAGATATTCCTATTTCATTAGTATGGACTGTAGTCTGTTGGTTGTTTCTTGAACTTCGGTGCATGCCAAACTACAGGTTCGTCCTGTTGGGTATTATTGATCTACTTTTGATAAAACATCTACTGTTGGAACCCGAAGGATTTCAGGTTTTTGTGGACAGACGAATGATTTTGCTGGTCCAGCTGGTTGAAGAAAACTTCACTAGTTTTTCATTGTCACTTTCTAATACACAACCTAACCACTACTGTTTATCCTAAAGGCATGTAAAAAATCCTGTGAAGTCTTTAATATTGAGTTCTCCTTCTGTAACAGTAATTCTTTCTTCTCTGGTTATACATACATGAAAAAGAATACACTTTGGTACCTAATTTTTGTTTTGATAATGGAATCGCTGCATGAATCTTCTGAGTCCCTGGAATTGTTGGTGACTCTGTAAATCGTTTTTGGAAAAATATTTCTTCTTGTTCATAATCTGAGTTTGTTTTGTATATAAATGTAACTGTTGTTATGTTTTCTACTCCCCACCAAAAGTTGACCAGGTGTCATAAATTGATGTTCATATGGCCGTTCTAGGCTTGCTTGAGCAGCAAGTCTTTTTACAGTGCCACTTACACCTACACAAGGTCTCTTTCCAGGTGATGTGGCAAAGTAATGCCGCTCTGCTTGCTCACCAAAATCTTCCTCATGGTTAGACAGGTTGATCAAGTTTTTTTCTATTGTGCTGCAGCACCATCAGAGAAAAAATATAGGTAGTTTTCCATTAGATATTATACTTAGGAATTTCATTCGCTCCCTTTGAAAATAATGAACAGCAATAGTATCTTGACGAAGGCAGTCAGAAATTATGACTAAACTTTCATGTGTAATATTTGATTAACCATTACAAAAGTAAACAACAAAAGGATGAAACATGGCTTTGTAGTTATACCAGTGAAAACCTTGAAGAACTAAAGAATAATTTTCAGCAAAATCACGTAGCAAGAAATTCCCCAACTTGTATGTTTGTCTTGACAATAGTTTGAAATACTATTTGCTGTGAATCAATGAAAGAATGGTGAAGGAGTACATTCAGCTGTCCTATTAAAGTCTACTAATTTCTATGTACTCTGTTTTGAAATTGTTTCAAGGGTAGACCATTCTACACTTGAAATAAAAAAAAACTGTCCACTGTATAAAGTATTGACTAAGTTGTCTTACATTCCACAGCTTATACGTTCCTTTACTGGAGAGGAACCTGGGCAAAACTCACAATATCCCAAAAAACACTGAGGTTGAGGAGGATTACATATCATTCTTGAAAGGCAGTCTTTGTATGTTTTCAAAGGGGTTTCATCACTTTTAGTTAATTCACTAATATTGCCTCCTATCATTATCTGTAATACATTTTGATGCATTGCACACAGCTCTGCAAATTTAGAAAATCCAACCTTTTGTGTGGGATATTTTTGTTTGAATGTGTGAAATTTTTCTCTAAGATTGTTCAACACAAGTCTCTTCTGAACATGTACTTAAGCATTCTCTTGCTACACAGAAACAAAATCTTTCTTTCCTGGCATTAACCTATTCACTTCTTCAGATTCATAGAAGTCTTTAACTAATGTTACAACTTCTGTAGATACTTCCAGGTTAGGGATTTGGTATTGCCATAATCTCCTTTTCTATGATTAACTGTTTAGCTTTACGTGCCATGAAGTTAGATACATTAAACTCTTGTTCTATTTTGCTCAAGGTCCGACTCTTGGGAAGTATGGCTAATATTTTAATTTTCTCACTCTTGCTTGTACTTGAATTATTCTTTCAACTGGTTAATGATCTAATCTTCATAATTTACCCTTTCATCAATTTTAGAATCCTCTATATGTATTTGAGACATGTTTTTTTAGATGTGGGAGACTCTCTGATCAATATCAAACTTTGGTTCAGAGTTTCCAAACCTGTTTCACATGAACCAATTTTTCTTCAGTATATATATCTTCTTGAAAACTAGTGTTAGGATCAAATGAATGAGGACTGGAATCAGAACTCACCACTTGTTATTTTGGGTTAGGCAGTATATTAATTTTTTTCCTGTGCCCTTCACATATTTTTCTTCCTACTTCCAAATATGACATCATATGTTGTGTGATTAACCTTTTACCAGGTTTTGTAGAATGCTTGTCAATCTTAGATGGATTACAGCAATAATTTTAAAAAGGCCTATCACTCATTGTGCATTGGAATACAAAATACAGGTTGTAATTGATGAGTTCCAGTGTCGTAGGTGTACAAAAAAATTTGTATCTCCTGTCGTATTTGGAGTCCCACTTTGAAAGTTTGTACATATTTTAATGAAATATGTATGTTGTTATGAAAAAAAATGAAGCAAAATAAAATATCCCATTTTTCATAATTTAAGGTCAAACTATGTTGACCTTTGATCTATAATTTTTTTAATCTCAGCATGTGACATATCAAATGAAAGGCAATTTCAAGAGCTTTAAATTGACACCACACACAACTCTCTGAAAGAGTTGGTATCAGAGTTACGGCAAATGAAAAGGTGCACTGAAGACCTAAAATTTGATTTTTGGGCATTTTTAGACCCAATTCTTTAACAAAGTATTTGACCCAGTGGAGTAATACTTTGTATTATTTAGTTTCTCTCTAGGGCCAACAACTTTACCAATTTTCATCAAAATCGCAAAGGGTCAAGTAAATTTTGCCATTTTTTTTGGTTGATTTGACATGGAATGACCTTATTTAATGCTTGACAATTAATAATGTCCTTATTAATAATCTTTCAGGTCCATTCTTTAAGGAGGTGGTCGGTGGTTTCTCTCAACTTTAGAGAATTCGACGAAACTTGCTGGAAACATTACTATTGTTGTCTTAAAGCTACCTGATTTTTCCTGAATTATTTGCCACACATTTCTCATGATATTTGAACGATAAGTGGGCATGGAATTAGAAGGGTTTTTATGGGAACCCAAGACTTTATACATCAGAAAGAACCTTTTCTAATTATTCGATGTATAATTATTTATATCATTTTTAGAAAAATGTTAAACAGATTTTTACTGAGATCACTTGAAGAAATCCGTCGTATGCTCTACAGACGATTTGAAATTGGGATCACAAGTTAGTTACCTGAACGTGGTTGCATAACTTGCAGGATGCATAAGAAAATGTGTTAATTAGTATTAATGTGTAATTACAAAAAAAAACCAGTGTAATTTCATGCCCAATTTTCGATCAAACATCTTAAGAAACTTGTGGCAAATAATTCTGAAAATATTTTGCAGGTAGCTTTAAAACAATATTATTAATGCTTTCAGAAAGTTTAATTGAATTCTCTTAAGTTGAGTGAATTCACCGAACCTCATTGAACTCATGCTGAGGAAGATGGAATATTTGTTTCTCCTCAGATTTTGTACCGGTAATTCATGGCTCTCGTCGTGGCTCAGTCCTAAGAATAATGTGCCATCAGAAAGAAAGTCAATTTTCCCCCAAAGTGAAAGTGTTGGTGCTCTGTTTTTTTGGAAACTTTTTCCCCCGTAGGACGTGCATTTGTGTGTGGTGCCCCTATACTGGCTCCTCCTTCAAAACATGTATCTAAGTACAGAGTTTTCACTTGGAAAAATGAAAATTTTGGCCCGAAAACCTGGAAAAGTCATGTAATGAATAGAATAAATAATATTTGACTCATGATAGATCAGTTGGCCACATAATTATAGCCTGGGAATTACCAATTATTCCATGTAAATACTCATTCCGGTAACTGACGTACATGAAAGTAGCACCTTGTAAGGTATGCTATTACAATCTTGATGTGTTATTGTATTTTTGGCAAGCTTTGGTTAATTTATTGAAATGGAGTCAAATGCTGTGTGTTTCCCTAACTTTGCTTTATTCTTGGTAAACACATGTCCTTACGATGTCTCATTATGGTTGCAGGCCTGTCCTGAGGCTACTCTTGGAGCAGATGAGTGGAGAGGGTGCTGTTCGTGCCTTGGCATTGGGGGCTCTTAGTGAAATGTTGAGCAAGCGTTCATTTGCTGCAGCGTTTGCGCAGTATGTTGAGTTACTCATAACTAAGGTCCTGTTTGCTCACAAGGATGCTGACAAAGATGTGAGTTATTTTGAAATTCTAGTGCTTTGTCATTGTGGAAGTGACAAAGAGTTTTTCAATTATAACATTCATATGTAGCATGCTTTTTGCTCGAAAATTTATATTCAAGAACGCAGAAAACATGGTTTAAAATAGTTGATTAAAATGTATCTTCACAAAGTATAGTATCCCTTGACTCAGATATAAATGAACATGTGCCAAGCTTTGCTGGCTGCAGGATGAACATTCATTTTAACGTAGTTACTCTAGTGGTCATGTTCACCATTTTTTCCCATATTTATCAAAAAGTAATGAAAATATATCATATATTTTAACTAATGAATTCAAATGGTCAAAAAATACTGCTGTGGTTGTTTGGTAATATTTTCTCAATGATGTATGGCAAACGCATTATAACTGAGAATTTTTCAGGTCTACTGGTGCATATTTTTCAGGCTAGAATAGTTGCTGAGGTCTGAGTGAAATTAGTAATGCACTTAAGGCTTTGAGATGAGGTTTCACTATGTAGAGAATGGCATGGATTTGAAATAAGGGTCTATTATTTAAAAATATTTTCACTTTTAATTTCTGAGCCAAGTGAACCATAGATAACTGAAACTATGGATTTGGGGACTTCAGACAAGGGGTTTCTACTGTATTAATATTGCCCTAGACAATTTTTGCCAATTATTTAATAATCCTAATATTCAAATTTGTTTTAATTTCTTAATGTTAATAATGAACCTGGACAAATTTCCTTCCAATGCCTATTACCATAATTACACCACCAGCTCCAGAAATAATGTACACAAAGTTCAATATTCAAGTTCTCTCTGCCTACTAAGCCCCTATAATTCTGCTTCCACAATTTTCAATAAAATTCCAAAATGGAATTAAATCTATCTACACACCTTCTATATTTAAAAAGAAGGTAAAAATTTTTCTAAATGGGAGGTGTTATTACAGTGTCACAGAATATTTTGAAGATTCACTCAATGTTCTAATCTGATACTAATATTGAGTCATAATTATGTTTTTTTTCTTCCCAGTATTACTTATCATGTCGATGTACTAAGTATTGTCTATGATGTAGTCATGCATGTATTTGCCAACGGTGAACATAAAATAAATTATTATCATTATTAAATTATTAATGTCATTATTCCTAAATAGTGGAAATGAGACCTGTGTGATTCTATGAAAGATCTATGTATTCTACTTGTGTAGGTAATAAATCTTGTATTTCTATTAAAGGTGGTGCGCGCAGCTGAGTCTTGTGCTGGCACAATGGCTGCTGTCATGCCTGCGGATGCTGTAGTATTAGTTCTTAACCTGTTGATAAAAACGGAAGATTTTCCTGTTAATCAGGCTGCTATCAAGATGTTGACCAGACTTGTGGAGCAGAGGGGACGTATAGTAATAGAGCCTCTTCTTCCCCAAATAATGCCAGGCCTTGTCAAAGTGAGTAGATCATCTTTTCTTTGCTTATGATTTAGGTGATTTTCTTGTCTCAACTTCCTCTCTGGAATCTATCACCCTATTCGGCCAATTAGGTGTAATTTCACTCATTGTGAATTTGATCTCAAAGATGAATGGTATTGACTATAAAGAAATTAAATGTTGATTCTTATGTTTTGAACAGATTATGTACAGTTTAATCTTTTTAGTCTGGCACCCTTGGGACCTGACAATTGCACAATCATGGAAAATTCCAGTTCACAAAATGCATCAGGATGGAAGGATTAGTGAAGACCACGTTATCGCAATATTTTCTGAGAATGTCACGTACTCTGGTCACTGACGATAGTGAGCAACTTAGGCTGCAAATGTGGGTTCAAGTCATTTGGAGGGAACAATTGTTCAACAGACAACCACAGATATAGTAAAAGCAGATGGAAAAGAACATCTCCCCTTCTGTATACCGTAATTCCCAGTGCCCAAGTCATCCCTTTGAGCCATTACATGAGTCAATATACCAAGAAATATTTTTCTTGGAATCCCAGTGCATTCATTGTCACTCATAGTTCTCAAAAAATTTCTCTCCAAATGACCTGCGCCCTCGTTTGGAGCAAGAGTAGCTCATTATCGTCAGTGACCAGTGTGCATGGAGACCCATCGGTGACAGATTATCCCTGCCCAGCCTAACTATGTCTTTTTCCCTCCCATCACCTTCCCTTGGAATCCTAGTCAACAACACCACGCAACTACGATTATCCCTTTCCCTTTACTAACCCTTATATACTCACCCACTTGCTTTTAGCAAACCTGTAAACTGTGGTAAACAGATCGTTCTTACCTTAGGATGTCAGTACATCTTGGAACTGGAGATGTTTTCAGAAATCATTGTATTTTCTGGACGACTCTATGGTATAGTTTTTAAACATCTTTTATGTTTAGGTAATAGTAAATTCTCACTATAGTATAAGTAAATGTTGACTTAATCTTGCTCGATACGTGAAGTTAAAAATATCAAACACAATCACCACTCGGTGAAAACTCACCACCTGCCAAACATCCTTGTAAAGACACTCCAGCCCTTATGTAGATGTAAATGTAGGACTAAAATATTGAAAAGCTGCCTGAAATTAAATTTTCGCCATAAAAATGTAACGTATTCTTGAAAAGATTTTTATTTTTGAGTCCCGAAAGAAATGCTCTTAACGACTACCGCAGTTGCCCTGGATTACTGGTGTCCTCCCAACGTTGCATGAACACTTCGTTTATTCTTGAATAGTTTAAGAACTACTATGTCAGTTTCGCCCAATTTGTTGCAGTGGCCTAGAATACAGATGCATAATTGCATATTTAGAGAGATATACTCATCAACAGCCTCAGACTTTGCATAATATGTAACCTAAGAAGGTGCCCTGATATAACGACATGCCATTGAATGAAAAGGTCATTGTAAAAACAAAACTAATAAAATAACTTCAATAAAAAAATTCATAATATCTTAAAAAGCATTGAACTACGTATGTAAAAAAATATGAACTACGTATTGTCAACAAATATGGAGAAAAAAAATTGCAAAATTTGCGTTGCGTCCATGCAGCATTGGGAAGAAATAGGTTAATTAGATTTTCTTCAATGTTATCTGTGGAAAGTTCTGAAATGTCCAAAGATTCCCAAGAGTAATGTGATAATTTCCTCTTAAATATCAATTTCAAATTATATATAAAAAATAATATCAAAAAAGGTTTCACCGATAGAAATAATACCTAACCAAGAAATAAGCATGGAAGAATTTTCTGAAGAAGGTTTCTGCAGTTATTACAGGTTATTCGAACAGAGATCTTCATGAGCATTTATTTAGATGAGTAAAAAAAGTTTAAAAAGGGAAGCATAAGCTCCAGTTGGAAAAAAGCATAAATACTGTGAACTGTGAGAGGTCACCTTGGTTGTTGGTCGCCACCCCAAAAAACCAGTAAACCTAATTGTATCTTTCCCCTATCTGGATGAATGGGTACAATGTTTTTTTTTTCTGCTATGATTTTTTTTACTTAGCTCTTTGTTTTTTTGCAGGCCTATGACAATGAGGAGAGCAGTGTGAGGAAGTCGGCAGTGTTCTGTATGGTGGCTATTCATTTGGCAGTTGGCGAGGAGGTGCTGACACCACACCTGACTGCTCTCAATGGGTCGAAGATGAAGTTGCTGCGACTCTACATCCGGAAATCAGAGCAGCAAAGCCAGGGAGGTTCCCACGGTCACTCGAGGGGGACGAGAAGTGGTAGCTCTGGGGGAGGAGGTGATTGTGGGGGAACTGGCTCAGAGTCTTCGAGTGCCTCCTCGCCCAAGCACACTCCAACGTAAAGGGCTGTGCAAAGTGCTTTCAAAGAGTTTCCTTTAACACATTCCCGAGTGCTGGCTCTTAGGGAGTTCTCTGATTTTTTTCGGATGACTGATGAAAAATCAAAGAAAATCAAACTCCTCATCTAAAAGAAAAAAGAGTGGATAATTTCTCCCAGGGCATTGCTCTTCTCAGTGTTGTGAAGTGCCTCCTTTAGATTGCTCTCAGCATGCAACGTATTCCATGGGATATTCCCTTTGGGAGTCATACATGCAATTGATGCATTGAGGCATCAAGTTTTTTTTAGTATCGCAATCATAAACTAGGCCCTTGGGTGGGCTCAATGGTAGAATGTGATGGTGAAGATATTGTGTGTTATTGCGCTTGTGAGTGTATGTTTGTGTGTGCGTTTTAATTGATTTACGTAACTGTGAGGCCAGAGTGTGGCAAGTGTTGGACATTGGCTCGTTACGACTTGAGAGCTTTATTTGGCTTTTTAGGCCTGACTGAATAAGGTGGGATCAATCATGGAGGCTAGGGGTTAAATGGAAAAAATGGCTCTTTTTACTAGTCTTGCATTTTGCCTGTTCATAATTTTTCTTGATTGTCATCGAGCGTGTTGTTTACCTGCTGGCTAATTATGTTTTTATACTAGAGAATTTGCCTTGAAGTTATCATAACTCTTGTTGACATTTACTATTGAATTCTTCTTTGATGGTATGAAAGCCTTCTTATAACACTAAAAATTCACTGGTGTGTAATTGGTGAAGGTTTAAAGTTAACATCTCCAGATGTGTCCATGAGAATGTGATGCTATGTAAATTATCAATGTGTGGCCTTAGGAGCCTGTGCATAGTTGTGAAAGTGTGTGAATATTTGTGGATGAAATAAGAGGTTAAGGATTTGTATGTTTCTAAATCAAGCAACATTAATACATTCATGCTGCCATCTCTGAAGAGAGCACTCACTCATGGTGTTGATCATATTATTCCCCTAGTCTCACTTTTAATGGACATTGGTGTGGTTAATTCCAGTGAACTAAAAGGTGCTGTTGTAAAACCCCCTTACCTCCCTTGTATATTACATCTGATTTATTTATCTTCCTGCTCGCCATCACGTTAATTTCTTTGAATACCATATCTGAGAGTAAATTGTATGGTAACAGGTTGTATCATGGACTTAGCGAAGTTAGAAAATGACAAAATTGTTTAATTGATTTTTAACCTGAAGTCTAAATGCTAAATGTAAAATGTGTGGAAGCCGTTGGCTCCATCAATAGGGCCTTTGGAAATAATATGCAGGGAAGTACTTCCAGACTTAAGTACTAAGATGGAAAGTATAATTTGCATATTCTCTGGAAGGACTTACATTTACATTAACTTGCCCTGCTCCAAAATGATGTGTTGGCATTCTTTTATTTTGTAAAAATTTTATTTATGAAAATTTTATGATACCTACCCATTTTCTTTTCATATTCAAGTGATGTTTCATTTTTACATAGTAGGCATTTTATGTTGCCCGTATTTGTGCTGTTTTAAGTGAAATCAATGAATTCTGTGAGTGTGTCAATCTGTAATTTGAAAACTTAATGAGCTGCTTCATGTATGAAGTAAGGCTAAATCAAATATACTTACTGCATATGTTATTAAAATGCCAATAAATGCAAAATAATTTTTAAAGGTGTTAAAAGATCATTGTGATACTATAGTTGAAAAGAGGTGTTGTCTTGTATACAAATGTGAAAATTGGTTGTACATACAAAATTTTCAAGACGTTGTGCAGTTAAGTACCATTTGTTGGCGTCCGTAACTGCAAATTTTGAAGTACATAACTATAAAAAATTTTCTCTTAAGCTTCTTTGTGTCAATCATTAGAGATGTGTCGTGTGGAATTTTTATACATAGTTAACTGAGCAAAGTGATTCAAGAAACTCGTGAATAGCTGGTTTATTTGTATACATCCAAACCTATTTCAAAATGCTAGTGTGCTGGTGAAAATAATTTGTTAATAAGATTCTTTGAGTCACTTTGTGAGCAATTGGAAATTAGAAAGACAAATAAGCCTCTGTGTTCAGGTTGGCTGAGGATGGAAAGGTCTTTTAGATTACAGTAGAAGCCCTATTTAGCAAGAGTTCTCGGGATCTGAAAAATCACTCGCTAAATGGAACTCTCGTTAATACCGAAGATGATTAATAATCACTCCACAGCCAATTCCTACAACTGTGACGCTAATTTAGCCGTTATTGTGGGAATTTTTTGGTGAGTTGCGAAAACATTCTATTGAAATAGCTATTAAAAATCATATTATCGAACCCTTCAATTACTTATATGATCATATTAACTTTCGATGACATCAAATTCCATGTTAGATGTCATACACTGGAATATTTAACGTTGAATTTTGACACTTAACGTGTGTACTGTACTACGCATTGCTGTATTGTTATTGCCCCGATGTTTTGGGTGCTCCAAATATGTCGTGGCTGCAAGTAATAGCAATGCAACGGACAATAAACGGCTAACACTTCGGAAACAAGAAAAAGTTGCATGCCTCCTACCTCTCTAAAAAGTGTATAAAAACTGATATATGGTTCGGAGAAAGTTCTATTAATTGAACTTAGCAAAAATGCTAGATAACTTAATGACATAGATGTAATCTACAGCGATTTTGTTCCACGCTAGCACCGGGCTGCTATCTTCTCCAGTTAAATACTTGAAATAAAGGAGTCCTCAAGGACTTCAACGTCTGTAAGATCGCCTCAGAAAACAGCTGACTTCGGCTTTCGGAATCATTTAGCCCAATATCACCAGCATTTACAATTAGCCCTTAACAGTATACTGTCATTTGTGTTATTATTACAATAATTATGCATGGAATACTCTCTTGAGTTTATACAGAAACATAATTGTTACAAGCAAGTCCACTTATGATAGTTGTAAGCATGGAGCGGGAACAAAACGCGGACTTTCAAGGATCGACTGCATTTAGATAAGATGTGAAACTTTTAACCACTAGGAAATACGGTATTGGCTCCCGCGAAACACGTATTTTTTAAGTGATAGTGCACGTTGTAGCTGCTAGGTGGCAGGGCACATCAATATTTTCATCGCTCACTATTCTTTAGGTACAGGCAGTCCCCAAGTTATGTAACAGATGCGTTCCGACACTAGCGGCATAAGTCAAAATTTATGTAAGTCAAAAAAAAAAGTCTAAAATTACTCCGTAACTGAGTCCATGCTCTCAAGATTATGGCACATGTGCTCCTTAAAAGTAGGCAACCATCCTTCCAAATCCGTAACTTTCATAATTCTCGTACTTTTTTGGGTAAGGTTGCCACTTGCGTAGTACGGATTTACATAAGACGAGGCTTACGTAACTCGGGGACTGCCTGTATTCCATGGTACATATACTAGTTTTGCCGTGAGTTTCGAGCGTGAGTCAGAAAGTTCCGAAGGTTGTAAGTTCCGAAATTTATTCCATCACGATACACATAATATCTTCTGCCGTACTAGGATCTAGCAGGAACTTGTTGATAATGAATACCATGAATACTGACTACACTCCCTGCTGCGAGATAGACGTATAATTTATAGTACATACCTTTCCCCCTTATCGAAATTAATCATCCTTGACCTGTTTTCAATATTTATAATCTTTGCAACAATTACGAAAGACAATATAATACGTAGACAACTTAAAATATAGGGAATCCGAATTCATAACAATTTAAGTGTTCAACGTCGGAACATTTAAACTTGTCAATACCGAGCCTCTCACTTAGATACTCTCGCTTTTGCCTTCAATGAGCCATTTGTCGGAATTTAGGCTGCTCTCTGCTGGCAAAACTACGAGAAAAGGGCAGATTCTAATTGCATATTTTCTCTTGGCCACAAATGTTTCTGGCTGCTTGGACATCCTTCTTGTAGCACTGCGGCACGAAATTTTTTTTTATTCTTCAGAATTGTGAATAAGGTCGAGGAAGATATGCTAAATCGCCTCCCTATCTCACTTTTGGACCCATCGCCTTTTTAGCAGTCATTGATAATTCGTATTTTAGTTTTCAGATCCAACAACTTTCGTTTCCCAGCCTTGATGTTGTATCAGTCGGACTGAACTTGATAAAAATGTGGGAGGATGACGAAAGAACAATGAAATGCATGGACTTACGTGGAATTTATTTGTGTGAATACAGGCATGCCGTGAATGTCCGAAATGTGTATTGAAACTCAAATTGTGCGGAATAAATACTGCTAGACATATAATTTCAATGACAGAGGACATCAGCACAAGTTTGTGCATGTTTGCCGAAATTGAAGCAGACATTTGCCACTCGTAATAGTAAACAACCCCAGTGGAGGCTGGTTATTGTCCTCGCTGATACCGATTTATTTTACATGTAAATCATTCTTTGGCCATCCCTCACAAATTCAAGATTCTCGTTATATGCCCTACATGTTACATGGGGCTTCTACTGTATATGTTTCTCTATAAAAAGAGTAATGAAGTAACTTCTTCAAGTTTTACATAATTTACATATGCTCTTACCCAATCACCTGGTGCAAAATATTTTTACTGTTGGCTTATTCTTCGTTGAACACTTGATTCATCATTATTCCTTGCATTACCAGGCAATTGGAGCGTGGGAAAAATATATTGCCATTAATATGTAATGTCAACAGGGGAGTAATTTGCAGTGCTTATTGGGTAGTATTGATTTTCGTGAGCATGTATGTAGCACAGTCTTCATGGGTAAAATGTTTCAATCTATTATTTGTTGTTGTGTTACTACTTGATAACATTTTATTTTGAAAGATCTCATACCCTTGTGGGAGGGGGTACTGGGCCTTACTAAATTATGCCCTTGATATCCAGAGAAAATGTTGTTACAGTTTCCCTTAAAAGATTGTGATAAATTCTGCCTTGCCTTAAGTTCTCATAGATCCAGTTTTATAATACATATGCATCTGGCTAAATATTTTCTCAGTTTGTATATTCTTCCATTCATAATGCTCACATCAACCAACTGCTATCAAGTCTTAGGTAACATAGAGTTAATGAAAAGGCCACATCATCTTGTGGTTAATGTTAGCATGACAAAACTGGGCCATTATTAATAATTTAAGACTTATAGTATTAAACTTCATTCCTAGAGTGGCATTTTTCAGACTCGGTCATTTCGATGAGTAAATGGTTACCATGGTAACCATGGTTACATGCATGTTTATGATTGTACCATGCACACATTTTTTTCATAAGTTAGTGTAAGTAAATCCTGTGTACATGATTCGCAGGGGTATTTGTGAAGGAACATGCCTAGAGGTGGGAAAATTACCATAATTTTCATCTGAGTTAAATTACCACGTGGTAAATTACAGTAATTTTCAAATATTTCTGTCATTTGCTAGTATTTTTTAGTTTTAAGCATTTAACAGCAAATTTATGGTTAAATAAGAAAGCCAATAACAATAGGAAGGGAATAACGATGTTTAAACCATACCTAATACATCATTAATCTATTAGAAATTCTCAAAATTAAAAAAAGAACTACGGCAGCAACATGCAATATGGCTTTCTTTTGTCAAAGTATGAGAAATTTTCATCAAGAATATTCTAAAGCATTACTCTATTACGTTATAATTTAAGTAAAATATATCCTAAATGAGTTGTACATGCCTCAATTTATTATTAAACACGTAGGAAATGTAAACTTGGCTTTAAAGGACATGTTGGGAATTTATCTGTATGAAAAATTTTCTCAAACATAGGTGAATTATCTGGAAAATTATGGTAATTTTCAAGGGGTGCGGTAAATTACGAAAAGTACTACTTAAAAACAGTACTCTGAAAATTACCGAGGTAATTTTCAGAGTGGCCCCCCATCTCTAAACATGCCTACTTAGCTGGGCAGCCTTCAACTTGTGTCAATCCGGGTTGCTCAGCTCTCAAATAGGCACCAGGCTCAATACAATTATATACTGTATCATCTGCAGATGTGTAAACACATGTTAACCTTTACAGTTATTCATGTCAAAGTCTGAAGCCTGTTATTCCTACCTCTCCCACTCCCTATACAATCTCAAAGTAAGGGAATTTTTTTTCACAAGTTCTTCGTAAAAATTTCTGTGTGCAACTTAATGAGGGATGTCGCACATCCCTTTGCAAAAAAAAAACAACTGTTGAAAATTTTAAATAGTAAATTGGGACAACGATTGAATCCAAAGGTGACTGTTAAATCTAACAGTTACTGTTGAATCGGACTGTATCTGTTAGAGTACAACACTAACTGGTTAAATCCTCTATTGAAGTTAAACACTAACTGCATGAAATCCTGTGTGCAACTGTTGTATGTATGTACCTCAGCAGTAAGCTTTTGAAATCCCATTGTTTATTTTGCATAGTGTTGGTGCATGTATCAATTGAAGACAGAAAGTGAATGGGGAGTACGTATAAAATTAAAGATCAAAATGAAATCATTCATGGTAGTTGTATCTCCACTGGTGATAAATGACCACTGCCCACCATGTATGAATGAAGGTCGTCCTGGATTATTAGGGTCCACTGCCTGCTGCCATGTTAGAAGGAGAGAACACAAGGAAACTTACAATGCTAATAGTATTATTAAAATTACTATAGAATTTATAATTTAGTAAATTAGAAATAATGTCATCATCATTTCATTTTTTCCTCAAGTATTTTCAGGTGGTGAAATGATTATTTTTTTTAGTAATACATAGTTACTATGTTTTCCTGTCCATAAGATTTGAAAATCAGCCTGAATATTATGGGTTGAGGTTTTCATTCGTCCAAGTCGTGTTTTTCATTCATCCAATTTTATGTTGCTGCAGTATGTTCCCATCATTCATTTGTCTCTGGGACTCTACGACAAGTATCTTTGATAAGGTTGCTGATTATGGGAATTAACAATTTCATTTCATTCCTATAAATTGTTAACATTTACTGATGTTGGTTATTATTTTTTCTTAAACAATCTACCCTGTCAAATCACAATGCGTCTTATGTGACAGAAAATATGATATGTGGTTTAAGAAATTCTGGGTGGGCAGATAAAATCAATTTACAAAGAATCCCACTACTTTTGTCAAGAACAAATGTTTGTGACTTTTTTTAATGAATTTCAAACTTTTTAGCTCATTTTAACATTTTTGTTTATAATTTGGGGATGTGGCTGACGAACAGGTCATTATGAATAGGTGGGGAGTTAAGTGGAGGATTAATTGGGAAATGGGAGGAGGGTCGGTGAGGAAAACCTGGCTTCAACATTAGCATACTCATTACTTAAGGCATCAAGGGTCTGCAATTTACTGCTACTCCCAATAGATGAAATACTGCACTTGAAGTGCTCTCCACATAGCAATGATGTTGCTGTGAAGGCTCTATTGTGAAATCTCTACTACTGCCAGGATTTGAACCTGGGTCCTGAGGATGGGAAGCCCTCTAGCCCAGAGATCAACAAACCTATGGCCTGCATGCCACCAGTTGGCATTGGATAGGTTTTTTGGTGGCATGCCAAGAAAACTAATATCTAATTATACTTTCCGATGTTCTATGTTATTACATAGGCAGTGGCGTAATTAGGGAGTGGAAAGGGGTGGCAGTTGCCACCCCAGAATTGTCCAACCCAGTATTTTGCCTCCCCAGAATTTTGAAGTAAAAATCTCAATAATTTACAAACTATTGGAAAATACAATTGTACATGCACACCACTTTCTTGATTCTTCATTAATCATGCCTAATTTAGGAGGACCCCCCTTCCACCTGGGGGGTATTCATACCAGTGCATAACATGACATACAAAGTAGGCGACACGAATGTCACCCAGTGCCAAGATTTTATCGCCCAGTGACAGTACTTGGTCCCGGCAAAAAAAGGAAATAACTCGTGTTCTAAAGTTCTACGCGTGTTAAATTGAAGTCAGGAAGCGTTAAATGCCGAGTACAGGGATGGCAGGTAATCCCAAACCCAATAGACTGAGAAAAAAGCAAAAGCTAATGGTAATTTTAATGGGTTTTTGGGTTGTGGAGGAGGTGCAAGCAGTTTCAGTGTCGCCCAGTGAAAATTCCTCAAAATATGCTATGATTCATACCCCCCGGTAGGTCTTGCCACCCAAGTTAAAAAGCTGAAATTACGCCCATGTACATAGGGGTGGCATGGGCCCTGCTTGTAATCAAACTTAATGTAAAATGTTGCGTGCTTAGATGTGTTGGTTGTGGACCACTATTCTAGCCAACTCATCAAATTGATTCAGTTATATTTTTTATTTACTTTGTTGGTTGATTAGAATGTTTTTTATCTTTCACTATCCTGTCATGAGGTGATCAGTTATATCAATATTTTTGTTAACGGACTTGTCCAGAGTCATAATGTGACCAAACAAAAAGCCTACCATCATAGCAATGCAGTTGAGAATCACTAAATAGGTCCATTTGATGACTTGGTTATGCAGCTGCACTAAGAAAAATATCCTGACATGAGACTTGCAAAACCCTGTTTATTCCTGCTCAAATATCAATGTATAAGGTTACAGGAACTCAGCCTAGGAGCTAGTAAACAGTCAACATAAAAGGACCCACACAGCACATTTCCATTTTAAAATGTTTTTTTAGTCTCAAAACTCATAAAATGGTTTTTTTTACAGTTTTGAGACTAAAAAAAAATGTTTTAAAACAGAAATGTGCTGTGTGGGGAAGGCACAAACTCAATGCAGGATTCAGTTTATTGGCTGAGCTCTCCTGGAGGGATGAGGCTCATCACTCTTGAGCCGATAGAGTAAATGTGAGAGCCATTTGGATTCTGAGTGCGTGGAGAGAATTAAGCAGTGGGATGACATAAGGAAGCCTGCTCATTCCACACGAGGAAAAACCAAGTGCTGAAACAGGATTATTTACTATGTAGCTGTGAAACATGTATCCGTCATGTGCATATCAGAGCAGACCGATGTACTAGCCTCATGGGATACACCGAGGGTGATGAATCACTATTACTCTTCCTACAAGGAGCTGCTCATGGTAGAAAGAAGCTAAAGCAAAATTCTCACTGCAGTAGACAAGCAGGAGAGCCTTTGCTAGCCTAAAGTTCTTACCTCATTTGTCTCACTTATCACATTTTAGTTAGGTTAGTGACTGCCTGTAGCTCACATCCACATCTGAACCATTTTAGAGGACAGTACATAGTTGGATGAGTGTGTCAAATGCTGCACCAATTTCATGTTGAATTTGGTGATTGTAAACTGAATCTGGATGAATAGGTTTTCTTGGCCACCATAAAATTGCTTGACCAATTTTATAAACTTTTTTTTGGGTATAATCAAGAGAACATAGGAGTTTGTGAAAATGTTAACATAATATTTTATTCCAGAGAAAGAAGTGCCACAAATGCACTGATTTCAGATCAGCATACGAAATTCAGTTGTCCATAATGAAAACCCATGTTTATGCGATTGAAAGAAGCTCAAATTGTATTTACTTCATTTTAATGAATGACCTTTTTCATTTCATTATGGACAGAGGCAGTATTCCTTCATTTCCATCATGTTACTTGGTTTGAGTGCTCTAATTGTTACATGGGCTATTGAATGATTTTATGAGGAGATCTACTTATTATCAAATTTGTTGTAGAAGGCAGTTGTCATCATCTTCAGACTGTATTACTAAATTTTAAGTATTGGCCACCTCTTGTGGCTATGATCACCGTGATAGTTGATTCAGTGTAAGTTTTGGTAAGGTTACATTTTTATTGTTATCATTTAATTATTAAGAACATATCAACTCTTGTACAAATGTATTATCGAGGTGTCTAAAAGACATTTTCTAAATTTTTTTTATTTCTGAAGGCTTTACCCCTCTAGTGGACTGTATTGTTGAGCTAATGAAGATCTGAATGTTTATTCCTGGTACAAAATTCTACCAGTTTGGTTTACCACTGTTGCCCCTTCAACACAACAGTGGATCGATACTTTGTTTTTGGACTTTAGCACAGAACCAGTTTACAAACCACTCATTAAATGATAATAAATGGTAAATAAAAAGTTTTTAACAAATATTTATCCAGGGTGTTTCTGTTAATTTTGGACGCCATACATTTTGGAGGGATTTGTGGTCCTCAGAAGAAATTTTCAACTTCTTCTATGCTGACACACTTTAGTGGAATACACCCTCCTCCAGATTATGTTCATGGAAAAAGATACAAACTAATAATGGCAGAGTGTTTCACCATCCAATATTTCTGTTGTGCTCCAATCTTGGAAATGGATTTTTAAAGTTCATAGTTTATTGATTGCCATTCAGTAGCACAGGTGAAAGAAGTTATTCTGGAAGGCCTACCATTAAGTCTAATTTTTTATCGAAGGACTTGAAGCCATTATTTTGGAATTAGTCTTCAAGGTAATCTAAGTACATTAACAAATAATGATCATTTATTTCATCAAAACCCTTAGGATTAAAAACTATTGAGTTATAATAGCAGTAGGAAGTTGACAATTTTTACCTGAAAAATCACCTATATTTTCTTAATGTGTTGTCTGTTTTACCCACAGATTATGGTATTGACTATTCATTATCTCAAAATATGCATCCTTGAAACATTGACTAAAATACCACTTTTAGATCCACTAATTTCCTGGGTCCAGAATTACTCAACATTTACTACTCAGTTGGCAATCATTTTCATGGGAAGTCTTAATGGATAACACGTCAGAACTCTTATCCTCTTTCATGAAGTTACTCTTATCACCTTGTCCATATTGCTAATATCCTTGGAACAACCACATCTTTGATGAAGGTTCATAAACACTTCATTTTTTTGTAATTTCAGCTCATGCTTTTTTGTCAGAAAAACGTTCACTCTGCTAGGCGATAAGGTACTCCTGGTTTACGCCTCCACATGAGGAATCCAAGCAGAAGACCAAGGCAGCCACCGACAACACACATTGAGAAACCCAATCCTGCCATTGATCCTGGAAGACAAATTTACTCATTAGATCTGTTATAATTGCAATATTTTCAATGTCATCAATTATTTTCCCATGACTTCTCATACCAACGAGGTAACCGTCCTCATGCAGATTATATTTATGGAAAAATGTGGTTAGGTATCATTGGATTGGCAGTGCTTAGCCAGGAATGTTCATTCGAACCTCGAAGTATCAAATAGATGAAAATAATAGACCAGGATAAGATATATACAGTAGACCCATGGGTGTAGCAGGATAAGATATATACAGTAGATGCTTGGGTGTAAATGAGTTTTGTAGAGTGGGCTCCACCCACCCTACAAAACTCATTGCCCACCCTAGAAAAATCGACAGTATTGTATAAATATAGTATTTATGTATTTTTGTTTAACGTGCTTCGACGGTCATTTCGCTTGAATAAATATACTGTTTTCACTATTTTTATCTTGAGAAAAAGATTCATTGCCATTCCTCATAAACACAATAACTCATATGAAATTTGTGTCTACTAAAAGCTAGTTGATCTCTAATTGGATTAGCGATTTTGAAATCTTGCGGTGGCTGATCAACTGGACGGCTGCCCCCCCCCCCCTCCGCTAGGAAAAATCCCTAGCTACGCCATGGCCGGATCCCTGCTAATCCGGTTCCCCGCTAACTCCGGACAAGCTTCCGGTGTGTAGTGCGGGTGGTTTATCAAGGGGTCCTGAGATGGATATTTACCGCATCAGCGAAAATTATCTCCTGAAACAATTTTTTCGTTCGATATCGTTGTCTCATCACTAAAACAGAATTCCTTCGAAGTAATTCTGCTATTTATTTATGCTTTTTTTGCGGTAAAATTCGACAATGGAAGCGAATGCGGTATACTTGGAGCTAGCTATCTTCGCTTTGTCTTGTGTATTCCGGCGTCGCTCCATTAACTTTCGTCCCGTCCGAATATCGACCTCGCACAAGGTAGACTAGTATCGTAAAAATGCTGGCCGATGATGCTCGCCAATTTACTTCGAAAATCTCCGGACTCAGCCTGCTGTGAAACTCAATGGAGTTCACTTGCGGAATACAGATGTATTCATTTTTTATAACAGTTTGTTGACTTTGTACCATCGTAAATTATTCTCGCTTTGAGTAATATTTGCGCAAAATGACGGACGCTTTATTTGGCCAAAATATCACTTCATGCTGTAAAAAAATTATTCATAGGCCTAAAAAAAAACGTTATCCGTTTCACGATACTCTAAAAAGACTTCAGAGTGTGAATCCTAAGAGAAAAGTAGCAACCGAAAAATTATATTGAATTTTTGATCGTGCGGCGGTGGTGTCCGACTCCGCTGGATAATACTTTTGTACATTTTCCTCTCAGAATACATACATTAAAAGATAAATGTTGAAATGGTAAATAAAACACTTAAAAGGAGCTGAATAAGGGCAGCTTCTTGTATAAAGGAGATAATCCTATCGACGAGCTCACAATCATCAGCTAGCACACTGCATTGAGTCTACCCTGATAATTTGCCTATCCCACTCTGCTTTATACAACTGGCAATCAATTATGAATTGACTTTATTCTCCGTGAAGAGGATCCGCCTATGCACAAGTCTTGTGGCACATATCTGACAGTCAAACGCTTTTTTACTGAATGTAAGGTACACACTCAGATAGGATGAACCTTCAACACTCCTGAGTAGATTCATCCAGCCCTGAGCTGGGTTCACATGGAAGGAAAACGACGCGGAAAACGGACGAGGGGAAAGGGGAAAGTTAGATGGACACGGAAAAGCGGAAAACGAAAAGTAAACATGTTAGGTGTGCGCATTCTCATCCCAAAACTTTTACTGAAGAACGCCACCTGATTCTGAAGCGATGGCGTTAAAAATTAAATAAAAAAATCCTAGAAAATATATCGTCCTATGTATGAAATTCATAGCTCCAGAGGCCATTTGCTCTAAGAAAGATATAAAAATAAATCACCTAATACAGGAAAATCAACGATAAAATTTCATTAAGAGGTATTTTTGGCAAGATAATTTTTTAATACTCAAAAGATAGAATAAATAAAAATACGCACATTAAAATGTCTGCCAATCCGCACTCGTATGCATATAGAAATGTACCTCAAATGAAAAACTGTGCTATTTCTAATAGGAGTATTTCATCTTTTTCAATATTCAATTATCTTTGACAGTGAAAATTTGACGTTTTGCATGGAAGGATTGAAAAAAATATATATCTATGTATAATCATTTTATATAGCTAAGGCATCATGCATTATAACAGACTTGGAACAATTAATTAATTTACACTGGTGTAAATTTATTCGAGCGATCTTGTAGACAAATTAGTAGGAGAAAAAGATGTTAATCAGTAATTAATGTCATTATTTATAAATAAAAATCATATTATAAATCACGTCAGTAAAAATGATGATATTATGCAGTGTATGAATTGTGAACTTCTTGATTCCGAGATTTTGAATTGTTTTCCCGCAAATGCGGCGGATGCTGCTATGCTCTCTTTTATTCGACGTCACATTCGACGCCTACGGAAAGTGGAGAATATTAAACTATCCTTTCCACCCGGAACGGGCTGGCCATAGAGTTATTGAGGTACTAAGGTTTAATTGAATATGATAATTAATTGTACTCATATGGATGTAATGTCCTAACTTTTCTTTATTATCGGTAACTGGGCAGCTGCCCGTAATTGCGCTACTTAACTATATAATCTGTTTTATTTATCTTATGTAATCTCTTCTTCTATACTTGGTGCAATAAATTAAATGAAATGCTGGATATGCTGCCTTTAGTCAGGAGAAAACCTACTCACTAATCATGTATCTATCGATTGGACTCACTGAATTTTACTACCTCTCTCCTTTGCTGGAAAATCTATGAAATGCTTGTTGGCTAATATAAAATATATGAAACCTGCATCGATAGTTTAAAAAATATAATGCTCATTGATAAATAAATATTTGGATAATATAGGTTCATAATCATTTGTGAAGTTATTATGCTTGCTGAAATAAATTTGAATGTGATATATCTATTGCTGTAAGTCATAATTTAAGTAATTCTATTCCTGCGATGATGAGCTGGCCGGATGTTGTGTACATGCCCGTACACATTTCCGTCTCTTTGAACGCGGCGCCGTTTCTGGTCTTCATGGACGACAGGTTCAAGATATTGATGAAATGACGGGTTTCATGCCTTTCATGGAGCCATTCTCTCTTAAGACGTTTAATGAAAAACTAAAGGTAATTATTTGCTTAATATTTTGTTGATTATGGGTAAATATGTTAATCATTAAAAGAACTAAGTTATTGGCGTTAACATGTTAGCAATGGTGGAAAGTTGAAATCTATAAATCCTTCTCGTACTTCTTGGTCATAAATAATTACTTCTAAAAAACGGAGGGGTAATTTTCGATCGTGACCCATGTAAGTTTGCTATTTTCAGTGATATGAATTGGAAAAAATGTATCCAACGTATTTTTCTGCGGCTCCACGACTCTGTAGTCTGCCCACTTGTGTCTCAGTTGCCTTGAGTGCTGTCATTAGTTTTTAGTAAGAATCAAACTTTCTAGGAAATTTTATGTTTTTTTTATTTTAATTTATGTACAAATTGTGCATAAATTAATTTGCTATTTCCAGAGGGCTCTAAATGCGTGTTACAATCACGGGTTGTTGCGCAACTTGTCTCATTCGAACGCAGCGCCATGTTCATGCGCAATGGCAGCACGGCAGGCTCGAAAAATGAATAGAACAATGGTGTTTCATGATTTTAGTTGTACCACTCTCACATTGAACTTTAAAAATCTTTTGCTGGCTATTTTCTTTATTATGACTGTATTATTTTCACTCATTGCTCGTAAAAATATGTTTTTTGAACTTGTTTAAATGAATAATGGACTGTACATACATTGGTGCGTCACTCTACAAATTCTTGTCCGTGCTTTTTTCCATCATTAAAGTTACGCTATTTTTCTTACTGGATCGTTAAAGTTTTATTCGGTAAATGTTTTTATTTATCGGCAGATTCGACCAATAAAACGTACAGCGCCGAGAGCGCCACTATTGAAACATGTATGCAACGAAATCCGTGCAGAAAAGTGCTGTTGAAAATGGGATCAGTAGGGTGACAATTGGCTTTGATCATGTTTGATTTATCTCATGCTTTATAAAATGTAACATCGTAACTGCGGCTAGTCCTAGCCTTCAGATGTTAATGTGTTGAGCCTTGGCTAGATCTTTGATTGTTCGAAATTTCGCCAGCATCATATAGAGTGAACTTGGGTGATCAACTGACGTAAGCTGTAATGCTCCCGTGTAAGTTAATTTTTAGTACTATTCTTTGTATTTGTTTCTCCAGGCTGTGTGCTTCCACAGCTCATGTTTGCATTCCACAGCTTTATGGCCATTTCAGTACTGATTCACGTGATCATGGACTATGTATTTTCGCCATATTTTTTATGGTTCTCACCTCCGTCTGTAACGTCAGACGTTTATTTTCGTTTCAAAACTCTTTATTCTTTCCATTACAATGTTTCTTGATGCATCCAGCATCCTCTCCAAATCCAATTCTCCCCAACAATCCCCCTTCCTTTATCAACAACCCCCCAGCAACCCAGCATCAACAACACAATTCATATCATACGTTACACATTTGTACTGTGAGACGATATCTCATTGTGGAAATCGACTGATGTTTTATAATGAAAGTAATTCTTCGCTTATTACCACATAGATAATTATAGAGCCTACGCGTAAAATTCTTGCTTAATACTATAGGTAGATATAGGGTAAATTGTACTGTGGCCATTTCAAGAAATTGTTGATTTGATGCACTTAAGTGAGTGACTTTGGTAATATGTACTTATTACTTTCTAAATGAAAACATATCACTTTCTATACTTGAAAAACTTTGTGTCAAGATGAACTATTTTGATGAAATATTTACAATGTTACTTGGTTTATATGAGAACGTTAGTCTAATGGGACTTGGAAAATGGAGCTATTGGGGTGCATCTATAGGGATTTATTGCTAAGTAAGACGGAGGGGAGAAAGGGGGGGAGTATCAATGAGTCTGTTGCTATGAGCCTCTTTCTATCTCCTGGAAATCTTATATAAAAACTTTTAATTGTGTATATGTGACACTGTGGGTAGAATGTCCGATGGTAATTTTTTTACAGTCATTGGTGTTTTCTAGATTTTGTTCCGATTTAGGAGTCTATACTTTGCTTCCATGCATAGTTTCTTTCCAGTAAAACTGTTCTCTTATCTTTTTTTAGCATCCATGCTCATAATTCCTTGCATCAATTCTCTCCTGTTGGGGAATTAGTCTTCAGTTCTCACTCTAATATTCCCAGTAAGTACTTCATCAGTTTTCATTTAATCCTGCCAAATTAACTGAACTACTTTGTGTTTCATATTGATGCTTTTCAATTCAATCCAGACTATTTTTCCTCAAAAACACTTGTTGTCTTGTACATATATTCTTTGGATATGTGCCACACAGGCTTTGTTACAAGTTTAGCATAAACTGCTACCTCTTCTCTGACTGGCTTACCATTGCTTGATCATTTACTATATATCTTAAATGGCTCAATCAGCTGCCCTGTAAATTAAAATTCCAATATTTCCTTCCCCAGCAGCAGAACAAGTTGTCACAATGTTTTAGCAACGTTCCAAATGTTACATGGTAATGTTAATGTGACCCCAGCTGTAAGGCCTTTGCCATTGACCTTTTTTATGTAAGCATGGCTAACCCATAAAGAGGAGTTGTTGAAATCTGTTAATCACATCTCACAAGAGAAGAATTATACTCTAAAAATGTAATATTTTTCCCATTAAATATCTCCAAGGCTTAACGATGATGAAATTGATGCTGAAAAAATAATTTTACATATTCAATTCAGATAGAAAATTTTCCTGAGAAAAATTACCTGCTGTGTAGCTTGTTTGCAAGTACATGACTGGAGATGACCGTCTTCTTGTGAGTGGGTGGAAGGCTTCTGGAGTTTTCACCAGAGATCCTGGTGCAATTTGAACCACCTGTAAAAAAACATATTTTCATTAAAGTACTCAAAATCACTTTCTTATGAGTTATCACATCCAAGTGGAGATCTACGTGATAGAATAAAAGCCTTAAACCCTTTGCCTATGAATGACATGTTAACATGTTGTGGATTTGCCATCTCAGGGGACGCTCATTATAAACAATGTAAATGTTTCTACGCAAGAGAACAAACCCCACGTTGACATAGCTCTGCGGACAATCAGGAAAAAAGGTCCCAGTTGTAATTAAGGACCCCACTCTGCTAGATTTGGGACCCTATCCTAGTCCTGTGGGCAGGGATTATCACTATCCTTTCACTCAGTCGCAGCCCCACTTATGGTATGTGGCTGCAGTGAACTACTTATTGTTTTTGCAGTGGAAACACTCATTTTCATTTTTCAATAAATCATTTTTTTCTTACTAAGAAAATATTGGCTTCAAAGTGCATTCCTCAAGTTCAACTGATCATTAACAAATTTTAAATGGAACATTAATATTATTTTTAGCCAATGTTTGGGAGCATCTGTAAGAAAGAGCTTGGTTAACAATTACTGTAGAGTTTCGTTTCAAATTTGTAAATTCACATAAAATGAGGAATACATTACTGAGTCTAAATTCTCGAAGCATGGGACAAATGTTTTTTATTCAATCCTATGCATAAACAAATAGTTGATCATGGACCCAAGCTGTGAGTGAGCTGGCACTTTGGTGAAGGGTGAGAATGCCTCCACCTGCCAGCTGAGTAAAGGGTCGGTGCCCTCCTGAGAACTGGGGTCCTAAACTGGAAGAAAAGCATACTTGTGTGATTCCTAACCATGAGGAAGTTCTGTGCAGAGGAGTAGAGTGAAACCCTTGTGGTACTTGTGACAGGGAAAGAATTTCCCATCACTAGGTTCCAACTTGAAAGTGTTGAACATTTTATTTCAGGGAGTTTATTTTATCAACAGTGATCTTTTATCAGTAGATCTTTATGTTATAAATTTTTATAATCAGCTAGAGAAAAATACTGCTTCTTTCACACTGTAGCTACATTTAATCACTGCCTACTCTTCTTCATATGTTCTGCTTATTATTTTCGTCATCAAATTTCACTTCAGTGCTCTTCTAGGTGTCAGCATTCTATTCTGTTGTGCAACGTGAAATGCTTTCTCCAGGTTGATGAAGGCTATGTATGTTCGTTGGTCTTTTATAATCCTTATCTCTGGGAGATATGTGATTTAAAATGACTTCTCCTTCCCTCATTTTTTGTGAAACTAAATTGGTCTCTATTCAGGCATTCTTCTGTCTTTTGTTTTATTCTTCTACAGACAACTCTCATCAATTATTTCATCAATCAAATTTTTAAATTACCTTTGAAAGGACAGAACAGTGGATATGTATTAAGTCTAATTGTTCTAGAACGTACTTGTCTCAATTTACTCTTTTTTATCTGGGAAATAGACATATGTATTGTAGGATGATATTACACGATGTTTTTCCCGGTGAATAATATTCAGGTAGTGTTCTCGGGCTCTCCACCAGGTAATTGGCTTTATATTGGCCTATGTGAAGCCAATTACCTGGTGCAGAGCCCGAGAACAATACCTGAGACATATGTATTGTTTTATTCTGAGATTAAGCTTGGTTTTCTGTTATGGTAGATGATTTTATTATACGTAAATATTATGCTAAAATATTTTTTGTCATTCTTATTATTATATTTTGCAGATGAGACTGCATATCTGTTCTGAGTCTTTAATATACACTTAACCTTTCTGTGATTCATACTCACTTTCTGTCTCTGGGCTCCTAGTGCTATGCGAAGTGGCACCTCATGACGTCTTGTAATTCCTCGAAGCATTTGGAAAGCATCTGCTAGACTCAACTGTGGACGTGGCTGCTCGACCGGGCCTGTTACTCCTGGAGCCTCCAAGAGGACGAACCAAACATGTGTCACTGGTCCCACTGTTCCTTCCTCATCTCCTGAGTTTCCATGACTGCCCATTCCACTGGAGAGCTGGAAATTAGAGGTGCAATATTTTTTAGCCAGGGTAAGTCAGTTTTATCTCTACTCCAGTTCAAACACACATCTTTAAATACATATGTGTATGTAGTTCCATATGCTATGGCAAGCTGATTGCACTGACTAAAACAACTAGAACATATTCTTTTTGTAATCATTAGTTTTTTTTCATGATTTATCATTCTCTCTGTGAAGTTATTCAGACTAGTTACCAGTGCTGTAATTTTGTCTTTAGCATTACTCATTGGAACATTGCTATTACTGTGTTTGTATTATGTAGCAATATCACCTCTTCTAGGGTGTAACCAGGCGGAGGGTGATAGGGGTGATTTCCCCCGACAATGATGGAGAAAGAGCTCAATTTTAATATCCTACATTCAAATTTTAATAAATGAAAATCAAGCACGTGTAATCGCTTTTGACGTGTTGTAGGTAAAGTCCTTATTAAAGGTACTTTTTCCAAGGAACAACTGTGGCGATCATCACTGGTAAGGGTCGCTGAGGGGAGAAACACAAATACTAATTGCTTTCCCAAGTGCTTTCCCTGGTTACGCCCTTGAAGAGGTGCTAACATATTTATGTAATAAGTGTAGAGAAGTTCTTTTCTCACCGTTAATTGGCTGACACGTAGGGGAGTCACTCCAGCTATTCCTGCAATTGCCCTTCTCAAGGATTCTCTTGCAGATTCCATGCTGTATTGCACCAGATCCTCATATTTTACTGAAAAGAGGGCAATTATAAATTCAAGCAATTTATAGATTATCCTCCATTCAAAGTAGGAAAACCTAATTGACCATCAACCTCTGAGGATATACGTATGAATGTGTGAAATTCAACCTGAAAAAATTATTTGGCTGGACTAGGACTCAAACCCAGTTCTCCGGTATCCATGCAGAGTGTTATAACCTGCCTTGGTACCTTAATTGGCTATTCCTTTCAATACCAGCAAATTTCAGGTAGGGTGTGCTAACACTACCCAAGCCATTTTCATGTACTTTTTGATGTTTTATTTCTTCAATTTTTACAGATCAATATATTTTTCTATTTAAGTTCAAAGGCTAAATTTTCAGACATAGGTATTGAAATTGAACCTACAACATAATGCCTCTAGATTGTATTTTGAAGGTAGTGATCATTATGTAGTCATTTATATTTACACATTTGTATACTTCAGCATTATTTTATTTGAGAATTGTTTGTGAGTTCTAAGGAGTTGAAATGCTGTACCCATACAAATTGAATTAGGTTTGAGAGGTGAACCTTTGCTAGAAATGCTAATAGTTCTGGTAATCAACTTACCTAATAAAGAAAGTCGCAAAAATAATCGATTGATTCGATCTAGGCAGGGTGCCACATCAAAATGAGACCATCCAGGATGCCCTGTTTTGTAGGCAACATAGTGTGTTGTGGCAACTTCAGAGAATGTCCATGAATTTTCCTGAAAACGAAATATTGGTGAAATCAGTATAGACCCAGCTTAACTTCATTTTTATTGTTAGCATGAGTTCCTAGTTGTAATATCAATTTGGAATAACCCAAATTAATTGCTAAGGAATGATGCCACTTCTGAAGAATTATTGGAGAAGCTATCTAGATAAAAAGAATCCAGATAACTTCAATGGAGTAGAGGGTCAAATGCTCTCCAACACATTTCTAAGCAAAAAGCATGCTAGCGTAATCCAGTACTAGACCAAGTTAGACCAGCATAAGATTACCAAAAATGGCATTAAATACTTCAAACCTGAAGAATCAAACCAGAACGCCTATAAAACGTCATCCACCAGGATGATCACAAGTGGAAGAGAACCTATAACACCTGTCTGGTCCATTCCACACCACGCAGACCTCCTTTCCAAATACATTCTTTTCGCCATTCAATGGTGAAAATTTCCATCCAAAATCTTAAGCGCAAGTACATATGTATATCTTCAAGTATAAGTCGAGGTCTTATTTTCGGGCTGCAAATTTAGACTAAAATCCGTGACTGGAGTATAAGTTGAGATGAAAAAAATTGCTTGTTCTACTTATTTTGCAATGATAAAAGAGAACCACTTAAGGTGAATGGGTGAATATTGAAGCCAAGAGTGACAAATGTTGGAAAAAAGAACTCCGTACAAATTTTAATAGCTCAATAATTTCACTTCTACAAAATCGGCCGTGAAGATGGCTACAGCATCCTTCAACAGGATTAACATTGTTCTTGATGAAGTAGTTACGTCATGGTTGTCGTCTTTATTGAATGCATCATTTTCCATACCATTTGCCATGGCTATTGAGCCCACAATGTTGAAAGCGTGATAGTTGGTTGCGTTGGAGGAAAAACGACAGGTCGGTGACGAGAGATGTGATGTCTGCTTTTGCTGCAAAATGTTGCCATGATATGAATTATTAATTACAGAGATTGATTTTGTGTGTGCAATCAGATATCCCAAATTCTGCTGAAGAATAAAAAGAAAATGAGGTTAGATGAGAGATTGGTGACTTACAAATTATTTTGCATCACGGATTCCGATAAGCTGCCTTTTTGACTTCAATAAAAATTCACCATCCGCTCTTAGATGGTCAAAGAAATGTAAATATTTGCCGGAAGAGAAGGATATTTGCAAATATTTGGGACTCTGATATTAAGTTATAAAACGGAATCCATGAAGCTCCTGGCAAGTCTTGACTGATACAGCTGGCCTTCAGAGTGTGTGGTGTATAAGTCGAAGGTATGTTTTCATTAACCGAAAAAAGGAAGAAATTTTTCGACTTATACTTGAGTACCTATATATGGTAACTTGAGAAAGGAGGATGAAATATCAGATCCAAATTGATTACTTTTCTTATGGGAATAAAAGGGAAAAATAATGGTGTAAAAATAGCACTATAAAATATTTGTTTCCTGTTTTACTGTTTTCAAAGAAAACATTGGGCCACGACTTGCATTTATGCACAATTTCAAAGTCCTACCTTGCTAGGAACCTTGTTTAATCTAAATATAAAAATGATAACCAACAAACATACATACCCACAAATATCATGCAATATTTTTAAACTCCCTTAATTCCAAATCAAACCTCTCGCCAGCTGAATCCATTGCCCTAAAAAAATTAATTCATATCCCTGACCTCGTCATCACTTCTGCTGACAAAGGTTCCACTGTTGTGGTTGTAGACACCTCCGACTACATTGCTGAAGCTAATAGACTACTCTCCGATACCTCCTCCTATGCCATAGTTCCCAATGATCCCAACTCCACCTTTCAAGAAGAAATAATTTGCTTCCCTCTCGAAAAATGCCCATCGGAGGGTTTATCCACCACCGATATCTCCTTGCTCTCCCCCCCTTTCCCTTGCACTCCGCACTTCTACATCCTCCCCAAAATCCACAAACTTAATCATCCTGGCCGACCAATTGTTTCTTCCCGAAATTCCCCAACTGAGAGAATATTGGCATTTGTCGATTATCACCTCCAACCACTGGTACACGCCTTACCGTCCTTTGTGAAAGATTCCTACCATTTCCTAAAACTCCTTCATTCTTCCTCCCTCCCTCCAGGCACCCAAATCACAATGGCCACGATAGATGTCACTTCCCTTTACACTAGCATTCCTCATACTGAAGGTTAGTCTTCACTCCGGTTTTTCCTCTCCAAACGCCCCAATCCGCATATCCCTTGCACTGATTTTCTTGTGGATTTCACGAATATCATCCTCACCCACAATTCCTTCTCAATCAATAAAAAATTCTTTTTATAAACAAAGGGATGTGCAATGGGGAGTAGTTTTAGTCCCTCCTATGCTAACCTCTACCTTGGCCACCTAGAACAATCTCTTCTGTCCAAATATCCATTAAAACCACTTTGTGGCTCCGCTACATAGACGACATTTTTCTCCTCTGGCCTCATGGTACTGATTCCCTAAATACTTTTATTTCCACCCTCAATACCTCTGCCTCCGTCTCCTTTACCTCCACAATTTCCAACTCCCAAATCACCTTCCTGGACGTTAACATCTCCTTATTAGGCTCAAAATTCCACATCTCGGTTCACATCAAACCTACTAACAAGCAACAATACCTTCATTATAGTAGTTGTCACCCCTCCCATTCCAAACGCTCCCTTCCCTACTCCCTATCTATCCGTGGCCACCGTATTTGCAACAGCCCAGATTCCCTCGATAAATTCCTCACCAACCTTCACCACTCCCTCCTCAAGCGTGGTTACCCAGAATCCCTCCTTCATCAAAAAATTCAGAAAAATCCCTACTCTACCAAACCTCCACCCACCAAAGACTCCCACATCCTCTCCATTTTTACCACCTATTTCCCAGGCGTACAGTCCCTTAACTCCATCTTAAAAGACCTCTATCCCATCCTTAATAACCAGGCCTCCACTGCCAAAATTTTCTCTAAGCCTCCCTCAATCACGTATAGGCATTCTGCCAACTTGTCCGATATATTCAAATCCACCAAGCCCCTCTCTAAAACCCCTGCTGTTTCCTAACTCACTTCCTCACCCTGAAATCGTGCGAGATGCAAGCTATGGGATGGATGGATTATATATATATATATATATATATATATATATAAAAAATCCATCTTTTTTATATATATACAGTAAAACCCCTAAATTACACTTTTCTAGGGACCCTAGAAAAAAAGTGTAAATTGCGGGAAAGTGCAAATTGTGGGAAAAGTAGAATTTTCACATATACATCATGTTTTTTTACTGAAGTAAGGGTAAAAACAAGAAATACTGATAAACTGAAAAAGAGCAGTGTCATAATTTATTCCTTGAACTAGCACTTCTCATTTATTTATATTTGATGAAAAAAATACACTAAACATCTTAGACAAATTGAAAATTAAGAAAGGATGAAGATGGCAGGTATATTTGCATTATCTTTGTTATTAACAGCCATTGAAACTATCTAATGAATATAGCATGATTATTTTTAGAAATTTGATATTTTCAACTGCTTGGACTTGCTCTGCCTATTAATAATATTATGCACTTTATTTTCAATTTTCTGCAGTTCCTCAAGCATTTGCTCACAGCAGTCACTAACTACTAAGTAATTTCTTAGAGTTTGAACAGCACACACTGTGTCTTGCCTATCATAGTTATATGCCTCTGGAATCGAGGCAGTGCAAATGATCTCAGTCGTCCACCATGAGTTCTTTAATTTTTTATCATATCTGGTTTTGAATCCATTTTTATTCTTCATAGTTTCTACTTAGGTAAAAAATTAATACTCCCCCGCAGGTTCAATTACAGTCGAGCACCCATAACCCGGAAATCCAGGAACACGCTATAGTCCGGCAGTGTTGCGAAAACAACCAAATACATATTCCGAGAAATCAGTAAATCAAAACCATAAATGCTGTTTTAAGACTAGGGAACGTGAGCTCTACGGCCTCTTAAAGTTATAAGGTATAAAATTCTCCAATGGCCGTAATAAATTGGCACCACTCGTCAAAAATAAGAAAAGACGAGGGTGTGCGTCGGATAGCTGTTTTAAGAGATTTTGACTCTGCTCTTGATAAAAATATTTCCTTTAATTTCTGGAATATAATGTAACTTGTAAAAGTATTTCGAAAAAAATAATTGTACACGCAATCTAAACGAATTATAAGATTTGGTTACGCACATTGCAGTCTGAAATCCTCACTGTTGGCTGAGAAACCACTATAATGGTTTAGTGACTTGGCGTGGCTACGCTATTTCATGGCGCGCACATTTAGCCATGCTTAAATATAACGCTTTTTGCTCATTCTCTGGCTGTAAGGTGCAATAAACTTCATTAAAATTCTTTGCTAGGTACGCACAGTTATTATATCCAATCACAGACCTTGTCCGATTAAGCGGGCGGAGCGATCCCAGCGGCGTGAAGCGACGGCACAAAACTATCGGTTGCAGAAAAAGTAGAAGTTTATCCTCACTAGCCTCCTGAAACAGCAATGTTGATGAAGCAGACTAAACTGCTCCATTGAAATTAACCTTAACTTCTTAACTCCCGACACGACGATAGCATCAAAAACGATGAAACAACTGACGTTAATCGCATTAATCAATCAGCCGCAGCAAGGAGTGTTGCGTCATGAAAATGTTTCGTAGTTTACATTTTTATTTCGGTATGCTCAAATTTTACTTATTATATTAACAAATATATTTTTTATAAAAATGATTATTTTCGAATTAAAGCTTTTGGGATGTCCAAACGGGCGAAAGGTTCCATGTAATCTGGCGTTTCGATGTCTGACACGGCACTTGTCGTCAGGGGCGTCAATAGAATCGCCGGAAAAGTACTATCTTTCAGCGATTTATGAAGTTAAACCCAGATATTTATTATAATTTTTATGCATAGAAATAGTAAAAGAACGATATTATAGAATTATTACTTACTGGAATGAAAATGCTTTACATAAAAAAGACTACGCTTCATTTCATAGCTTGAATCATGGTTTGAATCCTATCTGGCAGATTACGAGTTGCTGTAGATCAAATTTCTGTTACTAGTGGCGCTGTATACTATTCCCGCCACATTCAAATTCTTCCTTAAAACAGGTCCTATTGCTGCTCTCTTTCGTATTTTTCCGCATGTATGTACAAGAAAAAGTCAAAAAGTGTTTTACAAAGGATGATACGCATGAGCAATGGACTTAAGAAGTGATTTTCATTTTTTGAAAGAGCGCGTTGTGGTGCAAATTGCGGGAAAACTGAAAAATGCATAGTCTAAATTCGGGGTTCTGCATACGTTGGGAACATAGGAAATTGAATGGGACTTTGCAAAAGTGGTGTAAATTGCGGGAAAACGTAATTTCCGATAACGCAAATACGGGGTTTCACTGTTTATATACAGATAGGTATATATATATATATATAAAACTTCCAGGAAAATCACTCGGGTGATAAATATACAGTATGCCAAGAGGGTGGCCGATAAAAAATATACACACGGAAAAAAGAACACTTACACATAAAAATTTTCGATATTTCGGTGAAGTCTAGTTCCACCTTTCTCAAGGTTTAAGGTAGGAATGAAGAAAAGGAGAGAGATTGAGGTATGGGAGGGGAAAGAGGGGGAGACGAAGGTGTAAGAGGGGAAGGAGGGGAAAGAGGGAGAGAGGAAGGTGTAGGAGGGGAAGGAGGGGAAAGACGAAGAGCGGGGAGAGGGCGTGGAGGAAGCAGGGAGAGATGAGATGAGGGGGAGGGAGAAACTAGTGTGATTTATTGAGTCCGGGGGGCGAGAAAGCCTGGTGGATTAAAATACAAGAAGATTCAAGATCTTTGAGCTGAAGGGGAGAGGAAGAAGGGGGAAGGGAAGCAAGTAGACCGACTTTAAAAGTGTTATTGAAAGTGGAGTTGTGGGAGGAGACGTGAATGGCGACAGGGAGAGAAACAGAGAGGGAGGGGCAATCGTTACAAGACGAGCGGTGCCCATTCATTCTAATATTGAGAGGAGTGGTGGATAAGCCAATATAGAAAGAAGGGCAGTATTGGCAGAGGAGGATGTAGACAATGTTAGGCGTGGTGCAGGAGGGTGAGAGGACAGAAGGGAGGGGAAAAGCGAGGAACTTGTCCGGCAAGGGCTGGGTGATGAGGATGGGGCAAGTTTTACATCGCGGGCGGTTGCAAGGGGTGGGAAGGGATTTGGTGGGTTTGAGTGATTTGGACAGGGGTTTGGTAATATTGAAAATGGCGGATAGATTGGGGGGGCGTCTGAAGCTGAGAGAGGGACATTGGGGGAATATTTTAGAAGTGGTTAGGTTGTCCGACAGGATAGGGTAGAGGTTTTTAATAATACGCCTAATAGAGTCCACACCTGGGAAGTAGGTGGTACAGAGGGAGATATTGTTTTGGGAAATGCTATTAGTAGGAGGCAGTTTGGGGGAGTGTGGTTTTTTGAGGATTTTTTTATTGAGAAGTTGCTCTGGATAGCCTCTGCGAAGAAGAGATTGATGGAGGTTAGTAAGGAATTTATCAAGGGAGTCAGGGTTGTTGCAAATTCGGTGGCCACGAATAGAAAGGGAGTAGGGGAGGGAACGTTTAGTATGGGAGGGGTGGCAGCTGTTATAATGGAGGTATTGTTGTTGGTTGGTGGGCTTGATATGCACTGAAGTGCTAAATTTGCGGTCAGAGAGGGAGACGTTTACGTCCAGAAAGACGACGTTAGAGGCAGAGATGTTAGAAGTAAAGGAGAGGGGAGAGGAGGCGTTGAGGGAGGAAATAAAAGAGTTGAGAGAATGAATACCATGTGGCCATAAAAGGAAGATGTCGTCAATGTAACGAAGCCAGAGAAGAGGTTTTAGTGAGCATGAAGATAGAAAAGATTGTTCAAAAAGTCCAAGGAAAAGGTTGGCGTAGGAAGGACTGAAGCGACTACCCATAGCGCATCCTTTAATTTGAAGAAAGAATTTGTTATTGAAAGAGAAAGCGTTGTGGGTTAGGATGAAATTGGAAAGATCAAGAAGGAACTCAGAGCTGGGAATATGAGGAGCAGGGCGTTTAGTGATGAAATGGCGGATGGCAGAAAGTCCTTCAGAATGAGGAATGTTGGTATATAGGGAAGTGACATCAATAGTGGCCATTAAGATATCACAGTTAGAGGGGAGTGGAGTAGAATGGAGGCGTTCAAGAAAATGATAAGTGTCTTTGATAAAGGAGGGCAGGGAGTGGACAATGGGTTGTAGGTAGTAGTCAACAAATGCGGACATGCGTTCGGTGGGTGAGTTATAAGAGGAGACAATGGGGCGGCCAGGGTTGTCAGGTTTGTGGATTTTGGGTAGAATATAGAAGTTTGGGGTGCGTGGGTGTGACGGAGAAAGAAGGGTGATATCTTGTTTAGACAGGCCTTCATCAGGGCCTTTGATTTGAAGGAAGGAGATTATTTCATCCAAAAATTCAGGATTAGGGTCATGGGACAAAGGCTGATATGAGGAAGTGTCAGAAAGTTGTCGGTTGGCTTCATCGAGGTAGTCAGAAGAGTTGAGGATGACTACTGTGGAGCCTTTGTCAGAAGGAGTGATGGCAATATCTGGATTTAGAGTAAGTTTTCTGAGGGCCGAGATTTCAGAAGGAGATAGATTGGGTTTTGGTTTAAGGGAGTTGAAAAAAGATGGCTCAGAGAGTTTTGATAGGAGAAGGTTGGTGAAGATTTCAAGGGGGTGATTGGAAAGAAGTGGTTTTGGTTCATGTGAAGAAGGAGGTTTGAATTTGGAGAGAGCGGTGTGGGGGGGGGAGGTGGGAGACGGAGGAGTGGGACGCGTTTCCCAGAAAAATTTCCATTTCAGTCGTCGGCAGAAAAGAAGGGCGTCAGAGAGGATTTTAACAGGGTTTATTTTAGGGGTAGGTGAAAAACTAAGGCCTTTGGAAAGAAGAGATAATTGTTCAGGGGAAAGAGAAGTAGAAGAGAGGTTAACAACCGCTTTTTCTACTACCGCTAGTCCAGCCGACGACTGAGCTGGGAGGGTGGGGGCAGCGGAAGGAGATTCGCTTCTAGGAAGGACGCGCTTTGGGAAATCCACTGACGTAGGAGGAGGCGGGGTAGCCAGGTTGAAGCACGTAGCAAGGTCAGGTTTGGACAAGTACAATGGAGGTGGGGGAGGGGGGGATGTCGCCATGTGCACGGGAAGAGAGAGGCCTCGGCAGAAAAAGGAAAGGATTAGTGAAGAGAGTTTACGCTGGGCTTTTAAGCGCTTGGAGGCAAGAACGCGAAGCGCAGAGTGGAGTGAACGTTGGATACTGGAGAGCGAATGTGGGCTGCACAGCTTGACAATTTTGATAAGGGAATGAATATCAGCATAGTACTGGTGTACAAGAGCTTGATAACGTAAGAGGACCGTATGACAGAAATTAAAGGAAAGCTGATAAGAGTACGTGTGGAAAAACGGACGTAAAGAAGGAGGGAGGCCGGTTAGGGGGAGTTTGATAGTAAGTCCGTTTGGAAAGATGCCAAGGGATAAGCAAGAGGAGAGAAACTCGGAGTGGCACGTGTATTGCGCCAATTTAAAAGAAAGTTTTTTTATAGTGTGCAGCCAAGACATGACAAGATCGGTGGAAGGCATGACGGACTAAGTATTAGGAGAGGAGAAAGGCGTGAAGAAGCATATGGGATAAGATATAAGATAGGAAATGAGATAAGATATCACAGTGGTGAGGGAGGGATAGGACACTGAGAAAGATGGATGCGACTCACAGGACAGGAACCACAGGAACGTAGAACCGGAACCGAAGACGCAGCTCGTAGACAGAAGAACACACAGAAGGATTGCAGGACGCAACGATATAAAACTTCCAGGAAAATCACTCGGGTGATAAATATACAGTATGCCAAGAGGGTGGCCGATAAAAAATATACACACGGAAAAAAGAACACTTACACATAAAAATTTTCGATATTTCGGTGAAGTCTAGCTCCACCTTTCTCAAGGTTTAAGGTAGGAATGAAGAAAAGGAGAGAGATTGAGGTATGGGAGGGGAAAGAGGGGGAGACGAAGGTGTAAGAGGGGAAGGAGGGGAAAGAGGGAGAGAGGAAGGTGTAGGAGGGGAAGGAGGGGAAAGACGAAGAGCGGGGAGAGGGCGTGGAGGAAGCAGGGAGAGATGAGATGAGGGGGAGGGAGAAACTAGTGTGATTTATTGAGTCCGGGGGGCGAGAAAGCCTGGTGGATTAAAATACAAGAAGATTCAAGATCTTTGAGCTGAAGGGGAGAGGAAGAAGGGGGAAGGGAAGCAAGTAGACCGACTTTAAAAGTGTTATTGAAAGTGGAGTTGTGGGAGGAGACGTGAATGGCGACAGGGAGAGAAACAGAGAGGGAGGGGCAATCGTTACAAGACGAGCGGTGCCCATTCATTCTAATATTGAGAGGAGTGGTGGATAAGCCAATATAGAAAGAAGGGCAGTATTGGCAGAGGAGGATGTAGACAATGTTAGGCGTGGTGCAGGAGGGTGAGAGGACAGAAGGGAGGGGAAAAGCGAGGAACTTGTCCGGCAAGGGCTGGGTGATGAGGATGGGGCAAGTTTTACATCGCGGGCGGTTGCAAGGGGTGGGAAGGGATTTGGTGGGTTTGAGTGATTTGGACAGGGGTTTGGTAATATTGAAAATGGCGGATAGATTGGGGGGGCGTCTGAAGCTGAGAGAGGGACATTGGGGGAATATTTTAGAAGTGGTTAGGTTGTCCGACAGGATAGGGTAGAGGTTTTTAATAATACGCCTAATAGAGTCCACACCTGGGAAGTAGGTGGTACAGAGGGAGATATTGTTTTGGGAAATGCTATTAGTAGGAGGCAGTTTGGGGGAGTGTGGTTTTTTGAGGATTTTTTTATTGAGAAGTTGCTCTGGATAGCCTCTGCGAAGAAGAGATTGATGGAGGTTAGTAAGGAATTTATCAAGGGAGTCAGGGTTGTTGCAAATTCGGTGGCCACGAATAGAAAGGGAGTAGGGGAGGGAACGTTTAGTATGGGAGGGGTGGCAGCTGTTATAATGGAGGTATTGTTGTTGGTTGGTGGGCTTGATATGCACGGAAGTGCTAAATTTGCGGTCAGAGAGGGAGACGTTTACGTCCAGAAAGACGACGTTAGAGGCAGAGATGTTAGAAGTAAAGGAGAGGGGAGAGGAGGCGTTGAGGGAGGAAATAAAAGAGTTGAGAGAATGAATACCATGTGGCCATAAAAGGAAGATGTCGTCAATGTAACGAAGCCAGAGAAGAGGTTTTAGTGAGCATGAAGATAGAAAAGATTGTTCAAAAAGTCCAAGGAAAAGGTTGGCGTAGGAAGGACTGAAGCGACTACCCATAGCGCATCCTTTAATTTGAAGAAAGAATTTGTTATTGAAAGAGAAAGCGTTGTGGGTTAGGATGAAATTGGAAAGATCAAGAAGGAACTCAGAGCTGGGAATATGAGGAGCAGGGCGTTTAGTGATGAAATGGCGGATGGCAGAAAGTCCTTCAGAATGAGGAATGTTGGTATATAGGGAAGTGACATCAATGTATATAGGGAAGTGACATCAATGTATATCAAGTATATAGGGAAGTGACATTTGATGTCACTTCCCTATATACCAACATTCCTCATTCTGAAGGACTTTCTGCCATCCGCCATTTCATCACTAAACGCCCTGCTCCTCATATTCCCAGCTCTGAGTTCCTTCTTGATCTTTCCAATTTCATCCTAACCCACAACGCTTTCTCTTTCAATAACAAATTCTTTCTTCAAATTAAAGGATGCGCTATGGGTAGTCGCTTCAGTCCTTCCTACGCCAACCTTTTCCTTGGACTTTTTGAACAATCTTTTCTATCTTCATGCTCACTAAAACCTCTTCTCTGGCTTCGTTACATTGACGACATCTTCCTTTTATGGCCACATGGTATTCATTCTCTCAACTCTTTTATTTCCTCCCTCAACGCCTCCTCTCCCCTCTCCTTTACTTCTAACATCTCTGCCTCTAACGTCGTCTTTCTGGACGTAAACGTCTCCCTCTCTGACCGCAAATTTAGCACTTCCGTGCATATCAAGCCCACCAACCAACAACAATACCTCCATTATAACAGCTGCCACCCCTCCCATACTAAACGTTCCCTCCCCTACTCCCTTTCTATTCGTGGCCACCGAATTTGCAACAACCCTGACTCCCTTGATAAATTCCTTACTAACCTCCATCAATCTCTTCTTCGCAGAGGCTATCCAGAGCAACTTCTCAATAAAAAAATCCTCAAAAAACCACACTCCCCCAAACTGCCTCCTACTAATAGCATTTCCCAAAACAATATCTCCCTCTGTACCACCTACTTCCCAGGTGTGGACTCTATTAGGCGTATTATTAAAAACCTCTACCCTATCCTGTCGGACAACCTAACCACTTCTAAAATATTCCCCCAATGTCCCTCTCTCAGCTTCAGACGCCCCCCCAATCTATCCGCCATTTTCAATATTACCAAACCCCTGTCCAAATCACTCAAACCCACCAAATCCCTTCCCACCCCTTGCAACCGCCCGCGATGTAAAACTTGCCCCATCCTCATCACCCAGCCCTTGCCGGACAAGTTCCTCGCTTTTCCCCTCCCTTCTGTCCTCTCACCCTCCTGCACCACGCCTAACATTGTCTACATCCTCCTCTGCCAATACTGCCCTTCTTTCTATATTGGCTTATCCACCACTCCTCTCAATATTAGAATGAATGGGCACCGCTCGTCTTGTAACGATTGCCCCTCCCTCTCTGTTTCTCTCCCTGTCGCCATTCACGTCTCCTCCCACAACTCCACTTTCAATAACACTTTTAAAGTCGGTCTACTTGCTTCCCTTCCCCCTTCTTCCTCTCCCCTTCAGCTCAAAGATCTTGAATCTTCTTGTATTTTAATCCACCAGGCTTTCTCGCCCCCCGGACTCAATAAATCACACTAGTTTCTCCCTCCCCCTCATCTCATCTCTCCCTGCTTCCTCCACGCCCTCTCCCCGCTCTTCGTCTTTCCCCTCCTTCCCCTCCTACACCTTCCTCTCTCCCTCTTTCCCCTCCTTCCCCTCTTACACCTTCGTCTCCCCCTCTTTCCCCTCCCATACCTCAATCTCTCTCCTTTTCTTCATTCCTACCTTAAACCTTGAGAAAGGTGGAGCTAGACTTCACCGAAATATCGAAAATTTTTATGTGTAAGTGTTCTTTTTTCCGTGTGTATATTTTTTATCGGCCACCCTCTTGGCATACTGTATATTTATCACCCGAGTGATTTTCCTGGAAGTTTTATATCGTTGCGTCCTGCAATCCTTCTGTGTGTTCTTCTGTCTACGAGCTGCGTCTTCGGTTCCGGTTCTACGTTCCTGTGGTTCCTGTCCTGTGAGTCGCATCCATCTTTCTCAGTGTCCTATCCCTCCCTCACCACTGTGATATCTTATCTCATTTCCTATCTTATATCTTATCCCATATGCTTCTTCACGCCTTTCTCCTCTCCTAATACTTAGTCCGTCATGCCTTCCACCGATCTTGTCATGTCTTGGCTGCACACTATAAAAAAACTTTCTTTTAAATTGGCGCAATACACGTGCCACTCCGAGTTTCTCTCCTCTTGCTTATCCCTTGGCATCTTTCCAAACGGACTTACTATCAAACTCCCCCTAACCGGCCTCCCTCCTTCTTTACGTCCGTTTTTCCACACGTACTCTTATCAGCTTTCCTTTAATTTCTGTCATACGGTCCTCTTACGTTATCAAGCTCTTGTACACCAGTACTATGCTGATATTCATTCCCTTATCAAAATTGTCAAGCTGTGCAGCCCACATTCGCTCTCCAGTATCCAACGTTCACTCCACTCTGCGCTTCGCGTTCTTGCCTCCAAGCGCTTAAAAGCCCAGCGTAAACTCTCTTCACTAATCCTTTCCTTTTTCTGCCGAGGCCTCTCTCTTCCCGTGCACATGGCGACATCCCCCCCTCCCCCACCTCCATTGTACTTGTCCAAACCTGACCTTGCTACGTGCTTCAACCTGGCTACCCCGCCTCCTCCTACGTCAGTGGATTTCCCAAAGCGCGTCCTTCCTAGAAGCGAATCTCCTTCCGCTGCCCCCACCCTCCCAGCTCAGTCGTCGGCTGGACTAGCGGTAGTAGAAAAAGCGGTTGTTAACCTCTCTTCTACTTCTCTTTCCCCTGAACAATTATCTCTTCTTTCCAAAGGCCTTAGTTTTTCACCTACCCCTAAAATAAACCCTGTTAAAATCCTCTCTGACGCCCTTCTTTTCTGCCGACGACTGAAATGGAAATTTTTCTGGGAAACGCGTCCCACTCCTCCGTCTCCCACCTCCCCCCCCCACACCGCTCTCTCCAAATTCAAACCTCCTTCTTCACATGAACCAAAACCACTTCTTTCCAATCACCCCCTTGAAATCTTCACCAACCTTCTCCTATCAAAACTCTCTGAGCCATCTTTTTTCAACTCCCTTAAACCAAAACCCAATCTATCTCCTTCTGAAATCTCGGCCCTCAGAAAACTTACTCTAAATCCAGATATTGCCATCACTCCTTCTGACAAAGGCTCCACAGTAGTCATCCTCAACTCTTCTGACTACCTCGATGAAGCCAACCGACAACTTTCTGACACTTCCTCATATCAGCCTTTGTCCCATGACCCTAATCCTGAATTTTTGGATGAAATAATCTCCTTCCTTCAAATCAAAGGCCCTGATGAAGGCCTGTCTAAACAAGATATCACCCTTCTTTCTCCGTCACACCCACGCACCCCAAACTTCTATATTCTACCCAAAATCCACAAACCTGACAACCCTGGCCGCCCCATTGTCTCCTCTTATAACTCACCCACCGAACGCATGTCCGCATTTGTTGACTACTACCTACAACCCATTGTCCACTCCCTGCCCTCCTTTATCAAAGACACTTATCATTTTCTTGAACGCCTCCATTCTACTCCACTCCCCTCTAACTGTGATATCTTAATGGCCACTATTGATGTCACTTCCCTATATACCAACATTCCTCATTCTGAAGGACTTTCTGCCATCCGCCATTTCATCACTAAACGCCCTGCTCCTCATATTCCCAGCTCTGAGTTCCTTCTTGATCTTTCCAATTTCATCCTAACCCACAACGCTTTCTCTTTCAATAACAAATTCTTTCTTCAAATTAAAGGATGCGCTATGGGTAGTCGCTTCAGTCCTTCCTACGCCAACCTTTTCCTTGGACTTTTTGAACAATCTTTTCTATCTTCATGCTCACTAAAACCTCTTCTCTGGCTTCGTTACATTGACGACATCTTCCTTTTATGGCCACATGGTATTCATTCTCTCAACTCTTTTATTTCCTCCCTCAACGCCTCCTCTCCCCTCTCCTTTACTTCTAACATCTCTGCCTCTAACGTCGTCTTTCTGGACGTAAACGTCTCCCTCTCTGACCGCAAATTTAGCACTTCAGTGCATATCAAGCCCACCAACCAACAACAATACCTCCATTATAACAGCTGCCACCCCTCCCATACTAAACGTTCCCTCCCCTACTCCCTTTCTATTCGTGGCCACCGAATTTGCAACAACCCTGACTCCCTTGATAAATTCCTTACTAACCTCCATCAATCTCTTCTTCGCAGAGGCTATCCAGAGCAACTTCTCAATAAAAAAATCCTCAAAAAACCACACTCCCCCAAACTGCCTCCTACTAATAGCATTTCCCAAAACAATATCTCCCTCTGTACCACCTACTTCCCAGGTGTGGACTCTATTAGGCGTATTATTAAAAACCTCTACCCTATCCTGTCGGACAACCTAACCACTTCTAAAATATTCCCCCAATGTCCCTCTCTCAGCTTCAGACGCCCCCCCAATCTATCCGCCATTTTCAATATTACCAAACCCCTGTCCAAATCACTCAAACCCACCAAATCCCTTCCCACCCCTTGCAACCGCCCGCGATGTAAAACTTGCCCCATCCTCATCACCCAGCCCTTGCCGGACAAGTTCCTCGCTTTTCCCCTCCCTTCTGTCCTCTCACCCTCCTGCACCACGCCTAACATTGTCTACATCCTCCTCTGCCAATACTGCCCTTCTTTCTATATTGGCTTATCCACCACTCCTCTCAATATTAGAATGAATGGGCACCGCTCGTCTTGTAACGATTGCCCCTCCCTCTCTGTTTCTCTCCCTGTCGCCATTCACGTCTCCTCCCACAACTCCACTTTCAATAACACTTTTAAAGTCGGTCTACTTGCTTCCCTTCCCCCTTCTTCCTCTCCCCTTCAGCTCAAAGATCTTGAATCTTCTTGTATTTTAATCCACCAGGCTTTCTCGCCCCCCGGACTCAATAAATCACACTAGTTTCTCCCTCCCCCTCATCTCATCTCTCCCTGCTTCCTCCACGCCCTCTCCCCGCTCTTCGTCTTTCCCCTCCTTCCCCTCCTACACCTTCCTCTCTCCCTCTTTCCCCTCCTTCCCCTCTTACACCTTCGTCTCCCCCTCTTTCCCCTCCCATACCTCAATCTCTCTCCTTTTCTTCATTCCTACCTTAAACCTTGAGAAAGGTGGAGCTAGACTTCACCGAAATATCGAAAATTTTTATGTGTAAGTGTTCTTTTTTCCGTGTGTATATTTTTTATCGGCCACCCTCTTGGCATACTGTTATATATATATATATATATATATATATATATATATACACACACACACACACATTTTTTTTTCTGGAAAAAGTGTCTCAAAAGGTTTCTTTTTCTTATGAAAAACTTAAGGCTTTCCCAACGAATGGTTATGGTAAATTCTTCTCGGGTTCCTACAGCCCTGAGGATGACAGGAAAGTCTCCTGTTAAAACATCAGCCATAATAGAGACATTAACCTGGTGGGAAACCTGAGAATAATTTCTTTTTCTTGTTAATTTGGTTCCAAACCCAAGCTTACTTTCCTAGTTAATTGATAAAAGTAGTATCTACTTGATTTAGCCCCTGTCATGGGCATATGCTGGTGCATTGTGTCAAATTTTGAGTTTTCACATGCATTGAATATTTTCTCAGAACTGACAAGCAAACGCACATTAAGATTTGGAGTGTCACTATTTCCTTAGAAGATGAGAATTGTTGAACTATACTTACTGAAGGGGCAGTGTATGTAGCAATTCCAATAGGAACTCGCTGGACTTGACCCAGGTCTTCAGTCTCCACTGTCCAGTCTTTATGAGAGAGGAATACTTCAACTGTTGAGTATTCTCCCATTCCGTACTTGATGGACCTTCCTGCACTCATCCCTTCGCCAGTGCTGTCTTCCAACCGTCCTCTCTTATCATCAATAATATCTTGAATGTTAGCGTTGTCTCTTCGTCTGTTAGCTGCCACCCAAACATCACATACTACCCCTCGGACATCTCTCTGTTAATCAAAATTTGTTGAGCATGAGAAAATTACAACATCACGTTATACTATGGTGAATACAAATGTTTAGTAATGGATATTGCCATTCAAATGGAGGATTGGTTGCACTCTGTGCAATGTGATATAATTTCTGGAATTATCAGCATAGGAAAAGTATTTTCATTCTGGAAAATTTCTACTTCATTCAATTAGAATGTATACATAATTAGTATTTTTTGTATATATTTTGTAGAGGGTTGTCTTAGGGGGGAGCTTAAGGTCTGGGTTACCCGGGATACCTTCTGCCTTTAATGATGAGTTGCTCAATTTAGGTCTGGCTCTAAAAAAAATTGTATTTACACACATTTATAGTGAAATAACAATTAAGGCAGCTGGAAGACAAGGTGAGCGGTGATGAAAAGTGACCTTGCATATATGAAAAGATTTCATTGAGCTTCCCCTGGTTTTATGCCTAAATAATTTTCATTTTTGTGGAGACATGCTTGGGCCAATCAATTTGTTTCAAATAATTGTAGTCGACTCATTATCTTCAGAAACATGGGTTTTTTAACTTCACTTTGCAAATGAAATTCTAAATCCATTCTTTTACCCTTTGTCACTTCGGGTGATATGACACTTTTTTTTACTCGTTAAATTTTATTTTTCCTTGATTTTTCGGGGAAAAATTATTTGTGTAATCTCTTGCATTATTGTTTTAAATACTTGAGCCAGATACTATCACCCTTTCCACTTTTAGTTAAACAATAGCAGGGCATGTGATGTGGTGCAGTAATATTTTTCAAAAACCTAGGTTGTGCTTCTGCTCTGGATTAGGTGCTTCACGTATGAAGACAAATAATGAAATTGAAGATGCAAAAATACAGCGCTGAATCTACGATGATTATGATCCTGAACAAAGAATAATCTAAGACAAGTCAATGAAATTGCTTGTAAACAATACCCCAAAAGAATGTGAAAAAGTAGTGATGTATCCTTCTGGCTTAAAATGACGTGGATATTTTTTACCCATGCACGGACAATGCCCTTATTTATATGTAAATGTTCTAGCATGCCATTTTTGTTTAGGTTAACAGAAAATATTACCATTCATAATATTTATTTTCAGTATGAATGATAACCATTTTAATATTAATATGTATTTATTCTGGTGGATTTTATCTGATATTAAATCAAAATAATCTGAATATCTGAAAAGGTAGGTAAACCACTTTTTTGGTGGTTTTACAAGGTTTTATATTGATTATTGGTAGGTAGTCATCGTACTTGTACTGAATCTGTTAGTCTGCATTTGGGACCATTTAATTAAGCAATGAGTAGTATTTAGATAGATTCCTCCAGATGACACTCTTAATTTGGTAAATTTTGAGAATGGGTGAGCATGATATGTACTCGTCCTAAAGTTTCCCACACACCTATATATGTGTCTACCAGTGGCTGCAGCTGCATACACACATAAATGGCCATGGTCACGCAGGCTCGGCAACTGCCAGAAACTGTCGCTGGAATTTTTGCTAGGGATGACTGCCCTGTATTCTTTTATCAAATTCCTAATTTTATAGATGGCTACATGAAAAAATGTATCTTTCTTACATAATATGACAAACATAGAAAATAGCAGATGTCAGAACCTGTTTGGGAATGAGTGAAGAAAACTTATGGCATATTTGACATTTGTAATATTTAAAGTTTGAAAGTAACAAACTTTGCAAATTTCAGCGAAAGTTTTTTATTCATGACCTGGGTTTCAACAGTTTATGTCATCTTCAGGTGAAGAAGAGCCATCACCTGAAAATGACATACAGTGATGGATCTAGGTGGGGGGGGGGGGGAGCAGGGGGGGGCAAGCTGCCCCGGGCGCAGAGGTAAAGGGGTGCCAAAATGGGCATTATATTGGACGAAATGGATGCATTATTAATGTATGATGTAATTCGTACCCTTCCTGTTTTCCTGTTCATAAATATAAGAACTTAATATAACCACAGCTGTTTTTGTTTATAATAGACCACATACTTCGTCATTGTGGCGATAAACCAGAATGGGGGGGGGGGGGGGGCACGCGCAGAATTACATTCTTGCCCCGGGTGCTGGAGACCCTGAATCCATCCCTGATGACATAAACCTTTGAAACCCAGGTCGTGAATAAAAAACTTGCAATGAAATTTGCAAAGTTTGTTCCTTTCCATCATGGAGAAATTTCACATAGTGATCTAAGAAATGTACGATTTGTTAATATTTAAAGTATTTTTATGCAGAAAATTTCAGGAGTGAGAAACTACGAACAACTTGTATGTATTTCCATGTGCAATATAATGTGATTTGAGTGGGAAAGGAAAGTTTTTCCAGTGATGAATTTTCATTTTAATTACAAAAAAATCTGCATGGAGTAGCGAGGGAGTGAGATGTAGTCACTTATTCTTGTGTTGGTATAGATTTAATAGTTATTGGTGTCACTTTGGAAAATTTATGGATTATAGTATCACTCAGCCTGGTTCCTGCAAATTAACCCTACTAATGAGTGGGAAATTGCCTAGCTTAGGCCAATGAGGTCATTTATGCCTGCTACTGTGGCAGCCTACATTTGCACCGGCAGGGACTGTGGCTCTAGTGTGTTCATATGCACTGAATGCAATGGTAACGTTGTTTGGATGCAGATCACCTCAACCAACATGGCTTTGTAGGTGTGTGGGAGCTTTTATTCAATGAATTAGTTTATTTTATGCATACAATTGGTTACTGAGACATAGATAAACTGAGTTTAAATTGATTGTTTCATTTTAACTTTCTTCTGTATGCTGCATCAGGAAAATATTTTTAGGTCCATGATCCAATGATAATATTACATTGGATATTATGATCTTATTGTATCACTGTGCATAGCATGTTTTCATGAGTTAAATCCAAATTTGTTTACGAATTCTGCTTATTATGCCTGTTTTAGGTTTTTTTCCCCTCAAATGTTATCAATGTGCTCTCCTGCTCTGCTTTTGCTGTTTGATTTAACTTGTGTTTGTAATTAGTCATTCTATAAGTGAAACTGAAAGTTTACATCCACATATAGTCCTTTCTTTATGGTCATATGTGTATTCAAAAACACATTAACCAAATGAAAGATAATATATTTGGGAAAAAAAAGTCTACTCCTACGATAGGGTTATTGCTTTCCCTCACCCACCATTAGGAATGCCATGATATATATATATATATATATATATCATGGCATTCCTATCCCATTCTGTATCCGTCTATCTTTGAGAAAGGTTCTAGAGCAACCGAAATATCAACTTATAGTGTGAGTGTTCTTTTTTATGTGTTTATATTTCATTCCGCCCCACCTGTGGCATAGTTTATTTATATTATCGCGTGTGTGATTTTCCACGAACTCGTATATATATATATATATAAATACAAACTTACAGGAGGTAGGAGAAATAGGAAAAGATAAAGAATTCGTTCTTACGGAACGTTTCGAACCATGCTTTTCTCTTTCCGTCCTCAATACCCTTCCCGCCAATACCTCGAACACACAGCTGAGAAATACTGAGATGTCCGTGATCTGGTTTTGTAAAGCTTTTTCCCCACCCGGAATCAATGTATTGCATTAATCCCATGAATACCTCTGCCCCCTATTGTCACAATTATAATTTTCCTCTGCCTTGCAACACTGTTGCATTTCTCACTCTTCAAGAACTCCTCCCTACTTCAAAATTTTCCTTTGATTAGCTGACACAACATTGTCACATTGAATACCCCTTCCAGTTCCCCTCCCCACACTCCATTTTTCCCCCCCTTAGTCACTGACCCTCAATATTTAGTGCCCTCAGTATTGCAACATTGTTATAATTCTCCCTGCTTGAAACTTCTCTCATCCGAAAACAGCCAGGTGCAACATTGTTCCCTCTTAGTTCCCCTCCCCTCCTAGTTCCCCTCCCCTCCTAGTTCCCCTCCCCTCCTTCATTTCCTCCCCTACCTTCCCCTTCCCCAGGGCAGTACTAACTGCTCACTTCTAGAGCTGACGAAGTACCAACTGGTTCGAAACGTTCCGTAAGAACGAATTCTTTATCTTTTCCTATTTCTCCTACCTCCTGTAAGTTTGTATTTATATATTTGTGGCCAATTGGCGAAAACTTCCAAAGATTATATATATATATATATATATATCCCTCATGTTGAGTTATTATCTGAAGTCTCTATTTATTGCTTTCTTTTATCCACTTGATATTTAACCATTTGATATAAAAGGGAATTTGTGTTCCCTCTTAACATTGGATCTTATGGGTCAAATGGGTAGGTACTTAAGAGACCACTAATGTCTAAAAGTTCAGAAAAAGGTCCTGACCAGCCTGACTAACCTTAAGAATATGAATGCAATCTGGAAGAGGTTGACAGAAAATATGAATCATAATAAAAAAGTAATTTCCTCACCAATCCCCAGTATACAAAGTCTTCTCTGGCTGCATGCTGCAAAAGCTCTTGGGCATGTCGTAGTCGGATTCGTGTTGTGGTGTCAGCATCAGAGGAAGATCCAGTTGAGAATGTTGACGTTGAGGCAGGTGCTGGGGCTGCATCTGGTGAATCTGTGGGTATGGGCCCAATGGAGCAGTTGCCGGTGCGCTCGTTGATTCGATATTGCACTCCAGTCTTGAAGTCATGCACAATTCGATAGCTGTCTCCAGGTGGTGCAAGATTAGTCTGCGGGTGAAATAAAGTGCATTAGTTGACTTCGGTTCATGATATGAGACCTCAGAGACAGTGATGGACTTTGATGTATGGGGGCCCTGTGTGGTAGAACTAAAAGTGGTCCTATATACGAGGTGTGATAAAAAAATAACTGGAATTTTTAAATTTTGTGGGGTTTATAATTCTGATTTTCAAAAATTGTATTTATTTGCCATATGGTCGTACGGTCAATAAGGAATACTACCTGGAAGTTTTGTGCCGTTTGCGTGATCGATCCGACGAAAACACCCAGAAATGTGGCAAAACAACTCGCGGAAACTGCACCACGATAATGCTTCCGTTCACACCTCACTGCTTATTCGTGTTTTTTTTTTTTTAAACAAACCGTTATTTTGCCTCGGCTACCATTTACGCCGGACATGGCCCCCTGTGACTTCTTCCTACTCCCGAGACTGAAGAGCACCATGAAAGGACAATGTTTTGCCACCATTGATGATATAAAAATAGAATCGCTGAAGGAGCTGAACTCTATACCGAAAAGTGAGTTCCAGAAGCGCTTCCTAGATTGGGAAAACTGCTGACACAAGTGTATTAAATCAAATGGGGATTACTTAGAAAGGGACAAAATTGATATTGATTAATAAATAAATATTCTTTAAGGAAAACGAAAATTTCCGTTATTTTTTGATCACACCTCGTACATAGAAGTGATTTGAAAAATTTACAAACACCATTTATGAGATCCATAACTGCACTTTCCATATTTCATGGTATATAAGATGCACCCGCATTACAATAGGGCCACACTCAAGAAAAGCAACCATTAGCCTGTGAAAGGCTGTTACTTCACATATAAGATCTGGAGGTGATGTTTTTTGCCCTAACTTTTGAAAAAAAGGTGCATCTTTTATGCCGTCAAATGCGGTTGTGCAATACCATGACTACATTTTAAAGTTTTATTGTTTTAATAAAAAACTTGATTTAATGAAAAACAAAAATTACGTATACTAAAATTAAAATAAGATGTATAAAATCACATACAAGGATTGTGATTCTGCATTCAAAATGTGATTCTGCATTCAAAATGTGAGTGGGATACTTGATAAAAGTTAAGAATTACTCAATTAAAAAATTATGCAAATAATATTTTAATATTTGGCGTGGGATCCTGTGGGCCACTCTGGGTTCTATGAACACAGAGGGACCCACACCATCCCATTATATCTGGTTACTGTGTAGCTGCCCAGTCTGTTCACTGTTAAATCCACCACTGCTCAGAGAAGTTTCATATTCAGTCATATCCAGGAGTAAAAGTTAGCTTTAATTCTGTAGTTTAGGGCATTTAATTGTATTTTGGAGTATGGAGATATGACTTAAGCAGGGAAGCATGACCTTAGACATAATTACATCATGTAGCAGAAATTTGTCCAGCAGTATGAAGGGTGAAAATGTGTACTTGTACTTGTTAACGTAAATGAATTGAATAGCATTATTTGAGGAACAAAAGTGCATTACTCCTTTGCAAAAAAAGTCTATCTGGCATGGAGTTGAATGCCTTTATAATGAACATTAACAAAGATAAACTTGTGGAAAATGTTTTATTTGGAGCTTCTTTTTGATTTGGAGAAGGTACTGTTTTAGTAAATGTTACCAATTGTGGTAATGAAGTTTGATCCCACGAATGTTATTTAATTGTTGTACATACCGATGGTAGCAATGGAGGTAGAGGGTGAACTGTACATTCCTAGTTTTACTATCTGCAGTCATTAATCCTGTAGTAAGCAACTACGTCTGCAGATAAGGATGGGCTATCATAATTATTTGATATTATTAAGGAAAAATCATCCCATTAGTAAAGTTTTGTTGGTAAAAATATCCCGAGGTGTCCTACAGGGAGGCAAGGGAAGAGTGAATGGCTCTTTCCACCCCTTGGCTGATGATATTTGGGTATAACAGTAATGATCACTTAGTCCTAGTAAAAAGATGTGGGGATTATGATGTCAATAAGAAATTATAATCTTAAATGCATGTTTATGAAAAAATAGTAGCTATAGCAGGCATTCATGCAAAAAAACATTAAAACATTATAATTGTTGAACCCAGATCATTTCTTAGCATGACATGTTCTACAAAGTTAAAAAACATTGATAACCTAATGCTCTCTTCTTCTGAGAAAGCATTCCCCCACCAGAAAAATCTAATCAAATACCTAATTATAAAAGATTAATTTTTTGCTTGGAATTTCACTTTACATAATTTGGTTAGCTCTTTAAATCTTATCCAATTGTGCATTTAATTAATTAAACTTTGACTGCTCAATATTTTTGGCAATTTTATTGTGATAAAACAACTTCAATTAATTGAATTAGATTATTTAAGGGGCCTTATGCCTTACTCATAGGCGAAAAAATTAATATCTGATGAAAATTCTCGAGGCATTATATTTCTATAAGGAATTACTGAACACCTTTTCAGTGACTTCACTTGATATAAAGTTTTCCGGCAGTATGCTTCGAGCAATTAATCCTTTAATGCTCTTCCACATACGCAGCATAGGGAAAATAACATGAATAGCAGTATTTTATGAACCAGGATGTTTTAATGTTAAGAGGAAAAAAATCATGAGCTGATGATGCTGCTCGAAAAACTTTTTCGTCTGAGATTGCTATATTTCTTTTTTAAATAGTCAAATTCCCATTTTTTACCGACATAATTTGTCGAGCAGTTAATTGTTAAAAGCTGTAGGTACCACTTGGGAAACAGGGGGGTTGAAGGCACAACTTTCACTCTCGATTTTCGTGTGGGACGGAGAGAAGGTCGTTGTGGCTAGCGGAGACATCAGAATGAGAAGCCGGGCTGGGTTTAGGAGTAGGTGAGTGGAGAGGGAAGGTTGACTTCAAACATGAAGCCTGAAATATTCAGAAAACGGGGTAAGCACTCTTGGAGAGCGGCCCTCGAAAATTTCGTGGTCCTCGCGGAAGTTGGGAGAGGAGCTTTTCGTGGACCAAGGAAAGTTTTTGGGACGATAGTGGGGGCTGACTTATTTATTGAGAAGCATGCTTTCTCCATGGTGAGAGAGTCTTCCTTAAGCCATCGTTGGGCTATGACCAGGGGGATTGTAAGGATAAAGATTAGACTCACCTGCAGGGGCAGCGAGACCGGTGCTTGAGGCTGGTACATGGAGTGTGACGAAGATGGGGCGGGAGGCGGGGGGCGGGCCAGGAGGGGCAGGAGCAGGCGATGAAGCTGCTGTTGGAGTCGAGGCCTCCACTCGAAGCTTACAAGGCTCTCACCCAGGTCGTAGTGCTGCTCTTGGTAAGACAAGAGCCTCGCGTTCTGCGGAATAAGTGGGGATTAAAATTAATGGATGCGTCGGAGAGCCACAGGTTACCACAAGCGTCACACATCACACTTCAAAGTTTACTGAATAGTGAGGGAGTAGGCTCTTTTCTACGTGTGATTAAAAAATAACCAACCCGCTGTCTCGAGAGACACGGCAGAAGTTAAATTTCTCTTGTTGTTTCAAAGGAACGTTTTAGAAAATGTTCGTGGATAAAAAAAAATGTTTGCACACATGCGTGTGTACATCAGAAAGTGGAACAGTTTTATGCTAATAATGAATTCCCTTTTAATAAAATAATAAAAGAGATAATTTTAGATTCATACAATTTACTTATGAACGATATTAATATTCTAAATTACATAAACATTTATTTACAAATCATTCTACTCTGACTAATGACAAAACTACTGTATTATCTACAGAAAATCTATAATCTAAACAACTACTATAGTGCTTGCGAGTAATTACAATTTTTGAAACGCAGCGGTATCTTAATTTGTTACATCTTCCAGGGTAACATTATCATTCTTTTCAGTAATGGATAAATGATTTCGTGACGGAATTTCGTTACACGTCTCCCCAACTTTTTGCGACGATTTTTCCCTAAGTGCTTTTTGTGCACTCCTCATGTTTATCATGCGACTTTTTCACTATGCGCAGGGAAAATATCGTTAAAAAGTATTTTCAGGTTTTGAAAGTCAGGTCAGTTCAGGTCAGGCCGTGTTTTCATGATAGAGGATTTGACGGCGTGAGAGGAAGGGGTTGTTCGAGAAAGTCATGGGTGATTGCGTTTACAGAGACTTTTTAGAGGGGGATACATATTGAGAATCTTAAGAACAAGAAAGAAATTATGAAGAAATGCATGAAAGTGTCAGAGGTGTGCAATGATGGGGCAGTGTGCAAGATGTAATTAAAACTGAACAAGTTTCCAAGGCCAAATACCAAAAGTTAAGCTCTTTAGTCTATGCGTACTCAGAAAGGGAACGGAGAGATGGATAGGCATACATGTATGTATTGGTAATGAGTGCCTTCATTGAAGCGTGAAAATCTATGAGTTCTATACCCTTCCTATATAGACAAATGATTGACTTTGTTGTAGCGTCCATCGGCGTTTTAGTTTTGAAGATATTAGGTACGTATAGGAAAAAATGCTAATCTATTTAAGAACCTATTTTGAATGGTGGCCCACGGCTATTTTTCACCCGTAGGCGCTCAAGGTGTCGATCTATTGCCTCTTAAAAAGTTGCTAGTTTAAACTTTTCTCATAAAAATAAGATTTTTCTCATGTTAATTTTCTTTATTAATAAAGCAGTTTGTTTTGAGCATATACATTTATTTAGCATAGGCACTTAGTGAAACAACGCTCTAGGAATCCCATATGTCGGCTCTGCCCATATGTCGGCTCTCAAAAAATTTACTTGTTTAAACCTTGTCTTATAAAAATAAATAAGCTTTTTCTCGTGTTAATTTTCTTCATTAATACATAATTTTTTTGAGCATCTAAAAAGTCTTTTTTGACACAGGTGTTACGCGAGACAATAGCCTCTCAAAAAATATTTAAATAAATACATAAATTAAATTTTCAAAAATTGCGCGCGACCTTTCTGAGAATGAAAAAGGAGCTAATTGCCATCGGAGTGAAAGGATTCAGGAAAACCCCGGGAAAACGCTCCCGACCTTCAGCTTGCGAACCGTTGAGTCTCTTCTTGACCATTGCGATCAATTTGTATCTCTATTCTCGAAAGGTAATACGGCGAAGAGATCGGTTGGAAATAGAAGATCGGAGAATATTTCAAACGCTAATGAAATTTGCTAGTTTTGGACTCTAGGGTTTATTTGCATGCGCTCTCGAGAAATTATGTCGACCAGTTATTATTCATTCCGTTTTCCACTCCGGCCGTCGAATGGCGAGGAAAGAAAAAAAAATACGGTGCGTTGTCATTCAGTTCACTCTTATTTTGCTGGATTATTATTATTTTGGCTGACAACTGAATTGGAAATGAACTGGCTGCTAAACGGTGACCCAATCGTGACACGGCGCCTCTATTTTGAAATAAAGTTTTGCGTTAGTAACTTGATTCCGTCATTAGTGCACTTTTCAGAAACGTGTATACTGCCATATCTCTGGCGTTTTTGTACAATGCTCTGCACTCGACCATCATTCATATGTACTAGCGCATGGTGTATTTTAATGACGAGGTATTAAGATTTATTTCATTTCTATTCATCGTGCATCTTTGACCAAACATAAAAATAATGCTTGAGCAACAAAGCGTAAATATTGACGTAATCGATGTTCAACGGTTCAACTCAACTCCCTGAGTTGAGAGCTGGCAATCCTTCACTTTCCTCTCGTTGGGCTGGTATAGGAACTCCTTTTTTGCTGGCGAAAAGCTCGTCTTGATTGTACATTGAGTGTGTTAAATATCAAAGCGTATGTTTGCTGTGGGTCCTCATTCTGTCATCCACATATATTTTCTCAAAAAGTATCAAAGCACTACTACTTAATTAGCAATTAAGCTTTGGTCAACAGCGTGACATATGGTTTTTCTCTGCTGGGAACGGCTGTCTCAAAGACTGGAGTAATTGGCGTAAATCATACTGTGATCAGTAAGGATTAAGTCTCACGTACATTTGTATCTACCTCATTCGTTTCTTCTCTGCAGTTAAATAATGTAATAATTTCTCTCCAATTGTGACCATTACAGTAAAATATTAGTAGTTGTGGGGGAGATTCTTACGTCGAAAAATATTCAAAGATGCTAAATGATGAGTGTATTACATTGATATTAGAACCGATTAGAGTGCAGGCAAATTTGAAGACCTTATTGTGTCAAGATGAGCATTCTTCTAGTACGCCTTTTCGGAGAGAATATTTTATAAGGCGTTTTTGCTTGACGGGACCGCTAAATTGATTCACCTCCGTATTTACAAAATGTTTGTAGGTTATTGTATTAAAGAGCTAAAATATGACAATATTAAAAAAGGAATAACAGGTGCCAAATGGAAGTATTTTCGATTCGCTCTCACTCTGCGTGAGAAGTCGTCAACTATTTTTCATAGAACCCCAGCCAGTTTTTTATTGGAAAGTTCGGGTCTTTTGTATGAAATGCGAAATTTGCTTATTATTTTGGACATTTTAAATCTCTAGAAAATTTCTTTTACACTTGATACACTATTTTTTTGAGCACTCAAACCGTTCACCGAGTTCAATTACTTTGTTTTTCAGTGCTTTTCCCATCTTCGGGTGGTGGGCAGTGCTTACGTGCACAATAGTTTCCATGGTGAGGGAGAACTGATCCGACAGCTGGGGCATCCTTCGTCGTGAGGATACTTCAACCGGAGGGCAGAACACTCCGGGTGGAGGGACGAACGGTGACCCCACCCTGTTCCAGCTGCCCCCTCCGCCGCCGTTCCCACCGCCTCCGCCACCTCCTCCACCGCCCCCGCCCACCTTGAAGTTGACCACGTTGTAAACCAAGTGGATGTACGTGTTGGGGAACCCAAAGACCTTTCCTGGAAAGAAAAAATAAAAACGCAATTCAGGCCATCATATGAATGGATTGGTGCTCAATTGGTAAGTGGTCATTCTCATATTTTTCTTAAATATAGAATATATGAAACTAGTATTAGACCAATTATGACTTATATAGAAAATGCGAGGCAAGATGCATCGAAGACTAGAAGATAATTAGAGATTACAACGAAGGAAATACTTCCAAGGATTGTAGGCAAAACACTCAAAGACTGAAGTATTAGGCATAAATCATACTGCGAACAGTAAGGATTGTTTCACGTACATTTGTACCTCATTCGTTATTTCTTTGTAGTCAAATACTATAATCATTTTTCTTCGATTGTGGCCATTACTGTAAAATACCAGGAGCTGTGGGGGAGATTACTACGTCGAAAAATATTCAAAGATGATAAATAATATTCAAGAACACAAAGAAGTGAAAATATAAGCAAATCATGTAAAACGGAAAATATAAACGACTGAGCACTTAAACGAAAACAAGGATGGAACGAACATGTAAACAGATTGACAATCGACAGAGTAGCTAGTACGTATTGAAACAGATAAACTGCCCACAAGGAGGAGAAACGTCTATCAGTCAAGAAAAAAACGGTGCGACAACCTAGACTATAGAAGGCGTTGAAATTGAAGAAGAAACAGGTCACAGGAGCTTACTGTAAAGGAAAAATACGGAGATGTTTTTCTAAAAATTTTACGAAAAATATAGTAACTGTGCGGGGGATCCATATTTTGTTGATATGCTTTTACCATCGGATCCCAGATATTTTCTATTTGCGTACCCCTTAGTCTCCAATTTCAAAAATGTATCTCTTGTGTTGTTGCCAGAGGAATATTCCGAATATTTCATTGTGTTATCTAATATCTTTAAACCACTTATGTGCTTTGAATGTATTCTTGCACCTTTCTTTATATCTGTATGCTTACCGGTAATATTATTAATGTTTGCTCGTAATATTGTTGTTTCATTACCAAACTCTGTGACAGTAGTGGCTGTTTGATCCGATGACTTCGTTATTTCCGGTGCACGGCCGTTCATTATTTCACCAAAAATAAGCTCCAAGATATATAATCGTTTTATCCAAATTGGTTACAGTAGTTACATTGACGATTTCAGTTTAGTATTTTCTATTATATCTGAGATTTTCTCCGAATATATCCGTTTACCATGAATCACTTCTATTTTCCTCTGTATGTCACGAGATAAAAGACAAATTACGTTTTTCCAAACGGATTTAATGCAACCTGACTATGGTTTTAGAGTATGAATGTAAATTTATGGGAAACTGAGCCTTGGAAGTAGGTACTAAATGTACCAACAGTGGTTATATTGCATTAAATTCATGTGGAGTGGTGCAAATTTTGCTTTTAAACTGCAATAAACTGCCTCAAAACGCAGAAAATCCTCCGATTTAAAAAAAAACTCTTAGGTAAGAATTTTAAGAGGCATCAAGAAGATAATACGCGACTGTCTTTCATAGCGTTTGCTTTTAAATTTCATGGAACAATGTAATTTCTCTGCGATGGAAATCCCCATCACTTTTATTTACTTTATTTTTGATATGCACGAATACGAATTGGGAAAATAAGTGAACATCCACCATTTTTTGAAGAGAGGATTGGAAGTTTGCCATATTGTGTTTCGAACTCTGTTGGGAGGTCAGAATGCTGATGGTGAAAGTCTCAAATTAGCCGGTTTGGTCAACATTTTCGGCAAAATGTTTGAACACACGTTTTAGTGTCGTGCGACACGCAGAATTTGAAGAAAGCCTAATTTGATTAAAAGCTATAGATTATTTTCTTTTTTAGTTTTAATGCTTTATTTGGTATGAGTCGCAGAAGCATCAGGATTATTTTAACTGTGCTATATTTATACGTAAACTAGTATTTTATAAATGTTATAATAAATACACTCAGTAAGTCAAATTGATCAACGAGTCAAATATCAGGAATAAGATTACACTTTCTTCAAATCCAGCCTCTTGCACGAATCGCCAACCCCATTTGATCATATTTTTTGTAAAGAAATATTTTGGCCGTGGAACATAAGACATTATGGTCAAGTACCTCAAGAGTAGTTCAAATTTTCTAGTTGCTGTCGTCCTCGCAACGGGTTATTGTTAAAAATTAAAGCTGAATCTTCTTTTTTTTGTTGCTCTTTTGCCTTTAAAAATTCAATATTTTATCTGATTTGAAAATTGAAAAAAATCAAAGGAAGCGAACATCAAGTGCGAAAAATTGGATTTTCGACGCTGTGCTGCTAGAGAGAAATTGATCGGTCTTTTCCCATTGCGATTTGGTGCCGGAATCTCTGTGGCTTCTCAGTTCATGTTATGTTTGAAATAGTTTTTTTTTTTCAAAATGGCCATCCAAGCCATGTGTCATTCCTCTTCAAACCATGACATTTCCGAGGCTGCGAAAACGGAAATTGGGTTGCTGTGCGTGAAGTGCTTACCAATGCCGGCGACGCGGGATTTTTGTGGATTATGTGGAGTTTTGATGGAATTCAGTAGAATTGTGGAGAGGGAGGGAGGAAGCTGCGGCAGTGCAGGATGATTTCACTGAACGTTTGTTCTAAAAAAAATAGTGCTGGCCATCGGCGACTGGTCGTGGAGTTGACACATGCGTCACCAGGGTGGATTTCCTTTTCAGAAATAATGAAGAAAAAAATAATCGTGTTCAAAACTGCGGAAGTAATTTATTTCTGTTAGTTTATTATTACAGGCGCTGCGATATTTCGCTATATCCTTTGTGTCACTCGCAACCAGCGATGTAATACGATATCAAATTGCGATGTCGATTCTTCAAGCCATGCTCTTTATTGTATCGGGAAATAAGAGTGATATTTCGATTCCAATTTGGACCCGAAGTGGTAAATAAAATGATATCATGAGGCGGATATAGTTTGGTGTTGCGATCACATCGTCCATGTTATCTCTCACGAAAGTATTTCCGATGTCAGTAACATTGTCAAGAAGACAAAAGAAAGGGTGTAAACAAAGCATCATAGGCGGTTGGACACGTCACATGTGTATCTTTCTTTATATAAAACCAACAGAAAATGTACTCTGTAAATAGTTATTGACGTCTTAGTGCCCCAGTGACCCTTCATTATTCATTAATAATATGCCTCAGATTGTATTTTTAGAATTGTTTCTTTATGTTCATTAAATGCATTAAGAATGATACATTTCGTAACCTGAACTCTTAAAGAAGGACGGTCAGAATTGAGAATTGGATAGGGTTTTGGATCTTTTAGATTTGATTTTGGTGATGGAAATGGAAAGTTGGACATTTATAGGTGTAAGGTGTTGTTGATGAAGGCGGCTCTAAAGTTGAATGGAGGAATCTGATAAGAGGAATGTCGTGATAAAAGGGAGAATATTTGGTTAGTGAGGAAGAAGAAGGAAATTGATTGTTATTTTAGATGTAGTTTAAAGAGGAAGATGTTTCCCGATATTAGAAAAGAAAAAGTTTCAAGTCAAGGGTTATTGTTGTAAAAACACGACTTTTATTGAAAAGCGGCGATTACACACAGCCGTTGACTCCTATACGAGTCCACTTGGAAGGTTGACTTGTCTACCTTACCTACCCTATACTTCTTGGACGCACCTACTCCTATACTCGTTCACGGTGAACTGTTCACCATCGATAGCGGCGGAGTTCGATACTTGGACGGAGTAGCTTTGGGTTAGTAATCTTTGGAGTAGCCACCGTCCTAGTTGTGGAAGCGACTATCGACCAAATGTCCAGTCAGACGAGAGGAAATCGCATGTTTAAAATGGAGGCCGCCTTAAATACAACGGATATGGAAAAGGTTTGCCCACTCAAGTTGATGCTAGTAAAGTTAGTAACCCTTTTTTGACCAACTTAGTACTCTTAGTACTCTTAACTTAGTACTCTTAGTCGCACTTAGTAACCCTTAATTGAGGCATATATGAAGTATTACATAAATAGAGGTAACGGCTTCAACTTAGGTAAGAATTGGAGACCGGTAATTGACGAAATTCATAAGAATCGTAACGGCTCCCCCAACAATGGGACATCAGCGGCTATTAATAATCGCCAGCATCCTCACTCGACTCATTATACTGACGACGATGGCCGATTCAACCATCGAAAAGCTGATGTATTTTAATAACTTTTCCTGGTGTCAAACCCGATAAACGTTTTCCGCCGTCAGTGAAGAAAGTGACGAGCGTATCGTTTAGCGATGCTATCTTGGAATAATCAACAACAAATCAACGCAACCTTTCCCTCACTTTTTTGTTTTGGAAACTATAATCACTTTGCAAATAATGTTAAAAAGAGTACTATAAAACGATGAAAGCAGAAAAAATAACTCCGGTGGCAAAATCCTTCCGCAATGTGTGGATTTCAATGTTCGTTTAAATGAGATTTGGCAACATTGCAAAAGTTGTCGCCACGATTCAATTTTTAATCATCAGTGAAATTTGAGTGCTTTCGATTGGCTAAAGGAACTCGGGTATTCCTAATGTCTAAAATGTGGACTAAACTAACATGTCGAGTTATATCCCTTGAACTGAATCAAGTCATATGGAACATTGTGTTATCTACGTGACCACATTCACTAGGAAAATCAACCAATGGATCACTTTCAGTTGGCTTCTTCTTGAAAGGGAGGGGGACATCGATAGGAGTAGCTTGGTGATCGATGATAGCCTGTGGCTCCAGTGATAGATGGCGTAAAAAAACAACGCTCCGTTGAGACTGCCTTAATCCGTTGTTTACGTTCGAGTTGGATTACCATTATACGTCACGAGGGTGAATGCCGTCCATAGACCATAGGAACGTCTTTTTTAGTCGCTTCTAGTCATGTTTGATGGTGATACTGATGAATGAGGGGAAGAGAGTAACTCGTACGTGCATGGAAAGTAATGTTTTCATCGTTTTACCGCATAATCGTTGTGGATTCTCAATGTTTTTCGCCCATACCCCCTGAAAAGATCGGAACTTGGTTTTACAGGAAAGGAGGTGAGCGTGGTGAGCATACGAGTTAAAGCTTAGGTATTTATTGAAGTGTAATTCACTCAATTGTAAAAGTTTTTATGTTGGAAAAACTTGGAGAAAAGTAAGTTTAGGAATGAAATAACATTTGAAATATTCCATAATAAATACAACATTTCTAATTTTTAATAAAATTTAAATGAAAAGACTTCCTGCTGTTTTTAATCCAAGAATTTTACGTGTGCTATGAGAATAAAAAGAAATATTCAATATTTCCAATAAATTTGAAAACTTTAGAATTGCATTTTTTCCAATTTGTGTGGGTTAAATTCGGAAAAAGTACCTAATACATTCAGCCACATCAACCCTCTAAAGCATTCCATTATCTGACCATCCCACGTCTGTTTCATTTTCCTTGTCGTGACCTTGTTTCCCTATGCCCTTTCTTACTCATCTCCAATTGTGAGTTATAATCCCTCCCCCTCGCTTCGAAATGATCCCTCCATCCCCTAATCTATTGGAAAAGTAAGAGTATAAACGGCATTGCCAGAAAAATCAGTTCAGTAAACCTCAGGATAATAGTTGACGCGAGTATAGAGTCTAAACTGGTAAGAGGTAGGTACTAAAAAAAAGTGTGGAACACGCGAAGTATAATTCTTATGAATGTAATTCATAAGTAACACTATTATGTCTCATTTCCACAAAGTGAATGCACCGAATATCATTTAAGGTTGGAGGCTGAAAGTATGAATCAGGGAATATATAAATTACGCTGATGTGAACATGTGTCAAAAATTTTACCAAACCGTGTTACTGGCAGAATCCTCTGTCAGTCAGTCGAACAAATTCTTGGAAATAAGTTATATTTTCTTCAATCTATGCATATAGCATGACACTCAAATCAGTCTGGTCAAATTTGTTTACCGTTAGATATTAGATCGAGAGTAGAGGTTAGTTTAGTAGGATCGGAGGCAGTGATTGGTATGGTTAAGGAATGGATCATATTTATGGAGGCCAAAAGAGGAGAAAGGAGACGTGAAGATATGACAAAATGTTGAAGATGATTATTTCTGTTGTGGACTGGCTCACGATCCTAGAAAAGTTCAGTTTAAAAAAAAGATGGCCATGAAGCTTTATTTTCATGCGGAGGTTTTAAAACGTCTGATAGAGCACCTAGTTCGGCTTAATTGTTTCACACTTGTTTCTGAGGTAATCCTATCAGGCCACAAGTGAAGGGCGAAATCTGATTTTGCTGGTTATGTAAATGTTTAAGCTAATTTCAACGGTAAGACCTATTAATGTCTCGCGGGTATTTAGCGGCGGTGAACTTATAATTTATAAATCATTTGAATGGCAAGTATTGCAAGGTATGGCAAAAGGAAACAATTTTAAGATTCATAAATTCAAGATTGCAACAAAGGACCGCGAATCAGCTTCGGAAGACAAAACAGCAATTGGAATTCGAAGAGAAATTTTTTAGAAGGGAGCTGATGACGGGGACCTTAAGTAAAGATGTAAAAAAAGAGTGTGGTGAAGAGCTTGATATGGAGTGTGGCGTTGTATGGGCCAGAAACGTGGATCTTGAGAAAGGAAGACGAAAATAGGCTGAAGGCTTTCGAGATGTGGGTGTGAAGGAGGATGGAGAAGGTGCGTTGGACGGAAAGGAAGACAAATGCGGAAGTGCTTGACATGGTGGGCGAGGAGAGGAAACTTGTGGATGAGATTAGGGGAAGGCAGGGTAGGTGGTTGGAAGGGGTAATGAGAGGTGATGGTTTGCTGAAGGCCGTGATAGAGGGAAGGTTGTTGGGTAAGCGGGGAAGGGGAAGGAAGAGAATCGGCATGATGAGAAACCTTATTACGCCAGCGTAATAAAGTTTTGTGGAAATAACAAAGGTGGATTTCTCATCATGGAGATCTATAATTTCCACGAGGTCAGGCCTGTTATGATCAGTTTTAAAGATAATAGGTTTTATGGACGGGGTGAAGAAATGTAGGACTTACGCTGAGATGAAGAAAGAAATACTAGAGGTAGATAGGGCAATGCACCTGTAAGAGTCTGTTGCATGTTCTCTGACTTTCATCGTAACCTACCTTTAACCGGTAGATTACTCAGATGATGATGATCTCTGGGTGACATATTTTTTTTTGGTTTTGCCTATGGCGATGCTTTTGAGAAGTAGATTTGGAGAAGGATGGAGAAATTACGTGTATTTATGCGAAATGGATGGAAAGTCGTGTTAGACTCACCGCTGCCGTCGATGGTGAGCGTGGCCGGCATCAAGGGGTGTCCTTCTGTCTTCACGTAAGTGGCCTCCACCCTGACGCTGTTGTTGGACATGCCGCCGCTGCCCCCGCTGCTGCCCCGCCTCCAGGTGACCAGCCCCACGGACCCCACCCCCACCTCTTGCACCGTCGTGGCCTCCTCTTCCTCCTCCTCCTCCCTCCGCCTCTCCTCCGCCTCCTCGTCCTCGTCGGAGCCGCCCCCACCACCGCCCCCGCCTCCGCCACCTCGGCCCCCGCCGCCTCCTCCCCCACCGCCCCCGCCGCCGACCACCCCGTCGTCCATGTCGTCCTCTTCGCCCACCTCCTCGTCGTCCACGTCGTCCGAAACCTCCGCCAGCCCCAGTCCCCTGCTGCCCGAGCGGAGGAAGGCGAGAGCGGAGGCGAAGCGGACGTACGACTCGCCGCAGTCCCGACCCCTCTCGTCGCAGAAGCAGTGGCTCGGGAGCAGCGTGGATATCCTGCACCGGACGCCTGGTCGTCGAGGGCGGCGGATGTTTTTGGTGGAGGGAGAAAGGGAAGAGAGAAAACAGCAATATTGAAAGCAATGCGTTGGCGGAGGTGTTTGTTTCATTGCCACGTGAAAATAAAGTGCCAGAGCTGGGGGAACGGGGATATATCAAGTGGAAATAATTAATTTTTAATTCTTAAGACCGTTGAAATACTTGAAAATTAGAGAGAGAATATACATTGGAAGCAATGCGTTGACAGACATGTTCGTTTCATTGCCTCTTGAAAATAAAGTGACATCTCTGGGAAATCGGGGACACAGGTGAAAATCATTAATTTTTAATTATTAAAACCGTTTAAATACTTGAAAAGTAGAGAAAAACTATACATTGGAAGTAATGCGTTGGCAGAGGTGTTCATTTCATTGCCTTGTGAAAATGAAGTGACAGCTCTGGGAAATCCGGGCTATATCAGGTGAACATCGTTAAAATTTAGTTCATAAAACCGTTTAAATAAAGAACAGGGAAAGTTTTCCGGATTTCTTTCCGCATAGGTCCATTGTGCTGGGGCTTTAGCTTCGCCGGCGTTGCAGCCAGCGAAACTGTAGTTCCAGCACAATCAACGGTTTCTTCAGGTCAGTGAAGTGAAGTGGAAAACTTTTGAAAAAGTTTTGTGAAAGTACTTTTGAAAAAAATTTCCACTTCACTTCACTGACCTAAGGAAGCCGACTGCAACGCCGGCAAAACTGTAGTCTCAGCAAAAAAACTTTCATATTTAAATGTATTAAGCCGCGTAGGCCTCCACAATGGTTTCAGGAGGGAATATAAATTGGTATCAATGCGTCGGCGGAGGAATTCATTTCATTGGTCCCCCCCAGAACAAAAAAATAGTTTAGTACAACGTTTAAAAAGATTTATAGTCCATAGTTACGTTGAAAACAAGATATATACAAAGTCATAACACCAACAGATTACTGTAGGTACAAACGTATCATTCTGAGTACACGTCTCAAATAATATTCTTTTTCAATGTTAATACAGTTAATTCTGTGAGCTGACGAGCCTGTAACCTAACTCCTTGTACTACCCTCTGTGTGGTTTGACCGCACTTTCTTTAAAATACACGTTTTTCTGTTTTCGTGCAATTAAAAGCAGATATTTTTCAGATGAATGCGCTCACAAAATCAAATATTCAAACATCATAACTAAGTAAAAGTCAAAACAATAAGAGATCAGATCTCTCATTGAAAATCTATTCACAAGGTGTATATATTTTCACTAATTCAATTTAAAAATCCATAGTTGTAAATTAAGGTAAAAATATTTATTCAGTTTACGTGGCTAACATGCCAAAAGTTACAAAGCACGCTTTTATCCGTATCCTATCCACTCCTTTTTTACTGGGTAAACGGGCCAAAGAAAAACTATGTAAGGAGTTAGGACACATATATCTATGAGTAGGTACCAAGTGTACTCTTAGCAACATCAAAATAAATTTGGTATTCATGTTATTTTAAAGCTGAAAGTCATTTAAACGTGAGTTAAAAAAGTCACTGGAGATACGTAGATATGCGTTAAAATAGAGTTTTAAAGGTACAAAAACCTTAATTTTTCTCTAGACCCCCCCGGAATGATCGCCCCCCTCCCCCCAAAGGCAGAATGTTCCCCCCCCCCCAAAGGCAATTCCTAGATACGCCACTGATCGGGGAATCGGGGATATATCAGGCGAGCATCATTAGATTATAATTCTTATGACAATTTTCAATAGTTATAAAAAATTGAGAGAACATAAGTTGAAAGCAATATGTTGACGAAGGTGTTTGTTTCATTGCATTCTTAAATTATAGAGACACAATTTTGGGAAATCGGGGAAAATTTTTAATATTTTTGACAAAAGTGGAGTGTGCGTAACACAATGTGACACACGGACAGCAATTACTTTTGTGAGACGGGCAGGAAGACGTTTTAGAGTAAAAACCAAAGATCATTTTAAATCTTTTATTGATTGTGACAAAATTCACCTTTTCTTACCAGTTATCTGTTTTTCCGTCTGATGTTAATGTTAATGTTTTTTTTATGTAACCGACAAAGGTGCAAACTCGGATTTTCTGGAAAAATTGAAATTATGTGTGTCCTATGTAAAGGTTTTAAGAACAAAATTGTTAGATTACTTAATACCAACATTTTATTCTCCTCTTTTTCACGTACCTGTCCCTCCTCCCGGACAAATTTCTCGTGAGTTAGAACTTAAGTCCGTTTTATGTTCTCTTCCTTTTAAAATCTTCGCCCATTTCGTCCTTCACATCATCCACTACTCAAACCTCCCCTCTTTCTTATGCCAGACTGACTCTAAATTTGAAATCTCATTCAAACCATTTAAGTATATCAGGTGGGAGAAAACAGTTTCATGATGCTCTTAATGAAAGAAATCAGGACTGTTTAGCGAGCCCTTTGGAATGCCTAAGAACAGGAAAATGAGGGAAAACTCAGTAAATGTAGAAAGTCTCATTGTGTTTTCCTTTCTAGTCCAATCATGCCTGGGTATATTAAAGCCAATTTAGGCATCTTATTAAGAGTTGGCTTCGCGTTATGTTTTGTTCCTGTAGCGGCATCAATCTTCATCGAAATTAGTCATTTCCGAAAGAAACTGAAGTATAGGATTTATTATTCAACTTGTAATGGTGGTGAAAGGCTAGGGCAGTATGGAGGAAATTATCAAATCAAAGTCAGATTAAAGGGCCTATTTCCGAGAGTTAAACTTTTTTGACTGCCTACCTCGAAATGGAACGGCGTGATAGATATGTATGCATGAAAAGGTGGTGGACTTTGATTCTCTAATGTTCCTGCGGCCAAGATAATAATTTATTAAAATCTACCATCGACCTCAATCATAAGGCAAACAAAACATAAATTACCGAACCAAAATTCGAACCCGCGTTCCTTTGCTAGTCGACTGTTGCTAGTCCAGCGCGTTAACCACCTGGATACCGCGGTAGGTACTGTAATTTGTTTTCTGTTTAAGGTGGCAGGAGCGGTAATCGAAGGTGCAGGTTGAGTGCAGATTTTTACAATTTTTAAGTAAAAAAATCTTGGACAACATTTCACTGCGTCGGTTTTAAGGTTAAAACTCCCTATAGAAGCAGTAATGGAAATGATACAGGAATTATATTTGAAATGTTTTTCCTAAATAAAATCATGTTATGACATGTTTTCGAAATTTAGACAGAATTCTATTGAAATAATTTTTTTCGAATATTGGAGTCGGAGTGAGACCTTGATATTTTTTAGCAAGAGTTTTGTTAATAAGAGATGTATTATTTCACGTATAGAAGAAAATGTGTGTCTATTTAATCGAGTTATTACGAAATAAATGTCACGTGCCAAATGGTTCCGTGGTGAAATAGCACTGTATGCCAAAAAACCAAATAAGTATGGTGCAATTTTTTCACTTTTATCTATGTACATATACATCACAAATGACAACACTTACGCAAATTTTCACGCAAATCTCCACATAAACAAATATCGCTCCAACCACCTTAAGTCACGGCAATACATGTATTATTGGGGCGTTGGGTATACATTTAATGGGGTATAAGGCTTCATTATTATTCCGTTGTGTCAGTACTCAGGGGAACCGCAAAGAAAGGGGAGAACTGATGATGGATTATGCTTAGTGAATTCGTGAATTCCGAGTGGATTGTGTGCATCTCAATTTACGTTTCTATCCAACGTCACCCGTCGCGAGAGCCTTAGAAACCCAATTACTGCGAGCACTTCTCCGGAAGCCGCAACCACAATACCGGAGCCGGAATCGCTCGAATGCCGGAGCTATGAAATTGATCGTGTGCTCCATCTGGCCTTGGGATTCCAGTAATTGCTGTTCTGCGTACCTTTTCGTAAAAAGACAACCATCTGTCTGTTAGAGGAAAATAGTTTTAGAAGCTTTACCTACTTTCCGAAATAAAGTTTCTTGTGTGGCCAGAAATAATACTAGTTTCTTCTGAATGTGGCGTATTATCCTTATAGCCTTTCAATTACCTACACCCTGATTAAATAATTGAAATTAAAGCGCCCACTATTATGCCCAGATTGAGGAATGAAATCGTTTTTCGGAGTTTTCATAACATTAATAACGAAGCAGTGAGGATCGGTGAATTAACCCAAATATCAACCGTGAACGTATCTACCGTCGTGGATTGTTGAAATCCTGCGTATCACGCGGATTCCGGCGGTGTGTTAATCTTGTGTTTTTCGTCTCGACTCTCGTGATACACATGCATTCCGAATAAATATCTCACTGATTTCAAGGCGGTAACTAGTCCAGCGAAACGATGAAAACAAGTGTTACTTTCGTGTGAAAACGTGATACTGCATGTATTACATCGACCCAGCGAATAGGTGAGAATTTGTGTTAGTGGAAATGTGTCTACCAAGTTGTGATATGAACTCATTACTTAAGGACTCGATGGCCTGGTATGAATGCGCGGAAAATTCGAATGTGTTATTAATTAAAACAAAACTAAAGCAGCAACTGAAATGCTTGCCTCAGATGGTCGACTGCGATCATTTTTGGCTTTCCTTTACCGAAAGCGGGTTACCAAAACCGAGTACGTTTTCAAAGTTTGGAATGGCTGTCGGGGAGGAATTTTCTTGATTAACATTTTAAAAGAACGGCTCGTTTACGTAATTACTAGAAATATTAATTAATGGCGCTGTGGGCTTTGTAAATAATCTTTTGGAGCCGGTGAATTATTTGTTTTTTTTTGCTCGCACTGTTTGAATCACCGCTAAATCACCATTTTCAATGCTTCACAGTTATCCCATGCCTAGATTATTGCATGAAATTAATGCATTTGACCTGGTTTTTAGTTGAAAAGATGCCAACGTAGTCTTGGACCAACAACGGATTTGAGTTGCCGTTTCAATTATTTAAAAAAAGAAATTGCTTGGTATACCTAAAGATAAACTCGGCATAACGCAGAAGATATGCAAGTTAATTCGCATAGCTATTTAAAGAGAATATGGTTATACCTGATGATGACGAGCTTCCTCGAAACCTCGGTCGTATTGTGTTTATAAATCTATGTGGAATGACTAAGTTATACCTTTAATTTTCAATGTTAAGCAAATTCCACCAAGTCAATCCTGAGACAACGGAGAATATGGTTAAGTTCTGCCTGTCGGGCGTCATCTTAAAATACCTCAATTTTCAAATTTTGAATTAATATTCATCATCACGAAAAGAAATGCTTGGTACGAATGCATACTTGTGCTATTTAGCAGATAGATTTCGACGGTTAAATACCATATTTGTCAAGTAAGCATTTTTATTAAAATTTAGATTGTTATAATTTTGTTAAATATTTCACGTTTCAATATCATTTGCATCTAGAATTGATTATGTAGCCATTTGCCTGTTCCTATGCCATTTCGCTTGCCTCCTCTGTCTAGCTCATGACTTTAGGGTGTGTAATTATAGTCTGGGTGGCGATAAAAGTTTTATTTCTCATTCCATCGGTAAGATATAACACAAAAAACCGAGGGCAGCAAGTGACAGAAATATATTCGAGTGTGAATATCACCTCTACCTCCTTTCTTTTCACAGTGGTCTTAAAATTTTTACCGCGGATTCGAGAGAACAGTGCGCCAATCAGGTGGGCGATCGATAGATGTGGCCGTTTCCGTTTTTTTCCGCGATTCCGACATCCATATTGCATCTGACATTTGCCAATGTCATAATCCGGGGCGACCGACGAAGTGGAAAATTCCCGTAAACATCGTGAAATTTTGAAAAATCCCCTGGAAAATATCAAAAGCAGCCTGGCGAAAAAAATATCCTCCTTCGTCAAAACTGCGTCGATGTGGAAGTACTCACGCGTAAAACTAATCATAAATCATTTAACCGTAAACGTGTTTAAAAAAATGTTTTTATTTTCAAATTTCCCATTAAGTTCAAAGAAATGTGGTACATGCTTTATTTTATAGCTATGTTTTGACAACTTTTGCGTTATATATTGTTTCGCAAAGGCAATAAATTAATAATTTGTAGGCTCTCCGAATGTATTAATTTTGATAAAGATGTCAGGCCACGTGCGATTTTTACCTTCGAACGACTATCTCACTGGGATTCTTTCTATTTCCATGCATGAGTAGTGCTCGATGCTATCAACAAGTCAATGCAAATGCTGTCATTGTTTCTTGTTATACACCTGATAACGTACACATATTACTCGCTAACTATTATTTGTGTAATTAAATTTCTGAATTTACTGATAACAATGAAAGTTGCTCGACTCATTTGATTACAGTCAAATTTCATGTTATCTGTGTTTAGCAATCTATTTTTGTTCACTGCATCACCAACCTGTCTTTAGGTATGGTACAGTGACTTGAAGGAAAGACGTACCTTTAATCTGGATGTATTATGGTGTTAGAGAATTCGAGCCTTATGCTCAAAGAAAACGCTGTCGTCTTTAAGACTTTTGAGGAAGTATATTTTACATAATTTTATGTTCCTTGGCATATTTGAAAGATTTCAAAAACATTAATATTCCTTTCATTTATTCAAAGACTCACTTCATTCGCTAACACTTTCTGTTTTTGTTCTGTACCACGCTTACGATACTAATTTTGTCTTTTTTTGGTATAAAATTTATTGTTATAAGACCTCCGAGATCCAATAACCTCCGGTGCCTAAGCACCAAAAGACAAGCTCCGATTCTGTTACTACTGGTGGATCTATTCTTTCTACCATTTTAATACGGGGTCACCGTGGCCTATGGATTTTTGTTTTCAAATTTAGACGTTGTAGACTGTTGTTTATTCTGGTCCAGAGCTTTGTCAAGATGGTGGTTTTCCTCGCTCGACTCCGAGCTCATAAAGGGACACCCATTCAGTTATATATAGCTGCATCCAAAAGGGATACCTACTTCTCATGCAAATATATGCGTAGAGGGAACCGTTCGTATACCTAACTCGAGCGGAGGGTGTTGATCACCACAGTTCTTGTTTATTTGGTTACCTCACGTCATTTACACACCCTTGGAGTGGAGACCCAAAGTATTTGTTGAGCCTGCGCCCAACTCTTGGGTACGATGGCTCTCCTCCAGGCCAGGCCTTCGGTATTGCTCCGGTGCCTGTTTGCTGATTAGGAGGGTTGCTATTTTCGCGCTCGCCAAGAGTTAAAGGGCGCCTTTGACGCCTTAAAATTAATAAGTTGGCCTATCTGCTTTCTCCGTGCGACCACACCTACCCCGGCTTAGCCCAGCGCAACGAAAGCAAGATAACGGCGATGTCGCGATGAAAAGACGATAGCAGCATCGTCGGTAGGAACATCGAGATAATTATTATTGGAAGCGTAACTCCCGGCCGTTGTCAGCAGGCACTAGGTTTATGAACGTGAAAATGCCGATTTTATATGGCATTTTTTTGAAAATGGTATTTTCCTGATTTTAGACTTTCTCGACCTCTTTATATCAATGAAATGAGTTTTTCTTCGGGAGAAGATAAGCCTTAGAAATGATTAACATTTCGACCTTTGGCAATGGTATACTTGTCTCTTTAGGGCTTTGAATATTTTTCCCATCGGAAAGTGAGTTTGGTTATTTTTTTTAGATTTTTATTATAATATGCATGGAGTATTTATTGTATTTTCGTTAAACAATTCTGGGCGAATCTCTCTTGAGGGATTGCTTCCTAAATCTCTTTACGGAATGATTGAGCGACACTTGAATGGCCAAACTCTTCTAAGGGTCAACGGGTGAGGTCATACACTTTTCGGTCGACGTTTCTACAGGAGACTTATCTATCGTCATCAGGGTTGTAGGTTCTGAACCAGACACTCGCTTTATGCATTTATCCACTTTTAAATTATAATCTCCCCTAATGCTTACGAATGTAATTTTCAGTGTAACGTTACTTGGGGATATTTTGCACCGTGAGGGGATATTTTTCACGAAATAAAAAAGTTTTATTGATGGCGGTTAGAAAGATAGGAAATTGTATGCTCAAGAATGTGTAATGTTTCTATAGATGGAGCAGACTACTTACTGCTGGTATGTGATGAGAATCACACCGCCATATGACTTACTGGCTCCACAAAACAACATGACGAGTCTTTTAAAATGGAATTATGGAGGTGTCATCTTTACAGCACCCCATCTTATTCATATCAATTTGTTTGAAAATGTCATGCGAAGTTAACTCACGGTAGGGGATACTTAGAATCACGAATAACATAAAGTGTTTATGATAGTATTTCAGATCAAACCTCTTTAACCTACAAAAATCACGCCAGGCTAGAGGTCAATTAAATTTCATTTCCAATCTAGTTTTTCTTCGAGACACGCCAACCGCATCCATTTCACCTTGACCACATTACATCCACACCCATGCTATGCTTGCTGATTGTTATTGAACCGGTTGCGGTGGGGGCTCTTGCCCACCTAGTCGTGTGAGCCTTCGGCGCCGAGAATAAGGACCTCTCAAAATCAGCCAACGATTTTTTAACATTAATCCATTGCTGAGTGTATATCATAATACATTTAATTCTAAAATGATGGCCCGTGCCATCGTTACGTCCTTTTTTTTAAAAAATACTCCGAAAAGTAATGCATGGGAAATACCCTCACTCGTCTGTATTTCCTCCTTTTATGAGGGCCACCGTTTTCTTTAGTATAGTGAAAACTTACTTATATTCATTATCAAAGGGGAACAGAATGAACGATGAACGATTAAATAGAAAGTGAATCGAGTATACGCAGTGTAAACAGCACAGTACTTAAGAAAATACAGTGGAAATGTCTAATCAATGGATCGCTACAAATATTAATGCGCTTGAACATTAAATGTCGGTGAGAACATTTTAAATAAGCTATAGTAAAGTGTAAGTTTATTTCTATATAAAATATTTAATGAAAACTACAGTTCTCGTCACTTACTTCACGCATTATTATCTCGATGCCTTTATAGGCTGCCTTGCTTTATACGCTATTAATGCTGCCTTTATAGGCCTCCACATTATGCCCCGGTGTCACAAAGCGCGAAAACAGTTGAGCAGATTTGCTGGAAGTTCAATTAAAACGTAAAAGTTAGCGTGGTGTATTATTTTGAACCCCAATTTTTGATACGCATAATTGAATATAACGTGTTACTAAATGAATTATCATTCAATATTTTTTTCAATGTATTGTAATAGACGTTGGGCAGACCAATATGTATGTATCTTATAAATGGATGCAACGCATTACTGGACAACGTCTTCTTGAGATCCCACTGTACCATAATAAAGTAAAATAGTTAAAATCAGTTTAAACGAAAATTACTATCGTATTCTTGGATAAAATCATACTTAGGTATTATTTTCTCTCTGTTCACTCCTATGGATTACTAAAATATTTTCGTTTTTGTTTATTTTTTCATTGTACCTATATAGTTAATGTGTCTTGTATCTTTGTTAAACGGAAAATTACTGGCTAAGAATATGTTTATACCTGATGATGACGAGCTTCCACGGAACCTCGGTCATTTTTTGTTAATAAATCTATGTGGAATGACTAAGTTAGTTATACTTTTCATTTACAATGTTAAGCAAATTCCATCAAGTCAATCCTGAGACAACGGAGAATATGGTTAAGTTCTGCCTGTCGGGCGTCATCTTAAACGGAAAATTACTGGCTAAATATTTGTTGTGTAATATTATTGTAATAATATGTATTGCATGAATGTATTGATATCTAGATATTTACATGTGCAGGGCCCTATCTGTCTAAACAATTATTTTCTTTATCTCAGCATAGGTACTTCCTATCCTTCTTCTGCTGTCCATTACACCTTTTTTTCTCCCCCTTCTCCGATTATCTAACAACCTCCCCTCTGAAACGGCATTCAGCAACCTTTCGCCCCTCATGACCTCTTCCAACCACTTACGTTGCCCCCTCCTAATCTCCTCCAGAAGTTTCCTTTCCTCAACAACCATACAAAACACATCCTCATCTGTCTTCGGGTTTTGATCACTTCCATTCAAGCCTACCTTAACCGGTTGATTACCTCAGCAATAATAGTTGATTGTAATGAATTACGGTAAGGTTTTTTATTTTCCTTAGACCACTTAGTCTTTATTTTTGCGTATATAGTAAAACTCCAATTATCCTAACTCCAATTATCCGAATCGCCAATTATCTGGATCAATTTTAGGGGAAAAAATCCTCGAAAATCGGCTTTTTACAGTCACGGCAATAGGCTATTCGAAAAATGTATTGTATCTTATACAGTATATTGTTGATTTCGTTTAACAGTTATTGGTTACAGAACATACGTTTCTTTAGCGTCCTTCGATCAATCCGAAGCGAATACCTACGTTAAGAAGTTTCCAAAGAAATTACCTTTTTTATAAGTTATCCATCTATCCGGATGGGGTCCGGTCCCAATTGATCCGGATACTTGTAGTTCTACTGTACATATATGTGTTCAAATGCACGATTGAGAATGTTGCTTACCAGAGACCACGTGTCCGACTCCCGTGGCGAGGTTTGCCAGGCACAGCCTCGCTGGTGGGTGCTTGGGCGTGTGCGGTGCCCTTCCGTTGGGCATGAGGATGGGCGACGGCATGGCCGTTGGCGGGGCCGCCGAGTACGCCGGCGGGCCGCTCGGCGCAGAAAGGCTGGTAGAGAGTCTGCTGCCCTCCTGGTGCTCGGAGACGATGAAGCGACGGTCCTTGGCCGCGTCCCACACGTCCAGTGCCATGTGGAAGTTCTGCATGGGAAGTAAAGGAAGTGAAATCAAAAGTTAGGGCTATTGTTTTTTAAATTACGACTGCCTTTCCCATATAAAATCTTTCATAAATAAAGTCTGACCTCGGTGGCGGCAGGGTAATGTGCTCGCCTGCCAAATCATGGGTCGTGGGTTTGGGTCCTTTGAGGGTCGGTTTTTCTCCACTCAGGAAATGTCTGTGTATGTGTTAATTATGAGTCAAATGTAAGAGAGGATGTTACAGTCGCAATTTTGCTCTAAATAAAGTCGAATTTTTATTATTATAAAGTGCATGCATCCGTTTTTGCGTGGCCGCTTACTGAGCGGCCAATCAGATGCGAGACCTTCACCACAAGCTGCGTTGCTGTCGGAGTTACTCATCTTTCAACTTTCGATGCAGCCTAAGTTGTCGCAGCTACGCTAGGGAAGAACCGATGCGTCGCGAAGCCTTTCGCGTATTATTTGTTGATAACGTGCTTCGTTGCCGAGGAATTTTGGGTTATTTTGTGGCTGTTGTCAACCGTTGGATTTTTTCGGAAGCGTGGTTTCAAAATCGTTTCCAATGGAGGGAAATTTATGGAAGAAAACCGGGTGATGGTGATCCTCATAATACTACGTCAGGGTCGTGAAATTTGTGTGTTCAACATTTTCTCCCCTCGAGGTGTTCGTCTTTTTAAGGAGGCTGGAGCGGTAATCGTGGGTTATTGAGTGCACATTTTAATAATTTTTTATTCTTTCCGAAAAATATTCTTGGGCCATATTTCATTTAAGTGCACCTGTTAATGCGCTAGAGCGCAACATACAGGCAGTTATGGGAATGATAGAAACATTATATTTAATTTTTGTCCTTAATTAAAGTATGTATGAAAATTGTCAAAGCGAAGACAACTATTGCCGAGAATTATACTTATTTGACTGTGTCAATCGCGAAAGAGAACGACGCGGTGTGATGGATATGTTGTATTTACAGGTGGTGGACTTGGATTTTCAGATGTTCCTACTGTTAAGATTATAATTTATTAAAATCAATCTTTGACCTTAATCCAAATGCAAGCAAAACATAATTAACCGCGGCAGACTGCCACTATTCCGGTGCGTTAACCACCTGGCTACCGCGGTCGTTACTTTAATTTGTTTTCTGTTTAAGGTGGCTGGAGCGGTAATCGCAGGTCATTGAGTGCAGATTTTTACAATTTTTAGGTAAAAAAATCTTGGACAACATTTCATTTAAGTGCGTCTGTTTTTGCGTTGAAACTCACCATAGAAGCAGTAATGAAAATTATACAGAAATTATATTTTACATTTTTTTCCTTAGTGAAAATTCGAAATTTCATCTTTTTTTGTGAAAATGAAAGTGAAAAAATTTTATTTCAATATTGCACTCGGCATGAAACCTCGATATTTGTGAGCAACAATTTTAATGATAATAAGTGTATTATTTCGCGTTCAGAAGAAAATATGTACTCGAATCAATCCGAAATATATGCCATGTCCTAAAAGGCTACGATTTAAAATAGAATTTACTTGCCAACACACCAAATCGATAATATGCAATTTTTTCACTTTTGACTATAGGCATCACTGAAAGGAATAACGCATGCAAAGTTTCACGCAAATCTGTGCATAAACAGCAATCGCTCCAACTACCTTCAAACAAATACAACAAGTGCAGCCCCATCGCCTATATTACTCGCAAACGCCCATTTTCCTCCAGAAATCTAGAATTAACTGATATTATTCGGAAGACTGTACACGTCACGGTTTATCACTGTCTCCATTTTACATCCAGTGCTGCCACTGCTATGAAAACAGTCTTTGAGGGACGTCCAGCGCTTCATCAAAACGATGCCGAAACGTATGCTTGAAAACGTGGCTCAATCATTATAGTCAATAGTCAGCATACTCGGTGAGTTCTCATAACATTCAAAATTTTATTGGATTTCGAGATATTCTAATGCGGTCGCACATAGTCAATTGCTCGACAACTATTTTTATCCGTTGAATGATAATTCTTCAGATTATAGATTGCATGATATTTAGATTACAATTATAAAGATCTATCTGGCAATGGGTGCAAATAGTTATTCAGCTCTTTCTCAGTGTGCAACTGCAGCTAAATAACACGCTAGAAAACACGTATCCCATCTATGCACCCCAAGCACTTTACAATTAGAATTACTTTTTTGTCTCCAATTTTTTTATCCATACAGCGTAATGTTAGCGTTTGTCGAAGAAATATAATTACATATCTTATTCGATTTGCCATGCGCTAAATGTGTTTTATCGTCATCCGAAACAGTTTTTGTGAGTGCGAACGGCGCTTGAATTAGTTGATACTACCTCACCTTTTACAAGCTATACCACTGTCCACTGTACGCGGGTGTCGCGTCGGTCACGTGGTCAGTAAACATGACGTACAACAGGAGAGGAATGATTATCTTGAAGGTAAAGAATTAAAAAGATAACGTTGCCGTCAAATGCCTATCTAATGGCCTCTGGCGTTCGAGGGGAGTTCAGTGTTTACGCTAGTAATGCAACAACAATGGATGCCATATCACTTGACGCCTATCGATTGGGAGGCTTAGGTGAAGAATGAATGACAGAGGTTTTTTTTTCAATCCATTATTGGAGGTAAGAGATGAATTATAGAATTTTTTATCACACACCGAAAAAATACCTTAGTGGATTCGGTTTATCTATCCATCTGTCTGGTTATGCCAATACCCCTTGTGGTGGTATCGTGGACTTCTCATGAAACGTTTGATATTATGGAAAAACGAGTGAGCATTGGAATTCTTTGCGTCGGGCGAAGGTTTCTTGAAATTCATTTACATAAAATTTATTATACTTACGACCTACTTCAGTTTCGACGTAGGTCGTCATCTTCAAGATACCCAGCTTGTATGTAGAATGCATTTTAGGAATGTGGGAGAACGAAAGTATTGCTTTCTTTTCCATGTAAATAATTCCTTATTATGGGTATAATAAGTTTCGATACCATGATGGAGAAGAAGATTTGTCTTGAAAAATATCTTACAACTGCAGGAATCATCGTGGAAAACCGTATTTGTTGTGTGCAAAATCGTTTCTTTCCTAAAATTAGGGGTTTCAGAGCATTTTTATCTAGAAAATGGCATAAAAATAGCAGTTCTATTGTATATATAGCTAAATGGAATTTTTCATCAAATATAATTTTATAAAATCTCCTGTCGAAACTGTGCTCTTGACTGAATGTAAGCCATTAACGAGCCTGGATTAGATTTTCAATGCTTTAGTTGTTTTGAATCTCTGTCATCTGCGACTGGATTGGTTTCAAAGCCATTTTAGTTTGATAACACCATTCTGCACATATTTTCTCACAAAAAATAGTTAATTTCGAGTTTCAGGGTTTGATTAGTATCTTTCTTTTTTACACATTTGTGAATCTGTTGCGAATGGCGTTTTTGCGTATGGAAAACAATTTTTTCCTCCAATAATGCGTTCTAACCAACGTATTCCGGTAAATTGATGACTGTGTCAATCAGGTTCTCAGTATAGATCGTAACTAGATGCCGTAGATTTTTAAAATAATGAATATTCTGCCTTCTAATGCCCTTGCGTAAATGAGAACTAGGGGCGAAGTTAGCTTCACGCACTGACATGAGCCACGCCGTGTTCCGGGGCCCGATGAGGCTCTCCACAGATGCGGCAGTTTTTAAAGTCTAACGGATGACCAACAAACTGCATTATGTGGAGGAAGCAGGAGGAGAGGCAGGCCTGATATTCATGAATGATAAAGAAGGAACTTGTGTTGCAGGCATAGTAATTTTGAGTCCGTTTCGCACGAATATTCGCTTCAAACTGGGAGGTAAAGTATTAGGCTGGGTGTGGAAGGCAAGGTAAAAGGCAGGAGAGTAGCCCAGAGCATACATTAGCCTGCTCTTAACGATAGACGCCGATGGGACCACCGTTTAACGTCCCGTCTGACGGGCGGAGTACTCTATTCGAAGTGCTGTCCTTAAGGTATAAAAAAATGGAGCCTGTTTTCAGTGAAACTTTTCCACTGACTCTGGGTCTCTTAACTCTAACTAGTCTCTTAACTAAGATGTGAGGAACCAGTACTTTACCCATAATCATTGTCATGTTGGCACTTAACTTTGTGGCTGCCAACATTTGTTGTTTGTTTGATTTTTATCTGAGTTTTTAAAATCTTCAGCCTCAAAACACATTTGTGTATTTATTGTAGATGTTGCTCAATTACTGAATAATTTAATCCATTAGATTGTTTATTGATTCGTTGAATATTTATTTATTCAAATTTACATTTTTTTACAAGAAGGCAAATGCCCAGGTGGCAATGAAAGGAATTAAATATTCTAAACATTTACTTATAAATTTTTTAAGGTTTTGGGTAAGGGCTGAAAACGTTCATCAGGCAGTCGGTCCCAATCATGTGTACCGCTAATAGTTTATACTGTGTTTAGTAATTTTATAATAATTTATACTGTGTTGTGTGCTGTGAAATTTCGTGTCTCCAACTAATCGCGGTAGATGTGAAATCCATTTAAACTTTTTAACCCTTTAAAGCGACCCCTATTGGATTCCGTGGCCACAGGACGGATTCGTCCTTCCATCTCCTGGTCATTTGTTTGAATGGAGAGAGAGGGGGGGTGGGTGTTGTTGGAGAGATGAGGGGGATAATTGCTCTGTAATGCACCCTCGCCCGAGTGCTGTCCGTCGGCCTGGCCTTTTTACCTCTCCACTCCCCTCCGAGCTGACGTTCTATTGGCCAATTCCAATCGAGTTGCAAAAGCGAGCTGAAAGGTTTCTGAGGTGACCAGAGTGGGATAGAGAGAATTAATAATGAATTTAACTAACAAAGCAATTTGTAAGTCCGGATCGATCGAAATTGGATTGTGTACCGGTTTGAGAGCGGCTGCGGAAATCTTTAGCCTTTAGATTTTCCCACGCCGAACTTTGAAGTGGCGAGTTCAGGGCATGCATGACTGAAACGGAGCATTTTTAAAGATTTGTTTGAACCGATGAGTGAATCAATGGTGTGGGTTAAGTTTTCTTGGGTTGTCCAACGAGTTTGAATGTCGAACATTGAGGTTTCGACGGCTGACTTTCGTCGTCGTCTTTATGGTTGGTGAAGAATTATAGTACCGTGTTTCTCCGAATATAAGCCGCACCCCGTTTTTGTGGTCCCAAACAGGGAAAACAATTTAAGACGCGAATTTTCGACGCGACACGTTTCGTGGAAATGCGCGAGTGTGTACGTCGAGAATTACTTCCCTCCACTACATTTCGCCGAATACCCTTACTTTCAACCAAACCGTGCGTCGCAAAACTTCTTTCCTTTATTTAACATTCATCTTGTAACTCCCTTTAAACATCGCCCAAGGACTTGTACATTGGGTTAATAATACTTGCATTCATTCATAGCCGCAAGTAATGAAATGTTTGGAGTTAAAAAAAAGAGAACAACATATTATCGCTTATTTATGGAACGGATGAATCCTTGAAAGACGTCGCTTGGGGGAATAGGTCAAGATAAGGGTACTCGATGCCAAGGGAATTGAAAAGAGATGGGATTCGATGGAAAAGAAATCGTTGGGAAATGGATGGACGAAACTTGGAGGAGAGACAACTACTGTCTATTAAGGAAGTGAGAGTCCCTCGTTTTTAGAAGGCTGTATTTTCTATTGGGGTGAACCGATTTATACGAAACAAAAAGCATCTGACTGAATGACCATTTACTCCTTTAACTATTTGCGTTTCACATTTTTTCTTCCGCTTAGTGCATAAAACTATATTTTATTTGAAAAATAAAATGAATAAATAAAAAAACATGGTTTTATTAAAAAATTTACCAAAAAGAAGAAATAATTTCTGAGCTGTCGAATCTGGCTTACAACAGGCAGAACGTGATTATTTGTGACCGAAAATAAAGCTATGTGGGCTCAAACAACATTTGTGATACAGAAGACCGATACATTTATACCGTTACTATATATGAAATGTGGTAAAAAGTCTTCAGTATTACAAGTTGTGAAGGACCAGGAATTTCCGGCAAGTAAAGCTTGCCTCAACCTTTACAGTAATTTGTTGAAAAGTCATAAGTATCACAAGTTGTGATTAGGACTTGGGCGTTTTCGGTGAAAAGTCTTTTGCATCACAAATGGTGGTTTCGGCCATGGTTTTATTTTTAGTCACAAATGACAACGTTCTGCCTGCAACGTAGGCCAGTACTGACAGCTCAATAATTATTTTCTGCTTTTTAGTAGATTATTTAATAAAATCATATTGTGTACAGTTTTATTTATTTATTTTATAGTTTATAGCTTTTAACAATTTTTCATAAATTTTTCATTTATTTATCATAGACGTTATTCTATGGATAAATTAATGAAAAATGTACAGTGAAATTTTCAATGGAAATGAATGAAACGATTTTTTTGGTGTTAAATTTGTTTAAGTAATGTCTTAATTTGTTTAAATCGAGAAAATATTGTATTGTCATCCAAAATACACATGTGGGAAAGTTTTAAAGATGATCGACTTGGTGGAAGTCGGTGAAAAATGATTACGAGATTTGACCCAATCAAACAGAAATGCTAAGTTAAATAAAATCGTGTAAAAAAGACTAGTCGCGAGTGGTGCGAGATGAGTTCGGAGATAGAAGGATGTGAGGAGATATAGAGAACAAGGGATGCGGTGTCAGTCACAAGGTGTCTGCGGAATAAAGGTATGCGCAAAACCAAGGAATGGCAGCATATTTTAACGTGCAATCTAAGACTCAGAAAGGCACACTTCGACAGAAAATGTTTAAAAATAAATAAAAAGAGGTCATTCGAGCAATTTTAACGACGTGGGAGTGGTAGTAATGGAAAGGATATTGTCGGAGCAGGCGACGGATGAGACAGCAAAAGTGGGCAGAGGTCATATTGAGAAGGAATAGAATACACCTGGGCCGGAAATTGAACCGCGAACCTTTGAATTTTTTCTCGTGGCTATTTCTGGTCATTTCATTGCTGTATTTCGGTAGGCTGAAAATCATCACTGGGAACAGAATGTTGAAGTAGATTTTGGTTGGGAAAATGTTTTGGACAATCGCGGAAGAGACAGGGAAAAGGAAGATATTTTGGATGTTATTTTTTGAGGCAGAAGGAATTGTGACCTTCAGGGAAACGTAAAGGTGCGCAAATAGATAGTTATGTTTAGGCAATAGTAAATAAGCTTTCAAAACGGGGATTTTTGAGGAAGGGAATGTCGAAAAATCTATGAATAAATTGGTGGAACATGAAATGATAAGATGCGCAGCGAGGCAGACTAATGGGAAGAGTATACGAATGCTGAACGGAGAGCCCTGGTTTGAACACCACGTGATCCTTTCTTTATTATTCCCAGTTAAAACGAAGTTGAGTGATTTTCCGTGAAATAGGACTTTATAGGGGAACCCTCTGCTGTAGAAGCAGATGGTTGTCCAATATGGGTGGTTAAATGGATCCATTTGAGATAATCATTTTCCATTCACCACTTACCAGTTCTTCTCGAATGAGAAAGAACTCGAACCCATAAGCGTGCGTTGTATAATTAAAGGAGTGGATGCGCGAAGAGTTCGAACCATACGCGATTGCCCCACGTGATAAAGAGAGTCGAAATGTTATTAGCGCGACCTCCTTGAGGCCTTATTCAGGAAATACTGGCAATTATCGACCTCCAACGATGATGACAATATGACGCCACAGTTTTCAAAAAGTCCCCTCAATGGCTTGCTTAAGTTGACATTTCTCGAGTCTATGACGTCAAAACCCTTGTATTTACGGGGTTCATCAATTTCAAGTCCCTCCTGAACGACTCGCTTGATGTGATTTTTATCGGACCCTGGACGATGACAAAATCTTCACGTCACAACAACGAAATTGCTTATGGTTGCATTAAAAAATTACGAAACTTGCCAAGTCTTTGACGCAACAACCCATCTTTAAAATCTTTCTGAATCAAGCTCATGGGTATCACGGATCTTCCTTGACTTTTTTCTTCAATAGAATTACGAAAACTTCTCCTATCAGCCGTTTTTAATCGCGTTTACCAGGACGGAATGTGAAAAAAATGGTTTCAAGCAGTTGAAATGTGATTTAGATTTGACGCGATTGTATTTTCTTGTATATTGTTATAGAAATGAAAACACGAGCTAGTACAGTGCTATATAACTAGCGGAAGGTAACCGTTGAAATTCAACGGGTGTGAAAAACATTAAACTTATTTTATAATAAAACCGCAAAGCCTAAAGAATACTGTCAACGTGGTGTTTTGAGGACTTCGTAAACTATCTTGTATGTTGTGTTCGTTTTAGTAGACACGATGACCGTTTTTCAGGTGCACGGGGAGATGAGTGACTTCCGGTCATCTTTCATGCACGGGAAACCAAAATATTACTTAAATAACACCCAGGTTGATAGATAGTCACCTCGTCCCTCCGGTTATTTTGAGCCATTTTGTGAGTGATTAACAGCTTGATCACTTCCCTGGTGTACAAAAATATATTGGCATTCAATGACTCAATTGAGTTGCGCAATTAAACGACAATATCTGCGTTGAATATCTTAATCAGGATTGGAGAATAGGGTACAAGAAAGCGGTTGACAACGTCAAAAGGAGCATTAGCAGCAGCCATGTTTATTTGACCTATGAATCATCCATCACCCGGTCTGCGCCTTCGGCGTAAAGGATAGCTATAATCATTGGTTTCGGTTGCTAAATAAAAAAAGTTATGGTGATTCTTAGTGCACTTGCCGATTTTCATGCACGGATGCCGTTCATTGCGCAGAATTTCCACTCTTCTTTCGGGTAAGAATCATGTAGTGACGTCATTATAATTTCCACCATCTTAAAACAGATTGGAGTTTTGAAACAAATGGGTCTGTATTTGAACCAGATTTATAGTTGGTTTCCCTTCCGTAGGTTGGTTTAGGATGAAATTTGTGCGGTACTTAGCGTAACCCGAGAAACACCACGGACAGATGCTCATGAGATCGCTAGTGGGCATGTCTTTGAGCATCCAAGTCTAACCTTTGTCGTTTTTCATGCAAGGACTCATTTACTCGCAAAGACATTCCTCTTGCTTTAGAAGATTTTTTCGAAAGATTACTCTTTTTTCTATCAGGCATGTTGATGGATATATGTTTAAGTCCAAGGAGGGGAAATAGCGGCGAGTAAGCTTCTTGAATAGGCAACTCGATGATTGAATGAATGTACGTTAACTTCACTTTAACACTTTAAAGCATATTTAAATAACTCGTAACGTTAATGATGTGGGTATTGGTCTAAAAAACAGTTCGCAATCGCAATTAGAGGCAGACGGTTCCACTACGTGTCATGCCTCTGAGTATTAATTTTTTTGGGAAAAAATGACCACCCGCTGAAACTCAAATTAAGGAAGCAAAAAACGAATGCTGCCAAATACTCCTTCTTAAATCGTGGGGTCCTGGAATGGAATGAATTACCAGAAGAACTCACAAAACCTTTAACAAGATGTAAATATTTTTTAATAAATGTTACACATAAAAAACGAGAGGAGTGTTTGATGTTGTATGTAGGAATATGTATTTTTTAAACCTTGTTATTAATTTCATTTCATCCGAAACTAATGATATATTGCCACCAGACAATGTCTAATTGCAATATCAGTGTAATAATAATAATAATAAAAATAAATGAAACGACAATAAACAACATCATGATTGTTGTAGAAACAGCGGCATTATTAAAATTACTATTCAGTGCACGTAAATATTCTCACACATTTATTTCCCTTGTGTGTATCGATTACTACGTAAGTGTTCTGTCATACACATGCAGTGCCCCTATGAGAGCTACTTTGAGAATAGGTATTGAAGAGTATAGGTATTTGTAAATATGCATTGGATTTATCGATAACCCCCCGAAGCAATCAATCATGGGGCCCTTGGGAATCTGGACCCTACTTGTACAGATTTTTTTTCTACGTGATATCATGGGCCTGCAGAAAAGCTTAAATGCCAGAGGCGTGAATATCCTTTGAAAATCAAATCTCCGATTGTCGAGGAAATATTCTATTGTTGATTTCAGAGATGAATGTGAGATTTTTCAGCTGAAAACATGATATTCAGACAATTACGAAATGTAAAACAAAATCGATTGAAAGAATTAGAAACCTTTATTCAGCCATCCGATAAAAATAATTCCAGCCCTCTATCTTGAGTAAAAGTAATTTTAAAAATAAAAAATTGAAACCACTGCGCCGAACCCAATGCTTAGCATGGACCACCAGGAGGGGCCTTTGGGGGCCCTGAAGGCTTTTTAATATAGCCTTTGTTACACCCTGATACATTTTCTCACTACATGCCAAATTTCAGCTCATTCAGTTTAGCAGTTTTTGCGTGTTTGAGTAACAGACAGACAATATTCAATTTTTATACATTAGTATGATGATAATTCAAGGCGTATGACTTACTTGAGAAGTGGTCGGGTTTTATGTCGTTCACCCAAAAGTAGTAGTTGTTAGTCAGTTGTTGTTTAGTTATTGTCTGGTCACTTATTTAGGAAGGCAACGGACAGCTAATGTCATTTACGTCTTTGAAGGGATAGGTGGGTTGGATAGTAAAGGTAGGGTTATTTGGTTCAAAATGTCGGGTGTAGAGAAACCTAGCGCGTGGCGTTAGCCATCACTTAGCTTAAGGTGTCCTGGGGGGTAGTTTAACGCCCCATCAAATGGTCGGAGTTCTACACTTGCACTTAAAACCGCAACCAAATAGGAATCGGGATTGCGCTGAAAAATGTACTTAGTCTGAGTACTGCTCCATCTTTGTACAATGCATATAACATATAGTTATATTATATGTTCTGTATAAGAAATATCAATTTGCTAAATGAAATTTTTTTAAACAGTCTACCAACTGCTTCAAAAGTTCCCCGCAGTACGTGGACGACATTTCGGTCATACAAAGTGGAGTAAATCGTGGAAATGATAATTGCCCCTTTTTCAAAAACGTATATTCCTGCCTCGCTTCGATTGGGTTTTTTCACAACATATCACTAGAGTTGAAGTGATTTAAGATCCTATAGCTGATTCAAGTGTTGAAATAAATATTTTATGTCAGTATTTTACGACAATGGATCACGTACTGGTCACCGACCGACTTTAGCGATTGGTGTGATCAATGAAGCATTTTTCCACCGTATTATTTCCACGTAGGTACACATACTTTGCTTACACAAATTTCAAGTGGTGAAAGATATTTTAATTGACTTCTCTGATGAAATATTTTTTTGATGTCAACTTTTTCCCGAGGAAGAGTCATCGCTGAAGGAGACTGAATAGTGTATTGATGTTCTTAATGCATTTTTGTTGAAATGTCAAATCCTGCAGCGAATAGTCGTATTAACCTCCAGAAACAATTCCTAGGTGTCATTTTATTTGTTTTAATGTGTCAACTCAGCATTTCATTTTTTTTTTTCAAAATATTTTTTTAAACTTTTTCCGTCCTACCAATAGTAAACAAACAACGATGTAGCGATAAAAAGAAACAAAAAGTTTCCCATATATTTTTTACGGAACTGTACTAAATATACTGGTGGTGTTATTATTCAATTCGTGGGATCCTGTGCTCTGTTTTAAGTGCCTCAGTATTTTTTACAAGTCCTGACCCGCAGAAATTCACTTGGCTCAAAAATCATAATGCGCGGGTCGACAGAAGCGTCACGATGGGCGATATTGTCCCTAAAAGCCTTATGCGAAGTGAAAGGAAAAGGATCTTAGGGGGAAAAAACGTTTTCACCTTTCAGGATTCGCATTGTATTTATCCAGGTATATGCCCAATAGTCCCCTTAGATCATTTTCCTTGACTTACAGCTGCTCGAACGTTCGGAGCTGCTGTTACTGCTATTGAACAGCTGTGGCACGAGGCTGTGCCGCATCGCAGCTGCGCGCAGTTAGTATACATCCTCAGGGTGATATGCTTAATCATTGTTCATCGTATTGTTAGTTTATCTGATGGTTATGACACGAAGAAGTTATGATTATGATCTCATTGACTCATAGACCCTTCTGAATTTAAACTGATCAATATAAAATAATTTATAATATGCCTATACAGTGTCCCGTATTCTCGTTAGAGTACATACTTGTCAACAAAGTGTATCGATGTCATAGTGTTTTATCTAGCTACCTGATTTTCTGATAATCCAAGACATAGGTACAGTTTCTTATGTTTTAGGATAATTTCTCAGTAAGCTGGAAAAATTGCCTTTATCAAAAGACGGTTACGTATACCTATCTATAATCGAGCTTTGAAACAACTATATTTTTTAGGATGCATGACGCCGGGAAATATTTTGCTCTGCCGTAGGTAAGCATGGAGTAAATTATAAATTTAAGTAAAAAATCAATTGTATGGCTGATATATTGTCTACGTGTATTTTTAATTATCATTATTCAAGTTATCATAACCGTTACTGCACCAACTATTAAAAGTCATTCCGGGAAATCGGCCGTAATCAATAGCCTTGGTAGCCTATAGTAACTTGCAAGCTATTATTTGATGCTATATCCCTCTAATGCTTTAATATTGTCTTGTCAACGCAAAAATACAGCAATGCCAGGCATTGAAATCCAGTGAAGAATGTATGCTTAAAGGAAAAGTGAACTTATTTGAAATGCATGTCCGAAGACTCCTAGCCTCAACGGTGCCGTGGCTTATTTTGTTGAAGTCACTTCTCATGTGATGGTTAAATATTGTTGTTCGGTGTAATAATGTAGTAATATCAGGCAATAATATTTATGCAATGATGTATGCCAAGAGAAAGTGTGAGTTTCTTTAAAGTACGTATCGAAAGGCCGATGGTCTCAACGGCGCCGTGGCTTAGTTGGTTAAAGCGCCTGTCTAGTAAACAGGAGATCGAGAGTTCGAATCTCTCCGGTGCCTAGTCGTTTTTTTTTTCAACAAACGTGGTCCTTTCCATTTTTCGTGGGAGATTTTTTTAAAAATATGTGATACTGTCTGTGAGAAATATTTTATTCAAATATTTTCACCCGTTAAAGAGAATTTCAAGTCTGACCTGCCATCTTATTGAAATATAATACGTGATGAAAGCTACATTTACACATAAATTGATTTAAACACATTTACCATGTTATTTTTATATACAAATATTTAACATTAATTCATAAAAACGCATTGCACGGAAGACGAAAACTGTCCATTTCATCATATTGAACTAATTTGTATGAAAAGTCCTTTATTTCTTCATGTAAATTATGGAACTCTATGCCATACAGTTTACAGTACATAAATAATGTTAAGGCATTCAAAGCAAAAATATCCAAAATATTGTTAATTGATATGCACCAAGCTCTGTAGTTTTTTTGTGAAGTTATATGTTTTCGTAGCGCTGTATACACACAACTATTATTTATGTTATGGCTTATTTTGTCGTGCTTACAGTAATGTACTATGTCTTTTATTAAACACTGTGGCGAATGTATTCATAGATTGTAAAGGTTTCTTCTGCTCCAAGGGTCAGATCTGTCCCATAGAAAATAAAGTAATAATAATTATTATTGAGGTTGCGCAACTCATGGTAATATTTTTAAAATGAAAATTATGGCCTAAGGTAATTATTTTGGCCACTATTAGTGCCTAAGCTTTACCTTTTTACTTTCGGTGTGGTAGTGATCCATCATATACGGTATTAATACTACTATATAAGGGGTTCAGAAATAGAGATTTATGATAAATTCATCTAGCTAAATGTAATATACATTTTAAAAATGCCTATACAATACTGAGCATGCATTCCATAATTGTGTATGCGTATTTTTATATTTTATGATACCTACCTTGATTTACTGATACCTGCATTGAATACCGTAAGCGACTGAGTGTGTGGACCGAATGTAATCCTAGCATGATCAGAACTTACAGTCGTAATTCTAAAGTGTTGTCCAAATAATGGTGTTAGCGACTTACTAAAGTCCTTGACTATTTAAGGTGACAGGAGAAGAAATTTATTTGTCCAATTTCAGCCGTCACCCAATATGGTTTACATGATATGTTGACAGTTCCAAGTAAACTATATTGTATATTATTTTTATATAATATCTAATTTAGTGTTCATGCAAGAAATCAGAGATTATTTTTGTGCAAGCGTTAGGTTTAAGCATCGATTTGCTACAATCAATGCTAGAATTTGGCGTTGGAATGTCATGAAGTTTATTTCTCACTCATAAAGTACTGTACCTGTTCAAAAAATAATTTTAAAAGTAGTGATAAATAAATTCGGGAATCAGGAAATTAGGTATATATATATATATATATATATATATATATATATATATATATATATATATATATATATATATATACCATGTTTTTTTAACAAATACATTTACCTTTTAAATGTCTTCCACTTAGATGAAAAATCCAGTGTAATGTTGAATTTTGTTTAAATGGTTTAATTATATTTATCAAAAAGTTTTTTTCCTCTGGGGAAAAGAAAACCAAACATTAATGCGGGATAGTAATTTACTTGGAAGTTGAAGGTGAAAGTGTGTCGTATAAATGGGTTGTCTTTTACATGGGTTTATTAATGCATTTTAGTTAAGTTTTCTTGTTGTAAATTTTGATTCGTTGAAATCCTCAATGTAAGAAAATATTGATTTTCTCCCGAAAGATATATTTCGCTCAGCGCATCTGGATGTGCGTCACATCAACGCGAATAAATAACATGTATCACTCTGGAGAAAATTACGAATTTCTTATTCATAGAGTTTCCTTATGTCGCGGTCTGCCACTGTATTTCATTATTTCAATAAATACTTAGGGCTTCAGGATGCCGAATAAATCTTAAAATATCAACACAGCGTGAAGTCTTGACTGGTTGTGCTTCATCGGATATAAGAGATTTTTTTCTCTGTAATTGGAAAACAATATTTGATAATTAATTAATTTACATTTTGGCGAGTTTTGAAAATACCTGAAGCTCATGGAAATGATTTTTACATATTCAGTTTATCAGTAATTGAAATTCCGAATAAGTCTTGAAGGATTAGCGGAGCGTCAACACTAGACGTTAATTGCATCATCGAAACTAAGCATAAATTTTCTCCCTCATAGGAAAGTGGAATTTTGATAATTTTCATTCGTATTATATTAAACTTGTATCCATTCTCATTGAAAATGTTCGGAAATATTCGAAAGCTTTTTGGAATTATTGCTGAATCGAACTATCGGTACCTATTCATTCGGTCGCGCATCATCAAAAGTTAAAGGGTTCCTCCCTAACGAGCATTTAATGTTCGCTCAGCAGCGATCATTTTTTTCCGAAAAACGCGTCTCTCTCTCTCTTCTCTGTGGGAATGGTAGCATTTGCACTTGATGGTAATTACTCGGGGATAAGATGGATGAGGACCTTTCAGGTTTTAGAAGGAAGGTATTCCCGGCGAAACTGTCAGTCTCCTCCCTTGGCTTTTTAATTTGCGCTTGTGTTAGTCGTTTGGTACACGGGGAGTAGTATATACACGGAACCCGGGAACTTTCGGTTTGGTAATGGCAATTCATCGACCTCTCGTTCCTTCAACGCTGGCTTCCTGTGATCCGTAGTTGATGGAACATCCACTCCTAGCCCAGAGAGCGTTGCGGTGTTTACATAAGTGACATATTGCTCTCCGTCGACAAGTCTCTATCGATCAGCTTGCGAATACAACCCCTGGGGGATGTGATCGGGGGAAGATTTTATTTTCGAGGGATTGACTCTGTGAAATGCTGAGGCTCTTGCTCAATCATGCTCTTAGAGGACTAAAATAAAAAGCCTAGAGCAGGGGTTATCGTACGAGCTTGTCACGATAGGTGCTCATCGCATTTCGACGCTCTCAGTAATGAACTTTGTCAGCGGGGATTATTTTGAAAAACGCTGCTGTCCCTACCGCTTTCCATTGCGTGGCGCGAAATGTATGAAAAATATGTCGGGAGCAGTCTCTGTTTATGCCTTAGCATTTGTGATGAGTGCAGCCACGAGATAAAGTTTGGTGGAATGTTTCTAGATGCTTTTGCGTTTTTCCCGTTTATTTTTGGATTAGGAAGCATCAAATAATACACTTTGTAATGCCTCCGCAATCCTTTCTAGTTATTTTGAGTCCGGTGGCTCTTACTGAATCGCGGATTATGTTCATCGGCGCGTTTGGAAAACTAACGAAAGACAAATAAAATTACATAAAAAAACGAATTTAAAGGCTGTGAGTTCTAAATTCAATCTAAATTCCACCGAATGCCGGAATCAGATATACACTAAATTTTAGGCACTTATTAAGGGGATAAACTGGAAAGAGCTAGTACAAGTAAAATGTCATTTTATATTCTTTTAACTTCGGTCTTAGGTGCAAAAGGACACGAGTACTCTCTGTCTATGGCAGTATTTTTTGTGTGATTGGTGGAGCTAAGTTCGGGAGTTTGGTGATATGCTTCTAAATACGTTTTTACGCTCGTCTTGTATTATTCTGGATTGTCGAGCTTTGCACACCGGATTATCTGAGAAACATCTTGTTGTACCGGTTACCGCAATCCGGTACATAATTGGTTATTGTCCGGATTTTTAATTACATGCGGAGGCGCACTTTTAGAAAACCAGTAACAATAAAATAGGAATAAATATATTAAAGTGATTTTTAGGTATTAGGGTTCAAAAACCATCAATGGAAAGCCAGATTTGACATTCCTGCCCTGGAAATCAGTCTGTTTAGAAATTATGCGGAATAATTTCACTGAGGGAAATAGCTGAAAAAATGTTCTTATATTTTTCTTTTCATTTCTAAACGTCCACTTCTCCTATAAGGTGTTTATTTTACATGCATAATTCTCAAATATGGCTGTTAAATGTAGTGAGAGTGAAAGGGAATTTGGTAGGAGGAATAGGACTTAAAAAGGGATATAGTTGGAATTGGTTTAGATTTTTCTGGGTTCTGTTGAATGGGTGGATGGGAAAAAAACTTTATGTTGGACCGCATGATCAAAAGTAGAAAATGTGAAGAAATTAGGAGGGAGATAATGTCGGTCATATTTTATGTCATACATCAGGAAAGGGCTGATGATCAAGCGTGAGGGAACTGCTGAATAACGTACCGTAAGTGTCATAACAATCGTATCGATAATGAGAATACATGAAATGAAGTAAAGCATCCTATACCTATTTCCCCAGGTCTGCTTGTGATAATTTAAAAATATGTCATATTTTACTCGCGAAAAATTCATGATGGTACATCAGCGTTGAATCAGTGAATGAGTGAGATATGTAATAGGGCATAAGTTTCATAGTATACATGTTTTACATGGGTCTTAAAAATTTGCAAGAAAGCTTTCTCTTCCTCATCCTATGATTTATTACTTCGATGAAGTTTTGTATCTTGATACCTATAAATACTTCCGAGGTATAAATATTTTGCGATCAGAATTATCACTGGAGACGTGGGGTTAAAGCAACTGTAGAAATCATCGTAGCTCTCTGGGGAAGAGTACAACAAGGCAAAAAAAAGGTACAGCGAGGGGTTTAGAACGTTTAGGGCGAGTATTAGCCAACCCTCCTGTCACCAACCCTCTCGTGCCTCATTGCATGTGTTCCATCGAAACAACGCTTCCAGATAAATTCATGATTTCTCCGGCATCTAATCACGTGACCCGTTTTGGAACTACCACAGTTACCAATCATTTGGCTTTCGATCGCCGGTTTTCAACGATATACGACCTTCGATCTTTGGTGATATCTTCAGGTAGGGAATAAATTTTTCGTTAATGTGAAAAGGCGAGAAACGAAATGGGAGAATGAGACCGGAATGCGATATTCCGAAGGATATAACCGACATTTTAATGCTCTCAGTCCGGAAATTCGGTTCATAACGCGCATAAAATAAAAAAAGGAGTAATAACGACTGTTGCTTCTTTTCAGGCCGGATCTTCCCGTCGTAATTTCGAAATACAATCGTATATTTTGGGGATTTCCGATCGGCGATGCACGGGTTAGGGGTTTAAATTTCATCGCTAATGATCCACAATTCTTTGGCCTCCTACTTTTTTTAATTTATACATCTCTGTAACAAGCCGTGGCGGGTGGTGTCACTTGTATCGATGAGGCATTTTACGTCCAGTGGTTCGACTCGCAATTAGAAGATACTGCCTTGAACTCTACCGATACACACCACACAAATGATGCCAACAAGAATTCACAAGGATGCGTGATCGGCCCCCTTTTGTTCATTATATACATAAATGACCTATGCTCTCGAATTAGCAGTAAAATACGTTTATTTGCTGACGACGCTGTCATCTATCGTGAAATTAGTGATCACTCTGACTTTGAAATTCTATCATCGGATTTAAACAACGTTCATGTGTGGAACCAAGAGTGGGGACTCGAACTTAATCTGAGCAAATGCACGGCGGTACATTTCTTGCGGAGGTCGTCCAACTATCCCCATGTATATGCTGTGGATGGTGTTAACATAAAGGCGACAGATGAAGAGAAGTATCTAGGAGTTACGATAACCTCGAACCTATCGTGGGGAACACATATAAGAAATATTTGTGGCAGAGCTCTGAAGAAGCTAGGATTCGTAAAGCGTATCGTGGGAAGATTTTGAGATGAAAAAGTAAAAGAGAGGTGCTATTTTGCACTCGTCCGGCCACACCTTGAATATGCAGCGAGCATATAGGATCCGGTGCAGAAAGACTTAATCCGGGAACTTAATAAAATACAAAGGAAAGCTGCGCGATTCGTCAAAAACTGCTACGGGCGTACAGACAGCGTTACGCAGATGTTAAACGAATTAGGCTGGGAGCCGCTAGAGACTCGGAGGCTGCGCGCTAGGCTTAGATTACTTGAGCAATTAAGAATAGATATCTTTAAGAGCGACACGGAGAACATCATATTAGAACCCCACTATATTTCCAGGTCCGACAGAAACGATAAATTAAGAGAGATATTTTTCCGAACGGATAGGTATGGGAATTCGTTTTTCCCCCGAACAATGAGGGACTTTAATAAATGCTAGGCGTAATTTCATTAGAGCGTTTCCTTTTTATATGTAAACGGCTGGTGTCCTAACGGCTGGTGTCCTATTGAGGCGGCTTGCGGGGTAGTATGTAGATGTAGAAGAAAAACTTTTGGGTTCTCACTGAAAATTTTATACTTAAAAATGAACTATGACTTGATCCATTGGTACGACGTTTTGTTTTGACTATTTGGGGAGGCAACCGACAGCTGAGATCATATGCGTCAATGAGGGTAGGCAATTTGGTTGCTATGGGAAAGATTATATGAGGAATGGAGGAAGTTCGGAGAGAAATCCAATGTTGGTATTAGCCTGCCCTTGACGGTAGGTGCTAGTGATGGCACTAAAAGAAATCAACAGTGTCATTGCAACTGTTTCTCAACCGAAAAAGCTTCAAAACGAAACAGTTCCGTCAAACACCCTGTTGCGGAGAACAGCTTGAGGCCACTCTAGAGGAGCACCAAACAGCGGGCGATCATTCTGCGATGTTTGACCATTGCTGTTAGTTCTGTATTCTATGTAATAAGAAATCTTCCTCTTAAATAAAGAAGCAATTTCATTTGGATTCATGAAAGATACTTCATAATTTAAATTCTATCAGCAGCGATGGGCTGACAGGTAGATAAGTGTTGGCTAAATAAACCAGCAACCACCTACAATAGACTCAAGCCCAACAAATTGTATCTTATACAGTCATGGCTCAGTCGCTCCGTAGTGAGACGGTCGTGTTCTGCAGCTCCATTAGCAAACTAAAATCTGAATTAATAATTGCTCTTAGAAAATTTTACCTGCTAAAAAGAATTTGTCCTGTGTCAGTCATGCGATCTGTTTATTTTGCTCTTGTCAATTCTTGAACAGAATATGTCTTGACTTGCTGGGGAGTCACGTACTACCCTAATATATTGAACCAGTTCGCATTGTACAAAATGAAATGCTACGTGTCATTCTGGGAACTAGCACAAGAGAATCGTCATAATTCCCTTTATATAAAAAATTAAAAGTATTGCCTCTTCGTCATCTCTATTTCTATAAAGTATTTTAATTTAAAGTATTAAATTTACGAAGCTTTTATAACCGAGGAGGTCTAAATTGTAAACCGTGTCTTTACGGTACTAGATTAAGAAGTGTTCACTATCGTACTATACCTATACCCAATATTGAAGCCTTCAAATATTTCTTTGATTTCATTGCCCCTTCAATTCATCAAAAAATTCCAAATGAGATTTCATCAATTAGCAATAAGAATACTTTCCTCAGAATATTGAAAATTTGGTTGTCAGAGAAAAATGGTGTGGAATATCTGTTAAAAACTTAGGTGTGATTCTTGTCTTGTATGTGTACTTATTTTATTTTATTGTGTGAATCTTGTACTTAATTTAAAATTCAAATTCAAAACTATTATAGTGGAACACAATTATGTTACATAAAAGCCAGAATTTACTTTTTCATTATTTTTGTGAATGATTGGTGCTGAACTACTACAGCCAATTTATTCGAGGAATGGCAACCCCAAAACGAGAAATTATTTCTTCTGGGGTGCCTAGCTTCACCGCCATTTTGATTTGTTAAAATTGTGTATATATATTTTGGGTGAAATAAACTCTATTCTATTTTATTCTATAACAGCAACGCAGGCACACGTGCAGTTTAACTGGAACAGAATGGAAGACGAAACAGTCAGTTTCAGCTCCATCAGTTGCCGCTGCACAGCACAGAGCGCAACCGAGCGGCTGCGGCAGGATCACGAAACCAACTTGTTATCTCGTAGGCTTCCGCGGATGTAGTGTTGGCTGTTTCTTTTTTTGGGATTCATTCCGCGATGCTAAAATTGTTATAAACAATATTTCGCTGGTCCTCCTGCCATCTTAATCAGGTTAACTGAACTGATTCCTTAGTCTCGTTCGTCTTTATATATATGAGTGAGGACTCCCATTGTTGCCGGAAATTTTAAATTTGAAAAACTCTTTCAAGATTTCTGCTCAACGTGTAACCGTCTTCTCGGTTGAAATATTGTTTTTTACAATTTTAACATCGCGGAATGAATCCCGAAAAAAGAAACAGTCAAACTAACCTGTAGTTTGCAACAGTTATTTGAAACAGTTGTCTGTCCGAAACAGTTGCGGCTGCAGCCGGTTCGCTCCGACAGCATTTTGTTCCACCACTAGTGTGTCCACAGTTTTATGTCCCATTCAAAGGACGGAGTACTGAATTTCAAGTGATCTCCACGTAGCGCCAAAGTTGGGGTTGAGAATCCACTAAAAAAATCTCCACCTCTGCCGGGATCAGATCCCCGGCCCTCGCTATGGGAAGGGAAAATGGGAAGCTAATTAATTTGAGCCTACACAACTACCCGATCCATAATAGGGACGTGTTTGGCATGTCCTTATCTAAATTTTCTATAATTATGTGAATTGGTTTACATCCTAACGGTTTACAACCCATCCTAAAAAATGTAAAAAAACATTGGTGCTCACGCATTAACCTTGTAGAAATGCTACGCTACATGGAGATTAAATTCGCTCTCAAAATTTAAATTCCGTCCATGGTTTCAACAATGTCATTGCCATTTTCAAATGAAACCGTGGTCTGAATTAAAAAAATGACTAAGCAAATTACGAAGCCATAGTTTTATATAGCCTCTTAATCAGATTAAATCTTTCCCGTGGTTCCCTTTGTCCGCAAAGCTCGACTAATTTCACCATTTGCTTTCAAAATGTGTTGCTTGCTGTGCCTTTGATCATGAAAATTGAAGCATAAATGGCAGTTGAATTTTTGGAATTTTTTAATGGAAATATTTTTGCTTTCGCCCAGATGGAAACGATCAATCATCCCGTGTCAATTGGTAATGAATTAACGATTTTTCTCGCAGAGTCCCCAATGGGGTCCAGATAAGGCTACTGTGGAACATGACGGAATCCGAGCATTTAAGTACCCCCTCGAATCCTGTATGTCTGGAATCTAAGTTCAATAATACTTCTATTCCATCTTTTACTGCAATTTTTGTTGATAAGCTACATCAATTCCTAATATTTGACGCACAATATTAAATGAATATTTGATTTTAATACAGAATCCGTGCTCTGAACGGAACTGTAGACCTCCTACGCCTAGTCGGCAGACTCGTCCCCTCCCCCAAACCAAATTTCCGGACCTCCATTATTAATAGGTCAATCGCCGTTGGAATTTAAGTTGGGTAAACACGTTGACCTGGCTTACGTACTAGTTAGGTAGCCCTCTGAATACAGACTTTCACCCTCTTGCGTTAGGTCGCGACTTCATATCCGGGCGATGACAGCGGGCATCCCTGCTAAACCTCTGTATTTTTCATATGTACTTCAGAAGCCGCAGGCGGCAAAAGGGAAAGAAACATGGCCAGGACATAATCAACATTTAGCTTGAATACGTGCAGTTCTCACATAAATACGAGCGTCTGGCACTTATGCTTCAGGTGGATGCTGTAGGAACTTTACGGGTAGCAAGATCTCAATATTCGTGTAGTGAACAGTAGACGTTCGCTTTATCTCTTGACTTGAGAAGCGGCCAGTGCCCAAGTTAAAAGTGCGTTTACATAATCTTGTACTCGGCGATTGTGATCGATGGTATGGCTTTAAGCAGGTTTATTTTTATTTACCAGATTCAAGTTGACGTCGATTGTATCCTAACCTTTACTTCCCAATACTCTTAGCTTTTGAGTGTTCGGATAGCATGCATTTTAGTATTTGCATTTTACGAGATAGGTGAGCATCATCTAACATACCAGCATTCGACTTCCTTTTTGCGAGGATAAAAAAATACTCAATATAGGTGTAGTAATACTTGGTGGCACTCGCTCGTAAAGAAAACGACGTCAGGGAGAGGAGATCCTACAAAAGAGGAGGAATAAAGATCCTTAGGTTCTCTCTCTCTAGAAGTCCCAAACTGATCCCTTCAATAAACTAGCCCGATCATCAACGCAATTCGTCCTCAGTGACCTTAAACGGTCCGCTGGTGAGTGCCACCAAGTTTCGCTATTCCTATAAATGTCCATATTTACGATATATATATTTTTCTGACCTGACCGCTTTCGATGATTTCACATCATGATCCAAGGTAGGCCAGTGAAACGATCGAAAGCGGCTAGGTTAGTAAAGTAAAAAGTTAGGAAAATGGCCGTGTATTTTTTTATTCTTTTAATAAGAAATGAGCGCATTTCGCGTAGTAATGTCGCCGGCAATTGCGTCTATTCGACTTTCCGAAAGTGACTTTAAACTTTTACCAAGCAGTAGCAACTGCTTTTGCTAAGGTTCGTCATGTTTGATCGACGAACATGAAATACCTCGTGATATGTATATTTATGAGGTGAATGCGTATTTTTATGTTAGTTGTCTCCATGACGTCCTGAGAGTGTTTGCCTTGAGGATGAATTCCTCTCAATGAGGATGAGCCCCTTTAGGTGGCTGGTGCGGAAATCGTGAGCCATTGAGTGCACATTTTCATAATTTTTCACATAAGTTGAAAATAAATTCTTAGACCACGTTTATTAGAAGTGCATTTGTTTATGCGTTGGAAGTCAACGTACAGGAGTAATAAAAATGGTACTAGAATTAAATTTTTAATCTATTTTCCTTAATTACGGCTTTTATGACTTAAGTTTTTGGCGCGGTATTAGGAATTGATGCAAACTTAAATTGCAATATGTTGTTTTCAAATATTGGACTTAGCATTTCACCTTGATATTTGTTAGCAACAATGAAAATAATGAGAAATGTATTTTACTTCGCGTTTATAAGAACATCTGTTCATGTCTAATCGAATTATTCCCAAATGTACTCACGTGCCATAAAGCTGTGTTGAAATACCATTGAATAGCCAAAAAAATCAAATCGGTATGATGCAGTTTTTTCCGCTTTTATCTTTAGATATCACTAATGAGAACACGTATGAAGAGCATCCCGCAAATCTGTTCGTAAACTAAAATAGCTTCTACCACTTTAAGGTATTGTGCATTGTGATGATAGTATCGTTAATTATGTTAGTTATGTGAATTTTATCCTATTTTTCTGGTGCAGTCTTGAATCAGAAACTATTAACCTTGCGGTTTATAAAGATTAAATCAGGCGTATATTTTGGATGAATTTTCGAATTAAAATTGTCGTTAGAATTCGTTGCACAAAATCAAAGCCCTAACTGCTACGCCATTGTCCCGTCTATCGTTATTTGCTGTTAAATTGTTTCACAAATCACAATTAACGAGAATGATATTACTCTATAACTAATTTATTGAGCTTTTACATTTCATTGTATGCGAGACTTCCTTCAATATTTTATGGCTTTATATGTTATGTGGCGCTACGATTCACTATTGCGATACACCAGAGCGACCGACTTTATTTCCCAAAATGGCCGTACTAACAATAAATGCTTTATTTAATGGATAGCAGTTTCCATTTACGAGTCGTGATTTATCAATTTTAACATCGTGCTCTTTGTCTTCTTCCGTAATCACAAAGGGAATGTCTTGAAGAGCGAGGTACTATTTTTAGCTACTAGCTACAGATGACATTAATTTTGTCATGGAAGTAAAAATTATAGGACATAGCTATGTTCATCTTAGGTCTTTTTAGTATTAATGGCCGGTACGAGGACTGTAGATTTATGGTCGTATTCTGGTTGAAACAAGCGTCATTTTACTCTGGCGACTTTGCGCACGGACTCACATGCAACACGATAGCATACTCCTGTTTGGAATACACTTTTTGGGTAAAAGCGGAAAGACACATATAAGAATTATATTATTTATTACGCAGCTCATTTGCTATTCCGTTTCTAATAAATTACCAGTGGCCTGGAAATTCTATTTAAGAAGAGAAAAATAGTTCTTTGAAAAATTTAGCTGATGAATTCGCTAACAGAATGACGTTACGGTTTGCGGTGGCACGCAGTAATTGTCTCCGAGTATTATGAAGTGTAATTCTCTAAAAACTAGCTCATATTTTCTCAAGGCCGTAATTCCAGTGTTGACTTTGGCATGGCGAGTTTCTAGCCTACGATGCCAGCGGAGTAGTAAATATTTGATGTTTGTTTGTACAATGAGGGCACCTTCTCGCGATGTGCAGCTGGGAAAAAGTGGAAGGGATGAAATGTAACGTAAGAGATGCAGTTAGCGTTATTGTTGGGAAAATGTTTACGTACAGCGTCGAATTCATCTGTGAGTGTTGGTAGCCTCAATCATTTTATTCGAGGTGGGATTAGGTACTCTTTGTAGCTGAAGAACTCGTATTAATTTTAGAGAATGGCAGCGTCAATGTTTTCCAGGATTTTAATTCGGTCTAATGCTCTTGTGTTTACTTAAAGATGAAAGAGCATTAATTTGCGCTTTTCCAATGTTTTTGAACACTTTGTTGGCAAAGGGAAATATACTCTCACATTATCATTCTATCTAATGCGCTGATATTTACAAACTGCTCAGTGCTTGTAGATAAAATATTTGCACTTTTCCAATGCCTTTTCGTTGGTTGAAAGGTGAATGAAAAGATGGCACAGATGTGAATATAACTGACACCCCCTACCAAAACTTTCAGAAGTACTCAAGTATCCATGCATCGTACATAAATACTTATCTTTGGCCTTATCTTTTAGATTGACATAAGATGAAGATGTAATGCGTCCTTTCTTCCCTCAATGCCTTCTTTCATTCGCTCTCTTCCCCTCCTACTTTCATTATAAGCCTTCCGGCCAATGTTATTTTTTTACCTTGAAAATTATCAAATTTTACTATTGAAACTTATTGAAACCAATGCTTTAAACAACTTACCAATTTTTTTTTGGATTTAATCAGTATTACATCCACCAATTACGTATTAAACATTTTATAACGAAAAGTATGGCTTTATTATTTCAGCTGAACTTTGTCACGGCAAATTTTCATCCACTGTGTAAGTCAGGGCATTTAACGTTGTGACTTACGGAAAAATTTTACATGTGAATGGTGATCAATCAAAAGATTGTCGACAAAATGAAAATATAATACCTTTAGAGAAAGATGAGGCTGGAATGTGGCTATGAACCAAGGAGGTGAATCAAGAGCTTTGGAGTGGAAGCCATTGAACGCAGAAGCACTAAATTCGAAGTTTCACTTGAGGCAATATAAATCTCTGATCCACCAGAGTCACATCGCTCTTATGCGTATCAATGTGGGTGAAATTACCTCCTAAGCACTACAAAGGCACGCGTCTCATGCAATGCCTTGAGAAGCTATTTGACTGATATTTGATGGAAGCCATTCCTAAATATCGCTCTTTATCAACCGTTGCCTAGCTTGTGAGCACTGACGAGAACTCGCTGGCTGAATTTCGTGAGTGCTATAATCAAGAAATCTCACCACTTCATTAAACTTTCCTATACCTGTCCAGATGTTTCACGTTTTCCGATTTGGTATGTACGTGTCGAAAGATGTTGCTTTGAGATTTAATGGCTGGCGATTCTCATGGAAAGCAACTAATCTTGATCATGCGGTTTATATTCATTTAATTGAGGGTCTGAGAGTCAAATTAATACAAGTAACAAGCATCATCCCGTGTCACCTGTATCACTCTACTCTGGTGAGAAATGACAATAAGCAAAGTAGTTAAAGTGTTCAGCGGCTAGATCGCAGCACCATACGGTCGAACACTTGTATAAATGATCCTCTATCTACCTCACGGAACCGACTTAGAATATGGGCACTTATATCGTTTTTCGTGTTTATGTTACTTGTATTACTTTGACTCGCAGACCCTCAATTGTTTTAAGGCTTCGGATAAAAATGATGAATTCCACTGGCTCCTTTCGAAGATCAGGATAAAATGCGAAGGAAAATGCTTTTAAAGCAAATGTATAGGAATTCCCTAAGAAAATAAGATTGAAGAAATATGTACGGGGGTAGTGAAAAGAATAAGTAGTGGAAAAGGAATATACTTTATTTTGGCTTTTCCTGCTGCTGAATATCATAATAGGTTGTAATAAGTTGTTATCAACAAATTCAGTGTGTCAGCGTGTGAAATTACGATATATCCCACAAATAAACTCTACTTATGTCCTGTACTGATTATTGTAAAATATAAGATGTAAAAGTAGCTATTTATTTAAGGTTTTAAAATAAAAATGATCGAAAAAATTTCAGTTTGGTTTATTGGTTTAAAAATAAATCCCAATTATTGAGAGCACTAGTACTCGAGCAAACTGAGTGGTTAGCTGCGTGTCTCACAACTGGAGTATCTAAAAAAATAGAACTAATATAATTAGGTACTTTAAAATATTATTCGAAATATTGGATCCGGAATTAGTAATGTTATACTAATTTTGAAGTGGAAACAAAATATTATTTAATTTTCAATCGGAAAAAATCCTTGTAGTGTGTGTAGTGATGCAGATGGGGAAGATATGGCAAAAATACCCTTAGCGTGTCGATGTACAACGCAATGCACATGGGAGGAGAGTTTGGGTGGCAACTCCTTTTAACGTGTAGTGTCTCACTAGAGGCAGTATTGCAGGACCTAGGGTGTTAAGGGACTTAGGTGCGTGGAACACGGGAGGGTGGCTTGTGATGTTTAAGTGATGCTCGCCTGGGAGTACATCTTCTCCGTGGAGCCGAGCCACACGTCCAGTCACTCGATTGCCTAATAGTACCCGCGCCCTCGTCGTGGCGTCCAGGGACAAGATGTAAGGCGTCGCTTAGGAACGGGGGAGGATGAGGGAGAGGGGTGCAGGGGTGTTTCGATGTTTGCGGAAAGGGAAAGCCGTATTGGCCAGCGTGATCCACAGCTGGCTGTGGGAAACCTGAGCCAAATGCAGCGCTCCAAAGCTCCCTCTATTCGTCCTACCAATTGCGTTATCTCGTCTTGCTTAGAAGCGGCTATAGCTATCGTAATGGAGATGCAGATTCGGTCCTCCAGACGGCGGAAGCAATTTGTTGATCCCGTTTTTTTATCCCTTTTGTCTGAAAAGAATTTACTGTCGGCGTTCCAATTTGTGGTAAAACTCGGGAATAAAATCCTCATTCTTTCTGATAACTTTTCACCAATAAAATAACTTAACCGCAAATTATTTATTCAAACTCAAAATTACCTTTCTTACTCCACGTTTTTAAATTTTTTCAACGCCAAAAAAATTCCTTAGCAAAGATGAAGATGTTGAAGTGTTACACTTGATTTTAATATGAAGGAGATGATTAGCTCGCCGGGTTATTTCACAGGAGGAATTTTGCTTTTAAATCTTAGGGATCCACCTACTGTATGTTATAGGGGAAGGCACTCGCTTGTGAAGAGCATGATGTCGGGGAGAGGAATGTACACAAGAGAGTTGGTACATACAAATGGGGTCCTTCCAAAAATCCCCGCGGGAATTTTCCGATTCCTGCACCCGCTTATCCGCGCTTGATTCCCCCTCACTGATGTCAAACTCTAAGCTTGCGTGTCCCACCAAATTTTGCTATCTCTTTTAGCGCTATCTCTCTCTCTGAACCTATTTTTTTGCGGCTGTGGACCGTTCGTACTCACCGGTGGAAGCGGGGGTGGTGCCGCGTAGATGATCTCAGCGGGTCGCGGTCTAGGCCGGGGTCTCTGACGAGGAGGGACGAACCTCGACGTGGTGGCCCTCAAGCTCGGTCGGGTGGCCACGGGGTCCGGGGCCGGGTCGAAGCCGGCGGTCGTCTCTCTGGCCGGGTGCGACCCCGTGTCGACGACCGCCAGGTCGGGCCCCGGCACCGAGGGTCCTCCCGTCTCCTTGGCGGCCGGCTCAGCGGGCGCGGCCGCCGAGGGCCCCGCCGCCGTCGTGCTGGACACGGCGAGGGTGTTGACGTCCGCCGTGAAGTCCGGCACCTCGCTGGCCGCCTCTTCCGCCGGGTCGTCATCTCGGTCCTCGACGGGCGGGACCGAACCGGTCGTGCTCGGGCGCAGAGCTGAAGGTTTCTCTGAGGCCGTCACGGGGGTTCCCGCTCCTGAAATTAATTGTAAAAGAGAATTGGAAGTTTTAGACTTTATCGTCATTGGTGTTCTACCATTAACAATGCATTGTAATTCATCATATCAAAGGTCATCGTCTAAAAAAAGAGGTCTCCAAACTTTTCGCCGCGTGGCCACGCGTGGGCCGCATTAGGTATGTACCTAATACAGCACTTTTTAGCGGGATTTTATATTAAAAAGGGAATCATTCTAGATATGATTTTGGGTTATATAGAAATCAGAAATTTTTTTGAACCAATTATTGAATATGTGAGATTAATTTATTTTATATTGATGATGACGAACACAAGTCTTCATAATCGATTATGCCTTCCCGTTGTTTGTACTGAATCGATTCTCCCGCCACGATCGATACGATTAATCGATTACTGAGAAATTTTGCCCATCTCTAACCCAAGCTGACTATATTTATATTGGAACCTCTTAAGAGGGACGGCGCGTACGCAGTCCCTACTACCAAAAATTACACGTCCGAGTTAATAGTTTTAGGCGTAAATTTATGGAAAATCTTCATGAATGAAATGAAAAACTTTGTGACTTCCACATAAATAGACTTTTAATATAACCTTGGTTTCGTCGCTGGGCGACATCATCAGATAATTATCACTTTACCTCTTGATGTCGCTGAACGACGAAACCTAGGTCGTATAAAAAGTCTATTTAAGTGGAATTAACGAATTTTTTTTATTCAATAACAACTTTTCATATTTGTTATCACGAATTATAATGATACCATTAATATGAATGATGTAATTGTGTTTAAGTTTTCAAAGTCTTATCAAACTGAAGTTTAAATACTGAAACGCTAATAGCGACTTCAAATGTTCACCATATAATTTTTAACAGTATTTTACTTGATACATTTCATTCGGGAATGCTCTGAGTTCAAAAATGTGTAATAATCAATGAAACTTCTTTGTATTTATCTGAATAATAATTTTATCTGAAGTCTCATTTCCTCATAATTCTTTAATTTTTTAATTTTATCATTGACAGTATGTATGTACGTATAATAACCTAGTTGAAGACTACATTCTTTCGGGTGATTCACCGCCTCGTTATTTATAAAACAATTGGTGGCGTCATTTTTCCACGTTGGCGCCAATTTTCTCCCGTTTGCGGGAATTGTCCATGCCGACCGTTTCAGCACGGACCTTCCAAGTGCCGTGGGGGTGATTCCCGTCCTCCCGGTTAAAATTCTTCGGGTGCTTTGCTATCTCGATAGCTTCGCGAAGGAATCTTGGGAAGTATCGAGATTCCCTGGTGATCACCGTGGTGTCCTCCAAGTTGATGGTGTGTCCAGGCTCGGAATAAGCATGCTCCGCCACAGCAGAGAGGTGGAATTGCTTATTCTTCATCGCCCGTCCCATGTTCTTATAGCGGCACTTAAAAGCTATTTTCGTTTTCCCGATGTATGCCATTCCACTGCTGCTCTTAATCTTGTTCACTCCTTCGTAAGCATGGGGTGGGATCCGGTCCTTGAGTCTAGGCAGCATGTCACCCATCTTTTTCACGCAGTTGATGCGAGTGACCACGTCATATGTTCTCAGCAGCCTGGCAATTTTTTCTGTAGTCCCTGCTACAGATTAATTCCGTAAAAAATCAGCCTTCAACTGCAACGGACCGCGTAAGCCTTCGCACACTTCTAATTTATCATCACAATCGTCGTCAAAGTTCACCGACGTATACTTTCCACCATTATTAGCAAAAGTCACGGTACACGTAATGGGAAGCTAAAGATCACATGTTTATTTTCAAATAAAGGCTATTTTAGCTGTTTTTGTTTTGAAATTTATGTCCGAGATAAAATGGCTTGTAATGAGCGCAGTGGTTGCAGCAAATACAACCGAAGTCTACCACTATCACTACCTCCATTATTAGTGGACTCCACTTCAATATAGTTACATTATTACTTGATGCTAATTTATCATCATAGGTGGTCTCCCATTATCAGAAGATTCTTTGGCAGACCATGTCTAGCACCTCATTTATCTCCCAGCCATCCGTTACCGAGCCTTTAAAAATCTCTACCCATGCTCTCTAATGTTCTCACCTTAGAGTATATTTATTCTTCATTCCTTTTATCTCTTTGTTTACTCTCCTTTTACTAGTGTTATCCTTCTCCTGCAGTTCTTACTGTCCATATTTTTTTCATCTTTTGTCTAAAACAATTGCATGACACTTCAGTTGACTCACCTGCGCTAATTTTTGCCGTCAAACTTCAACGTTTTCCATAGACTTTTTCTATCTTGAAAATATCAAATTTATAATCCATCAAAGTTGTTATTATACCAATTAATTAATTTATATCTTTGGATATTCCCTGCTTGATAAAATTCTTACAGAACTCGAGAAAACCTATAGTCTTTCCTCACTGGTAACATACCGTTTTCTCTTCATTGTTTCCTCTTCAGCTCTTAAAATCTTCTTAATCCCTTTTGCGCCATTCAAAACCCATATCATTCTTCCCTCTTGGCCAACTTACCCCTTTCTGTCATTCGTCGACATTCTGGCTTCGGAGGCTTTGGCTTTCATTTGCGTCTAAATTCGTCCTTCATCCTCTTATCGGTGTCATCATTTCAATCCGCTTATTTTTTTCCAACATCTCGAAATCCTTTAACACACCCTCATCTTCTCTCTTTCGGACCAAATTTCGAAACTGTGAAGTAGACTTCGTCTGTTGAGTGGAATCGCCGGAAATTGACGCGCCCATACTTTACAAATGACTTTGGTGAATTCTTTTTCATTCGATACAGAGATTTTATACTCGAGAGATTGATTTTCATGCTTCTGAACTACCCATGTCTCCGCGATTGGTCTTTTTGTTTGACTTAACGTCCCACCGCTACACCAAAAATTCAGCCTTATATGCTGTCGTGACCCTTTTTTAATTACTTGTTCACGTTCCAAAGTTCATAACCTTTCTTTATTCAAGCCCAATACATTAATACACTATCGATCCTCCCTCTATAGTTTAAAAAATCAACATTCAACAATTAACAAGCAACATTTATTTTAAAACATTATTAAAATTACTATAAATAACTTAAACGGAACAACCGTCAACTAAATTAAGAACAACTAAGAACAACGAAACTTCGATTTTAAGGTGGTTCCACCGTAAAATGACTTAAATGTCATTTTATTCATATTTTGTCTACTTGTAAAAAAACATTTCCTCTATCGGATATGAAAAACAAAATAATACCTTTCCACGCTATTTTATTCTATAATTGAACTTGAAATTACATTGTGTTCAATGCGGGAATGAGAGAAACACGAGGAAAATAGTATTTTTCCATAAAATATAAAGGCCATTTTCGCGGAAAACTATTTATATGAAGGATATAATACAGAGAAATTGAACAAAAATAAAATATAGGCATCTTAACAGCTTATTAATTTAGTTTTTAGGGTATTGCTGCCGTAATTGAAGTCAAAATGCGGTAATTCGTAGGAAATGACACTTCAGTCGGTTCCAATGGCTGGAAAAAAGTGGGGCCTTTTCATCTCAAATCAGGCAGATAGTGCAAAATCATGTCAGGTGACCATCACCGATTTCTCTAAAAGTTATATATGTGAAAGCAGTATCCTTATGATGAATTATAATCACTTTATCTCAGCTCAGAACCGAACCAATATAAAGATATGATCCTTTGGACATTGCTGAGTCAGGCCTCAAAGTAAAAAGTGAAAAATCACATAAATGCTAATAACTAAGGAACCATGGCCCATAAAGCAGTGGTTTTTGTTTCATTTTGAAGAAAATGCATTTATGCACAGTCTGAAATAACTTTCAAATAATTTGAAGTAATAATAAACAAATAGGACTTATTTAAACAATAAAAATTAGTGATTATTTAACAATTTATTTCTCAAAAAGGCCACCTTTTATTTGCTTTAAATTTTCTCAGTGGCTAGTTTAAATGTTCTGCTATCAATAAAAAAAATAAAAAAAGGTAGTATTTTTATATTTTTTGTTTTAAGGCATGTCAAAGTTAGGCATGTTTTCGACCCAATCTGTTTATGCACACCTCTCGTACACCAAGATTGCATACCTATGAGGGGGAAAAATGAAGATTCATTCTACTTAGCATGTGTAATGGATAAATAGTACATACCTGAATCATTGGTTACATCCACTGACTGAATGCAAGTTCAATCTTGTGTACTTCCATGGCGTCAAATGTGTGCAAACGCCCACTGCTATTAACTGGAAACGGTGGATGAGGCAATTTGTGCAGATCATTTTTCAATGGCACTTCACATAAGTCTTCTAATTTGGGCCACCTGAAACCATTCGATGGACCATGTGGATGCATAAACGAGACACTAATGTCATTCTCTTCTAAAGACACTGCAGTGATTTTAGCAATCCACCAGGTTTTTTCGAAAACACACCCGATGAAGTCATTTATGGTGATATCTTGAATACTGTATGTCTTTATATCTAAATTTGTTAGTGTCACAGCGTGTATGCATGTGTGGTTCGCAGAGCAAGCAATAGTTGTCCCATGTCTGTTATGAACCCAGACATGACAGCTTTTGATGCTATGTACAGGTGCCACTTTTGCCCAAACATTATGCTTTTTTTGTCTAAATTGAGCTACTTCATCATGTGGCAAATGCAAAAGTTTGATATTAGGCAAGAATTTACTTACATTTTCCACAAAGGACACTGTTCTGAATGTACTCGCCAGAATTGAAATTTCCTAGGTTGTAGTTGTGGCATAATGCTTGACTAGTCCTCCAACTCCCGGCCCCGGTGGCGACGGGGTAAAGACCTCGCCTGCTAAACTGGGGGTCGCGGGTTCGAGTCCCGCCTGAGTGGATTTTTCACCACTCAGAACATGGATGTATGTGTTCGAAAATTATTACATGTTCAAAACACCCGATGTAAAAGGCCGTTTGTGCTGTTTTCGGGGATGTGGAAATAAATAAATAAACTCCATCACAGGGCCCCTTTCCATGTTCAGTTGCACTGAACAACCTGAAATCTGTGTTTAAAATGAGCTGCTGCCCCATCTGAAATATGTTTTATCTCTCCATATAATATTCATTTTAGACAAGTGTTCTTCTATCTTATTTATCCCAAGCAAAGCATGTGCAGTATCATGTGATAAATCATCTGAAATAACTGCATAACTCTGTGTGCCTTTGTCACTATATCCCACAGAGGTAAATATTGATATCTGCACTTTTTGCCAATGATAGGTTTGTACTTCATCTGGAAGAATCACACTCCAATTCTCGGCAGAGTCGAAATGAAGCACCAATTTCACACCATTTAGTGCAACCAACTTCTCTTTAAGAATAGCTTCCCTCTGTATTTTCCGAATATAGTGGTGATACACACCTTTCTTGGTGCAATCCTGAACTTTAGCAATGAATGCTTCCAACGAAACAATCTTTAACAAATCACCTTTTTCCCAAAAACCATAAGTCACTTCTTCATCTTCTTTGTCATCCAATCTTAAAGTGGTCATTGTTAGGCCCTCAATGCCTGGACACAGGCCACATTCTTGGAACCAGCACTCTTCTTTAGGGCTTTCACAAAGATACAACTTATATAAATAATCATTTTCAATGGCTGAGTTGGTCAAATTTCTTAAACTGCTACATATAAGTTTCAAATTGGAGCAATAAATACATCTGCAAACATCATGCACTGATTGAATTTTGACCCATCCTGGCCTAACTGAGTAGAACTTGGTCAGTGCAATTTTTATTTCACGATTTTGTTCTTTCATGATGGCATAGATATCCTTTATTGATCAACTCATGAATCGCTTTACTTTTTTTACTTGAATATCATTCTCAATGACAGTCAACACATCTCGCTGATTAGGACTTTGACGAGAGCAATCTTTGTCATCATCCAAGTAAAATGAGAGAGCAATCTTGATATGCTCAACAGGAAGAGGATGCCCACAGTATACATCAGCATTGGCCCATATTCCTTGCTGTTTTTTTTGCTCGTTTGTCAATCGTATGTTTGGTTGAAACTGGAACAGCAGCCATAATCTCTTGTTTGGAATAACTTGTGGGAAAGAGTGTTAAAAATTTAACTTGGTCACTGATAGATTTTTCACTTTATCAAAAGCTGCTGAGATATTATTTTCTCATGAAGTACGTTTCACATTTATCAATTTCAGTGGGAGCAGCTTCATCCTGAACATCATACAATAAACTAACCTTTGCCCTTAATGCCTTTGTGGAATCAGTAATTTGAGTCAGCTTCCTTTTACCATATGAAATCCTTCGATCTGGTCGGATTTTCGTAGGGATTCTCAGGGGGGAGACAACTTGTTCTGGTTCACTGCCTAAACTTGTCACTGTCTGATTCACTATATCCACACTGTCTTCTAATGACAAATACTGTTTGTCATAGGCATCACAATTTGACTTAAGTTCAACTAAAAGGCCTTCATACTTCTTGTAGCAGTTCAAGCAGAGTTCATCACTAGCTTTGATGACCACATGTTGCAATATTTTTTGGAGTTTCTCAGACATCTCCCCCACTGGTTTAAATGCCTTCTCATTTTTCTATAGCTCTTTTGTTTTATGTCTCTTCTCATAGTGTGCACAAAAAAATCCTATTTGCACTATATGTCCCTGTATACATTTTGGAGAGAAATGGTATATGGTAATGTATAAAGAGAGGCTAATATAGAACTGCTTGAGAGGTAGTCTTCTCAATGACTGCACATAACAGACTGACAATATGTATGGGACTTCTTGTACATAGTATCATTCTTAGTTGTTACTTAGTAACCTGATCTTATGCTAGGTTATTGAGAGGACAATGCTGAGGTGGGTTACAATGTACAAGAAGTCCCATGCATATTGTCAGTCTGGCTGTGGCACTAACAAATTCAGGTATAAAGACATACAATATTCAAGATCTCACCATAAATGACTTCATCGGGTGTGTTTTCGAAAAAACCTGGTGGATTGCTAAAATCACTGCAGTGTCTTTAGAAGAGAATGACATTAGTGTCTCGTTTATGCATCCACATGGTCCATCGAATGGTTTCAGGTGGCCCAAATTAGAAGACTTATGTGAAGTGCCATTGAAAAATGATCTGCACAAATTGCCTCATCCACCGTTTCCAGTTAATAGCAGTGGGCGTTTGCACACATTTGACGCCATGGAAGTACACAAGATTGAACTTGCATTCAGTCAGTGGATGTAACCAATGATTCAGGTATGTACTATTTATCCATTACACATGCTAAGTAGAATGAATCTTCATTTTTCCCCCTCATAGGTATGCAATCTTGGTGTACGAGAGGTGTGCATAAACAGATTGGGTCGAAAACATGCCTAACTTTGACATGCCTTAAAACAAAAAATATAAAAATACTACCTTTTTTTATTTTTTTTATTGATAGCAGAACATTTAAACTAGCCACTGAGAAAATTTAAAGCAAATAAAAGGTGGCCTTTTTGAGAAATAAATTGTTAAATAATCACTAATTTTTATTGTTTAAATAAGTCCTATTTGTTTATTATTACTTCAAATTATTTGAAAGTTATTTCAGACTGTGCATAAATGCATTTTCTTCAAAATGAAACAAAAACCACTGCTTTATGGGCCATGGTTCCTTAGTTATTAGCATTTATGTGATTTTTCACTTTTTACTTTGAGGCCTGACTCAGCAATGTCCAAAGGATCATATCTTTATATTGGTTCGGTTCTGAGCTGAGATAAAGTGATCATAATTCATCATAAGGATACTGCTTTCACATATATAACTTTTAGAGAAATCGGTGATGGTCACCTGACACCCCTCTGCCTGATTTGAGATGAAATCCCCCAGTGCTCATTTAAAATACAATCGTGGAATAATCTGCATTTTTTCTACTTTACTTTTGGTTTTCTGTAGGTAGCGCATTTCATCAGCGAAAGCAGGATTTTTTGGACAATATATAAAAAATGTGGAATTTAGTGTTTGTTTTGACTCACTCAGTCGCGGCGGAACCTCCTTGAACAAATCATCGCGATCATTTTTAGTGTGGTAAGGAACGACACGACGTTGCAGTCTGTCTTGCCCTCTCTCTCTTGACGAGTGCAGGGCGATGTGAGCGATATTCGCGGGGAATATTTTGGTAATTAATCTAAAAGGTAAATTTTTACAAATTAGTTACTTCATTACTCGTGGTTGGCTACTCGGGGAGGCGAACGACAACTGAGGTGATATGCGCAAGAGGAGGGTAGATTAGTGAGGATAAGGTTGCATTGGAACGGAAGAAGGGAGGAGAGAAACCCGGCGTCGACATTGCTCTTCTCTTAAGGATAGGCTTCTAAGGAACCACAGTTTTATGTCCCATCTGACGGAGGGAATAATTCACTGGAAAGAGTGGAAATGCTCTCCACAAAGAATCAAAGTAGGGATCGGGATTTTACTTTATAATGCCCGCCATTGGTAGGATTTGGTCCTTAGCCCTCTGGATGAAACGCCAGTACTCAAGTCGAACCACACCAACCCTATCCCATGATCAGAAGTGAATCATTGTGTACCATTTGTTTTTTTCTCAACTCATGGCGGGTGAGGCGTTCCTCCGTCCACCTCAGTCACTCCCCTTCCCCTTTTTCACATCGGGCTCACGGAGGCCGAACAGCGTTGTCAACTCCAGCGAACAAATGCACTATTGGCGGCGAGGAGTCGCGTTAACAACTGATTTTGGGCCTTAAACAACGACGTCTAATATTCCCCACTCTTCTCTTTGACCCGAACATTGGACCGGCACTGGTGAAGTTAAGAAATATCACCTACACGAGCACAAGACAATTCGACCGCGGTAAATTTGGGAACACGGACGGTACGAGACGGAAGTGAACCTTATACCGCTTCTACTCTGACCACTAAGTATACACTTAAGTGCAGTTTTCACTTAAGTACACCGTGTAGACGCCTTCTCACCACTTAATTGGACTTGGATGATATCAATAGTGTACCGTCGAGTTGGTCGAAGTCTCGTCATAAATAGGCCGAGGAGTTTCGATAACCATGAACATCATACATGTGTTTACATAATTTATATGAGAAGTTAAGTGATTGCGCAAGTGTTATTCTTCTTTTAAATTTGTTTATGGGGTTATACGAGTCTAGAAATGTCTTAAGTTACTTTTCGAGCACAATTTTTGCGCGATGCAAATTTCTTTCCATTAACACTAGGTAGCGCTGAGGTAAATGTCATATCTCTGTGTAGACGCTTATCTGCATTTAAATGCTGCACCTAAGTACACCCTACTTAAGTACGCCTGTAGAGTAGAAGAGGAATTACGGTAGTCAGAGAGAGACATGAGTTCCCCCGCCAATGAATTCCTTGCCAATTTTCGACCGTGATTAGCTGGAGAAGTGAATTGTGCACCAGCGCATTCAACGTCAGCCGCCATGAGTTGAGAAACAGGTCATATAGGTGCGGGATGAATACATAAAGATGAGATAGGGAGAAACCTGTGATTCGCGACCCTCAAGTCTTGGGTGAGCTCCGAATATTTAAGAAGCAATGCTCGTTCTAAGTTTATCGCAGTGCGAGTGATGTATAAAGCATCCGAGTTCTTCATTTTTATTCTTTTAGGTTTTTATAATGAGTAAGAATGAATACCAAGATATCGTATATTTATTGGAACTGTTTTACTTTGAACGAAAGCGCATAGTAATTTGTTTGTAATACTATGGAATCGGCGCGCAATTTCTGGTATTTAAATATGAAAGGGTTTATGCAAATCGTATATCGAATGACAGAATAAAGTGAAGAAAAGAGCGCGATATCACAATAAAATAGCGATTTTAGTACGAATGCACAATTAGTAGTTGAGAGTTGACCTGGTATGCTGTAATTGAGTTAATTGCAAAGACATTAAATGAATAATTTGAGAAAGACGATGATGATTTTTTAGGTCTACTGATTTAATTAAGTGTAAATAGTAAAAGTATTTATTAAGTACTCAGGCAATATGAGATTCATAATTACCTGATCTCCGTTGCCATTACGTGGTAAAATTAAACTTCACGGTTATACACCTTTACACTGCCTATGGTATTGCTCCGCCTGTGATACGAAAATAATGATCGATCGATTTTGAAGGCAAATTGAAAATAAGGCGGTAGTCAAGTGAAATGTACTTTATAAGGAAATTTAAACTTCTCGCTTCCAAGCAGAAATCATAGCATCCGCTATTTAGGACTAAGTCGAGTGATTTTAATAAAAATCCTAGTCAACTGTAAAATTAACCCGAATTTTTCGCTGTGTCAAGGACTTCCAGGACCATAATTCCAAAATGTGAGCGTATTTGCGGTGAATTTTATCAATCGCTAATTCATAAAAACTTTGTCAACGGCATATAGTTGGTTGAAATCAGTTTTTTTTATTCCATCGACCATGAAGCCCATAGGAGATAAGCACCACTGGAGTTGGAATTAATCCTCAAAATTTCGAGAATTTATTTTCAATGGAAAATAAATCGTGAAGCTCAGCAAATTTCCCGTTGCTGTCCGACGGAACCGTAATGGAAAATCGGATCACGAGGTACTTAAGGCGTATACTACGTACTAATATTCTTCATCTAGACTACTTGAATAAATGGCATGAGATCTATTTTTTTGGGATTTGTTGATGCTATATTAAAGCTCCAATTTTAACGCATTAAGAGAGTTATATAATGTAGGCACTAATAAAATGTGTTGGTGAAAATGTCGCTGGATTAAAAGCGTTAATGAAATGATGATAGAGAGACGAAAATGACGCTTTTGTATGATGATATATGATTTGAATGAGTGGTGACTTTTAATAAAACTCATTGTTACAATTATGCAATGATTTGTGTGCGATGTTAAAGAACAACACTATGCTAATGATATTATAATTAATTTTATAAAGTTTTCTTAATATATATATATATATATATATATATATATATATATATATATATATATATATATATATATATATATATATGCCTGGTAACAGAACATACTGTATCACGAGGGAAATTCAGGGCACATGCGAGTTAGTATGTGAGGAGTGTGGTTATCAAGTCATGTAGTATACCTACATCTGTAGGTAGGTAATAACTGCCGAAGAACGCTATTATCTGCATGAACCTTGCTGCCAGCTAAAATATTTACCTGAGGGGAAGCTGCAAGTACATGTGCCTTTAACCTAATTTTCGATGTAACTGTATTTTGGTCGGAGAGACTATTTCTCTTGATCGCCGCTGGAATCTCTGAGCCTTTTCATTTTACTGGAAGGCTAACCTTGAGTTTAGGGAAAAAGAGATTTAAATTGGTTGTGTATAATGCAGTTTTGGTTAGCTGAGATATGTAGCGAAAAACCTCAGTTGTAGAACTAGAGACTTGAAGATAAACCTTACACCAAAACCTTAGCAGTAGTACAGGAGAAATAAGTTTTTGGGTGGAACTAATTCCCACAAAGACGGGGTTTGCATTTTTTAGTTCATTGTTGATATTTTATTGATATACTAAAAGTCTAGAAAAATCTGCTGAAAATACGTTTCTTTGATCACCATCTTAAAAAAACATTAAAAATTCAAAAAGTCATATATGGTAACAAATTACATGATATTCCACGCTGGAAAATAATATAATAATGATTTTTAGAAGTAAAATGTTTACAAAGATGAAGTTGGTGGTATCTAGGAAATTGTTAATTTGACTTCGAATTCGAATTCACATCCAAATTCTCCACTTGATAAATTCGAAGTTAAATTAATTTGACTTCGAAACCAATCCAAACTGGCTGGAAAAGCTTTCAAATCTGTTACCGTGGTTAAAAAGGATCAAGCTGTCACAATAAAAATATTAAGAAAAGTTATTGTCATTGACGGAGCTATTCAACATATTGCTACATGACTCTTCACCCAGAGAATGCTGGTATGTTTGTCTGAAAAATCCTGAAGAAAATACTAAAGGAGAACTTCAATTATGAATTATCTAAACTTCCTCCGTCTCTATTTGTTCCAGAAACTTAGTTATTGAGAAAAACTGCCGAATCATCATTGGCTAGAACTTTAGATGACATATCAACTACTTTAAATTTCACGTTACCTTCGGAAACATCCTATGTTATGACGGGGGTATACTACAACACAAATTGTCATGGCCGAAAACTGGGAAATTTTCAGATGTGTTAAAAATATATAGCAGTCATACTGCTGAGCAATGTAAAGTTGTGACAATTGTATTTGATGGCTATACCATCTTCAGTACGAAGGATGTAGAGCGTCAGATTCGAACAAAACAATCATCAATAAGAGTGAAATTTACTGAGCGCTCTACATTTCTTATTGGTAAAGGACCCATTCTTTCTAATAATGAAAATAAAGTGCTTTATGACCATGCTTGGAAAGCACTTAGAAGAGAATGACCACACTGTGATTCATGCTACAGATAATACTGACACAGTTATTATAAAAATGGTAGTGATCTTGGAAAACGAAAAGCACGTAACAGTTGTTGCTGTCGACACCGATATATTTGTAGTTTTAATTTACCATAAAACATGAAATATTTGTTTGCAGTCATCTACGTTCAGTGATGAAAAACGTGATATTATATCGATGCAACATGTGCTTGGTGAAAAGGGATGCAAAATTATTCTCTTTTCACATACTTTAACTGGATGCGATACCACAAGCTCCTTATTTGGTAAAAGAAAATCGGCAGCATATCGACATTTTCGGAAATGTGAGGAATTTAACATTTGCGCTACTCTGTTTGGATCAGAAGATGCAATCAGAAAGGAACTCACAAATGTTGGCATCAAAGCATTGGTATCAATGTACGGTAGAAATCCAAAGACAGAGACTCTGAACCTACTAAGATATAATCTCTACTTGAAAAAAATCACAACTGCCAAAATTGATTTTAATATTGTAAGATTTCCACCTACAGAAGATGCTGCTATTCATCGTCTTCTCCGCGTACATTTACAATGTCTTGTTGGAAAACTATGAACACCAATACTTCCAATCCCGAAGAGTGGGGTTGAAAAAAAAATAGAATACCAACTATAGCCCAACTATAGCATGTGAAATGAGCCCTGCACCTGAGTTGTTACTAAACATGATCCACTGCACCTGTAAAACGGATACGAATGAGCCGTTTGGTAGTGGTACGTGTCGACGCTATGGTGTGGAATGTCCTGAGGTATGTTGTATATGTTCTGGTAGAGATTGCACAAAGAGTGCACTGAAAGAAAGTGATTTAGAAGAACCTGAAGACATCTATTAGCTTTAGCTTTTCTCTTATGTAAGATTGATAAAATACGTATGTATTTGTATTAAAAAACGCATTTTGATACGTATGTATTTGTATTAAAAAACGCATTTTGATTAATAAAAATATGATTTTCAACACAGCATAAGCTGTCAGTTTTTCGACCTCTATTTATATTTTCGACCAATTTGAAATTTCAAGAAATTTCCAAAAAAACGCATTTTGCACGCTCACATTTTTCTAGACTTTTATTATGTCAAAAAGACGCCAACAACGAACTAAAAAATTCAATCCCCGTCTTTGTGGGAATTAGTTCCACCTATCACCAATGTTTCGCTTATATCTCCTGACAATCAGGAGCTCATATTCCTCGCTAATGTTGTAGAGGCATGCCTAGTAGTTGTGATATGAGCTGTTTGTATCGATATTAGTCATGGGAGTCATTGGGGTAACAAAATGTGAATAGACTTGTGGGGATATATGGAGCGTTTCTGGGAGAGGAATCATGGAAAGAATCTGGGAAATGATTGGAAAAGCCCACTTTTATGGAAAAAATGACCACGCCCTCAAAATGAATGGAAGGAAACTAACTATACAAAGTATGTAATTAAAGTAATGAAACGTGACACCAGCAGAATTCTTAAATATTTGACCTGCCAACTTGAGGTTTTTTAGAAAAAAATGTATCTAGAAATGGAGAACAGTATTGGGATACAACTTACTTGATATGTTACCATACAATTAAATTTAGTCAATTTTAGTTTAAAGATCTATTTTTTAAATATAATATTATGTGCTTGCCTCCCGTTTGGAAACCTAGTTTCAAGTTTGTATTGAATAAATTAGTTAAACGTTTGGTACATCCGTTAGTCCTCGATTGTTGACGGAGATCCTTTTTATGTGAAAGGCTACTTCAGAAATTCTTGCCAGCATTAACGCTATTTTTATCTACACGTGTTTCGTGCGCTATCATGGCTCTCGGGGAAAACGTATTTTCCCCTCAGGATATCTTGTTTTTCGGAGCAAGAGCATCGTAGGATTTTAAAAAATCGCCTGACTTTGTTTTTGCATCCCTCAACAGTTTCCTCTTGAAAAAACTCGGCAGAACTCCTTAACCCGGGACGTTGATTAACGATCATTTCTTGGATCGTGTGTGCATTGAAGATCTGATTTATTTGGCTCCGCGAAAGGTCTTAAATGGAAAATAATATGCCTTTATCACACTTTTACAGCACCAAGGCTTTGGCGAAAAAGGTTTTTGGGCTCGTACTTCTGCTATAATTTCCAATAAAAATTTTATAACATGGAGTGCGGACGCAGATACGCCAGCAATTTTCATCACGCTGTTTCCAATCCACTATGTTGTCCTTGAAAATGGTATTAACATGCATGGAATTATTATTGAAGTTTGATTGTCTTGCGACATTACCTATTACCTGAACAAGTCTATACTTTTTTGCTCTCCTGGCTTACTTTTTAAAAGATTTTTAGTGTTATTTCAATACCATTCTTGATTAATTATTAATGTCTTACGACAGTGAATTGGAATGTTTTTTCTCTGGAAGTTAATAATCAAATTATGAAGTTGCATGTAAGGGTCGAGTGATTTGGCACTTATACATTTGAACAATTATCATAGATGCTAGCATAAAGCGACTCCTCTTAAATGTTTAATTACTATTAGCTCGATCGTATTTTGAGTTATTTATCCAAAACTATAATTTTTCCCGTATAATCTGTTGTTCTGTTAGTACCATTATTTTGACTGTTCTTTGCGTCGTGAATTATTTCTGAAAATTCTTTTATTTTTTCCCTGAGATTTCAAATCACGGATACAACAGAAATGGATATAATAGGTACTAATAGCATTCTAGAATCGAACGATTCAAGCGAATGAAAATTCGGAATCAATAATTGCGTTGGGAAGAAGTACGTCGCGGAATTGGAAACAATTGGGTTCAGCGCTTATGTTTGTAGAATTCATGCCCTCACCTTATTACCTCCAAGTATCTCTTTGTACTCAGTAGGCCGGCGCGGTATTCTTTTTCGAGTGCGGATTACCCTGCAATGATCCGTCGCAGTTGCGACGCAAGAGCAAACTCTTTAATGAACGACCAGAGCCGCCCCCCCCCCCTATTCTCGTTCTTCTCTCTAAAGTGGAAGCTGGCTTCTACCCTTCATCAGGGTCCCCTTACCCCCTTTCTTCCCTTGTCCTCTTCCCAACTTTTGTCGTCAGAAGCATCTTCGTGGACTCCCCTCCAACTTAATTCATTGCCGAAGGTTTTGATGATGTGGAGAGGGTGAGGGAGGGAGGAGGAAAGTTGGCGGGCTCTGCTTCGAGAGAGGGTGAGGTCGGCGTTATAAGGAAGAGGGAGAGATGAGGGTGACGAAATAATGTTTCGGAGTGGGATGGGAGAGAATGCCAGGGGATGGAGAAGACCTCCCACCCCTGAGATGCTTGGAGGGTTGAAATTATTTTGTCCTTAGTAGCTTTCCTCATGCCTCCTTCCTCCTGTTTTCTCTTTGGTCCTTGGGTCCAGCACTTAACGTCTACATCTCTACGTGCCATCCTCTGAGCCGTGTCGCCAGGGTTTGTGGCAAGGGATGTTAGGACACCAGCTATGAAGAATGGAACGAATAGGGGAAAGGGTTTGGGAGAGGAAAGTGATGATTAAATATACGTGTTACGGTGGAATTTGTGCCTGAAACTGCTTTTGTTGCAGTTGTGAGTGCGACACGGAAAGAAGAGATTTTGATGCGTATCTGAATAGGAGTGTACCTATTTCATTCCGCCACTTCTATTAGCTATAGAGATGCAGTGCGGAGGCATGATAATTTCATCTATATCAACCAGAAACTTATAAAAACAAAAGAAACACATGAAATTAACGTTTTATTTATCCAACCATGATTGGATGAATACTATTAAAATGTTTATTATGTTGTTGCAATGAAACACTTCCGCAAAGTTTCACCTGTAACTGTTTCTTTCTAGCTAGTAGAAAAGGAGAGAGGAATTGGGGGAGGGTATTGATGTGTGTCTTGGAACTTTGGCGACGCAGCTGTGCAATTTCGATATTATGAATGAGAACACTTGGTAATATTTCACAAGATATTTACAGCCTTGTAATTACCATTTTTCTCCCTGGTGATGCCCTGAAATCGGCTGATAACTGAAGAATATCGTGTGATGTATGTATTACTAAGTGTTCTCTTTTGTAGTATTTTGGTGGAATCATGCCTCGATCTTTTTTTCTGTCAGGAACAGTGCGCAGGGGCAAAGAGTTCTTTTATCCATTCATGCAGTGATCATCGTTATTCATTTAATCCTAAGACGGGTTAAGTGGAGCCTTCCACTCCACCCTGTCCCCTGCTAACCCCTCTATGCCCTTGTAGTTCTTTAGTTTCATATTCCGTTTTAGCTAGCCTATGTATGTGTTCCTCTTGCCTTCCTTGTGGGACTATCCCTTCTATTATGTTTCTTAAAAATTCATTGTCTTAAACAGAGGCCTATTCATAATGACCTTTTCTTCCTGATCGTGCTCCATCTGGTTTATCCTCTTCTATTCTTCTGTACACATACTTGTTTATAATTTTCTTTGCCTATTTCATACAAGGGTCGATGACCTATATTCTCTTCTGCTTCACATTTCCAGTGGTGGATTGGATGGAAGTGGTTTCCTATAAATTGACAATGTCTAAGTTTTTCATCTGGCCACGTCAACAGAATTCAATCAGAGAAGGTCTTTTTTTCAATATGTACAAGATTTCATTTCCAGATAGTCCATCTTAATTTTTTAGGTTTACAATTAAACATGATGATCTTTCCTGAAGGAGTATTTGTCAGTATGTTTTACATATTATTTTTGTCTGGTTATAAACTATATATGAAAACAAACAGCTACTTAGCAACCGTTTAGACCTCAGTTTGCAAGCACGGTCAACGATTGGAGCTAACTCTCCCGACAATCATAATACACTCCTCCTTGATGGGAAGACGACAGAAAACTGAACGCCACATACAGTTTTCGTCACGTCAGGAAAAGTCAAATGTAATCCCACCCTTATTGGTGATTTTCTTTTAACACAACATATGAGGTGTGGGGCTTAAGTAGTATAACTACCTGGTCGACCATTAACTCGTGAGATGTGAATTTTAAATCTAATCGTGGCCTAGCTTGCAGCTTGGAGCTCCAACCTCGTCGTAATAGTTCGGTCGCGTCGCTATTTCTGTTCGCTCGCGGAAGTTTTTAAGTCAAACGCGCGGCTTTCCTTTGTATCTCGTCGACCCTCCTCGTCTCCTCACGGCAAATAGTCCCTCGGACCCGCGCTACTCCTTTGCCCTGGCTCGGAACGGTCCTCCCGCATTGAGCTCACCCTCTTCTCAAACCTCCCCCGCCCTCTCTCTCTTCCTCTTTCACTCGTACCCTTCTTCTCCCTCTGCCCCCTTAGTCCTTCTTCCGCGAGAGAAGGATCCACTTTTGAAGTAACGAGGCCTCATGGGTCAAGGAGATGAAGAGATACCCCCATCTCCCTAACAACTTTTTCTCCCCTTTTCTGTATATGTCTTTGTGTGTGTGTGTTGTATGTAGTACGTACTACTCATTACCTCCTCCGCTTCCGCTCCATCCTCGTTCCCTTGACACCAAGGCTTCCCTCCTTCACATCTTCTGTATCCTGCAACCTACCCTTGCGTTTCTCTCCGCATGTCCCATGTTTCTTTCCATCCTTCCCCCTCTTCTTCAATCCATTCCATTATCCTACCTTTATGACGTGAATAGGTTATCTACCGGTTAAGGTAGGTAGGTGTAAATGGAAGTGAAAAATATTCCTCTGGATTTAAATGTGAAGGGCCCTATGTACCAATAAAATTTCTTTCTTATTCTCAGTATACGTCCTACCCTTCTTCATCCCATCCATGAAACCTATTCTCTTTCTTCAACTTCCCCGCTTACCCAACATCCTCCCCTCTATCACGGCCTTCAGCATCCTTTCCCCCACATCACCTCTTCCAACCACCTACTCTACCTCCTCTTAATCTCCTCCAAAAGTTTCCTCTCTTTACCCATCATACCTAGCACTTTCTCGTTAGTCTTTCTTTCAGTCCACCGAACGTTCTCCCTACTTCTCCGCACCTTGAACGCCTAAAGTATATTCTCGTCTTCTTTTCTAGAAGTCGTCGTTTCTGTCCCAAAGAACGGTACACCTCATATAAAACTCTTCACTAGCCTCTTCCTTATGTCCTTATCCAAGTTCGCCGTTATCACTTCCATTTTATAGTTAAACGCTGCTTTTGCAAGCGCTATTCACCTTCTAATGTCTTTGTTATTGGTGAGTAGGCAAGTCCATAAAGTCAGTCTGTACGTTGGGTACAGAGACGGAAAACGGTGATGTAACTTTTCTAGGTTAATCTATTCCGACTAGGTGAATAATTTCGTGGCTGAAACGAATGTTGTCTCATATGATCGGGTACACTAATCTACTCACTATTTCACTCGGGACATTTTGGAAGTGGGCAAAAATGTTCGCGTAGTGCATACAACTCGTGACCTCGATGTGCTAGCTTATTTTAATAATAAAAATAATAACACTGGCAACTTTATTTAGGGCGCAATTAAGGCTATGCAGCCTTCTCTCGCATTTCACCCTATAACATTACATTGACACCCATTCCCTGTGTGGAAGAAAACCCACACAGGCGAGACTCGAACCTGCAAACTTCGGATTAGGTGGCGAGGACTGTACCCCGCCGCCACCAAGGCCGGCCAAAGGAAAGATATAATCCATATTTGTCTGAAAAACTAAGAAAAACGGACATTGTAGTATATTTACTGGTGACAAATTAGAAATAAATTATGGGATTTACGGTAAGATTTCGGATGTTTGCCAATGCCAACAGGAAAGCTCATGAATATGTAAAGAAAATGCATCTCTTGTGAAATGGTGTCTAATTAGCCATCCATGTTTGCCACCATGTCCGAGGGGGAACAAGTAAGAGGTCTCTGCGAATCACGAAGGAGAGTTGATGAGATGCCCTTTGCCCCCTACTACAGGGTAGTGGGGCCAGTTCCTTTCCCTGGGCCACGCCTCGCACTCCGAGGAGTTTTTGCTCGAGGGCGTCCGGATTTGAACCCAGGACCCTTCAATCGGTAGCCAAGCACTCTACGCACTAGGCAATCACGCTCCCCGTAACTTAAAGCTCAAGTCACTTAAAATGCAGTTGATTCTCAGTTAGATGTTACGTATGCGACCAAATATTTACTGTAAAATGAATCTCAGGTTTTAAAATTACCAAATGGAAGCCCATTCTCGGCGAGGAATTGTAACCATTGGAAAAATTAGACTTGGACATAATTATAGAAGAAATTCCATTGGTTAACATAAAACAAAGGTTAAGTATTCTCATTGGTTGGTTTCAAGACAAGGGCGAATGCAGGATGGGCCCTAAGTTATGGTTCTTACTAGTTTACTGTAGCTGTCGGTATGCTTTTATGCTCAGTATGACCAGTCTAAACGCACCGCCTATGTTAAACCATTATTCTAAGGGCTGGATTACGACCAACGTTCCCTGACGTGATGGAGATGGACAATGGCGTTCGCGGAGCTTGCGGCGATTGCAATATAGTGGAGCCTATTACGAAGGCCGGACGTTGACGGTGTCGACCACGGACAATGGGCGAACTTTATCAAAGTCTCAACTTTTCCGTCACGCTACGTTACCGGTTGCCAATCAGGGGAGAATTTTTTTCAATATTTTCTAAATTTCATTTCCAGATTGTCCGTACTACTTTTTAAATTCACAATGAAACATGATCAACCTTCTTGAAGCATTATTTGTCAGTATTGTTAGCAGATCATTAATATTTTATGTTTGAAAATATGAATATAAACAATCGCTACGCAGCCGTTTACAATTCCGTTTGCAAATCCGGAAAACGATTGGCGTTGATACTTATGTAAATCGTAATACGCTCCTGCTTGACGGGGTTATCCCTCCCTAAAGATTGATACAAGGTTCATTCTCAGAGACGTGATTCAAACTTGTGATATTTGATTTGCCATGCTAACGTTGAAAGGCTGGCTATGGCGGCTGTCTTTCTTTTCTCTTTCATATCTCCACTCCCTCAAACTATCCTCTCTCTCTTGAACCGTTGGCATCAACTCCTGTTATGGCCGTCCCGTTCATATTAACTTGGGGTAGTTTTCTCTCTCTCCCTCCTCCACAGCAGGTTGCCACGTTGTATGAAGTGATGAGAGGAGTTGAGGAAGGAGGAGAGGTGGTTTCGGGCATGATGAGAAGGGGCAGGTTGTGGGGTGGAGGTGGTGGTGTATATATATATATACGCGCAGGCAAGGCGGGATAAGAGTTAAGGGAGAGAGTGAAGGAGGAAAGCATGAGAAATGCGGGCAAGGCAAGATCGAGGCTCAGGATGGCCAACCCTTGCATAAAATCATCAAAAAATGAGCTTCAAATTGTTAACACTTGTTAAAATCAGAGAACTTCCCTTGATTTTGGCATAACTTGAGAATTTCTTACTGAAAGCACTTGGCGTTTTCTGGCGTCACTTTTTGGTTCTCCATGTTTCATATAAAATTGATAGTAAAATTTGTACTGTCTAAAATAAATTGTTTTAACTTGCCGTCAAGGTTTCGACTTACAACTAAGGCGTGATCATGAAAATGTCTTGTTACGGTGGCTGGAGCGGTAATCGTAGGTCATTGAGTGCACATTTTAATAATTTTTCAAGTAAGTCGAAAAAAATTATTTAACCGCCTTTAATTGGGGTGCATTTGTTTATGTATTGGAACTCACCGTACAGGCAGTAATGACCATTTTTCGAGAATTACCTATATTTAAAAAAAATTCCTGAACTAAAGCTCATTATGACTAGAGTCTTCGGCGTGGTATACGAAATTTAGACGAAATTATATTGAAATGAGATCGATTTATTACGAAATACTTATATTTATTTCATAATAATTTCCACTGCCAAGTTTATGTAATGTGTCATTAAGCTACGTGTTAATGTGGCATTGAAATACCAAAAAACCAAATTGATATATGTCAATTTTATTTCATTATTACTTATAGGTATCATTAATATCCAGATGATTACTTTTCTTGACCTCTCGATTTATTAATATTTTATTTTCTGGAGATATAGGTCTATTATGAATGATCAGTCAGCACTCCTTTTGTTGCCAACGTTTCGTATATTTATTATACTTCCTCAGCGCTTAGAGTTACTTTCTATTTCTACCACATAAATGATAATGGAAAGGAATATTTTTGTATTTTAAACAGTTTTTCCCTGAATTGGCGAGCCCCGAGGAAGTGTACGAAAATGGCAGTAAATGAGCGAAACGTTGAAAAAAAAGGAGTATTGACTGATCATTCATGATAGACCTATATATCCAGAAAAGAAAATATTGATATCACTAATGAGAGCATGTATGCAAAGTTTCACGCCAATCCGTACATAAACAAAAATAGCTCCAACCATCTTAAGTCGTAACCGTAAGGTAAATAAAAATTATTGTGGGCTATAGAAAGTTGACCTCATTTTATATTTGTTCTTGAGCCACCCAGTATTTTTATAGAGCGAAATATTGCCGTGGTAATGTTGCAAAATTACTACTTTGTCTCGTATAAAGTTTTGGTGGGCATCGTACTATACTGTTTCTCGTGATATTATGAAATCGTTACTTTAGTGGATATTAAATCATTTTTGTATGATCTGGTGCTTTCCCGGCGTAGCTGATGAATGAATTCTTCTCGGGTTTACAACCGGGTTAGACTCTCCATTTTGGCTGACGTTTCGATGCACGAGCCGGGCATCGAAACGTCAGCCAAAATGGAGTCTAACCCGATTGGAAACCCGAGTAGAATTCATTTGCACCATATGTTTATTATTATTTATTGTGATATGCTCTTATGCTTGTATCAGAGCATCTTAAGTACTTGTAAGGAAAACATTTCTGAACGGATGGTGCATGTGTGGCCACCAAAGCACGCATATTTGCCAAGTGAAGGGTAGTAGAAAACTTTTCTCAATTTTCTCTCGCCTGTCTGTCTAGTTTTTAAATATCTCCAAATTATAATCAGTTGAATTGAAAACAATTTTCATAATATTTCACGAAGGATGATAAGGAGGTTCCAATATCGCGAAGTTGGTCATCAAAACAAATACCCAATTCAACCCTTTTGTTTGCTTTGTTAAAAAGAAATTTGCTTCCAGTGATGACATTCCTTAGCTATTAAAAAACAAAATTAAATTGCAAATTACTTTAAAGAAATATTTTTAATGAACACCTTTGTATGTCATACTGCAGCAGCATTTCTACTGAATTACCGCATTTTGACTCCAATTGTTGCAGTAATTTGCTAATAACCAAAACATTAGGATGCCAAGATGCCAAAATTTTATTATTATCATTGGATTCCTTAAAGAGTTTTCTTATATTTAAACAGTTTTTCCCGAAAATGGCATATATATATTAGATAGGAAATACTATTTTTCTCCATGTTTCTCCTATACTCACATTTAACACCTTGCCATTTCAAATTCAATTTCAGAATAAAATATCGTGGAATGATATGAATTGGTAATTCACATCAATTAGAGGACACATTTTTCTATAGGTTTACCAGAGTATAATAAATTGACATTTAAGTGATTTTACGGTGAAACCATGTTAAATGAACAAGAAAATAATTTACAAATGTCAACAACAGACCCCGCAACCCATTTAAAGTTACAGCGTTTTTTGAAAAATGTGATTTTCGCCCGGTAAGAGCACCCCTTAATTTTGAAAACAGAAATTCTGTGGCCTCCCTGATTAACGCACAAGCAAGTTAGTTGATAGTGGAGGAAAGCGTGTGAGTTGCTAGGAAAGATCCGGAGAAGAGAGTCCAGATGAAGGGAAGGAAGTGAAAGTTAGATGAGGATTCCATGATGAGGGGGTAATTGGGGGAAATTTGCTTTTCTTTTCAATTTGTGCTCATTTTGTCTCTCGCAATACTTTAACTCGTTTTTATTAATCGAAGCAAAATGAGCCGCGTACCATTATGAAACAATCTTTAAATGAAATAAGTATTTTCCTTTCTAAAACATCATCATGGCTGGACCGTAGTTGACAATCGCTGTGGGAAAATTAACACAGTTCTATGCCGTACATAAACTGCACGTCTAGGAGTCATTCAATATGAAAATTCGCAAATGATTTGGTACGCAGTCACGCGCGCGCGGGTGCGAAGATATACACCGAAGACGGTGAAATTCGCCATGAAAACATCATTTGACTTGATCGGGATTCGAACCCGGGTCTTCCAATTGCATGTCTGGTGTGGTGTAACTGCCTATCACAACCAACCGGCAATAGGGAGATCCGGGTTCGAATCCCGGTCAAGTCAAATGATGGTTTCATGGCGAATTTCACCGTCTTCGGTGTATAAAATATGATAACATTTTAGCTTTAGGTACCTTACTTATATCTAGCGCGGTTTTGGAAGTGGTTTCCTCCGTGGCTTAGACGTGCGCACTTGGAGAGTAAGTTTGACGACATTGTTCTCCATAAAGCCCTTGCTCTCAATCTAATCCGGAACGTACTCAGCGTACTCTGTACCTTTTCCCAACTCATGTCGGGCAGACGTCACAGAGCGAGTGCCAATGAAAGGCTTTTCCACTTCCACCCCAGTTTCTCCTCGGCGGATGAACAACGCTGCGCTTACGAATAAATGTACGTTGAACGACGAGGAGTCGCGTCAACAACTGATTTTGAACCGTAAACAACGAAGTCAAACTTGCACGTTAAATTTGGCAACTCAGACGATGCGATACCGAAGTGAACTTCTTGGCAGTCGGGAAGAGACTTGAGTTCTTCCACCCCCACCAATGCATTTCATGTCATTCAATGTCAGCCGCCATGAGTTAGGAATAGGGTATGATGTAAACTGCTCTCAAGCTCTCTCATCTTTCTGTCTCGTAAGTTACAAAGAAAGCTCCTCTTACATTTGTGTTGGTGCCGCTACTCACTCTTCACATCCTTTCTCACTTCCCCTTTATATCCTGAAGGTTATGGTTCATTCGTGGGGTTGATTCAATGCGTGGAGGTATCGGCTTCGTTTAGTGGCTTTAAGTCTCTGTGCCGAAATGAAGCGAAGGATTTTGAGTGGTTTACCCTTTGGACCGGTGAATTCCGTTCCCTCCCCAGAATTATTCCACTAATATTTTCATTGTGCCAACACAGATAATATTCATATAACAAATATTCATAATAAAAAAATATTCATGCTCTTGGATCACAATTTCAATAGTGTCCGTTTTACGTCTATTCTAATGAGAGAACGGAAAGGAAGGATTTTGTAGAGACACTACTTTTGTTAATAACACTGGCTTTCTTTAAAGAAAGTAAATGAATGCACTACTGTTTAAATGAAGTAGGTATCATGAAAGCATTTGATGATCCTATGATTTTTACCGTTAAATTATTCACTCAAACTGAGAAGACATCTTCACACGGCGTGATTTCTGGCGTTTTGTCACAATATTCCTTATTTTTTAAAATGAGTAAGTGCTTATTTTTCTGTCAACCCAGATCTTGTGCTATATCCACAAGTATTTTTGTTTAGCTTGGCGTGGAGTTAAGAAATTAGAAATCGTGGTTTGCTGTGCTAATAGTCGCTGGACTGACATCAACTATTTCAAGACTAGGGTCAAGTAGATGTCAAACCTTTCTCTACATCTCTAGTTTGCTCAAACCAATCACTGTGTTACTATTCTCATTTTGAACTCTAGCGTGAAGGAAATCCGCGTACGTATTATACCTTGATATTGAAACATAATGCCTCCTTTGCTAACGGTCGTTTTTTAGGATTCTCAGCATTCATTGCTGTATGAGAAAAACTTAAGACGAGCCTATGCGTTTGACTTAGTGCTGACCTTTGTTCACGCTAATGTGTTTTTGGTTGATGCTGAAGATGTTACTGTACTGAAAGGTGGTGTGAAGATATAGGAAATGAAATTAAGGTGATCATTTATTTAGCAATTTAATGATGTAGATATACATCACAGGGAGTAAGAGCGTGTAAGGTGAAAAGGAATTGTTAAAAGAATGAAAACGCGAAACGGCATGGTGGAAAAACCCTTAAAACCTCCCAAATCGGTAGAAAAATTAGATAAAGATGCCTATTAGCCACCTAAAACGAATCAGTCCCTGGAATTTAGTGCATTATATATCCATTCCAAGCGTATGGTAGCTGAATGAATTTATTCGCTTAAAATACATCGCTAATAGGCCAATGACCAGGTTCCAAGAGCATGTTGTGAAGAGCACGAAAACGCCAAGAGACCACTTAGCCTTAATTACGATCTTAACGTCTTAAAAATATGATGGAAGTCTTAAGGATTTAATTTAAAACATCTGTACCTCTATCTTTTCTTAAAAAAATAATATTCCCAGGGAAAGAATGCAAGAGTTCCTTAAGAGCAATCCATTCCCGTTTGCCTGTATTCAGAAATGAATGTGTCATTTGTCATTTGACTTCTGACTTTAATTTTTCTTCCGCGGTCATTTTTTCCTTTAAGTTTACCCAATTCATTCTTTCCTATATTTATCTTCATGCTTATAGGCTTTATAGAAGCCGCTTGTCTCCCTTCCTTTTTTGAACTTATCCTCAATCCATGTGTTGGTACAAGAGAGAAATATTAAAGACATGGCATTAAAATATGAAGTGGTGCGAATTTACCGAATGCTACTGCTTTAGTTGAGTAACATTAGAAAAGGGTTCGCTTCGACATATTTTGTTCTTAATATTTTCGTTTTAAGTCTATGCTATAACCCATTCTTTGTTGAAGTGATATTGAGTGTGCATTTTTAACAATTTGGAGCGAAATATAATTTGACTAGCTGGAGCAAATATGAAAAACACTCTTCAGGGGAAACCTTTGGCTATAATTGGAGGAAAGAAACATTTCCGTTAGGTTGTGGATTCAATTTAATTGCCTTAAGATATTTGAAGGATTATATCGGGCCCACTCTTTGGTGAATTTAGCTCCTCTTCTCCCCTCAAATTACAGGTATTATAAATCGATACCCAGACGTAATTAATCTTGGGGAAACCCTTGGCGCTCACCGCGCTAGCGGCAGAACTCGTGGTTTTCCGAATTTGGAGATTAATGGCCTCTCTTTTGCATGCCTTCGCTCCGACAAATCAGTCGGCTCGGCTTTTTGGCGCCGATGTCCTACTCCGGGCAAAATTCGCAACGAAATAAATTTAATCCCATCATTCCACCGAAGACCCACGTGAAAGGGAGAAACGACTTCGTTATATTGTGCGAAAATCAATCCTGAGAACTCGTAATGACTTTGATTGCTTTGCTTTTTATCCCTAAAATTCTTTCCTGAAGAGATTAAATGGCCTTATTTAGAGGTAGCTCAGCTACTCTTTGTCGCCGTTAAATGTCTTGATATTATATAGGTATTCTAACTCTAATTTTCAGTGTATAATCCTTCAAGCAAGAGCCATTATCATTTGCGCTTTTTCGTGCAGTTCACTAAGATTTCCTCTGTTTAAAATAGTATTTTTCTGTAAATTCCATTATTCTTCCGAAGCCGAAGAAAATGTTCCAAGCCAATCCCATTATTCTGCCGAAGAGCCACATGAGAGGGAAATGAGTTGGTATGAAAATCAATCCGTCGAAGTCGAAATGGCTTTCGCTGCTTTGTCTCTTTCCGTCATACTTTTTCCAGATGATATTTGAATTATTTTTATCTGGTATAAGCCCTACTATTTATTGACATTACATTCTTGATTTTAGAAATGAAGAGATATTTACACTTATAATTTCAGATTATTATCCTTTAGGAAGGAGAAAATGTTTCATTTACATTTTACATTTCAGTTCATTCGGGTCATCTGTGTTTGAAAATGATTGTCTTTCTCAGAAACTGATCAAGGCTTAACGAACCAATCATGCTTAGAAGTAGGAAATGAGAATAAGGCTTGTAGGTATGAGATGAGCCTTAATAGACGTGATTAGTTGTCATTATTTAAGTTAGTACTTCTGCGTTATAGTGTGTGGATTGAGACATCCCTAAATCTACTTACTTTATTGTAATTAAAATTAAAAATATACCGAATCCTTAACCCCTCTGTTGCTTCATTGTTTGATAACCTTCCATTAGCTGAACATACTTGTAGAAACGTTCCTTACAGCTAATTGATAGTTCAATATTTTACCGTTGAATCTTTCCGTAGACTCTCCATTGAGAATTCTTTTTCACATTCAGATTTTACTGACACCCTCTTTTCACCTTCCCGCATGTTAACAACTCAATCAATTGCTTTCCTATTTCTTTTTTTATCCAGCCGCCTGTGAGAGCCTGGACCCTTATCCCTGAGCATCAGGCTCATCCTGGCCCTAATTCCGACACATATTAACATACGGTCCATTTCAAAAAGGTTCTAACCCATACTTTTATCAGCTCCTTTTATTGGAGCCCCTGTCATTAATCCTTTCTCACCCATTTAGTGTTCTTTTTTTAAATTGAGAGCGAAACGCTTACCATAATATCATCCACAATACCATCTTCCCTTTCCATTTATGCTCAAAGCTGCGCCTGATGAAGAGAACGGAATATCCATTGGCCCATGATAACTACCGCGATACATGAAATGGTTATTTGGGGAGGCGATGGATTACTTAGGTACTTTGCACCATGAAGGAAATGCGAATTGATTTAATTCAAGAAGATAGCAATTGAAAAGAAAATTTCAATTTAAGATTTATCCAAATTGTCAATATAAGCACGTCTTTACGACGTTTAAACTATCCCTGTCGATGGTCCCCTGGATGAGCGAAATGCATGCAAATGAATCTAAATTCCTTGGCTTTTATTGGCAATTGGGTTAATATTGAATTTATGAGTGAATTAGTTGGTATGAAGATGATTAATATTGGAGATTGAAGGAGGATGGAGAGAAATCCGTGGTTAGCATCAGCCTACTTACAACAAACGTAGCTTTGAGGTCCACATTTTGATGCGGACGTACGGATACAGGGATAAACCTACTTAAGTGCTGTCCGCATGTAACCCAAATAGGGATCGGTTTTATACTGAAAAATCACCGGCTGGATTAGAACCCGGGCCTTCATGATAGGAGCTAGTACTTCTCACTCCAACCCGGTCCCAATCTTTAATTTTTACTGAGCGTTTAATCCTCATCTTAATGATATTATCCCTCCCCCCGACCTTTTCATTCCTGTTAATGCGCTGCTTGATTAAGAAGAGTGAATATTGATTAGGCTGCTGCTACCGATTTATATCAATAAAATTTAACGTAATAATTTTAGGCGTGATGTGAATGATCCTCGAATTCAGGTTTGGGAGATGATTCATTCTTGAAAAAAAAAGATGGAATCGTGATAATATAAATCAGGCGAATCGCGCAAGGGGAAGTAGCAGAAGATAGACCCACAGTGGAGGGGAGAAAAGGAATGAGGTACGAGGGAAAAGGGATTCGTATGGAATGGGAACTGTAGCATGGAATTTATTCGTGGTGGAAGGGCCAGACTGGCGATTAAGTGAGGAAAGAGAGATGGTAAATGGATAAAAGGGTTGGATTTCCTTTTTGCTTTAATAAAGTTTAGGATGCTCAAAAATGGTCACTGAAAAAACCAGGATCATTTCTTAATTAAAAGGGTCATGTAATAAATAAATACTCAAAAAATATTATGTATATTGCTCTTTAAATATAATATTGCAATATATATGCATGCTCAGTAGAAAGTAAATCATTAAAAATTATTTATCACGAGAATGTTTAATTAGAAAAATATAAATCAACTCAATGGAACGTTCAATATTTTAGTTGAAATAGGTGCCAAAAAACTACTTTTTTCTGAAAGGAATTTTAAAAATGAGCGGTAATTGTAGGATTTTCTGGAGAAATGTTTTACAAAAAAGGGAGTTTACCGAAAAAATGGGACTTTTACGGAATAGTGGGACTATCCCGGAGAAAACGGGACGAATGGGAACCCTAGATTTTGTGGAAATAGGAATTTTGGGGTGGAATTTGCTCCTGTGGAGAGTCGAGGAAGGGCAATGGGGTGGCTGGGTGGGAAAAACGGGATAGTGGTATGAGGGTTGTAGTGGTGTTGTGGGGGTATGGTGAGAGCTGGGAATCCAACGGGTTTGTTCAGACGGGAGGGGGTTGATGGGGTGTGGCAGGGGGTGAGGGAAGGACAAAGGGCGCACGCGGCGGCAATTAGGAATAGCAGTTTGGGCGACTAACTCTCCGTGACGACGCTGCCCAGCGTTCTCTCCCGTCGTGTACGATGTCCTCCCCTTCGCTTATGTCTGTCTGTGTGCTCGTGGACTGGGGGCGCGTTTGCGAGTGTGTTCGGCGTCGTTACGAGCGATGTTCTTCCTCTTTTTTTATTATTATTTCCATAGCGAGTCGAGCGGAGGGAACTAGGAACGCAGGAGCACATGTTCACACACGCACATTCACACTGTGTGACCTTAAGCACCTATTATCACACACTTTGTCTCTCTGTTACTACTTATAAGCCGCAGAATGACCGCAAAGTGGTGTTTGCGTTGAACTTTTTTCTACGAAATAATCTTACCATCGTGTAGAGAATTGAATGAGGATTATGAAAAAAATGGACGTTTATGAGGTGCACAATCCATAGTAATGTAGTAGGATTACATAGAAAATCGCTAAAATACTGAAGACACCAGCGGAGCGAGATGATCCTGGTGATGTCATTTTCCCGTGTCCATGGCGGCAGACCCCGTGGACATGGCCGTAAACAGATGCAAGGTGGTATTGGTGGTGGCAGAGGCCACGACCGGATTTTTCCTCTGTGCCAAGCTCTCTAGTTAGGGATATATAATGTGATTTGTTAATTATGAGAGACTCAAGCTTATAATGTATAGCTCTATTGGTGTATATCAGTTTTGAAAGCTAACTGTAATGTTTTGCCGCCTGTATGGATATAGGTTACTTATAAGACGACTTGAAATGAATCGCGTGTACTTTGAATTTTCCAAATATTTGAACTATCTTTGAATTGGAGGCCGCGAACTCAGCTTTTACCGCGAGGAATACCCAGGGATACGAGCAAATGGCGTCACGACCTGTTAGAGGGCGGCCATACTGAAATCTTTAAGCAGCTATAACTAGCGCAGATGACGCCCAGAAGAAATTCTAAAACATTTTCGAGTCGTGTACATCAATTAGTTTCAGATATTGGTTTGGTGTAAACGATGGGCATCAATATGAAAAAAACGGTGGGAAATAATATTGAAAGAACAGACTTGGTAGTTTCCAAAAAACTTTATTTTACCGGCACAACCTCGCTATTCCTCCCCACAATGGCATTCACTGGAATAGTCAGTGCCACAGTCTGGAGAAACGCGTGTTGTGCCAGTAAAATAAAATTTTGTGGAAACCATAAAGTTTGTTTTTGGAAACGTTAGTAATGCCCGTGTTTATTGACAAATGATACATTTAACATGTTTTCGTGCGAAATGTATCCTGTATTTTTACGTAAGTGCTTAAAGTCAATTGAAAATTATTTTCCGTTCAATTGTATTAAGATAAATAGTCAAGACCACAATAATTCTTCAATTGAAACTTATCTGTTTTCGGTATATTAACTGCATAACTGGTCATCTGGTATTGCCCATTGCGTATTTTAACAGCTTCAGTCTTTCCTTGTGCTATATTTTTATCGGTATATAATCCTCTACTTCAATAGCTTGATATTGATCCATTTGTTCTCTCTCTCTACTCTATGCTTGGATTTTTAGGGTCCCCAACTGCTGAGGGCATCTCCATCTAAACAAAGACCTTCATGATGACGATGTGTGAAATTCTTTAGTTAGCTCTAGATCTATAAAGCCTCATCTCGAGTAGGTACCTTGTGGGAATTTAGGACGTTGCGTTGTACTGAAAGATTTATCCCGAGAACGCAATTAAATACCGAAGAAAGTCTTGGGCCGTTTTATAAACTGTTACGAGTGGACATAAAATGTGAAATGTGAATTAGCTATCGAGCGGACTGGGTTGGTATATTCCTGCGGATTGAAAGTAACACGTGAGACTAAAGGTTACTTGAAAAATTTGGATAATATGTTTTAAAGGTTGACACAGAGGATGTTATTTTATCCCTGCATCACCAGATGCAGAGCCGACAAACGCTAATGAATGATCCAGCAGATAACTACGTATCGTGCACCATAAACGATTGCAGAAATAACAGAGCGAGGCATTAATCCATCCAAAGACATATCACTCCATACTTCATCTCTCCTGATTCCTTTTTATGGCTTGTCTCCTAACGTACTCTGCCAATAACCCTTGCAGCTACTTGGTGGGTAGATATTTTGTTTTTGCACGTGCCTAGGTGACATTTATGGAAAAATAGGTTTAGCGGCTAAGAAATCGAAAGGAACAGTCCCATATCCTGAGAAGCGTTTGCTGTGGGAAGGGAGTTGATGAAAAGTTCTTGTTGGTGAAAGCTTGGATTAAAGATTAATGAAGATCTTTGCATTCTACATCTACAAGCTACCCTGCAAATCGCCGGAGGGGCATGTGGGAGAGGATGTCAGGACACCAGCCATGAAAAGGGGAGGGAATAGGGAAAAAGTACTAGGAAGATGATGAGGGCGAAAGTGAATTGCAAATCATTGGAATGTCTCAGCGCCTCGCTTTAAATCGATGCAAGCGACAGAAGCGGCAAAAAGAGAGATATGAACTGTCGAACAGGTAGTACAAGGATTCTTTTTTGTCATTCTTCACAGCTTATAAATAAATATAGCGTGATCTTATCCTCAAGAATACAATTTAGTATTCGCACTCTCGTGATGCTTTATCACTTCTTTTTGTCTTAGATGATGGTTACATCCCACTCACTCCCTTGTGGTGTCTCGTGGAGTATTATGTATAATTATATATATATATATACTTTTTCACTAGGGTGACTAAAAGAAGAAACACATAATATGACACTCGCACAGGTTTTGAAATTTTCGGTGGATCGCCGCCACCTTCTTCAGCGAGAGGTAAAGGAAAAATGAATCATATATATATGTATACATATATATTCTCGCCTTTGAGCGTCTTTTATCGAATGAATGAGTATATATATAAAATGAAACTCTTCGAATACCGACTTTCATGCGGGCCCAAAGCAATTTTGGGAGTACTAACTCCTATTTCCTCAGTGGAAAATTAGTGCTATCATTTAGGATGAAGCCTACACCATGTTTGCTGTGCACACTATCGTAAACTCCTGACTCCAGTGCCAGTCCACCGTAATTAATTAAAAGAAAATCCCGCCCCTTGCATTTGGTTTCACGTACACACCAAATATCCACTCATCTCATTTTCATTTCATTCATCAATTCACACTTTTTCGTACACTCCTCTTACATTCCAAGTACCTACCAATTTTGCTGTTATAATCGCCATGTTCGTTTCTTGATGGAGTTATTAGAGTTAGAGCCTGTTTTATAGGGCTATCACTGAGGGTAAAACGTTTTTCACTATGTCCACTCCAAAAGGGAACAGTGTGATTGTATAATAAAAAAAATTTGCATCCTGCATGGATGGCATTTACATGATACCCTTTATAAATGGATTTGTATCTCCTTACTCACACCCCACTAATCATAATGATCACCCCTGCGTTTCTTTCCCATATACATTTCCCTCATTTGGCTGGCCGACCCAAGATCTCCTTGTTTTTTTTTGTTTTGCAATTCACGCTGAAGTATGTGGGTTTTAGTTGTATCATTCATTTTGGGATTTGAACTGCCTCGCCGAAACGTGTCGTTACGTCTAGTGCCTTGCATAACTTCCTCTTCGCCGGGCGCAAACCACCCTTTCTCCCTCATCAACCCCAATCCACCCCTCTCAGCCCTTTCCACCATTTCCACCAACCACCCATTTCCCGGTCTTTCCAAAAGTTAAACTTCCTCCCTTGTCGGACGTCTCTTCTCCACCCCCAACCAACCTACTCAACTCATTCACTTACTCCGACCCCCCCTCCACACTCTCCTTGGCCATCCCCTACCACCCACTCCCTTTTCCAACCCCCTAACCGCCCCAAGTCGTCCCACTCCAATTTAATTGCTTTAATAATAGATTTGCGGCGCTTCGTTCGTTACCGTCTCCCGTCGGTAGCGGCGGCGATGGGGTCCAGTGTGTATTCTTTAATGCCTTCGCCTGCTGGGCAGCGTTTTTATTTTTTCAGGGCATGCATATATAACTCATGCACACGTGGCGCTATGGTTTTATGTTTGCGAGCAAATCGCATGGTAATTTCGGCGCTCATTACCCGGTGATTTGTTCGTTAACATGAATGTGGACCACCTTCAAATCCTACGCTAATGTCTTTCCTCCTGATCTGATGTGCCCATTCACGTGGAACAAGATTATTTTGGAAAACTTCGAGTAAGCATCGATAATATTCATGAAAGTTTGCATGAACTATTGATGGAGTTTTTCGAATATATAGAAGTTCTTTTGCTGAAATCCTATTCATCTGGTGTTATCGTGGAGCGATCCTCGTGACTGGATCAATCATTTTCGGCATTAGCTAGGAAGCTTAGTAAAATTAATTGTCTCTGGAGTGACGTGGTTGAAACGATGAATATATAACATGGAAACAATTTTTCTAGTTTTCTTGATTTTATCTGGGATGAAAGCTTGTCGCCATTCACCACATTATTACGCGATTATGCTCGGTAATGATTATGAGATCCACGCAAACGTTACCCTTTCAATATTTGCCATGCTCTATTTTTTATCTAGGTTTACATACTTTTTATTCGAGGAAGAGAGAGACAAGAGCAGTTCCATTGAATTCATTTGAAAAGCGATGTAAATCAGTGCGGAATACCAACGTGTAAACTTGCGTAATTCATTCGGAGCATCTGGTTAACTTTTTTTTCTCTCATTCCGTGTACCCTCATATTACCCTTTTCCTTTTGTGCTCTTATTTTACTCGGCATATTTCTTCACACTCCAAAACAAGAGGATTTTCATCACCCAAGCGGCGTGCCTACATAATTAATGCCATAATTTCCGACGAAAACCGATTTTAAAAAAATTGAGCTTATGCAATAAGGGCCATCTCCGGAGTATAAAAATTTACATTCTCGTTCCAATACATCCTCTACCCTGTGTGGCCTTGGTAATAATGAGATTCCGCATTCCATATTGTTGTGCTCATTAAAATTTATGACGTGAGAGATGTGGATGAAAAGTAGCTTTATGGAACCTAAGCATTCAAAATCAGTACACCGCGAAACTTGGGAGCGAAGTCTAAATAATAACAAATAATTTTTCTCTGAAAATAAATGGGGAATCCCTCCACGTTACAAAAGTAGATGAAAAAGGTACCATTTTTATCATTTTAGCCTTAGTGCGAATGAAAATTTCAATGAAATAGGAGCGGCCACTGATAGTGGTCAGACTGAGGTAACTAAAGAGCGAACGAAATTAATGAAGACACATTTTAAAAATTGAATAAGTTATCTGAATATTTATTCGTTTAAAAACTACTGTCGCCTAAAGTTATTATAAGATTTATTTTTCTTTTTAGAAAGTAATAAGATATATGACTGAGAATAAATTCTGCGTGGAAGCTTGATACTAAAGTTATACCATTTTTGAGCTGTTTCTTCTAACCGTATACGTACACTATGCCGAAGAACTTAAAAGCTCTTAATTTTCATAATATAAAAATAGTAACGCTTGTATTTGCATGAAATCCAAGAAGTACTTATCTATTTTCTTAAAATATCGATGTAACACTGACTTTTGGCTATGGTAAAATAGAAATATCGTGGTAATAGTGATAAATATTCTGCGATAGAAATAGTGAATATAGTTTCTTAAGCCACCTTTTAATGCCAAATTCTGCGTAAACTAATCACGTTTAAGCCTTGAGTCATTTTCTATTTAGAGGTCAATGAAATAAACTCCCATTGTGTATTTCACCAAATGTGACGACCAAGCCATATTCATCAAATTAACAATTTGCAATCAGGGAAGTCTTCGTTTGCTGTGATGGTGATGTTCCATTCCTAAAAGTTACAATAGGAAGAAAGCTTCATCTTAGGGCAAGGGCGGGCGAAACTTCTTTAATGAGGAAACGGGAAAGGTAAAATACGTTGAGGTAAATGAGAGTAGCACGGAATGGAGAAAATAAATATCTTTGTAGCTTCAATCGTGGTGTTCTGCCAAGAGATGAATATCATGACGTAAAAAACTCGGTCAACATCGAAGCGGAAGCTGAGCCCGACGGGAAGGAGGAAAATACCAAATCGATCTTATCCGTGTGCCATAGGGTCACGGAAACCGACGGAAATGTGAAAGAAAGATGTTTCTTTTTTGAAGTGAGGCCTCACATCGAGTTTGCTACAAGAATTGGGACCACTTATAGTCTAGGTATATTTTGGATGTTTTATTTCCCGGCTGAAAAAATTGAAGAAAATCTGCGCGCTTTGATAAAAAAAACTTGCTAAAAGAAAGTGTAATACAAACAACTATTTAGAGACTTGGATGATGGAAGTTAGGGACTCAGAGGTCACCTAGGCTTGGGGATCTAGAATACTGTAACTTGCGATACCTTGCGTTTGGACGGAGGATATTATTTTAGCCCCACATTTTGGCTCAAGGTTGAGCCTATCGAAAGTATTTATAAGTTGGAATTTTCAATAAATGCAATAACGATTAGAGGGCTTGCTAGACCTCTTTTATGGTGTTTGTAGGCTTAAAAAGGTGGGGTTGGAATTCTACTGCCAATGACTTCAATAGTACGAATACATGTATAAAGTATTTCGGGTGCAACCACCTAATAATTCTATTGGTTTTCCCTTTTTTCAAGTTTTTGAGTGTGAGATCTGGAAGTATTTTGTTATAAAGATTTGATTTCGATTCGACGACTGAATTTGTAAGGAAGAGAATATGATCAATGGAGTAGAATGCTTTCGATAATCTAAGTTAGGTAGCACCTAGTTGTGTTTTATTGGGTATGAAACTGACGGCATGAAGCGGAAAAACTGCTTAGTTGGTTAGACAAGAGACTGTTAATACTATCCGTCAAGAATATATATTAGCCTTTGTGATAAAAGTTGGAACGATGTAATTATTTGATATTTGTTTTTCATAATTTTTAAGTGTGTAATTTTTGTTAATTCATGATATTTTACAGTAGATATTCAAATATCGTTTGATGTTCCCTTTTTTAAAACTTTTTTAATCCTATGAAAGGTTATACATTATTAAATTTTACTACTTGCGAACTTAAGGAAATATATTTGCTAAAAAAATTCATTTTAATTTTCTCATTCCTGACGAAGCAGCTAAATTAGTTCCGCCTCCATGTAAAAAAAACCAGTTTCTAGGCTAAATGGGTTTCTTCATTACCTCATGAATTTGATTTAGTAATCCCCAGAGCAGTCTCTCGAATGTCCGTTTCACATTTGAAACCATCTGGTCCTTTCAACTCTTACTCGTGTAATTGACGTTTCATTCCGTTTCAAAGGCTAATTTTGATTAATTACTCTGCAGTTATTTAATCCTGAGTCAGTCTGTTACACTAATACATTTTTCCGTCAGAGTACGGTATGTACTTTTAAATTTCTTAAAATTCGTGTGCAAGCGGTACCATTAAATGGCAATTACTTGTGGAAATTACTTCAAAGACGTTTAAGTAATACCTCTGATAAGAGTACCGCGCTCTATGATAAAACATTTTCTCATTGCTCATTTATCTTTTTTGAAGAGAATTGAATGGAGTTAAAAAGTTTTCAGGTGAAGTTAAATTTGAAGTTAACTCGAGTCGTTGTCCATGAAGAGAAGAACTTTCGTCGTTATAGCTTGCGTACGCTTACTTTTCTAACTTTTTACTGTGAGCTGATAACGCAACCGTAATTACCACGCATTACTCCTTATAATGCTCGAGTTCTGCTTACTTATGAGTACGTTTGTGAACCGCAAGAGCTTTGGAAAGATCAAAGTTGTAATTGATAGTCACATAATTCCATGGGCGACGTTCTCGCTTGATAATCAAAATGTCCTGGTTTAGATCTACCTTCGATTATTAGTGTTAAAGGTGTATATGCTGTACTCTGATTTTTCATGTAGGCTTAATCTCGCCAAAAAGTAATAAACTCTTGTGTGCATAGGAAATATTAAAAAAAATCATTATGCGATTCGTGCACTTTTATCGATTTTAACATCAAGGATCTCATTGAGGCTTAAGGCTACTCATTGCATAAATCTTATGAGTATTGTTTAAAGCGACTCTCGAAAATTGTAGGTCTTCTCAGGATTATCAATTGCTACTGTCTATATATTAATATATTAATTCATTTTCAACGAACAAATAATGTATTTTTATGTTAGCGAGGCAATGATATAATTAACAAAACATGACTTGGAAATCATTGTCGAAGGCCTGAATGTTCTTAAATATGTGTGTGATCGATTTATTAACGCTTGAAATTCTGCCATCAGTGAATAATATTTTATTTTGTCCAAAGACCAGAGGGGAATAACTCGTCTCGAGCAATTCTGCTCCTGTTGATGTAGTGTGCTCCGAAAGGCTGCGTAGGGATCTTGAATAATTAATTCAATCATCAAAATTGAATGACGCTTTTCATTTCCCTTTATAATACGAGTATAATTAGTACAAGTATTTGGACTACAATTAGTAGCTGATTCTAAAAGAATTGGACTTGCAGTACAATTTATTTTCTTACGGTCAGCATAATCTCGAGGTTCAATTTTAGCTAATTTTAAAACATTTTCTCATTTAATTATTTAAATGCGTCAAAGAGGCGGCATCTGCTGCTCATATATTGCTTAATATTTCTATAACAGTTGATTTTCAGTTATGTATGCTCCAAATATCTGTAACTGGAGTCATCAGTGCTGCGATGTTTTCTGATAAATTTTACCAATATTTCAAAAAATTAGTATTTTTGTCCTCACTGGGGGTTTCATTCAGGCATCAACTCTATACTCTTGCTCCCTTTTTACCTCGTTACCGTTTCTAAACTTTGTAGGTATATGAATAGACGATGTGTTCGTACAAAATTATAATGATGTGGATGGCCTGTTTTTAATTGAGAGAAACGCTATCGACTGATGTTGACTAGGGTAAAACTTCCGGTTAAAATAATTCAACTGGCTCCGAGGGCGGATTAAAATGAAACATTTTACTAAGTTTTAGAGAAGGGCGAAGTTTCCTCTCCGTAGGGAGTTAGGTATTTTCTATACGTTAAACATTTAGACGTAACCTAAGGTTTTCTGCATAAGACACCCCCCGCGTGTCTATGCTCATTAATTGCCCAATTTTTAGTGTGGATTTTACTTAATTCTTGTTAACTAAGACGTTTAGAACTGTAGTCCTCGGAGGTGCTATTCTATTATATCAATCCTTTCGCTATTTTGAAATTTCAAACTAATATCTTTTTAGGAGTTTTTAAAAAATCATGTAGGTATCAGACACTAGTCACACTTTTATTCCTTCTTGATGTTTCCTCTTTTCACCGTGTAGAAAATTTGGAAATGACTAGAAGCGGTGATTTGAGTGCGGATTTAATGAACATTTGTACAGAAACAGCATATTTTTTATTGAACGAAATTTATTGGACCCTAATCTGTTAAAAATTTCGAATGGAAAGATTTTTAACGATTTACTAGAAGGAATTAAAATTTAACTTGCAATTAGTTCGGGAAAGGAAAGTTATTTTATTTTCCGCTGGGAAGTAGGTTTTTAAGCGACGATCTATTGGACATAACTATATCTTTTCTGTGAAAAATGGGGAGATATCCATGTGGTCACATGTTCTCATAAATTGCAAGGTTTTTAAAACGACGGTTTATTCTAAATAATGCACTCTGAATTCCGATGTAGCCATAGTTCACTCTGTCCGTTTACGATCAACCTCATCTGTAATTCAAAAGCCAGTGCTGATATATGCACACGAAGCTCGTAACCGATATTCAGACAAAAGTTATTCTGTAGCATAATCTAAGGTTTCAGGCGTGTTGGAATGGAAACGGAACATAACTGCAATTAATGAAAATGAGCTATTTCCACAGGTATAACTTTTATTGCACGACCGGTTTTGCAATAGCTATTTTGTCTTCTCCTTGAATTTCCCTCGTCAGATAGTAGAATGTAGAAAAAAAAACGTTGCATTATGAATTTGGCAATTTGTTGATTTCGGAAAACGCAAGTGACTTAGCTGAAATTCGTTAAAAATTTTAATGAAAGTAATTAAATTGGCTCTAACGGCAGCCTTAAAATTAAGCATTTCACGTAACTTGCGAAACGAGAGGATTTATTTCCTCCGGGTTGATCAGTAGGTAGGTAGCTTTTACACGACCAGTTTTCTCTTTGCTTTTTTGGTGAGGGATCCCATCTATGCAGATATTTGTGTTCGTGAATTTCAAAATAGTTTTAATGAAGATTAAGATTCTTTTATATACTCTGTTGGTCCCTGTAACCATAATATCCTGTCGCAATACTTTACAGTTAACTCCATCACCATTTCATTGGCTAATACGGATGCAACTACATGGAACATCTACCCATATATTTTGGCATTAATTACACTGCCGGAATCCCAGAATTTTCTTCGCCATCGCCTAAAAACGCCAAATGGGAGTCAAGAGTTACTTTTCCTACGCAATTGAAAATACCTTTATGGATAGTTTGCTGTATTTAAGAGCCATTGACCTACAAAAAATTAGTAGAAAAATTTTGAATTCAAGGAATTTAATTAACTTTTGACGAATGACAAATTCTCTTCTTCGGGCGGAATAGCGTATAAGTGAATAGTTTTAAAATGACGAATTGTTGACGTGGCAGACGATTTCTGGGTAGGTATATAGATGTACCATCTGTGGGAATGCTCGTGTTCTTAAATTTTCAATTTTTTGGAAATGTACAGCTTCAGTTATGCACGCTGTCGGTCTTTGCAACTGTGATATTAAGTTCCTCATTCTTTCCAACGAATTCTACCATTATTGCAATAACAACTACCAATGTATTAACATGAGGCACTAAACTGGCTTCCGCTCTGGTGTTTTCCCTTTTAATTTTCCGTATTACACACTCTAAACTTTCACGAAATCATAATTACTGGGACGCGGGACAGACTTGTTTTTTTCCTCTGGGAAACGTAATCCGAAATTGGCTAAAAAAGTGGAACGGAATAAATTTTAATTGGTTCCAAGGACGGCTTAAAATTAAGCATTTCCCTTAGTTTGTGAAACGAGAAGAATTTCTTGTTTGTGCGGGGAAGTAGGTGAGTAGATTTTGATGTGACGAATCATAGGGCGTCACTGACGATTTACAGCGAAAGTGGAAGGGCAGGGTGTCCCATCCATTGAGGACGAGTTCATCCTAGACCCCTCCCACAACCCAAGCGAAAAACCTTCTCTACTTTAAGAGGACCCTTCCACTGATACACTTTCATCCCACAATTCCCCCCGCCACCTCATCCCTCCCACTCACTCTTCCCTCCCTACCCGCTTGATGGAATTACTCGGAGAAATAATTAATCACGAGCTAATAAATTTCGAAATTTCTCATCACCTCTAATCCCCTTTCCCTTCAATTCTCATCCCGCCCATCCTTCAAACTCGTATCTACTCTCCTTGGCGACGCCAACTACTTTCGAGTTGCCTTTCCGATAATGATTCCTGGGGATACTCAAATAATCCTCTCTTCCTCCTCCTCTCCTCCTTCGCTTCTGCAAATAGAAAATATGTTTAAAGAGAGAGAGAGAGAGGGAGGGGAGAGGGAGGTGGGGCAGGGGGCAAAAACCGTTAATGGAAAAGGATGCCCTCGTCTTCCCAATGGGTCGAGGGTACTGGGATTTGCCCCTAGATGGTGCTGGCTGTTTTGTTAGGGAGGAAACGAGTGGATGAGGAAAGGAAGAAGTTTGAAGAGGTGAAGAAGAAAATCTTAATATTTTTGCCTGCTTTCGTCCGTACTCGGTGTGAACAACGGTGGTCAAAACTACCTCACATATACCTCCACTACTATATTGTGAAATATGTGCTTCTGCCACAGTCTTAGGCTTATCTTCAAGTCTTCAGTTCTTCAGTATGGCCAATCAACTGTGCTTTTGAACGCTAAATTCGGTTAATAATTGACTACTGAGCGAAGTAATGCCATAAGGACATTAGATGTACGTGACGCTGATATTAATTCCCCAATGACTCATATGTAGTGACAAGGAATAAGTTTTACACCCTTTGAAGTTCATCTGAGAGACGTTGTTTTCATCCATGGCCAGTTCCTGCGTTTTCCAGAGTTATAGAGAAGGTTGGGTGCGGTTACATGCAGGTTAAATGCACAAATGCTGCTTTGAATGCTAATGTTTATGCAGAAAATTCTGTTTTCTAAAAGATATTTTTGTCGTCGATATAATATATTACGGAACGGTAACATTGTAAACTTGCAGTCATACATGCACTATGTATTTCTCTTCTAATTCAAATTGTTCCGTTAGCCTGTTCATGCTAAAAGTTAAACCGGGAATTTTCATGCTGTTATAGTAAACTATGATGATATACGTTAATAACCATGGGTTTGTTGTAATATTGAGCCCTCTCACAAATGAATGCTAATTAGAATTAACTTATTTTTCCTTTTACTTAACCTGTTCTCATTTCCTTAACGTGTTTATTTTTGCTACATTTTCTCAAGCTCGACTCGCGAGTTATTTAGTATTACTCGGGGTACATCGTTTTAGACATATGTCAAGGCAATTTTTTATTGCATTCTGCGTTTGGCATGAAATTATAATGCTATATTTAACGCTTTAGACAGTACATATAATTCAAAATAAAATCGTAGAGTAGGAAAAAATGTATAATGTAATGACTAACCTGTTTTTTTCCTCCATATTTAGGAAAAATATTCGAATTTTCGTGTAAAACACGCTAGTATTTTAGAATTTTTTTTGCGTTATGTGGAATAATATTCCTAATTTTCACCTTCACACAAAAAATGAATTGTTAAATTGAATTATCCGATAGCCACAAAAATAATGCGATGAAGGATAGAATTTTGGAGGTAAAATGAGCCTGGCCCAGATTTAAATAGGATAAGCAAATAGTTAGTTTTCCTAGGAAAAGGGAAAAGTAGAAGAGGAGGAAGAAAGGAAGAAAACGGGAAAACTGCGAGTGGAAGAGGGCAGGAGAATGAGGGATCCATGAAAAATAAAGCGAGGAATGACTTGAGTCAAACGCACTGTTAGCATTCGCGAATGGCATTCCTCGGACCCGCTTCGTGTTACAACGATTTCCGTGAAGGTCCTCGTCGCTCTACAAAATTAATGTAAGTCTGTTTATATAAGCCGAAGGAAAACTTTATATTCCTAACTGAATAATTGTGAAAGGGAATATGAAAACAGAGTCTGAGATGGAGTATGGTGAGATTGTTTCGAGCGAAGCTGTGTGACCTGGGTCTTCAGTTTTGACGTATTTATTCTGGACGTAATGAAAACAATTTGACTTATGATGAAACGTTTTCTTCGGGGACTACAGCGTATAAGATATAGATACATTTAAAATGTTGGAAAAAAAGCAAGAAATTTAATCTTGGAAAGTACTCAACTAAAATTATGTCTTTTGCGGAATGAAATAGTTGGGACGCAACTAATAAATATGGTATAGGTATACCCGACTTAGAATATTGCATGAAGAGGTACATGAAATTTCTAGTAGAAGGATTGAAACTGTGGATGAAACGAAAAAACAAAAGTAAAATTTGATGTGAACTTTCTATTTCCGTTCCACATCTGCGAGATATTTCTCGTCGGGTTTATTGCTAATTGTAAGTAATATTTATTTTAATGTTATATGCTTTCTTCATTGGCTACATAAATTGTTCGGTCAGATGTCTGATGTATTGAATATGAGTGATGGACGGGTTAAATTTGCGTTCATGGGTAAAGTGGAAAGCCATGCGATAACTACTAGTATGTGTGTGTATTAGGGTGGCTCTTATTTTTCAAAATTGAGAAAAGTTATGTTTTCTACCCCTCAAAATGATCGAAGTGGGGTGTGAATTCACGTGTTAAAATTCTGTCACCATTAGTTATCGGGAACCCGTGCCCCAAGGGCCCTTTATACTTCGAAACTAAATATTCGTTTTTTTGGACAGAAAAAAAGCATATACTAAGTAAAATGTAAGAGTAAAGTTCATTAGGGCCGAAATTTCGTTATTTTTTACGCATCTTGATGCGTTTCTGAGATATGGGCCCTCGCATTTCGAGTGCCCTCCCCAGGGCGCCACCCCGGCCGCTGCACCACCGACCCTAAGCCCTAACCATTCGATCCCCTCCGAGACTCTACCCCTCCACTCCCTCCCCGTACTGGGGCATCGTGGGACCCTCACTCCCAGCTGGCGTCCAGGGGAACAATTGTCTACCGATTGATTGCCTCTCGAACAATAAGTGGTGTCTCGTGGTCTCACATTTTCTGAAGTTATTGATAATAGTCAAATATTAACAGCTATGGAAAGAGGTAGTACAGTTTCAGCTTTATTTTTTGATCAACTTTTCAAATTTTGACGTATTGACTCCCGAAGTAATTGAGGTGATTGATGCTGCTAAGGTTAGCAGTAGAGCAGCTGTGAAGATTTTAGCAGCCGCATCACTGACACTAAAGAAAGATATAACGCAAACCAATATCAAGCGTCATTCCCTGCAAAGAGAACGGGTAAAGTTACGTGACACATCTGCTAAAAAAATAAAGGAACAATTTACACCAGATCGTATGCTCTCTGTGCACTGGGATGGGAAGATTATTAAATCTCTTTCAGGGGTAGCTGTTGAGGAACGGCAAGCTATCATAGTTTCTGGGATAACTACTAATCAAATGCTGGGTTCTCCAGCTCTTTCCAGTGGCAGAGCTTTGGCGATCGCTAATGCTGTGGTGGACGCCTTCAAGCAATTGATAGTGGAAAATAATGTCAGGGCCATGTCCTTCGATACAACAAATGTAAATACATGTAGGTTCAGTCGAGCTACGTTAACTTCCCCATAGTATCGAAAAATTTATTTTCAACTTTTAAAAGGCATTGGGAAGCAATGAAAATGTTAAATTATCTTGACGTTGCCATTATCAACTATGCAAGAAATCAGATCAAGGTAACATCAGCAGTTAATTAATCGATTCATGATGATTTTCTCTTGCAATATCAAAGCTTTTTAGCATTTAAAAGGCATTTAAAAATTCCACTCTTCAGGTAGGACAGCCTCGAGATGATTATCGAGATTTACTGGAGCTTTGTATAATTTTTCTTGGAGGAGTTCCTCCAGGTGGAATCAGATTTAAGCGGCCGGGACCAATGTACAATTCTCGATGGATGTCTAAAGCCATTTATTCAATTAAGGTGTGGCTCTTTCGTGCGCAAGTCTCCTTAAGCCGGGCTCAGGAAGATGGCCTCCTGCATGTTTCACTCTTTATTGTAAATATGTACATTAAAATGTGGCTTTCCGCTCTCTGTGCTCCCTCTGCTCCAAACTATGATTTTCAGTTATTGAAAAGGCTCATACAGTATGGTAGCATTAGTACTACCATTGCAAAAGCTGCTCAGATGAGGTTTTTGAACCTTTTATGATACTTTAGTGAAGAGGTCGTGGGGCTCTCAATATTTGACAGTTCTCTTCTTGGTCTTGAAAGAGAAAATATCATTAAATGTTGAAGGATGCGTAAAGGAAGCGATGAACTACCAAAGAAAGCCTCACCCCAACTTGACACCCTGCTGGCGTCGACTTTAGCGGATTTCACCTCCACGAATTCTCGTTGTAAATTGTGCGAGAATGTGATAACCATTCTGATTGCATGAACGGCTTGCAATTTGTTGGTCATCTTCAAGTAGTAAATGATAAATCAGAGAGGAGTGAACCTACTCCAAGAGTTTAACAAATCTGTTATCAATAAGGAAGAAAGCTATCAAAATTTGTTATTGAATGTCAATTTTCATCGGAGGACAAATAGCGTGCGCAACGGTACTTTAATTGCAAAATATGGATTGCCAAAGGGTGAATAGTGTAACAAGGGAAAGTAAATAAAGTTTTAAAAATTTATAATTGCCTGTGTACTACATTATTTGCAAACTGTTTTATTCAAATGGTATTTATTCTCCACCTCTTTTTATATATGGTGCAAATGTCATGAGTTTAGGTCAAATAATATTTTTATATTTTTAAACTTTTGCCGACGTTTCGGATTTTTATTCATCCATCTTTAGGGCTATAAATAGTGATGCAATAATGTTTAATATTTGATAGTTCTTTTTTGATTACATAATGGTTAATTTACAGTTATTAAATATAAAAATACATAGACATTCAAGATTGTTACCTTTAAAGTTTGGTGCTGTTTTTATTTACAATTTCAATTTGGTTGCTTGGATCCAAAATTTCTTTGTTGAAAAGTTATGTGTCATTTATTAAATTATGATAAATTTTGCTTAGATAAGTAATGTCTGTTCTTTTCTCCGTTGTCTCAGGCGTAACTTTGTGGAATTTGCTTAGCATATTGAATGAAAAGCCGTAACTTTGTCGGCTGTAAAGCCGTAACCTGATGATGACGTGCTACGTCGAAACCCGGGTCGTTTGCAATAAATATATGTGGAATCACAAAGTTACGGCTTTTCATTCAAAGTCTGTTCTTTTATTGCAACTTTTTTTATTTCTGGATACATGGTACATTTCTTTGAATAATCTTTTTGATAAATTCATAGAAGTTAATCCATGTGTGAAGTAAACTTTTCGTACGCTTAACTTTTCATTTTATCTTCGAAAACTGTTAACACATCAGTTTTTCCCTCTTTTAAGTTAAGCGCAATCCCCATACCATGCTGAGGGTTTTACGGAAATTATGTAAAGTCAATGAAAAAATAATAATACTGTCGCAACAACCCCCTCGTTATGCATTAAGATCATGATAAACGAGATTTTACTAGAATAGAGGTCATGTAAATACCTGGAATACTCCTTGATTTTGAAAATTGAAATCCTGTAGCCACCCTATAATCATTTAATAAAAAATAAACGAAAATTTCAGCGTGTTAAATTGTCCAGTGATAAAAATGCAGTCGCAGGGAAAACTGAAACTCAAGCTTGAGCGAAAACGTGGACGAGGCGAGATAGCGGCATTGGAAGCGAAAGCGCCCAGGAGGGAAAGGAATTAGCGAATGAGGAGGGTGTTAGTGTTAAGGGACGGAAAGGTTACTCTTGGATATCGGAAATCGAATGCCCAAGGTACTCAACGCCGTTGGAAGAGGGAGCAAGATGACGAAGGACTAGATCGACGGAAAAGGGCGAAGATTTTTGGGCAAAGAGGAGAGATATGAAGGAGTCCATAAAGATGAGAGCTAAGAAAGAAGAGATAAGTGGGCAGAGCGCTGTGATGAGGAGGAGGAAGATAACGACGGGTCGATCTTCACGACATTTCTCGCGATTGGCTTTCCCCCTGGCATTTCACGTCCCTTGTGTACTTTGTAGTCATATTCCATCGTCATAATTCCACCGAATTAATGGCCGGTCCTTGGACAGTTGTGCATTGGCCCCAGCTTTGGGGTATTCTCAGACGTTGTTGCACGAAAATATCTATATTATATCCCGAATCCCTCTAAAATTCCTCTTATTGTTTTCCTTCCTGACATTTATCGAAAATTTATAGAATATAATAGAATTTTATTTAATTCCATCTGCAGAACATTACATTAAAAAAATAATTAAAAATATCAGCGGAAGCTTTATGTGGGCTCCAAGGTCAAGACCTGAATTGAGCCACCATAATTGTTTAACATGTTCCCTTAACATTCGGTGTGCAGTGATATAATGTACTCCTCATTTCAGTAACACGAAGTCAGGAAATAACATTTAACATCATCATAAAACACAACCTTTAACCATTTCCAAAATTTCAATTTACATTTGGTTGCGGTAAAATTGTGAACTTTTAATCCAGTACAATAGAAACAAAAATCATTGGAACATTGAAAAGCATTCAACATTTCCAATTGACAGAAAAAATCTATAAATATTTTACAAAATTGTTACCATTTAATCTACTGTTTCCCTTGATTCTACAGTATTCTTACCTCTTACATGTATCGTAACCCTACAGTGTGACCTTCATCCGAGCCACAGCCTACCACGATGGAAACACTGGTTCCCGATCAGTCACCGAAGTTGAGCATCCTTGACCTCGGCTCGAAATTAGAGGGGCGATCCTCCTGTTCGGTCGGAGTGCTGTTTCCTCTGTCTGCGCGTGGAAGACAGTATGTGCGAAATGACCTTAGTAGTCGGATCACGTTAAATACTACTACGATCTTCATTCCGTTTTGCTGCTTCCTTCGAGTTCCCTCAATAGTCCCCCTTCCTCTTTTACCATATCAACTTGTTCTGATTTCTTCTCTTTCCTCATTTAGCCGACTCTTTCCATCCTTGCACTCACCAACGCCTCAGTCGACGCTCATCCTTTACCTCATCAACCTAGTTTCTCAGCCATATAACGCTTTCATCCATGATTTCTAATGTAACCAAACTTCTGTGAAAGTCTTTCTTCAAATATACCATGTTCATTTCCTTCTTTTTAGTATACGCTCCTTTGCTCTGTGTCCTCAGAACTCTTTATTCTCAACTTCATTCTCATCCAGATTGATACTTAGATATGTGACCTGTTTCACTCTTCCTATTTCTACAAATTTAACGCTTGATATTTGCATAACATTTTATGTTAACGCCAACGCATTATCCGAACAAGTATATTTTTTAGCTTGCTATTTTAAAATTATATAAATGTCACGCAGTAATACCTGAAACTTTTATATGCATCTATGCCGCATGATGAAGTTTACATATTCCTATCTTAATATTTATTCTAGCCCTGCTTCATACTTTGCGATGAGAATTGCGTCAGGATGAGAATATCGGTTAAATATAATGTTGGGCACATTCATTTCATCACCATCCTTTCCTCAATTCAGTTCCCACTGACTGAGATTCGGGTGAGAGAGTCTGTGACATTAGTTACAGTACGTACCTGTGCCTGTCAATTGCTGCCTTTCCCTTATACATATCAAATCTATTCATACACAAGTAAAGGAAATAATTTTGAGAAAAAATAGTTTAGTTTTTTTATTTGTTAAATAAAGTTCCCAATTAAAGATATAATTTTCCTGTTTTAAGTAGAAAAATCATTTATGATACTACCAAGTCTGTTTCGTTTGTTATTTGATGAATTATCGATAATGGAGAAGGATTCTTTGATCGTTGATTGTAATATTGTAGATTTTAACTTTCGGGAGAGTCTATAGATAGTTTTACTCTTCTTATTGTTAATGCCTAGTATTTAAATATTTTTATGCCAAAAATGAAGCCATAGGTGGACCCTCCCATAGCTACGCTTTTGGAGAGAGTTAGAAGGAATGGAAAAATATAACTCGTTAGCTTTCCATCTCCTAAGGTGTTCCGATCATCAGGCCGCTATTCACTTCAGGGTCGGAGATTTAGGACTTCTCTTTTCCTCTTCTTCAGGGATCAGTGCTGAAAAGGCTTGAGTAGGAGAAAGGGTAAGTGGAGGAATGGGCTGTGAGGGGAGAGTGAAGAAGGCGAAGTTTTTATGCGACACAGGCGTGGAGAGATTTTTGGAGGTTCCATCGTGGCTTCGCGAATTCACCTTGACGAGAATTTCCACTTTTTTTAAGTGTAATTTAAAACGTTTTGCTTTAGATTACCGCATTCTTAATAATTATGTTGAAAAGTAAAAGTCAAGAACTGAAGCCCTTTGCCTTCTTTGTATTGCACTATCCCGTTAGGTCATCAATAATTGCAGTAATGCGCTAATACATTTGAAATATAAATTGTGAATGTTTCTTCATGTAATTTGTTTTTATGGAAGAATTTGTCAGTTTTTCTCAAATATAACTTCCTTGTACATAGTGGATAAATATTTCTCCATATGTCAACCATTTTCGCTTTTAAGCTCTTGAAAGTTTAATGTGTGACAGTGAAAATAACGTGCCAAAGCAGGAATCTGATGGCTTTATTAGTTGGGGGACACCTTTTTTTCAATAAGCTGGAATATTTATAAAAGACATAAAAAATCGAATTCATGTGAAAATGACTTTATTTGTGAACCAAACGTTAACTTTCAACATCACCCTTTCTCCTAATCACGCTTGAAATTTCATTAATGTGGAAAATGCGTGCATTTTGTGAATATTAATGTCCTTATCAATTGATTAACAATTTTTGTGAATAAGTGATACATTACGTGTGCATTCAAATGGGAAAGGTTGTTCATTTCAAGATCCGTCTCGTTTTATTTCACAATGATCATCGGAGATCTTCATTATGAAGTTAGGCTCGCTGCAGCTCTCCTCACTCATTTTATTTTCAGCTTAGAGCTACACTTTTTATTGGACATCCTTCATAATTTGCTTAGTGAGTTGTCTCCTTTGTCTCCCTCGGCTGTTAATCTCATTCCGTTATTGTTTTTGGGAAATGTTAATTTAGCGATACTTCATTCGTATTTTAATTTGGATTTATTTTCAATTTACTTTTATTTAACTTTACTGAAGCTGCCTATTTAACTGTATTATAATTATGTGTACAGCAAATTCACGATTATCCGTGTGTGGATTATCCGCGCAACTTTCCTAAAAATTTCGACATTCCAATGGTAATGACAAAAAAGTGCTTCAAAATCTGGATATGGTTAAAAGTATTCTTAAATCACTCTATTTAGCCATTCATCAGTTTTATTCTTTTTATTTAAAATGATTTTTTTTCAGACGAATTGAATTACGTAGTACGTTTATATCACCATCACATCTTCACTGTTTCTCGGCTACCAATATTCTTCGAAAATCCGTGTTTCATCTTATATTCTTTAGCACGAGAAATAGGGATTTGACTGTTTTATAGATATTCCAATCTACATTTTTAGTGTCCTGTTATTATCGTTAGGTACGGGTTAGAGCAGAGGATGAAAGATGAGGGAAGGAAGGAGTGAATGCGGGGGTGGAGAAGGTTAAGGGGACACAAGCGTGGGGATAGAAGTTTTTTTTGGGGATAAAAAAGAAATAAAAGAGTAAAGAGGGTGGGGGGTTAGAGGGTTTGGGGTAGGAGGTGGGGTGATGGGGGTGGGAGGATTTGCTTGGTGGTCGTCGCGGTGGTGGAAAGGAAGGAAGATGATGATGACGATGATGATAGGGGATGGAGATAGTGTGTATGGGCGTGGGACGATGGAAGGCAAAATGTGGCGCCGGGACCTTCCAAGGGATATGGCAATGTTCAGATCATATATCGAATTGTGATGTTAATTTTTATCGCGAAAATTGCGGTGTATCGCGTACAATGACGCATTGAATCGCACGTACCGCATTTCATCACGCACTGCGTTGTATCGAATAACTCGAATAGCATCCCCTTCGGGTAATTTGAGCGAGATTTTTTCCTAATCATGAAAGACTGATTAAAGATAGTGAAATTCGATTTTGAAATTGAAGCAGTTGTATGAAGTGTGAGGAGGAAATGCTTTTGATTATATCTATGCAAATGTAGTAATATTATTTATGCAAATTTAGTAGTTTGTTTATGTTTATGTAGTCATATTATTTACGAAAATTTAGTGATATTACTTGTGTAAAAAAACTTTGTTTTTATGACTGAAACTTTATCATTAATTAATTAAATTTACGTATATGAACCTTTAACTGGACCCTTTTCACTCCGTGCACTGAAAAAACTTTCACAAGAATGTTTTTTAACGATTTTATGTAAAGTAGTGCAGTGAGTATTAATTTTATATCTAATAATTGATAAAACATACAAAATACGAACACGATACATTTCTGAAACAATCTGTGTGTCGACTTGTTATAAATGTTTTTATAATGTCCATAAGTGGCCCACAGCAATTCCAAATCCTATGGAAAATGTCTTCAATGTTTTGGCAAATATCTCGAAAAAAAGGCAATAAGTGGCTGATATTTTGGTGCAGTTGAAAAATGGAGATATTTTTTATGGAGAGGCCAATTTAATTTAATTTTATGTTTTGTGATATCTAGCTCAAACTCCCTTTCACATCTTATGGCATTTCATCTCACTGCATTGAACCGGTTCGTAGAACATCGCGTATCGCACTGTATCGAATGTGTTGCGTTCCATCGAATTTCGTGTTACTGCGCATATCGTGTTGAACCACATATGAAATTGCATTGCAAGAACCGCATATCACAATGCATTTCATGTTCACTATAACGGCTAAGATCATTTCGCGCTTACTGTGTATCACTTTTAGACTGGAGAAATAGCTCTTTTTACAAATTAGACGATCACCCATCCGAAGTCGAGCTGAGCTCTACGATGCACATTTTAATATTTTTCAAGTAAGCCGAAGCATGTTCTTGGACAATATTTCATTTAAGTGCATCTGTTTATGCGTTGGAACTCTAGATGCAGACTGTAATTGAAATTATGCAAGAATTATATTTTTATTTTTTCCTTAATTAAAGCATGTTATGACTAGAGTTTTCGGCACGGTATTCGAATTTTGGACTAAATACATTGAAATAAGTTTTTTTCGAATAGTGGACTCAGATTGACTCCTTGATATTTGTTATCAACAATTATAACGATAAGAAATGTATTACTTAGCGTTTAGGAGAAAATATGTACATATGTAATCGGATTATTACGAAATTTATGTCATGTGCCAGGCTACGTGTTAAAATAGCATTTCATTGCCAAGAAAATGAATCGGTATGATGCAATTTAACAAAAATATTATCTATTTATATCACTAATGAGATCTCTACATAAACAAACCCTCAACGTCAACCCTCTTAACTTGGGTATTACAGCGGTAACCGGTGTTTCCATCGTGACAGGCCAGGTTGGACCATATCGCTGTCTATTTCATCACATTGTGATGCCATATATCGAATCGTCCGGACTATTAACATCGAAATGCTACATTTTTCTTCATATAACTAATCGAAGGTCGATGCGTAGTAACATAGCGCTGGCCCACTCAAGTGTTGAGTGTGTGGGGCTGGACTTCAATGCGTTGTGCGCGTTACTGAGTGGGCGTACCCGTGTTGCCAAGGGGACGGAGGGGCGGCGGGAGGGGCGGCGGTGGCATATACGGCGATATATGGAGAGGGAAAGGTGGGTGGGAAGGCAAGGAGGCAGGAAGAGGTGGAGGGTGGGAGGAGCCATCGACCGGTTCCAACGCGCTCCACTCATCGCGGGTTAAAGTTACCTGAGAGAGGCTGTGAAAGAAGAGGAGGACAGAGGATGGAGGGGTGGTTTGTTTGTGGGAAGCGGAAAGGCAGGATTTAGGCCGAGGTTTTTGAGGGGAAAAAAATTATTTTACATGTATAAAAGGCAACGCGTACGTATGTATGGTGCAGTTGCTTGTCGTAGTGATTCAGATGTGCCCCAATAGATGGCAAGCGAGATCCCATGTACGTTCTCCACTAACTGACACATGGTGTGGGCGTATGCATTTTTCAAAAATCACATAAGGGAAACTGCTTACTTAGTAACAGCTCCGCCTGGTTCACCAAAAATGTTGCATACAAAGAAATCTCTGACATTTAGATATTAAATACTGTTTATAATAGTTACATATATTGTTTTCATTAAAAATAAGAAACCATACACATCTATTTAATATTTTACTTTATTCTTTGCTTTTTGGCTATTTCGCCCATGTTTTAGCCACTTTCAGCAGGATTTTCGACTAGTATTACAAAAACCTATATTTTGCGGCCAACAAAGACCCCTCTCCTCTCTCTTTCCAACTTTTCGGCAACTACCCCGTATACATTCAGCGGACCTACCTGTTCGTAAACACAATATGGACCCCTCTCTAATTTTCGTCCCTCATTCATTTTCATTTCTCTTCCTCATATCTTCTCTTGTTTTTCTTTTCCTTTTTTATCTCTCTTTCAACGCCAAAGTCCTCTTCTACTTTTCCTCCTGGCGTCTCGCGAGCTACGGTGACGGGGAGAACCTCGGAATCAGTTCGACGTAGTTTGGCTCTTAAATCCCTGCCCACATGCGTTAGTGCTGCGCCAGATATACGAGAGCTATGGACGATAGTCGGGAGCAACGCAAGCTCGCTGGCCACTTTTTTAAGGCCATCGGTTCCCAACCAGGGAAAGGCATACCTAGACGGGTACGTGATTGACGGTTTAGGGGTATGCGAAAAATAGTTGAATAACGGTGGAAGTTAGTTTGTAGATGCAATAGAACATATATAGTGCAAATTTCTCTAATGTATGGAGTACAATTTCGGAAATAGGTGGTTAAGCGGTGGGAAAATCAAATAGGGTTTTAACCAGCTCTGTGCGATTACCGACAGTAGTAATACCTTGCGCTTCTGCAAGCATCTTTATTGGTGGTCACATATATATATATATATATATATATATATATATATATATATATATATATATACTCAATCATACGAAAATGACGCTCAAAGGCGCGAATAAATTCAAACATTCATAGGAAAATGGAAATGGATAGGTACACATAAAAGGACGAACACAGGGTTTGGTGGGGAAGATGAAAATGAGTCAAATCCAGACAGAAAAAATTTCACCTTAGACGGGATTCGAACCCGGATCTCCCAATTGCCGGTCAGGTGTGCTCCCAGTTACACCACCAAGGCTACTCAATTAGCTTCTGAATTTGACGGGGTTTTATGTCACACCCCATGCCCAATTTGAACGACCCAGAGATGGCGCGCAAGGGCGATTTCACCCACCATATAGGGGACAAACACAATTGGAAGGTTGAAAGGAAAGACGAATACAGACATACAACATATAAAGAGGTGAACAGTACGTTTAAAGGCACGCATAGCCGTAGAAGAAGAAAAGAGCCAACATGGCCAAATATACTCAATCATACGAAAATGACGCTCAAAGGCGCGAATAAATTCAAACATTCATAGGAAAATGGAAATGGATAGGTACACATAAAAGGACGAACACAGGGTTTGGTGGGGAAGATGAAAATGAGTCAAATCCAGACAGAAAAAATTTCACCTTAGCCGGGATTCGAACCCGGATCTCCCAATTGCCGGTCAGGTGTGCTCCCAGTTACACCACCAAGGCTACTCAATTAGCTTCTGAATTTGACGGGGTTTTATGTCACACCCCATGCCCAATTTGAACGGCCCAGAGATGGCGCGCAAGGGCGATTTCACCCACCATATAGGGGACAAACACAATTGGAAGGTTGAAAGGAAAGACGAATACAGACATACAACATATAAAGAGGTGAACAGTACGTTTAAAGGCACGCATAGCCGTAGAAGAAGAAAAGAGCCAACATGGCCAAATATACTCAATCATACGAAAATGACGCTCAAAGGCGCGAATAAATTCAAACATTCATAGGAAAATGGAAATGGATAGGTACACATAAAAGGACGAACACAGGGTTTGGTGGGGAAGATGAAAATGAGTCAAATCCAGACAGAAAAAATTTCACCTTAGCCGGGATTCGAACCCGGATCTCCCAATTGCCGGTCAGGTGTGCTCCCAGTTACACCACCAAGGCTACTCAATTAGCTTCTGAATTTGACGGGGTTTTATGTCACACCCCATGCCCAATTTGAACGACCCAGAGATGGCGCGCAAGGGCGATTTCACCCACCATATAGGGGACAAACACAATTGGAAGGTTGAAAGGAAAGACGAATACAGACATACAACATATAAAGAGGTGAACAGTACGTTTAAAGGCACGCATAGCCGTAGAAGAAGAAAAGAGCCAACATGGCCAAATATACTCAATCATACGAAAATGACGCTCAAAGGCGCGAATAAATTCAAACATTCATAGGAAAATGGAAATGGATAGGTACACATAAAAGGACGAACACAGGGTTTGGTGGGGAAGATGAAAATGAGTCAAATCCAGACAGAAAAAATTTCACCTTAGCCGGGATTCGAACCCGGATCTCCCAATTGCCGGTCAGGTGTGCTCCCAGTTACACCACCAAGGCTACTCAATTAGCTTCTGAATTTGACGGGGTTTTATGTCACACCCCATGCCCAATTTGAACGGCCCAGAGATGGCGCGCAAGGGCGATTTCACCCACCATATAGGGGACAAACACAATTGGAAGGTTGAAAGGAAAGACGAATACAGACATACAACATATAAAGAGGTGAACAGTACGTTTAAAGGCACGCATAGCCGTAGAAGAAGAAAAGAGCCAACATGGCCAAATATACTCAATCATACGAAAATGACGCTCAAAGGCGCGAATAAATTCAAACATTCATAGGAAAATGGAAATGGATAGGTACACATAAAAGGACGAACACAGGGTTTGGTGGGGAAGATGAAAATGAGTCAAATCCAGACAGAAAAAATTTCACCTTAGCCGGGATTCGAACCCGGATCTCCCAATTGCCGGTCAGGTGTGCTCCCAGTTACACCACCAAGGCTACTCAATTAGCTTCTGAATTTGACGGGGTTTTATGTCACACCCCATGCCCAATTTGAACGACCCAGAGATGGCGCGCAAGGGCGATTTCACCCACCATATAGGGGACAAACACAATTGGAAGGTTGAAAGGAAAGACGAATACAGACATACAACATATAAAGAGGTGAACAGTACGTTTAAAGGCACGCATAGCCGTAGAAGAAGAAAAGAGCCAACATGGCCAAATATACTCAATCATACGAAAATGACGCTCAAAGGCGCGAATAAATTCAAACATTCATAGGAAAATGGAAATGGATAGGTACACATAAAAGGACGAACACAGGGTTTGGTGGGGAAGATGAAAATGAGTCAAATCCAGACAGAAAAAATTTCACCTTAGCCGGGATTCGAACCCGGATCTCCCAATTGCCGGTCAGGTGTGCTCCCAGTTACACCACCAAGGCTACTCAATTAGCTTCTGAATTTGACGGGGTTTTATGTCACACCCCATGCCCAATTTGAACGGCCCAGAGATGGCGCGCAAGGGCGATTTCACCCACCATATAGGGGACAAACACAATTGGAAGGTTGAAAGGAAAGACGAATACAGACATACAACATATAAAGAGGTGAACAGTACGTTTAAAGGCACGCATAGCCGTAGAAGAAGAAAAGAGCCAACATGGCCAAATATACTCAATCATACGAAAATGACGCTCAAAGGCGCGAATAAATTCAAACATTCATAGGAAAATGGAAATGGATAGGTACACATAAAAGGACGAACACAGGGTTTGGTGGGGAAGATGAAAATGAGTCAAATCCAGACAGAAAAAATTTCACCTTAGCCGGGATTCGAACCCGGATCTCCCAATTGCCGGTCAGGTGTGCTCCCAGTTACACCACCAAGGCTACTCAATAGGGTGGAGTGAAAAAAGTCAACATTTTTTTTTCGGAAACGGGTACCCTTCAATGACTGTGTATGAGACCTAGTAATAATTATGTAAAATATTTAATTTTTACGACGTCATCTTGAGTCTGCACATTTGGCTTAAAGTTTGAAAATTTTTGAAATTTTTTACATTTTTAAAAATTTTTTTTAAGTACCCGAAACAAAAAAAACACCCTGACGGGTAGTCACTAAATAGTTGAACAAGGCCTTAAATAAAGACCGGATTAAAAAAAATATTTTTAGGCGGTGGTTTTAGTCTGCACATGAGGCTTAAACTTATCCAAATATTCGTAAATTTCTGATATTTTTAAAGTTTTATAATTTCTGATATCCTCTTATAATGTTATTAAAAATTGTTTGTATAGATTTTGTTATTCAACTTTGCACTGTGCAACTCTTCGCTGATTCATATTAAACTACCCAGGACTCGCCACGGGGAGGTGGCTGCACTTCGAGTGCCACCCATGCCCTCTCAACCATGAGAGCATGTATTTACATATTTCAGAAAAGTCTTCAACAGGTAAATTGTTTCTTTGTGTCATATATTGGACGGATATTTGTATCAATGATTCTTATTTTGATAAGGCTTTCTCTTTTCTTTTGATCACAGACCAATTTTGAGGAAGCAGTGACTTCTTTGACGGCTCTTTCTACCGCTTGAGTGTGTGATGTGAGTTCAAAAAGAGTGCACTCAGAAGCTATGTTTACACTCTCTGTTTCCAGTAACCTTTGCAAATCCTGATTTGTCAAATGACTTGTGAGAGGTGGTTCTGTCACTTCCACATCATTCCAAACAATCATATACAATATACTCTGATGCTCCAAAATTTATTTTCGGGATTTCAAACCGTCTTAGTTGTTTACTGGCTTGTTCTCGAGATCGAGCCTTGATGATACGTCTTTAAGCCAGTTTCTTTATATGATCTCTTTTATCAACCAACATTGCTACGAGCATGTTTTCATGTTGAGCAAATTATTCATTGTCTTGGATACATTTGTGTACAATTTTCCGATTTTCCTCAGATAGGTAAGTGCTACTCTTTATGGTTTCCCACAGGTTTTGAGCTCCATTATAAGCTTTTGGATTATACATGATCCTGAACCAGCTAGGTTCATAAACTTGCGCGATGAAGGTTGCCAGCTCTTTTAATGTTTGCGATGGAGTTTTTGTAGCTGCGTATAATCTTAAAACTCTATTACCTTTAGTCAACCATCTCGCATGGGAGAGCTTTCCTTGACTTCGGTTTTCTAATTCTTGAGATATTTTCCCTGTCAAAACAGCTTTACAAATATCATAAAGGTATTGTTGGTCAGTACTCAAACCCTTTTCATCACCACGATCGATTACATCAGCAATAAACTCTATGGGTTCAAACTGAACTATTTTCAATGCATGACAATTTGCAAAACTTTGACCGACAGGTCCAACAAATCCTTTTGGTCCGCTAGTAGGTCCATCCAGCTTTTCCACTAAATGCCGTAATGGAAGTTCATTTGTATGCAAATGGCAAATTACCCACTGCAGAGGTCTACCAAGTTTCTCTTCTAGCGAGCGAATTACACCATTATATTTTTCTGTGTTTTTAGGGCATCCATCACAACCAATGCAAACTATTTTCGACATTGTAAGATTGTGCTCAGAAAAGTAATCGACGATAGAATTAGCAATGTCAATGGCTTTCCCAGACAATAGAACTGTGTAACCGATGTATCTCGATTTAGGCTCCTCTATGAGTGTAATTTAAACCTTCTTTAACAGTTGTTCTGTGCATTTTCCCAGCGTCTGTCTTGTGAATACGAAGGGTGTCGTCAATTCTACCGTCAAAGTATAAGGCCTGTATTTCTACCTTTTTTTCCTTATTTAGAACTTCATGCCAAGATTTGATTCGCTCGCGTCTTACTTTACTTCTGTCTGCCACAGCGTCATTTATAACATTATCTAAAGAATAAGTGGACTGTACATCGTGTAAAAGAGCAGAGGCTAAAGCTGCTGCTGCGCGATCAGGTACGTCATATCTATCACATACTCGGGAAAACGATGGTATTTTTAGCCTAGTTTGAGTATTTATGGTAGTAGCAGAGGAAGGGCCGGGAACTGGTTCCTCTAAAACAACCTCCAAATCTCCTGGAACACAACCCATTTCTTGAAGTGGGACAGTTAAGTCCATAACGTCCTCATTGTCGCTATACAAGCCAATTTCATATCCTTCACAACGTTTTTGACACAATCTTTCTTCTTCTATCATTTTCCTTGCTATTTTCTTTTTATTTGCTGATGTCACTTTAATATCAACACGCCCAATCGACATTTTCCGAACAGTTCTTTGATCGGTCAAGAATTTGCGTTCAAGTATTGGAACCTTCTTAGCGGGATCACATTAACAAAGTTGAAAATCTTTACATTTACATGCATAACATCGAACAATGCCTCAACTCTATTGTTAAATTAGGCTAGTTTCTTTTTTGAAACTCTCCTTATCTTTGTAACGTTTGTTTGTTTTGTTGAGTGTTTGATCTAAATCAACTTCTTTTTTCAATAAATCTGTAATTGTTTCAGAGGTTATGCATGGGATCGAAGCTATTCCCCACATTAAGTTTAACTTGTCAACAACAATTTTGGACACTTCTAAAAACTAGGGTTTTTGCCATTTTGCTTAATTTTTTCTTTGTTCCAAACATAAATGTAGTATTTTAACACATCTCTACGGGTAGGAAGCAAAGAATCGCCCATATCTTGACCATTACCTATGATAGGATGGGCTAAATCCTTGTCACGAGTCCTAGGGAACGCCATAACGCAGTGATAAACACACAAAGCACAGTGACACACAGTACTATAACACTGAACTAGAACAGTAGAACGTATATAACTCGACGACTAGATATAATACACCACCTATCACTTTCGCTGTCAAAACACGACTAATGCAGTCAGAGAAGCGAGGGGAAGGGAGAATCAAATCGCCACGTGTCTGTCTTACCAAGCTCAACGCTCCCAGATGAAGCGCTGCAATGCAGACTGATTCACACCAGGCCCGTCACTTTCGTTACTACACCTACACAACACTGGTTACACGTCTTTCTAGTTTTGTGAAAAAGCTTATTATAAGCTTGGATACTGATTATAAGAACGTGACTTGATGATACATACATGCTATTTTAAAATATTACTGATTATATAAATAATTGTAAATATCGGAAATGTCGGACAATTTGGCGAACTTTAGGTCTAATGCGCAGACTGAAACCACCAACTAAAAATGTTTTTAAACATCCTGCCTTTATTTAAGGCCTTGTTTAACTATTTAATGATTACCCGTCAGTGTTTTTTTTTGTTTCAAGTACTTAAAAAAATTTTGTAAAAATTTCAAAAATTTCAAAAATTTCAAAAATTTTCAAACTTTAAGCCAAATGTGCAGACTCAAGATGACGTCGTAAAAATTAAATATTTTACAGAATTGTTACTAGGTCTCATACACAGTCATTGAAGGGTACCCGTTTCCGAAAAAAAAATATTGACTTTTTTCACTCCACCCTACTACTCAATTAGCTTCTGAATTTGACGGGGTTTTATGTCACACCCCATGCCCAATTTGAACGGCCCAGAGATGGCGCGCAAGGGCGATTTCACCCACCATATAGGGGACAAACACAATTGGAAGGTTGAAAGGAAAGACGAATACAGACATACAACATATAAAGAGGTGAACAGTACGTTTAAAGGCACGCATAGCCGTAGAAGAAGAAAAGAGCCAACATGGCCAAATATACTCAATCATACGAAAATGACGCTCAAAGGCGCGAATAAATTCAAACATTCATAGGAAAATGGAAATGGATAGGTACACATAAAAGGACGAACACAGGGTTTGGTGGGGAAGATGAAAATGAGTCAAATCCAGACAGAAAAAATTTCACCTTAGCCGGGATTCGAACCCGGATCTCCCAATTGCCGGTCAGGTGTGCTCCCAGTTACACCACCAAGGCTACTCAATTAGCTTCTGAATTTGACGGGGTTTTATGTCACACCCCATGCCCAATTTGAACGGCCCAGAGATGGCGCGCAAGGGCGATTTCACCCACCATATAGGGGACAAACACAATTGGAAGGTTGAAAGGAAAGACGAATACAGACATACAACATATAAAGAGGTGAACAGTACGTTTAAAGGCACGCATAGCCGTAGAAGAAGAAAAGAGCCAACATGGCCAAATATACTCAATCATACGAAAATGACGCTCAAAGGCGCGAATAAATTCAAACATTCATAGGAAAATGGAAATGGATAGGTACACATAAAAGGACGAACACAGGGTTTGGTGGGGAAGATGAAAATGAGTCAAATCCAGACAGAAAAAATTTCACCTTAGCCGGGATTCGAACCCGGATCTCCCAATTGCCGGTCAGGTGTGCTCCCAGTTACACCACCAAGGCTACTCAATTAGCTTCTGAATTTGACGGGGTTTTATGTCACACCCCATGCCCAATTTGAACGACCCAGAGATGGCGCGCAAGGGCGATTTCACCCACCATATAGGGGACAAACACAATTGGAAGGTTGAAAGGAAAGACGAATACAGACATACAACATATAAAGAGGTGAACAGTACGTTTAAAGGCACGCATAGCCGTAGAAGAAGAAAAGAGCCAACATGGCCAAATATACTCAATCATACGAAAATGACGCTCAAAGGCGCGAATAAATTCAAACATTCATAGGAAAATGGAAATGGATAGGTACACATAAAAGGACGAACACAGGGTTTGGTGGGGAAGATGAAAATGAGTCAAATCCAGACAGAAAAAATTTCACCTTAGCCGGGATTCGAACCCGGATCTCCCAATTGCCGGTCAGGTGTGCTCCCAGTTAAAAAATTTTTTCTGTCTGGATTTGACTCATTTTCATCTTCCCCACCAAACCCTGTGTTCGTCCTTTTATGTGTACCTATCCATTTCCATTTTCCTATGAATGTTTGAATTTATTCGCGCCTTTGAGCGTCATTTTCGTATGATTGAGTATATTTGGCCATGTTGGCTCTTTTCTTCTTCTACGGCTATGCGTGCCTTTAAACGTACTGTTCACCTCTTTATATGTTGTATGTCTGTATTCGTCTTTCCTTTCAACCTTCCAATTGTGTTTGTCCCCTATATGGTGGGTGAAATCGCCCTTGCGCGCCATCTCTGGGCCGTTCAAATTGGGCATGGGGTGTGACATAAAACCCCGTCAAATTCAGAAGCTAATTGAGTAGCCTTGGTGGTGTAACTGGGAGCACACCTGACCGGCAATTGGGAGATCCGGGTTCGAATCCCGGCTAAGGTGAAATTTTTTCTGTCTGGATTTGACTCATTTTCATCTTCCCCACCAAACCCTGTGTTCGTCCTTTTATGTGTACCTATCCATTTCCATTTTCCTATGAATGTTTGAATTTATTCGCGCCTTTGAGCGTCATTTTCGTATGATTGAGTATATTTGGCCATGTTGGCTCTTTTCTTCTTCTACGGCTATGCGTGCCTTTAAACGTACTGTTCACCTCTTTATATGTTGTATGTCTGTATTCGTCTTTCCTTTCAACCTTCCAATTGTGTTTGTCCCCTATATGGTGGGTGAAATCGCCCTTGCGCGCCATCTCTGGGCCGTTCAAATTGGGCATGGGGTGTGACATAAAACCCCGTCAAATTCAGAAGCTAATTGAGTAGCCTTGGTGGTGTAACTGGGAGCACACCTGACCGGCAATTGGGAGATCCGGGTTCGAATCCCGGCTAAGGTGAAATTTTTTCTGTCTGGATTTGACTCATTTTCATCTTCCCCACCAAACCCTGTGTTCGTCCTTTTATGTGTACCTATCCATTTCCATTTTCCTATGAATGTTTGAATTTATATATATATATATATATATATATATAAATTCATACATATATATATATATATATATATATATATATATATGTATGTATGTATCATTTAAGGTGAATGCTAAAACATAGGCACAATTGTTTCAGGAAATATTTAGGTTTAGTTGACATCTGCGAAAAACCCTCAACAAAAGAGTCTCTAAGTAGTTCACCATGGAAGATAACCTTGATTTCTGTAATATATCTTCCATGCAATATCGAGAAGTATGTATATTTACTGTAAGATTAAATGCTCTTGAGACGGATTAGGAATGTGAGGTAACAATCCTTATGAAAACTGAGCGTAAAAAATATACCATTAAATAAACCATAATTGGTGTTAAATGTTTTCATATTGCCTCTATGACTTCTTTTCCAAATATAAAGCGAGAACAGAAGAAAATGTTGGTTGGTTATTTGGGTTGGAGGCGAAAAACCTAGATCAATTGCGACATTGAGGTCAGCAGAATAGGTTATTGATGGAAGGATTACACTGGGAATGGAGGAAAGGTGGAGAGAAACCTAGCGTTGACATTAGACCACTCTCAAAGAAAGGCGCCATGGGGTTGTGAACCATAGGCGCCATGGGGTTAAACGTAACATCGGATGGGTGGAGTGTTGTTCTGAAAGTGCTCAGCGCATAGTACTCAAGTAGGGAACGGTATTTCAAAGTCACAGAGATAAATCTCATCCATAGCCGAAACCAGAAAACGGGCCCATGGCTTGGGAATTGAAGTACTCTAGCCTCTGCACCATCCCCATCTAAAGACGAGATGAGACGGAAAAACTAAAAAAGCCGATGTATCAAAAACATAACTGTGTCGTTGTCAAAACGGGCACCGTGAATCTGTAAACCAGTGGCATCGCCAGTATTTTATGCCATACCATGTGCTACCAAAAAAGTGGGCAGAATATCGAGACAGTTGATGAAATTGAAGCGTAATTGCATGCGAAGCTAGACTAACGAAAAAGGACTAGGATGGCATTCAATAATTAGAAGAAGAGCTGGGAGCGGTGCATTCACTCATAAGGGTGGTCTACTTTGAGGGTGATGGTGGTGAATTAGGACCAGGTATGTTGTAAATAACCCTATTGTCAAATTTCTGGAACTTATGGGTTGCTCCTCGTGTTATAGTTTCGTTTAGTAGCGTTCGAAACACACCGTTAAGGTTTCCCTTTTTCCCTTTCAAAGAATGATATTCTTCTCTTCATCTCTTCTTGGCCGTAAGTGACCACGCTAAATAGAGGAGAGGATTTCTTTATCAACCCGACGTAGTCATCTATCTTAAACAGCGTCGTTGTGCGTCAACTCGCTCGCGGGCAGATTGTCGGGCGTAATGGCGCCAGCGGAGGCCTCGAGGAACGAATGGATTCTAATGAGATTGATTTTAATCACCTGGTTGTCCTGAGATAAAGTGGCTTGCTACTTGCACCCCTCTTCTTTCTCTCCTCCCCTCACTTCAAATTTCCTCTAGGATATTCTCCTCTAATCCTATCCTCCGTGTATCGGATTGTCGCGGTTGAGAGAACGAGGGAGAATGATTCTCTCGAGATATGTAACGAGAGAAGAGGGCCTTTCGATGCGATGGATGGTGCGAATATTGCGCGGGATCCCATGACGAGAGGGCTGCTGCTTTGGTTAGTTTTTTCCCTGGAGCCCCGTAAGAGAGAGAGAGAGCGAGAACTCGTCAGTCTTCCTCCACGCCTACCATGGGTAATCCATGCCTCTTTTGAAGGTTACGTGAAGGTCTCGCCAATTGATTACGATATATCCGCCGACTCCCTCTCCGGTGGATTCCGAGGAAAAAGAAGTGTCATCAAGAATGTGTACCGATCCTTGTGAAAATGACGGCTATGTAGCGAACGTCGACACAATTAGTCCCGGTGGAGTTGTCACGTCATTCGCAGTGTCGTTAATTACAGCAGAAAATATTGTACATGACGGCATCTAGGTAGGTGCGTGGAAGTGGGGAATAATAATTCAGTTGAACATGTTTGGTGGCATTTTGAGGACAAGTTTTTGATTGAATTTAAATGGGTTAAGGCACATTTTCTTTTAAAGATGATATTTGTGAAGCAGGCCATGTCGATCTTCTTTTATTTAATTCATTGTCGTGTACGATGTAAAAAGAAGTACATTTTCTGGGCTTGAACAAGAATATGTGGTTGAATTAGTCCATCACAATTTTCATATATGTAGTAAGAAAAATCTGGAACAAAGTGTATTAAGAAGTGCAGCGTTTAAGGCGTAGAGACGTGGACTGACAATCACTCACTCAGTGATTCAACCCGAATATTGGTTTGGATAGTTGAGGGTAGAGCTCACCCCGGACTAAGCCACAGGCGTGTGAATTTCACACATTCAGGGTAGGGGGGCCAATTCCTTTCCCTGGGCCACCTCGCACTCTTTCGGATTCGGATTTTTTGTTCAGGGGCGTCCAAAGGCTTCACCTGGATTTGAACCCGGGACCCTTCGACCAATAGCCAAGCACTCTACCCACTAGGCCACCCTCGGACTGACAATAGAAGATGAGAACTATTAAAAATTAAAAAAGTCGAGTCTCTCGAGTTTAGGTAGCTGTATCTTCAAGTAAGGTCAACGGATTTTTAAGAAATAAAAACCATGTGATAGGACGATCATTCCTACGTTTATCGATGTGTTGAAAAATTTTCCTTTACTTATCTGCCCTTTTACGATATTTTATTTGAAAAATGTCACTATTTTCGGCGCTCAAAATCCGATTTCCCAAATTTATGTTATCACTGTTCTCTTAACATCAGACTTAAAAACTGGAAATTCCGATATAAGTTAGCTAAACATTTTATTAACATAATAAAAGAAAAAATTGTTTATTAGTGGAGTTTTACACGAGCTGGTGTAAAAGTTGTAAACCTCCGCTTATTTCAAACTAATGATGCGATTGAAATTTGAGGTATACTGTTGTGACGCGCGGTAACGCCAGAATTGCAAATATGTACATTAAAAATAGTAAAAATTACTGGTATTCTCATCAACGATTTTTATTTATATCTATTTTCACGGGCCAAGAAGGCACGACCCGCTACGGAAGGAGCGCCGATGGATCGTAAGGGGAAGGTAGGGGAAATCGTCCATAGCCATCCGCTATTGCCGCTCCGTGGTGAGATATCGCTTACTTACAAATTCGTTACTTTTAAACTCTTGGGGCCCATTCAAGAATTACGTATGACGATTCTTTCTATTTTTCGATCCCCCTCTCCCTATGTAAGACAATGTTAGATTTCGGCAACCCACCACCCTCCTCTTTCAATCTTAAGCAAGTGGATAGTTAGAAAGAAATATGTATCTACTCTTCGTTAAATGCTCGTTTTCTGCGGTTTCGGCTCTCGAAAACATTTACACATTCGCGCTCGTGATTCGCCTCGTCACTCGCCGACATTCGCGAGTGGCATTCGTGCGTTCGTCCCCACAACGCGAATGACCGTTTACACACTCGCCGAGTGTTCGCCTCGTCCCCACAAGTCTTTGACTCGTCCCCAAAGACCGCTTCCAGCGCGAGCGCTACGAGCAGCGAGGCGAGCGGCGAGGCGAATGACGAGTGAACCGACTACACATTCGCCTCGCCACTCGCCTCACGATTCGCCTCGCCACTCGTGCGAATGTGTAAACGCGGTATTATAGCTTTGAGCACTTAATTTCGGATAATTGTGCGGTGTTGGAGTACCACAGTTTTTAAGATTAACATCCACATCTACAAAATACCCTGCAAGCCACCTCAAGGGTGTGTGGCATGGAGTGAGTAGTCACCAACATGCATTACACTATGGCCTAAAGTTAGTGCATCTACGGCATTAGTATAAATCGCTAATGCGTGTCACGAGGCGAAGCCTCACAAGTATGCACTACTCCACTGCCATGCTACCAATGGAGAGGGACCGATAATGTATATTGTAACCACACAAATGGACAGAGACTCAAGAGTCATGAATTGGATTGATAGAGGCATGCATTAAGATTGAAACAACACCACAGATGATGGAGTTGTGAACTATTAAAGGCTATTTGGCAATTTAAAAAAATCTCGTATTCGAACCGCATTTTAATTACTCCTGTGATACAAAGCAATGATGGACCATATAAAATTCAAACAACACAATCCAACTCTTCAAAGTATGAAGGTGTGTCCAAATGTCCGGATTTCTCCTTGCCTAAGCTCCAGTCTATGATGCACAGTTTGGGGTTTATGTATCAGAAATTATGTAAAAAGCCAATGATGATGGAGTCTTTAAAAATTGCTGCCACTCGTCATAATTTTCTCCGTAGAATTAAAAAGCTGAGGGACAGTGGATAAAAAATATTTTACACTGATGAGTCCTGGTGCTCTCAGCATCGTACTTAGAAATATAGAAAGCGGTGTGGACCCTTCCCAGCTTGGGTATAATATCTACCGGAGGAGCATGCCGGGGGGTGAATGGCTGGCGCGGTGGTTTTAAGACCCCATCAGGAGCCGGGTAACGAATCATCATTTTGCACATTGGTAGTGAGGATGGCTTCCTAGAGGGTGGGGAACTATGTTTTGTGGGAAAAAGGGATGGTGATGACTACCATTCTGTGATGAATTCCAGGCACTTCGAGGAGTGGTTTCGTAAAGTTTTGTCGTTGCTTCCTCCCAGATCCGCTGTAGTTTTAGACCAGGCACCGTATCACACGATGATGGATCAAGAGACAAACAGTTCTTCGATGTCGTGAAAGAAGGCCGATATAATTGCGTGGCTTGTAAGGAAAAAAATCCATTTACCGGAGAATGCACCTAATTTTGAGTGCTTAACAAAAGCGACTTTGATTAATCACGGTAGGCAATATTTTGTTCCGTCAGAGAGAAAGCTGGAAAAGATTGTGTAAGAACTCAGGAGTGACGTAAGTTTAATTTGGACACCAGGTTCTCACTGCGAGCTGAATTAGCTGAATTCCATTGAACAAATTTGGACTCACGTTAAAAATTCAATAGCTAAGGTGAATCTTGCGACTGCCGCTGAAAAAGGGAACAGTGTCAAAGTAACCCATCAATTGTGCCTGGAGGCTCTACAATCTGTGAGGTCTTACTTATGGAGGAAATGTATACAACTCGTCAAAAAAATAGAAGATGGTTACAGGAAAAAGATCATCTCCTTTATGAATTAAGTGATGACCAGAGGGTCATAGTTCATTAACTCTGACTTCTTAGACTCTGAATCCGATTCAGACTTGAGCGACGATAAATCACAGTCGAATGGCGATTCCGATTGAAAGAATTTGAGAGGATATTTCGGGACTTGCCAAAGTGTTTGCAAACGTACAAACACAATTTGTAAATAGTGTGTGTTGTGTAAATGTGTGCACTTATTGTAAATTTATTTATAATGAACTGGTGGTATTACTAAAACCATTTTTACATCAGCCTGCGGTGGTCCAAAGCCCACATGAAAAATGATGATGGGAAGTAATTATACTTTATAATTTAACTGCCTTCCGAATTCTGATGAAAGAGAGTCATCAGAATTCATCCCATAATTAAATTGTTGTCCTAACTCCGAACAGACACATACATCTGTTATGCTTTCAACTTCGCCCTCGTCGGCAGAGTAGTGCTACGCGTATCAAATGGCAACGTCGCTTGTCCCTTTCCATCTTCTCCTCCTCCGACGAAAGTCGTCCTCTACCGATCAACAACCGCTGTTTGGCGCGTGAAAATAGATATAAATAAAAATCGTTGTTGAAAATACCATTATTTTTTACTATTTGTTATGTACATATTTGCAATGCTGGCGTTACCGCGCGTCACAACAGCATACCTAAAATTTCAATCGCATCAAGTTTTGAAATAAGCGGAGGTTTACAACTTTTACACCAGCTCGTGTAAAACTCCACTAATAAACAATTTTTTTCTTTTATTACGTTAATAACATGTTTAGCTAACTTATATCAGAATTACTAGTTCCTAAGTCTGATGTTAAGAGAACAGTGATAACATAAAGTTGGGAAATCGGATTTTGAGCGCCGAAAATAGTGACGTTTTTCAAATAAAATATCGTAATAGAGCAGATAAGGAAAGGAAATTTTTTTAACACTCATCGACAAACGTAGGAATGATCGTTCTATCACGTGGTTTTTATTTCTTAAAAATATGTTAACCTTACTTGAAGATACAGCTTCCTAAACTCGAGGGACTCGACTTTTTTAATGGACTAATAGTTGCAGGCGTTTGAAATGTGTGTGGAGGAGAATGGAGAAAGTGCGGTGGACGGGAAGGAAGACGGACGAGGAAGTGCTCGACATGTTGGGTGAGTCAAGTTGACAGCAGGAGATGAGTAGAAGAAGGCAGAGTGGGCAAGTAATGTGAGGCGAGGGGATATTGAAGTCTGAAACGGAGGGGAGGATGTTGGGTGAGCGGCAAAAAGGGAGAAAGAGACTTATGGAATGGGATGAGGAGAGGTAGGACGTACGCCGAGCTGGAGAATGGAATCGAGTCAGGAGTCTTGGGGCCTGCGGCTGTCTAAGATTGGTATATATATTCCTAATTCCATTTAAGCCTACCAGTAAAATATGAAATATAATAAAAGTCCTAAGTGAATTAGCCACAATACCGTGGTTGCCAAGTTGTCAACGCGCATGCCTGGCAACCCCTAGGTGGCAGGGTTTCTGCAGGGTTCAAATCCTCCGGGGGATGGAGGCTCTCTGTACGATGGCCACTGGATGTAATGCTTTGGACAAGTTTTCTAATTGAAAGCGTGTGGGCTGAACAAGTTCAGTCTCATTTTAAGTCTATATTTATGGAATGTAGCATGTCTAGTAGTTTTTTAAATCAACATGCCCAAATTGATGATATCATCTATGTCTTAAACTATTTAAGGAATTCCGTGGGATAGATAAGTTTTAGTATGATTCTTTTTTCCTGCATTCTGTCCGTACACTCTCCCAGGAATTAGCTAACGAAATCAATGGGATCGCTCTAATAAATGTTTCTTTTTGGGGAAAGCATGCCTGTGTTCAGTTTTTAAATCTATAACTATAGTAAGATATAGTATTAATGATTCCATGAATTAATATTTGCATTCAAGTGGTAAACGTTTCAGTAGGGCGTATTATGGTCGTTTCAAGTTTGGAATGCTATGATTTTTTTCTTGCCCTCAATTATGGATTTGCCTTTAAATTCACCCTTGGTATCAGAAAACCCCTTCTTGTGTATTGTATTTTCTCACATGTATTTATTTATTAAGTTAATCGACAATCCTATTCATATAATAATTCTAAGGATTCTTAAAACAAATAATTTCTTAGCGAAAGAAAAATTGCAGCATGATTCTTTTTGTTTGCTCCTCTGACATTACCTTCGCCTTTGAGGTAGGTAAAATGGTTTTAAAGTTATCGAAATCGCCTTTCATATAAGCTGTACGATATAATGATAATAAACCTTGGGTTTTTAATGCGTTAGTGAGGTACAATTTCGGTGGCGATCGTCAGTAGTAGGTACCTATTTAGTTCGATGTAGTTTCTTGTTCCTTATGTTATCACATTCACGTATGACTTTGCTTGGGTATTTTTAAAATTCATTTGTATGGTCTTTCAAATCAGCTAGAATACGGAATTGATTGATTTAATTTGGTACCACAGGATTCGATGCATCTGTTAGTCCATTGGCTAACGTTCATTATTTCTAGTTTTGCGTTCCTTCTGTTATTAAAATCGCATTCGACGTAGTTTGGATAGTGATGATAGCTTATGTAGGAGATCTCTCAAATCAGATGGACAGAATGGAATGTAAACCTTGGGTTCTATATGAGTTAGATGCGTCTGTGAGTCCAGTGGCAAGCGTATGTAGTTGTTTCCATGCGATGAGGTTCGATTCGGGAATCAGTGTGTGGAATTCTAGCGGCACATTTTCTCATAAAATTGGAGGACCGTCGTGCTTTTCGCGAACGCAGTGTTTTGCTCCCGAAAAATGACGGTCCACATTCTTGGAACATAGAGAGAAGGCAAATGTAGATGGCGCTACGTCGTGAGCTCTGTAGAGAGACTGGAATTCGGCCTGGATTTAACTCGAAATTGGTATTTTATTCCAAATTCGTCGGGCCGGGTTGGAATATAAGCATCACGGCCTAGCTGGCGAGGAAGAGATGCCGCGGTGAATTTGGTATATACGACTAGGAAAGAAATGAACATCGGAAGAACACGCTTTTTTTCTCACGTCTGAACAGTTGCGCTTGCCCATTCGTTATAGCGCTACTGTGCCAACGCTACGCTGCGCCAATTTCTAGTGGCTTCCCCTCTAGAAAAAAATGACCTACCCGAAAGCATTCAACATCCAGTTCCCTGCCAATCATGTACAAAAATTATGATTTACGTATATTATCTTGCCATTTTGTAGGCGCTAAACCCCTCTCTTATAATTGAAAAATAAAACAGGATTTTATTATTTTCTGTAGGTGCATTCGAACCTCGTGATGAGTAGGTTTGTCTTCAGGAACACTCGTATTGTAATATGCCTTCTTATTTGTTCCTTAATAAAAATAATACTGTATTTTCCCATTCTTAATATATAACTAACTAACATAAAGCGGTCTCTGTATCTGCTTGTCTATAGAAAGTATTGGGTGAATATTGCTTGCAATTATGATGAGAAAATTTGACTGGCCTGAATTATATCTTTGGGTGGAAGGGAAGCTTGCCTACGGATTGAATTGGTATGCATTGAAGACCGACTTCATACTGGAGAGAGGGGACTGGTTTTGAGAAATATTAGAGGTATTAATTGAAATATCCTTCCTAGACTGCGAGTTATTCGATTTGACCAAAGTTCGAGCCTGGTGTCTGGTTCTGAAAGCATTTAACGCTGATTAATCTCAACAAATTCGAGGTTGTACTTCTAAAACTTCCTTTAGAGTTCTAACTGCGTAATTTCCCTGAATATCCAAGCTCATACGGTTCAGAAGATTTTTCTTGGCAAATATCCTCACAGAATAACAGAATGTGGGCCTGATTGCGTGAATTTGTCATTTTGGTCCTGGCCTTTAAATCATCTTCATCAGTAGTCGTCAGTCCCGAAGATTGTTTTTTTTAGTTGGTTGGTTGGTTATTTGGTTTTATTTGGAGAAAGCGACTGACAACTGAGGTCATCTGCGCTATTGAGGACAGGTGGGTAGTTAGGTAAGGGAAGGATCATTGTGGAAAAAGGTGGCCGTGCCAAAATGTCCCATTCCCCCACGGTTTAACGTCTCATCCGACAGACGGAGTACTGCACTTGAAATGCCCTCCATAAGACACCCAAGTAGAGATCGGGTTTCCTCTGGAAAATATCCGCCGATTTGAACCCGAATGTCAATCCGTATGACAATACAGTACTCTAGCCACCTCACCAACCCGACCCTTCTTGGTTTGTTGTCGCTATCCACTGTGTTCTATTCCCTAATGATTCCTCATTTGGAATCCATTCATAATTTGCTTTATTGAATTTTATCCTTGGTTTTCCATGGCGCGTGGTCCTTTTTAATACCCATTCTGTTTTCAAGCGGTTTTTATCCTTAAAGTAAATTTATGGTAAACTAGCTGAACCCGGCAGACTTTGTCCTGCCAGTGTATATTTATTTCATCTTTATACAGAGTCATCGAAAACGTTGTTCGTGATTTTATTTGTCAATTACTCGAGAAATAATTATTATCGAGGCATCAATATGAAATGAATGCGTGATTGAGCAGCACCTGTCAGAGATTTGATGTCAGTGTTGATGTTGAAGTCACTTCAGTATGTCAGCCAGCATCTTTACAGAAAATTCAACAAATGTAGGCCTATCCGTTGGTTTGATTTCATGCCTCAGTTGAATATTGTAAGCATGCAATTTAAGACTTCATATATAATTTTGAATAGTTATTTTAGCAATGCCAAGTTCCAAACTGCGTCGAGAAATGGACATCTTAGGACTTCGTATACATGACTTTCTCAATCGCTCAATATTCTCTTCCGATGCGACATGGGTGGATCAATATTTTTTGTTAATGCAACGCTGTATGATACACGACATTTTTTGTTTTGTTGTTTGACGCGTAAACAAACAAAGCTGATGATTTTCCGACACGGGAACAGGCGACATGCAATTGACCATGCGAGAAGCATGGATTTTCAAGGTTAATGCCGCAAACACTCAATGACTGCCCTTGCGATTTGTTTATTGTCATTACGAATGCAAGCCGCACTGGAAACTGCAAGCGTTTGAAGTCGAATGGCATGTCGGTTGGAATCATTGGGATGCGTGGTATCAAAACGTCTTCTACTTTGTACTTTCCTTTAGAATTGTTGCTTCGAAGACGTTGTTAGATAGTTTTTTCACCGCAAGCCGGGTGCCATTAAAAATACGTGGTTGGTTGATATTCCGCAACATTATGATTACCGATCCGACTTTTAATAGGAGATTGTGAGGTGGCAATCCGGGCAATTCCAGTGGGTTTAAAAATTCGGTTGGATAGTTGACGACATCATCTTGGGTAGTAATGGAATCCACCGATTTGTGCGTCATCAATTCGCCAGGAATTTCGCTTTGAATCTTGAAATTCAATTCGTCTACATCAATGTTTTTCGCAGCCAATATAGCACGTTCGCTCAACCAAACATGATTTTTGTAATTTTGAGCAATGTTTGGGAACACTTTTCGTATGAGTTCGGTCTTTGATTCGGTGAACTGGCAAAAATCGACGGGGAGCGTAATGCAGCCAGTGGGAGTGTCATTGGGTATTTTTCCATTTCCAATGCCCAGAAATTGTTCAGCAAATGCCTCTCCAGATTCGTCTTTCTGCAACTCGACACGCATGTTTGTGCCTAATTTGAGAGTCTTGTTTCCACAAAACGGACGACTTCAAACATCCATTTAGTCCATCGGCTGGCGTTGACCGTGGAATCACTGGCAATGTTTGGCGAAAGTCACCTGACAACAGAATCATCGCACCACCAAACAGATTTCGGTTGTTTCTTAGATCTTGCATCGTTTGGTCTAATGCCTCTAAAGATTTTTTATGCACCATCGTACATTCTTCCCAAACAATCAATTTTCATTGCTGCAAAACTTTGGCCATTGCACAGTTCTTTGAAAGGTTGCACATTGGAGTTTCATAGATATGCATATTCAATGGTAGCTTGAGTGCTGAATGAGCTGTTCGACCGCCTTCCGACAACGTAACAGCAATTCTTGATAAAGCAAGTGTAAGTGCAATTTCATTCTGCGATCGAATCGTTGCCAAAATCAATGTGATCAAAAAACTATTTCCAGTTCCACCGGGAGCGTCCAAGAAGAAAACCCCGCCAGTTCCATCATCCACAACTTTCATGCACTTTCCGTGCACTTTTTGAAATCTCCAAATTCTTGGTTGCTACAACAATAATAAAAAAATCATTATTTATAGCCCTCTAGCACGAAATGCGGTGTTTGTTTACATCGGAAATGGATCGGAGACAACAATGAAAGACCCATTTAAAGAGCTACAAAAATCGTTTAAGTAGCGTAATTAATCGTTAACTGGATGATTTATCATAAAAACATCGAAAGAATAAGATAGTTCAGAGTCTCGACATACCGAGGAAGGAAAAATAAAAGCGATCGGTACAAATTCAAGTATTTTAATGAACGAAATATGAAAGCACTACGCCGTGAAAAATGTAAAACTCCGTGTAATCTTATGGGAAAAATTGTAAATGTAATTTAAAATTCATGTTTTATTCCTACACAATGTATTATAACCCGTTTACCGTCCCGGAACGGTGATGAACAAATTGTGAAGATTTCAGCGAAATCGGTCCAGCCATTATCCAAGTTAACCGCTTACCAACAAAATGCGCAATCCATTTTTATTTATAAGAAGATGAGCGCTATTTTCTACGGTCGCAGTTATATGAATGCTTTGAATTTATAAGTTTACTTTCTTGAGAGTAGGATTTGAGACAATAGGAATCTCTGTTATCTGCATAGGATATAGGTTATTTCTGTGAGGGGACTATCCTTACCAGTCGGGGACTTAAGGCAACATTCATTCAGCAAGTGATTTAACTTTATCCGAGCTAAATTATTCTTTCAAGGCTGAACTATTAGGGCAAAAGAAAAAGAGTATACGCACATGCGTCACAACGGCTAACTATTTCCATTGCATAATTATTCGTGAAAACGTGGACGATGAAAACTTGAAAGTTATTTAAAATTTAAAAAGCCATCATAAATTTAAAAAGTCTTTCCTCCTTGACGGACTCACCGGACTCAGATGACAGACAACTTGGTGAACATTTATTTTAGAATACAGTGGAATTTACACTCAATTCCACTGTATTTTATTCAAGGCGACACTTGTTGGGTCGCAAGTTGGGAGCTTTTTAAAGCGATTTTTTCACTCGAAATATTCGTGTGAATTTATTTATCTTATATTAAAAAAAACTTTCTGCCACTTTGCTAGCGATTCAATAATTTTAATTGCATGTTTATGAATCAAGTGGGCGATTACACCTTTAAAGTGCCTAAGAATCTACAGCTATTATCATTTAAAAATGTCTTTGTATTTCGACGCAAACTATTTGAAGGACTTTAGAGACAGTCCAGGTGATCGACTTTTATTTTATATTCTGGCTAATTTACATTTATTTTCCCTCAATCTTATTAAGGGTGACACTTGTTGGGCTTTTAAAAACATTTTTTCACGAAACGCTCGTTGAATTCATCTACTTCTCTTTTCTTTTTAACATTACTGCGACCCTACCTCTTTTTTTCAGTCACATTATTTTTGGGAAGGGAAAGGCAGAATCCTTTCTTGACGTCATTTAACTCTTCCCTTTCCTACATCCCACCTGCCAAAGCGTAAAGCGAACCCTTGCCACCGCCTCCTTGCTTGGTGTCGATTTTTCCATCCACATAGCGAGAGGCAGAAATCAGTTACCCAGGAAACCAATTTTGTCCCTAAATAAAAAACTCGGTGATTTTCTCATGTGGACAACCAATGGACGGTTTATAAAGGCAATCCCTCACGCGAGTTAGGGAATCGAGATAGAAAAATTCAACTCAAGGGAATGGACCAGCATTTCATTTATTCTTTTTAACGGATTGCGATAGCATTTCACGGCCCCTTTTTTGAACATGGTGAACGAAATAGTCGATAAATTACCACTGCGTTTGTTTTAATATAAATTGGCTCTTAAATAAGTGTTATTTGGTCGGAATCTAATTTCAGTGGATTTGTGAAAAATCTTCCAATACCTATTTTCAATGAAATTGCCGCAGTGGGACCAATAGGTGTGATTTTTTTCTACTCGTAGAGTTATAGTTTGGGGAAGGCCGGGTAATTGGAAAACCAAATTTTCAGCAGGAGGTAAACTGGTTTCCAACTTCATCGGTTTTTCTCGTACTGGAGTTTACCGGAAAAAAAGATCACTGTCGGAATTAACTCGTTAATAATCGTAATTGGATTAACCCAGTTGGGAAATAATCTAATCTGGGATACTGGAAACATCAATAGCCGGATTTGCTGTTTTAAGATTCTTGTCGAATTCAGTCTTATGCCAAGTGATTGGAAGATTTTTGCGCAGGCGCTATCCTTAATTTACTTTATAGCTCGGTCGTTTCTAAATTGACTGCCTACACTGAACTATCAGCACTACACACGTATTTTGAATTCCTTCTATATAGTTCAAAATTCCTCTTCTGTTCCGAGGGATCTGGTTCGAATCCTGGCTGTTGCAGAATCATTTCAATGGAGTTCCAGTACCTACTTGGGTGCCTTGTGGACAAGACTTCAAGACCCTCCCTGTCGGATGGGACAGTAAGCCGTGGAACCTTTGGCGCCTTTCCTTCAGAGAAGTGTAATGCCGACCCTGATTTTCCCTCCACTCTTCCGACTTTTCCACTGCCAGTCATCCTATCTATCCTCATCGGCGCAAATGGCCATAGTTCTCGCTTTTCTCCCCCGAATAACCAACCAACTAATTTTCTTCCTTCCTCTTCCACATTATCCCCATACTCTCATCTCCATCACTCTCTTCAACATGCTTTCACTTCTCAGTTGTTACGCCATTGTAGCTGCCTTACCCAAATCTTCACCACTCACTTTCATTTCTCTCCCCCATTATCTTCAACACTTCCTCGTTTATCTTTCTTGCTACTTAGGTAAACCTCTCCACGACCGCATTTCAAAAACTTCAAGTTCACATTTATCATTCCGCGATGACCAAATAACGCTACGTCGTCTTTCGTAAATTTTGTTTATTTTGCTTTGTGCACTAGCAAATCATGCAATTTCAAATAGTCACTCATTTAATTTCGAAGAAACCAAAATTTTAGAGTCAGAACCAAAATTATCAAAAAGATTATTCAAAGAAATGTACCATAATGTAAGACTTGGTGCTTTCCTGGCGTACGATATGAATAAAGTCTTCACGGGATTCCCACCAGGTTGGATGTTCAGCCAGAGCCGACGTTTCAATGGCTAACTCTGCCATCGTCCTCAGGGCGTTGAGTGCTGGGTCAAAATTTGTCCGGGTTTATATATCTTCCGGCCGTGCGTCAGGTCGTTTCTGATTGGCCGTTGTCGTTTCTGTGGATGTTGTTTTTTCGCGCCGTCTTAATTATCTTTAAAACTGGTTTCCATGCATGGCTGATCGCGTATCCCGTATCGCGGTTGAAGTTTTTATCCGCCAACCTTATCTCAATAGCCTCCTTTGTCAACCGGTCCCAGTATCCGTTTGATCTGCAAAGAAGTTTTGCGTCGTCGAATACGATTCGATGGTCCCGGTTGATACTATGTTCCGCGACGGCTGACTTCTGGGGGTGGGCCAGTCTGATGCAAGTCTTGTGTTCCTTAATCCGGGTCTCGATAGTCCGACCAGTCTCTCCAATGTAGACCTCTCCACATTCGCAGGGGATTTGGTATACTCCTGGCGTCTTCAGTCCAAGATTGTCCTTGACTCTGGTTAGCTTACATTTCAGTTTCTGTGGTGGCTTATGGATTGTCTCAATTTGATATTTACCCAGAATTCTCGATATCCTCCCGGATATAGTGGAGATGAATGGGATGCAAGCCCTCGCGACCGGTTTCTCTTTCTTCTCATCAGTTCTTTTCAGGACAGTCATGTCTTCATCGGAGGGTTTCTTAAGAGCGCGATGGATGTCCCTCGCGCTCTTAAGAAACCCTCCGATGAAGACATGACTGTCCTGAAAAGAACTGATGAGAAGAAAGAGAAACCGGTCGCGAGGGCTTGCATCCCATTCATCTCCACTATATCCGGGAGGATATCGAGAATTCTGGGTAAATATCAAATTGAGACAATCCATAAGCCACCACAGAAACTGAAATGTAAGCTAACCAGAGTCAAGGACAATCTTGGACTGAAGACGCCAGGAGTATACCAAATCCCCTGCGAATGTGGAGAGGTCTACATTGGAGAGACTGGTCGGACTATCGAGACCCGGATTAAGGAACACAAGACTTGCATCAGACTGGCCCACCCCCAGAAGTCAGCCGTCGCGGAACATAGTATCAACCGGGACCATCGAATCGTATTCGACGACGCAAAACTTCTTTGCAGATCAAACGGATACTGGGACCGGTTGACAAAGGAGGCTATTGAGATAAGGTTGGCGGATAAAAACTTCAACCGCGATACGGGATACGCGATCAGCCATGCATGGAAACCAGTTTTAAAGATAATTAAGACGGCGCGAAAAAACAACATCCACAGAAACGACAACGGCCAATCAGAAACGACCTGACGCACGGCCGGAAGATATATAAACCCGGACAAATTTTGACCCAGCACTCAACGCCCTGAGGACGATGGCAGAGTTAGCCATTGAAACGTCGGCTCTGGCTGAACATCCAACCTGGTGGGAATCCCGTGAAGACTTTATTCAAATGTACCATATATCCAGAAATAAAAAAAGTTGCAATAAAAGAACAGACATCACTTATCTAAGCAAAATTTATCATAATTTAATAAATGAAACATAACTTTTCAACAAAGAAATATATCCAAGCAACCAAATTAAAATTTTAAATAAATAAAAACAGCAACAAACTTTAAAGGTAACAATCTTGAATGTCTACGTCTATGTGTTTTTTATATTTAAAGTCTTTAAATTTACAATTATGTAACCAAAACAGAACTGTAAATCATTTATCATGATACATCATTGTTTATAGCCCATAAGATGGATGAATAAACATCCGAAACGTGGATGAATAGATATGTTCTCCTTCCAGGATAGAGTGCATCTTCTTCTTTGGGTGCCATATCAGGCCCCCCTGACGTCGGCTATCACTCCAGCGTAGGCTTCTCAGTCCCGTGCTAATTGCTCCTCCACTCTCTGGATTTCGGTCCATTCCCTAATGTTTCTTAGTCAGGACATCTGCCTCCTATCCACACTGCATCTACTCTCAATTTTTTATTTCATGATGAGGTGCAGCAGACTGGACTGTATTTGTTGTCGCGCAGAAATGTCCTAAGTTGTGCCATCTTTCTTGTTATAATTTTGGATAATGATTCTCTTTCCGTGCAAGCTCTTCGCTACACTTAAGCGTTGGTGACCATATCTTCCATGGAATGTGCAACATTTTGCGATGGAGCCACATTTCAAATGCTTCTATTCGGTTCATTGTATTCACCTCAAATGTCCATGTCTCAAATGCAAAGAGGAGTATGGACCATATGTAGCATTTGATAATTCTGTCTCAACTTTAGATTAAGATTAGCATAGCAGAAGAATGGTCTCATATTATTGAATGCGGCTCTTGCAATATTTACTCTGCACCTAACCACTTTTTCGGGATCTATGCTGTCGGTGATCACTCTGCCAAGGTATTTGGACATGTGGACGCGTTCTATGGGCTTTCCTTTAAGCTAAAGGATGGCGGTATGATGCGAATACGATGAATAATAGTGTATAGAGAATTATTAAACGCTAAATTGTGTTGAACGTAACCAGCTATTTTATCTGAACAGTGATACGGTGTTGTGGATATTTTGTTTTACGATATGAAATTTTTTAACTCATTTTCGGTTCTCAGGTAAAATATGGTCAGTTTATGCGTAAACGTAAAATATCTTTGGGTTATATACATTGGGGTGGTGGTGTGTTCTCGGGAGAATGACAAATTTTCACTTTCCGATGCTGAATTTAAGTTTATTCGATGCCACGGATCAATTGGCGTAATTTATTTGATTCAGTTTATGACATATCGTTAACATTTAAGTTTTCCAACTTCGCTTTACTTACATATGATAAGAAATATTTTTTTTAATTGTTACGCTAAAAATATTTTCCCTATGGCCACAACATGCCTATTCTGAGGCAACGGACACTTCGTTAGCGGTGTGACGTCTTAAGCATTTGAATATTCCATTTGGAAGAACCAGCAGTGACCGACGTGGAATGATAAATATATCGTACAAAGACATCCATACATTTTGAGTTTTGCTAAGAGGGGAGTTACGACGCCTCAGTGCTTTAATCGTTCACTGCTGGAATGACGAATATTTCAATGGGTTATCACGTTTAAAAATATAGTTTGCCATTAATAGAAATATTTTATCGTACTAATGTAAGTTTAGTCGTTATTAATTAGTTTTTGGCAAAATGACGTGAACCAAGGAATTTTAAACGCATTCATTGTTCAACTCCATTCTTTTTGGAAATGTGCTGGAAGTTAACTTCGCCTTGGAAACTTTGCAATGGTGGAGGTAGTTTGATAGAACTTCCATTGGCATGTCGATTACCTGCTTCCTTTAACCCTCCGGACTTGCCTCTAAAAGGCAATTACTCCTAATTGACTTCTCGTCTGTTTTGCCCCCCCCCTTCCGTACAAATTAATTATCCGGAAACACGAGAGTACTCCGTAACATACGTTTTTAGTCGTGTGGAATATCGCTTCAGTATTTCGTTATACATATCGCTGGGGTCGTTTTATCATAGCTCATCTTCCCTCAAAGCCGACACGACAGTGGCGTCAACTTGAAGTATATTTGTACATTTTATTTCCCTTTAACCTACCTGGAAAACAAAGCGTTTAGTGTTTGCGATAAAGATATGTCATATAAAGAAATTATAGATTTTTATTTTGTGTAGAATTATTTCAACAAGCAGTCAAACTCAATAATCGACGATATTACCAGAAATCATGTAAAGAAATATTTTTTTTTGTGCTTCCAGGGTAAATACATCATATGCTCTCGAACTTGCTAGATTCTATCGGCATTGAGAGCTCTACTTATATTAGTAATTATTTTACCTCTGAAACTAGGTTTCTAATAGTGAAGGCCCATCCAAGTCGCTTTTTCGTAACTGAAAATGGTGCGCAAAATATAATTAATATGCCCCAAAAAATAGATATGTGCAATTATGAGACTTGTGTTAAAATTTAGGATATATTGAAACAGTTAAAAAAAAGATAACTGTGTCCGGTTTCTATGGAATTAGTTGCGTAAGAGTTGCATTATCTGAAATGTGAAACTACGGTTTCAAATTTCAGGAGTAAGGTAAAATTGTGAAATATTCACGACACATGTCAATGTCTGTTAAATTTAATAATGCTACATATTTTCGTTGCTATGGATTTGCTTTGGAATCATCAGCTTTCCAGTGAGTTTCTTTCCTCTCAAATACTATGTTAAAGATAATGTTTCTAGATGCTATGCGCCTATATCTATTTCGAAGATCGATGAAACAACCTATGCATTCGAATTGTTTGGTTTTAAATTAGGGAATCATGTATATTCCTCCGCTATGTTCGGCTATAATTGTCAATTCAAAATATGCTTATGCCTATGTCTTCTAAGCATGATATATCATTAAAATTATGAATGATATGGTTTTATATGATTGCAACATGGGACGGGATGACAAGCCAATTTAGATTAACTAACTCGAGGTCAGCCTTCGTTAGTGAGTTTCACGATTATCATCTCTCCTTGTGAATCTATCAGAATCGCCCCTCATCTTGATTGTCGCGTTGATTTTCCGTACAGCAGAATAAAAGAAAAGAGCTTGAATGGTTGAATCGCTGGGGGATGTTTTCAATGAAACGATCTCTCCTACAGCGCTATGGTAATGAGGTAGCGAAAATAAAAAAAATAACTGGCAAAACTTTTAGAGAGGACCCTTACGGAATCAAGCCAGCGTAACTTTAACTTGTGGACAAAAAAGTAGAAAACGTCCCCATTAATTCCCTCGTTCCCGAAAATTCCATTTGCATCAATAAGTGGCGAGAGTATGAACAAATTATTCATAGCCGATACTCTCAGGTTCTATTTTTTAATTTTTATTTTTAAACTTTTCTCCGACACCACTAGGTGAAAACTCGACAAAAGCATTTGGTTTAATCCAGGATTTGAACCCTGCCCCCTTTCTGACCAGAAACACGGCAAAAACACGTGCTTGGAAATTGGAAGGTCCAGGTTCATACCCAAGTCATTTAAATGATTTGCCCATGTTGAATTCCCCTGATTAGGTGCTTTATCTTGCACTGTTACAGGTGACTGCGTAGTTTATCATTTGCCGCATTTTCAAAATGCATATTTTCGGAATCGTTACTTTAAAGCGACGAATTTGAGTTAATCTTTGCGGGAACATGTCCCGATCACTAAGCATCGCTAAGCCTCGTGTGATACAGTGAAGGCGGGAACATCTAGTTTGCATAAACATCCTCGAAAACTTCCTGAATTAATATGGCATTGTCTTGTTGTAGCTGCTAGCACATTAGACCGACAATCGGGATGTTCAGGCTCATGTCCTGGCTATGTGAACTGATTGCTCACACTTCGGTGTTATAGTTTGCTGCACCTCTACCACTGACTGCGCGCTATATCATTTGTGTAGTTATCTCCATAAATATGGTTTGCTCCTGTGAAAACATCCGTTTAGACTTTGGCAATTAATGGATCAGAATCGTGAGCCATTGGAGAAGTGGAGTCACTTAATAATACAAGTCTTCGAAATCTGATGATGGAAAATAGGCTGAATGCAAAAGAGTTGAAGAAGAAGTTTTTCTATGGAGCTACAAACACTGGATAAGGAAACGGTGAATTATGTGTACCCTGAGAGACTCGATAAATTCAATAGCAGCACTTTGGAGGGAAAGATCGAAAGTACCACAAGTGAGACCAAGAAGTAAATGCAAAGGATAAACGAAGAAAATTCTGGGAAAGAGGAACTAAAGGAATTAAAGTTTTTAAGGAATTCAAATCGACATGGACCCCGCTAGGTGACGCAAGGACATGTGGCAAGTGGTGTTGGGACACAAGCTATACAAAAGTAAAGTGCTGGTAAAAATAATTAAGGATTAGAAAACGATAATTAGTGAGGCGTCGCTTCGTAGAATAAATGTCTTTATTAGTGGTGGAATAAAGTGTTGTCGCAGCGAAACGGCTGCAGCCGCAACTGTTTCGGTCAGACAACTGTTTCTAATAACTATTGCAAGAACAGGTTAGTTTCGTGATCGCGCCGCAGCCACGATGTTGCGATCTGTACTGTGCAGCGTCAAGTGATAGCTGAAGCCGACTGTTTCGCCTTCTATTCCATTCCAGTTGCACTGCACGTGTGGCTGTGTTGCGGTTATAAGCTACAATCTGATGGATTTGAATCTGTTGCAGGCAGTGCTAATTTATTCAGCCAACACGTCCGCCCATCGTTGCAGATAGAATTAGAACTGTGAAGTACCTATCGTTCATGAATCCAAATGAAATTTTTTTAGTGGAAGATTTCTTATTACATATAATACAGAACTACTAGCCATGTTCTAACAGCGCCGATCAATCGCCTGTTGTTTGGTGTGCCTCTAGCTGTTGTCCGCAACAGGGTGTTTCGCGGAACTGTTTCGTCTTTATTTCTTCTTGTGGTTGTTGTGAATGATGCGCGGGAAGAAATAATTCTTGAATCTATCTGTTTGATGGTTAATTTTTCCTAATTGGTCGTTGCCATCGCGTGATTGAATATGGGGCACTGCGCTCTCCCCCACTCCTACCTGTTCACCTGATCAGATAGACCCACCGAGATGTGAATTCTGTGACACCCTCTTGACCCTTCGCCAACTAATTACGGAATATGAATATTACACGGGAGTCGTTGTGCATTTGGGGATACCTCGGAGATAATTCATGCCATGATCATGAAGCCCTAAGTCGTGTTATTAAGTTTTCAAAGGAATCCAATCTGTACAGAAATATAAGTACATAGCTATGTATTTCGTGATATTTTGATGAAGTGGTTTCATATTGTTTTTTTTTTCTCGGGAACAAGTTGAAGATAGTGTGGCGCATATGATCGATGCTGCCGGGGCACTTGAAACTTGAGCCTACCTATTGTTATTGTTTCTCTTTCGGTAGGTACGTACGAAAGGCACTGCAGTTAACCAATCCCCCCTTGAGTGAAAGACTAATGATGATGCTTTTCCCCGACAGACCGAGGATTCGAATCCCTATTGGGTCATGAGCTCCATTTCCTCCACCAGCTAAGCGCTCCTCATTTTTCTTCCCACAGTCCCATTTCTTCTCCTCATCCTCACGATGTTGACTCCCAAAGGCTTTCTCAGTCCATGAATAGTTTATAGTTTTCTCGGCTGCCGCGTTGAGTAGTTACCTTATACGTGGGTTTCGGTTGGAGGGGAAGTGTGGAGTTTTGTGCACGTCTGCGTGTTGGTGCTATCTCTGCGGAACACGGTCTCACTTGCCCCTTACTCCTCCTTCCTTTTTCTTTACACCCTCGCATCCCGTAGATTTTTTTGGTTCTCGTGTTACTACGGATGCACATCGATAGAACGAAAGAAATCGATTTTGGTGTCTGATCACCGATGTTTCTTTGCACTCGCAAGTTTGTGGGATAGGGTTGATGTGATGACTTTTTAGTGCTGACTTGCCATCTCGAGGGTTTGAGCTCGAATCAATGTGGAGCCGATGATTTTAGTGACATCACTGTCAATTCTTTGGTGGTTTATTGACAGTACTTTAAGATCAGTACTCCGTCCGTTGGATGGGATGTTAAACTTTGGTCCTATTTGGCGTTTTTCGTCAAGAGTAGGCTAATGCCGACGTCGGGTTTCCTTTCACCCTCCTTCAAATTCCCGAGTAATCATTCCCTAAAGCAACCTATTTCACTACTTGAAATAATTTTACAATGGCGAATGAATGAACATAAAAAATGATTTTTTCATGGCGAATTTCATTTTCTTTGGTGTATATCTTTGCACTCTTGCACCCGACTGCGTACCACATAATTTGTTCTACCGCAATGATTGGTAATTAGTCAGAATTTAGTAGTTCTAAAGCGACAATGTTGGATTTATTCTCCGCGACTGTGGCATATCACGCACCACTGTGCTACAATGTGGGCCGGAAGCGAGAAAATCTTATGTCTGAAACTCCCTTGATTTTCGACATGAATTAAGATGGTTTGGTGGTATAACAGGCTAACGCACCTGAACGGAAATTGGGACATTCGGATTCGAGTCCTGGTCAAGTAAAATAAACGTTTTCATGGCGAATTACCCCCTCTTTGCTCTATTTAACTACTCTTAATTAAATTAACTAACTAATTGCCTAGATGCCCTTAGATTTGATTCGCCTTCCTTAGCAGCCACATGAACAACTTCGTAACCGATGTTTTCAAACCTTTGACGAAGATTTTAAATTTCACTCTTCCATTTCTTTCATCGCGTCTTTTCGATCTCGATGTGATTCCGCATTCACGTCATATCTGCAACATTTGATGGATACTATAATTTGCGCGCATGTTCCATTTCATGTACTCACGTCCGATCATTCTGTGTAGTAGCAATGATGTAGGTAGTCATCTCTTCCGTAAATACGGCGGTGAAGTATGCTAAATTTGACATGAGTAAAAAAATTTCATGAGAAATTGGATGCTTGGTTAGCGTCTGGGTGATTTAGATTCCCGGACGAGGTGGTTTTTTGTCCCTCAGACAATTTAACTGTGCCTAGATGCTAGTAATAGTGCTGAAAGCCACGCATCTTGCCCAACCTTCGTTTTTCTCGCTTAACGGTAGTTGAAGGTGACCGTTGGGCTTAAAATTGTATGCTAGGTGTAATGCATAGGTGGAGATAAATCTCGTTGAGTTAGAACAAGATTTTCATTATACTGATTTGTCTTATCTAGGGATAAGTCCCGCGCGTGAGTTGTCTAGAAAAGTTGAGGCTTGACGTTCTGTTGGTCGATATTTTAGCCATCCACGGATTTTCACAGATGTTTACAATCCACCAGTGCTTTAGATCGATGTTTTTCTTATCAATGCTTTCTTCCAAACGTGACCATCAACGTTTCATATATGCTTAAAATGTTTAAGATGTAGATAGAATAAATTGGGTAGTTAATAAACGTGTTTGTTGGTTGGTGATGAACCATAAATTCAAAAACTTGCTGTGATTTTCTGTTAAAAGTTTATGAGAATACCGTAGTGCGAAATCAGTGCCTTATGAACGCTTGTTTCGAAAGCTGGAAACTTATTGTTTTAGGCAGAAATATAATAGTTATATAATTGTAAGGTAGGATGTAATCCTGACTTATTTTATAAAGTCATTAAAGAGGATTTTCGAGCTTCCTAATAATTTGCGATCACTCATTTTTCCTCTCCAGGCAATGCTTAAAAAATAGGATGTTAATAATCTCATCAGTTTCTTTTTTAAGGTTGTAAAATTAATGACGAATGTGTCCTCTAACTTTTTATCGAGAATATCCCCAAAGAAATTGCTCTTTCCTCTGATGTTATGTTAAGGAAATAAATTGAATATCACGGTTTAATTTAAAATGTGCCCGGATACCGTCAATATGGAAAACGATTTATGTGAATTCAAGGTTGTATTGGCCGTGCTACTACCGTTGAATATTGTTGTATCATGTTATTTTCGTTTAAAAAAAAAATTAAGTGCTATACAAGTGGTAAATAGGATTAATTAAAAAAGATAGAAGTAATTTTAAACCAAAAATAAGAGAAGAACATGACGATCTGTAGAATATGTGATATCCTGACTTATTCCTTGCGTGTACCTATGCAAAAGTAAGGGAATTCATCTATCACAAACGTTGTATTGGTCTTGTGGAAAACAAAAAATTCAGTCAGGTATTACTTCATGTTTTACGAGGACAAATCAAGCTATGAATAGTGAAATATTGGTAAAAATTGAACCTAAATATAATATTTTACTGACAAAAATGGTAATTGTGTAGCGATGGATGCCGGAATGAATGTGATTTGACTGTGACACACGCTGTTGTACGTGTCTTTCAAGTCGTTTGCTTAGCTGAGAGGAAAGTGAAGGAAAACGACCCTAACTCCAGAAATTTTGCATGGAATTTTTCCAGGCTTCTGTTTATAATTTTCAACACCTCTGAAGTTCCTGCTTTGACGCAATTAATGTAAATTTGACGTTTTTTACGCAACGTACAATGCAAAGGGTCATCCTGCACATTGTTTGGCATTGTTATCCTTGATCTTTAACGCGAAGAATTGCATGCTTTTTTTGGTATTGATTTGAAAGTTTTAGAGGTTTTTAAATAGATTAAATGATCGTGTAAACATATTTAGAAATAGTGTATAAATTACCTTCGTTTGAGGCGTTAGGACGAAAGAAATTGGATTAGATCGACTGCGGAAACTGAGAAATACTGTTTGGAAATGGAAGAATAGTATCTTATGCATAATTTGGAATGGTACCCACTGTAAAATATATACTATATTGTAAGGTGTTTTTAGCTTTCTGAGCCACCAAATTAACTATGCATGTAGAGCAGAAAACGATTTACCTTCTTAAACACATTTCGAAGAGTAGTTAGATGTAAGAAGTAGTTACAAACTTTGTGATGCAATAGTTTTCAGAGTGATTTTAATCTTAATAATATAAAAATCTACTTTTGTGTATTTTTTGGATTGTGAAACCCAGAAAAATTACTGAACAAAATTACAAAATGAAAAATTAAATAATTTAATTGCTAGATGAATTGAATCAGATCCTTTACATATTCCCTAAAACGACTAATGAAGTCAATTTATGAATATTCGCTGTAATGTAGCTACTTTTGTTAACCAACCAATATATTAACTTGGCCCATTCTCGAAACGAAGCACTACCTTAAAGTTCATCGTTATAAACTCATCGTAGGTATTCTTTCATGTAAATGGATGGACTTGCAGTAAATTTCTCCGGCACCGTTAAGGTTTTTGTAACCTTATGCTCGCAAAACAGTCTATCTTCCAAGATTAAATCCCATTAAAAATATTTGAATCTTTTGCTTCTTTTCAAAGTGCCTGAATTTCACTTCCAGCCTCTACCTCTCTCCAACCCCTTCTCGCCTCTATCACACGTTACAGCTTTCTGATTCTCATCTATATGTAACAACGATGAAACATGTAACATGTATGTACTGTGACAATGTAACTCGAATGAATTTCATATTTCACATGTAACTCGATTTTTAACATGTAGCATCGATGGTTGAAGGTTGTTGTTTTCCCAATATCGATGGTGTTTCTTGGATAATATCCTCTATATCATATACCGATGGTTTTTTTCGGTGTTCATCCCTACATGATGCTTTCCACCCCTTAGTGTTTCTCTTCCGGTCGGCCTCCGAAGTGGCCCATGGTGAGTGCGTAACAGGGGAGAGGATATTTGGGGAATTGGCGATGGAGGTGGAGGAAGATAAAGTGACAGAGGAAGAGGTGGTTTGGATGGCATTGGGAAGTAGAGAGAAAGAGAGGGACAGTGCAAGACGAATCGGGTTTAGATCTCTCCTGTGGGGTCATCGTCTCCGTGGGTGAGAGAGCGGGTCACGGAAAGGCCAGTTCACATTGATCACGAGATAATGCAAACCATTACATATTTATTAATCATAGTCTTCTATAACTACATATCATTACCATTAATCGTTTTTTTGCCTTATTATGACTTCTTTAAAAATTTCAAATTAATAAACCTTGGTCGATTAATACTCCACCAGACTTGTATAGCTGTTCGCAGACATACATAAATAGTAATATCAATGCCAATATTATATAGAAAAGGTATTTCAATTGATTAAAGCTGAACCTAGGCAATCTCACTCAAAATGCTATGCAAATGTACATTTTTTTCTTCCTTTAATTTTTCATTCCGGTCTAATCAACATGTTTTTTCTGTCTTTTTCCTTTCATGATAACATGTTGGTTACTCGTTATTTAAGAATTATCTCATGTCAAATTATTAAAACGTTTGCGGTCCATGATCGTAAAGGATTGTCGTTTGGCACTACCCGCGTCAGGATATTTAAAAACCACCTTTTATTTTCCTTTGTTGGTGACCTTCTTGGGGATAGTGAATGATTGCCTTTATAGCGCATCAAAATATGTACTCTCATGGTAATGGCATGAGAATAAAGGCAACCATTCATTAGCCCTGAGGAGGTCTCCGGAAAAGGAGAAGAAGCGTTGGTTTTTAAAAATCTTGCCGCTGGTAATCCAAATAGGACAATCCTTTAACTATCTCATAGTCTAGTGAGGCCCACGATTATAAACGATATTATTTTAAAAACTGAAGCTCAGGATTGAATATTTTTGTCTTTAAAACAGCCATTGAGAATAATTTTCTATTATCTGGGAGTTGATCATTGGAATGTTTTCCTCCCAGTATGTCCAATATCCGAAAATTGTTCCAATTTTTAGAACTACGATCTATTTTGTTGCACACCAATTTAAAGAGAAGCGTATCCATTCTAAAAGACTTAGGTTTTCTTCTTTATTTAATGTTATCTTTGCTGGTAGTGCATGATTATACGCTCATGTTGTTTGTGAACGGTCGTCTTAAGAAATTAAATCATGGATTGGTATTGATGTGCAATTTGTCTCGAATGAAATGTTACCTGTGGAAAATTTTACTTATTATATCCATCCGTATTGTTATAATTCCACGTAATATCGCCTGAATTTCATTAATTTGAAAAAAATATCTCTTCTTCGTGACTGACCAACCTATGGTGACACGGGAGTCTTATGACATGAGAAATGAACCAGGGCCAACTTCTGCGTTATGCTATCAAAACGCGTTGTTTACACTCTCTTTCTGACTCATAAGCTCAAGTTTAACCATGTTGAGTTGTACTCTTTCGTTTGATTTGAGGTAGCCTTAAGGATGGAGAAGTGGGAAGCTGAGAATAACAGTCGGTTTGTAAGAAGAAGGGAAGGAGAGAGAGAGTACAGAAGATGAATCGCGCTTGCAAAACTACTGTGGGTTTTGCTAAAGGACATGTCCCACGATATAAGTTTTTAATGCAAGTACCTCTCCTACGAAGACCTTAATTAAATACTGCATTGTGTGGCATTGGAATTGCATGGTTTATCGTACGCGATTGTGTGCGATTCCGTTTTAGGATCAGCGTTATTTATTCGTCGAATTTTACCACTAATAGGAACTGCAAAAATACAAATAAATAAAAGTTAAATGATTAAGTTTTATTTATGTATCACGCAATTTATTATTCAATCTATCAAAAAATTTATCACACACAATTTTTCATGGAGTGAGGAATTATGTGTGATAAATTGTTGCAGAAAAAACATTTGTCGCGGGACTTGGCCTGGACTCATCGCCTTTGTGTGCGACCTAGGACCCTTGCAAGTCGCTTTTCGGGGCTAGGGATGATGTAATCCGTCGACGTTGTAACCCACGAGTTTGCGATGTTAATAGCTTTAAATGTGCTAATATTAATTATAAATACGTTCTATACGTATGCATTACGCTATCTTTAAATTAATGCGTACTCTGCCTAGATTATTTTCACTTGTGCTTAATAACACCACATAATTACTAACTCTTCCCACCGGTCGATTAGTCCGGCATTTATTTTATTTTGTTCTTTGCATGAAGTAGCATCTCGTAGTTTTAATAATTAACAGTATCAGTAATATTAACCACTAGATGTGTCTATAGCATTTTTCTGCATGTTTGTATGTTCTTTTACGTATCACTCTCCCAGTTTCCGGTTGGACTGCGCACTGTTCTCCTGACTACCTTTGGCCTGCGCCTAGAGCCAGGGGGAGCGTGCGAGGTTCGGATTTGTTCTGGGACGAGTGCTGCATGCCTGGTGTGGAATCACCCCGTGCCACACACCCTAGTGGTGGCTTGCACGGTACATCGTAGATGTAGATGTAGATGTAGATTATGTTGTAGTCAGTAATTTCGCGAGGTGGAAAGGAGCATTTCAACCTCTCAGTCTGTGTCAATCTCACTTGTTTAGATGTGAGTGGTCGAATATGTAACATTTAGTGAAGAAGCCTATCAATCTTATCGGCATTAGAAGTAACGTCTTGGAGGTTGTGCCTTGCTACTGGGCAGCTTGTATCAGAGTAAGTACGCCTTTTTTCAAGAGGCATAGACTCGGTGACATAATTCTTTGTTTTTATATGTTTCGGCATTCAATGTCACCTCTTATTTAATTTATTGCAACCAAAGTGTGCTGTTTGGCCTTTCATATTTATTGTATGCATTTGTTTTATGAATTAAGTATGTTTTAGTGTGGGCATTGTTGTGTTTTCCAAAAATAAGCAGTTGGTTTCAGACATAATTTCGGTGAGACCTTTGAACGCTTTAAAAGAATTGCTTGCACATATAAGACATTAGAAATGATTGGTATATGGATTTTTAAAAGGGATAAGTAGGAAGGATATCGGAGGATTCAGTGGTTTGGAGGAATAGAGACAGGAGAGGGCTGTTTTAACAGATGAGTTGCATTTGAATAGTTCCAATGTGGTTCTTTTTTGGCGTCTTATGTTTAGGATTTAGATTTAATTTATTGCCGATAAAAAGCTATATATTCCAATTTTGAATCGCAATCGAACGTATATGACAATGTGTATTCATATGTAAGCAAGATGTTATTATTTTGTATGGCAAGTGCAATTATTGAAATTGAGCCAAAAGTGTCCAAACGAATGCGATATGAATTTATATTTTTGTATTTTTTCTTATAACTCTTTATTCTCTTCTATTTTTTATGTAATTTTACTTTATAATAATAGATGAGTAGTTAAAAAACTTTAGCTTTCCACTCATAAAAAAATATCTATTAATCTCTCCAAATGGACTTCCGCAAAGTATCGGCCTCATCCACCTAGTATATGAAGTCAGCCAGCAATACTCTCCAGGCCACAAGGTACAAAAAACAGACTATCAAATTCCGCGTGGCCACGATCAAGTGACATATACTTTTAAAAATATTAAAAAAATAATTTTTTAAAAGAGAGGAAAGCTAAAGTCTAATACCTACCTCCTCTCCAAATGGAATTCCACAACGTATCGACCTGACCCACCAAGTATGTAATAATAACCTATACATGTTCTATACGAAAAAAAATACCTCATAAGTCAGGAAGGTCTTTGATAATAGACGTCATTATTATTATCATGCTTAGACTAGGCTAATGCCCACGCCGAGTTTATCTCCACCCTTCCTCAGTTTCTATGATAATACATCCCTTGCTAATTTCCCGCGCCCCTCATTAGGCCAAATGGCCTCAGTTTTGGTGACGACTGACGTAATCCTACGAGTCATGCCTTTTTTTTATAAGGTTATTGGCCACGCCGGGTTTCTCTTTTTTTAACCCTAATACCCGTTCTCAATTATGCAAATGAATAAATATAACTGTTTCAGGCTGGACCTGGTGGAAGTTGTCGATATTCATAATGAATAAAAAACGCTTAGTAATCTTCTACAGATTTATTTCTATGGCACGGCGCGACGATTTCTGTGGCATAATCATGTGCACATGATTATGCCACAGAGTGGTGAAACGCGTCGTGGCCTTACTCATTGGAAAACCCGAGAAGATTTTACTAATATTATTCGCCGGGAAAGGCTTAGATCTTTTTAATCTGTGGAAGATTACTAAGTGTTTTTTTTATTCATTATGAATATGCAAATGACTTCTGTTGTCGGTCTATTCCCTTCGTAAGTAATATTACGGATGAGTTGAAGAGGGAAAGGTAATGGTTGATGAGTCGCTGATGGTCATTTTAACGCCTTCTGCTGTGCGTAACTAATTTCAAGGCTGTGGGTGTGATTACAGACCATCATAGCACGTGCGCTTGCATTATCGTAATTCTTTGACAGGTGCAATGAATAAAATATGCGATAAACCTTCTTCAATAAACACCTGTTCTTTAAAGTCACCGTTCTCGCGCATATATAGAGCGAGTTGCACGAACTGTGACAGAGAGCATTTCGCAACAATGGACGTTCGTGTTTTGTAATTAAACAGCGACGCTGGAAAGATCCGTGATCTCACCCTGGGCATCTCTCTGCCATCGCTCATTAGCTTAACACATTTACTAATCATACCAGCCCACTGTCAATTAAGCAAATTACTTCAGCTGTCGGTCTCTTTACCTTTGTAACTAGTACTACGAATGGGGGAAAGAGCGACAAAGATGAAAGGGGTGAGAGGTAGGAAAGGGGTTGAAAATCGAGGGAAATGAGAGCGAGAGAGAGAGAGAAGAAGAAGAGGGGTTGGTTGCAAAGGGTGGTGGTGGTAGAAAGGAATAGCTCGCTAATCCTTAGGGGAATTTCGCGTTTCCACCCTTTTACGGTAAAAGTGGAGGAAAAAAATAATAAGTAAGGAAAAAGCAAGTCACTTCTACCATGAATTCCTTTTGCGTTTTGTTTTCTCGAAGATATATATAATTGAAGTGGCGGAGGAGGAATCGGATCTGTAAATGGATTCCTTTGGGAGGGAGGGGGGATGGCTTGAGTTAAGAGAAAATGCTGTGGAAGTGGAATTGAAGGAAAGAGAGGTGGGAGTTGGTATTTTTTTGCGATATCGCGGCCTCTGGGAAAATTACGGACAGGGATGAATAATTCTGAAAAGGATTCCTCTACTGCCTCCTCCACACAAACCTTTTCGCCTTTTCCGATCCTGTTTGACGAATTTTTTAAAAAAGAATTTTATTCCCAGGAAAGGTTTTTTACTCGTCAATGAAAGAAATGTCGAGTAGTTTGCTAATTATTCGATATTTTCTGTCTTCAGAACACCCTTTGTGCTTCTAATTAGATCTTTTATTTTTTTACCATTCAGCAATTGTTCCACTGGTTGGCTTCCTGTTCAGGAATGTTCGATAAATCAAATTACGCATCGGGTTCAGAACCCTTAATTTGAATCTGTTTAATTTTGTTCAGTATGGAATTACTTTCAGAATGAGACGCCTAGCGTCATGTTTTATGTGAATACGTGGGCCAAAAGATTTACATTTACCTATATAACTCTTCAGCATCGTTAAATTAATAAAGTTGGAAATAGGAAAAGATAAATCTGTCCCCCAAAAAACTGTAGAGAGAGTATTGTTTGTCGAAAATTAAAGATATTCTCTAGTTCTTTAAAAAATCTTGGAAAATACTCTCGTCAGTAGCAGGATTACGTATAAATTAAAGCGTTAAGCTTGAAAACCTAGTAAGCCTACGTTAGCGTCACTAATTAGCAGACTTACTATGCAGTCGTGTGAATCCTTTGGCTTGATATTCAATAACTGTTGTTGTCGATGTATGCTATTCTCTCTTGAGTTGGCGTGATGACGATGAATGATTTTCGCATATCAAAAAGCAGCGAATTATGTGCGAATATACGAATGATTCCTCCTGCTCAAATTGTGGTTATTCAAATGTAGGAAATTTCCAGATGTTCGTGTTATTTCGATTTATTTTTTAGCTAGGAAATATTTTGTTTCGTGAGTAAATATTTCCCTATCCCATGTTTTTTTTAAATGTGGTCCGTAAGCGCTTGTAATTTTTATTTAATTATCGATTGGAGAATGAACTTTCTTTTCAAAGCCATTTTGGGGATGTGTTGAAGCTGTCTTAATATTTCCGCCTTTATTTCTTGTTCAACCACATGTCTTGCATTTATTAATACCACTATATGGTCCAGAACGTTCGTGTTAGAGAATGAAGGTTTTACGAGATAAAAAGCCAAAAGAAAGGTGACGCGGGAAGTATAACGATGCCAATAGATTTAATTGATTTTGAGAGATTTTATGAAGAATCATGCTTGGGAATTTTGGAGTGACTTTTCTCATACCTGGACACTGTGCGTTCGGTTTTTTCGGGACCGTAGGAGTCTTACTTATGAGTCAATTGCTTCTTTTAATAATGCATTTTTCTCTTATCTTACTATAAAAGTGTAAATTTCGTCTTAATGCTAGCGAGATAGTCTGAACAAGGTATTAAGACAACTCTTTGAGAAGTTTTGGTCCGCTGTATTAAATACCAGTGAAATATATTTGGATATAGGAGATATACAGTAAAATTAAGAGGTTCATGTTACGTGCATAGACCTATATAAAAATGCTGGAAAAGACGCGGTTATATTGATTAATTACCGCTTGCTGTAGTGTTCGAAAATGTCGATCTTAAATGATAAAATATCAATCCAATATTTCCTCTCGGATATTTTTTTCTGTCGATTGTCGATTTTTTCACCACAGTCAAACCTCGAGGCAAAAAAAAACAATCTCCTTTACTGCGTGGAGAAGTGTTCACAAACGACGCTTACAGTTGCAACCATCCTTTCACTTTCACAGTCGGAATACATTGAATTCCGCGCGGGTCTGCTTTTTGGACCGTCAGGCTCGCATTTCTTTTTTTCTCCGGCACGCACGGAAACATTTCGATTGGGTTCAAATGCGTGGCGTACCAGGTACGGGAGCAATCAACCGGTTAACCGCAAGGAAGAGGATTCAATAGGTAACGCATGCACGAAACGTTTTCGCAAGGTTTGGGGTATTTGAAAAAGTGTTTGAAACTCCACGTTACCTTGGTTCGCGAGTGATTCCTCGGTCACTCCGCTCGTTCTCTTCTCTGCCGAGGACGTCCTGACTGGCGCCACCGTGCTCGTCGTTTGCTGCGAAGAATCTCGCGCCGGTGAAGCTGTCACTGGTTCCGCCACGGAATTCGCGTCCCCGCTGAGGGCGATGGCCATCGGGGCCGACGTGGGCTCTACCCTCGGGGGCACCACGCTTAGGGCCACCAGGAATAGGACCATCGTCGCGCCACGCGGGGAGATGTTTCCCCCGCGGTGGCGATCAGCCGGTGCGGCCGCCGCCATGTTTGTTGTTTGTTGACTATTGTCCGCCGCCCCCACGATGTTTTCATTTTTCGGGCGAGCGAAGAAGGAAGAGAAAAGAGAAGGGCTTTGTAGTTGGATGACTGGAAAGCTGAGTTTTTCTCACACTCGGCGAAATGATAAGGATTTAAAGAGAGAGCATGAGATAATTCATCGTAGTACGCGGGTCGAAATGAATATATTGTCGTACTCAAGCAGGGCAGAAGCATGTTCAACAGCGGAAACGATTTCAAAACAGATAAGTGTGCATTTTCTGTTTCACACAGCGCTTGTAGTTTATGTGGACTACAGTTTTGATACCTGAAAGTTCAGACGTATTCGTATTATCGCTGTGGAAACCGACGGTTGAACATAATTTTTAAACCAGCGCAAAAGAACGTAACAAGCAGTAATCTTGTCCGATTTATAGAAAAATAAGCCCTTTATTCGAAAAACAGACCTTGTCTGTCAGAGTCTTGTAATTCTCAAAAGAACCAAATTCCTTTCTTGGGAGGGTGATTCTTTAAAGCCTCTTCAGAACGTAATGAACACTGAATGTACATAAAAAAGGTAACTTGAATTGACGCAAGGGACAGAGTCTAGTTGGAGAGGGTTTAAATGATCCTCAAAACTTCCCCAGACTAAAAATTACCCTTCCTCCCCAAAGAATAGAAAAACATATACTCGAAGAGCAGAATCACTTTCTCTTGGGAAAAAGTTTAACTCAAAACTTTTTCAGAATTCGCAGATGAACATTCTTTTTCCAATCGAAACAGATTAAAATTTATTAGGGAGAAAAAATCAATCTAAAAAATTCTCCAAAACGTAATGAATACTAGGGTATCTCCAAATAAAGCAATAAAAAACTAACGGAGCAAAATCACTTTCTCACGGAGAATTTTATACTAACCGGGTTCCGGTTGCTGTTAGCACTAAAAATTTCCCTCAAAACCGAGATTTAGATGATGATTTACATGCTATCATTGTGTATTTACTTTACAAATTGTCCCTCTTGACAACCAGACGACTCGGGCCCGGAAACAAAATCACTCCGTTTGGCGATCGGCGCGGGAAAATAGGCACTTCCGCATTGTACGACAAATAGTTTTCCAATTGCACTCACGGGCTATGGAGAATGGGAGGGATTCTAAAGAGAGAGAGAAAGAGAAATATTTGACGATGCGAAGATCACTTCGTACTTGGAAAGGAGGAGGATGGTTTCGGGAGCGCCTCCCCTTCACGGCTAGCGAGAGAACACGGGCTATCGCTCCTCCAGCTGCTTCTGCACCGTCGGAATCCCCGGTCCCCGAGTGCCGGTCGGGATTGGGGGAACGCAAGGGTTAAAAGGAGCGGAGAAAGCGCACGGAGGTATTCCGACCCTGGAGGAATTGTTTTCACAGCGATGCGCACGCACGATATCAATGCACGAGGTTACGAGGAGAGTTTGAACCAAGCGTCGGCAAGGTTATCTTTTGCATCACAGCATCACGGATCTTTCTCCAACACATTATCGGTACACAGTCGTCCACGCTTTTACTCCTCTCGTCCATCTGTACGCATGTTTTCATCCGGCATCCTCTATGTCTTTCTCTCTCTCTCTGTATTTTTTTCCCTTCCCTTCGCCACTCAACCCTCATCTCCTCTCTACATCCTCCTTTTTCCACTCGCTTTTAATTTTGCAGGGGAGTCCACTCACCTCGGTGTATCCCTTCTCTGTACGGTCCTCTCACTACGTCGTCGGGAGTCTGGAACGTCGAAGAGCACATACACTTCTCCCGTATCTCTCCTCTCTCTACACTTCCCGGAGAGCCTCCCTCCCCTCCCCCTCCTCTCCCTCCCTTCCCCCACCTCCGTGCCGAAAAACCCTCTCCTCTCTCTCTTCATCCTCCTCCTCTCCCTTTCCATCTATCTCCCTCTCGTAGCGCTCTCTCCAAACTGCCCCCTTCGCTTACCGGCTCTGCCCTCTGCCGTCCTGCTCTGCAGTCAACCTCCGCCTCCTCCGCCGCTGCCGCCTCTCGTATTGATTCTAACGGAGATGAGTCTCCGTGTGCACGGCTGCCAACGTCTGGGGGTTGGGACTCTCCCCCTCTCTCCGTAACTCTCTCTCTCCTTCTCTCTCGCAACACCCCTCCTACCCCCGTTAAAAGCGCACCCTCCCCATCTCAATTCAGAACCCCTTCCGTACCCTTACCCCTTCTCCATGCCCACACCATACACTCCTGCATAACTCCACCCCCTCTCGACACAGTCCGCCATATCAAACCCATCCCTTCTTTCCCCTTCTCCTCCACCACTCCAAAAGCTTCCACAAGAGCCCGCAGCCTCCCCCTCTAACTCAGGGGTCTAGCCGGATCCCCCTCGTAAAAATTCCACCCCTCTCCATCCCCGCGTATAGCGATTCCCCCTCAGCCACCCCTCATTTACCTGGGTAGCGTAGTGGTCTGCGCATTGACACGGCCTAGCAAAGGGTCCGTGGTTCGATTCTCGGTCTTGGGGGTGGGGGCGGTCACGATAAAACTTTTCCATCCCGAATGGAAAAAAATCAACTTGGTTGCTAACTGGTGGGTTTTCGGAAATTTGGTCGTAAACCTGGCGAAAGATACGGTAAAATTTTCAGTATAGCATCATTCGGAAATGTAGTACAACTGACGTAGATATCGAATTATAATCTAGAAACGATAGAACGCGAAAGTTAAACATTATATCCCTCAGGTATCCCTTTTAAGGGTGAAGTGGTGTAAGAGACTACCTAGCCTATGTCTCGCCTCAATGAAGACAGTTATCTTTCGGTTTCTACTGTCGAGCTAACCACTTAAAATCTCTCAAGACCGGTTTTATAGAATATATTTTCGTTAGGTAAACATTAGGGTCCACCTGTCGTGCGTTTCAACGCCAAAGTCGACTTAAATGTTTGAGTGTCCATGAAATATCTTCAGCGTGAGACCCACGATGGCTATAACGGAAAATAATTAGTGTAGTATTTGGTGGAATTTGAATTAAAGGTAAATAAACTTACGGGTTCAGTACTGTATCTATACCCACCAAAACATGACAGGCAAATGGAAAATGGAAACGTCAAGTTAATTTTGAGGAAGACTCCAAAATTTTAGATTTTCCAGTGCCATAACGACTCATTGCTGCGTTCATGGAACAATTTTAGTGTGATGCCCACGATTATAGTTACTGAAAAGTAGTGTAGTATTTGTCCAATAATGAATTACAGTTTAATAAGAATACACGCGCAATACCTGGTAGTGTTTTATATCCCTTTTTGTCAGTCATTTGTTTTAATATTATTGAGAATTATGAGATGGGGGCATAAAAGAGAGGGAAGCAAAATATTGCGTTGCCTCTCACCCAAGAATAACTAAACCACTATAATAGATTTTCAGATTGAAAGGGACGACATTCGACCTTATAATCTGTCAATACTTCCATAAATGCATGCATATGTTTACAAAAGATGTCAAGTATGCGAATTTGCTGGATGCTAACTTTTATGGAGAGCAAAAAACACTTTTCACGGCCTCCAAAAATAGCTTACATTATTAAATAGAATGCTGATATAAATTATCTTATTGATTTATAATTGAAGTGATATATGGGACATTTTATTAGTGTGTCGATCATTTAATTACTAATCTGAATTATTGTGTGTGGATTCGTAATGTTTTAGCAGATTCGCTACAGAACATGTTTATCACAAGCTCGCGCTATTTTTTTCAATGACTGTTCCTACCTTAATTTTACGTCGAGAGATTAAGTCAATGTTTAATAATTTTTTATCTTAACCGGTGTTTTTCTTTTTTCTCTCTCACCTTTGGAGAAATTCTTATCCTACCCTGTTATATTCACCCATCCTTACTTTATACTATATAGTGCATAAGTAAATTTATTATTAATTTATTACTACATAGATGCTGATATTTACTCGTATTACTCGAGTTAGTAGAAATTGTAATCCCAACTTCCTGCCCTCACCAAACTTAATTTAACGTGAAGTACATAGGTTAGTTTAACGTTAATCCTTAACAAACTTTTTACACTCTATCCTCCTTAATTTTACTCTTAGTGCATAAGTTAATTTATCGTTAAATGTTTCTACAAACCGAACATGAGTCTTATTTTCTCTCTAGAGTTAGTAGAGATCCTTATCCCACCCTCCTACACTTACCATCCTTAATTTCACGTTTAGTGCTTAAGTTAATTTATTCTTGATTTCTTCTATGATGCGGCCTCTACTCCTTCCTCTCGTGGGGTTAGGCGAAACCCTTATCCCACGAGGCTCTGCTAACCCATCCTTTCCCTAGCTTTTTCCTCCCTTCTCACCGCTATCCTGACCCTAACCATTACTCTTATATCCCCTCTTCTTCCCTATAACTTGCCTTGCTCTCCTCTCTTCAACCCCTTCTACCGCCACCACCCAGTCCCATCCCATTCTGGTCTCCTGGGCGCCGGCGCACCGACCTGCCGTTCTGTGGGAACGGGGGGGGGAGTGGTGGGGGTGGCGCCTAAACCCCCTCCCCTCTCCCGTTTCCCTGGTTACCCACTCCCCCTGTCTCTCTCCCTCTTTCCTCTCTCCCCACCTTACACTTTCCTCCTCCGCGACGTACGTAGAGTTCTCTCGCCGAGACCCCTCGGGAAGTCCCCCGTCTCCCTCCCCGGCGCTTGGTACCCTACTATTTCCTGCTCTCAAAAATCTCCCCGTTTCTCGTTTATCCCTTACTTCTCATGAGGATCAGGTTGGTTTGATGACGAGAGTAGGTACTGGCTTCCCATCCCTTTGCTCTCGGTTCGAAAACCCTGTGGCGGAGGTTTTCCGGTGCAATCTCGATCTTTACTTGCTTTGTACTACGTGGAGAGAGCACTATAAAGCTAGTTTTTACGATGTACGGTAAGCGTTTGCCTTGAGATTACTTGTGCCTGACGTGGGAGTGATCACATGTGTGACCGTGGTCTTCTGAGATATTAATCCGAAAAAATACCTAACTAGACATCAAGAAACTGGGTCTAAGTGTAATACTCCGTTCTTAGTATGAGACTTTAGTTTTCAATTATCTGGTGGATGTACTGGACAGTTTCAGGGGATTGCATAGTTTTTAACTCGCTGCAAACTTATTCTTCTCCCGAATAGAGTTGGACGAGTGTAGAGTTAATGATCCAGGGACATACATCGAACCATCATTTAACCCTTAATGGACCAAAAGTTTTACTACTAAGAAAGGATAATTTCCTTCTCTGCATTAACCGATGGAGGTTACAGAAAAAAACATGGATTGTTATGAGTACTTTTAATGTTGTTAATATTTTTTGTTTGTACCGAAAATTGGCGCATTGGGGATGGGTTATGGAGTTGAGATGATTTTAGAGGTGTCTGCCGAATTCGGAACACCTGTCATTTAAGGGCAAATACTTTCTTTACCGCTACGTCTTGTGCTTAATTTGGTTAATGTGGTGGCTAGGGTATAGATCCCTGGTCCATCTTACGACGTTGGTGAGGAAATAATAGTAGAATCCCTATTTCAACTTGGGTGTTTTTGGAGATCACTTTCAAGTAGAGTACTCTTTCCGTCACGTCGTATGGAAAGTCAAACGGTGGACTACTCAGACCCTTTCGTTAAGAGTGGGCTAAACAAGACATCGGCTTTCTCTCAGTCTTTACTACATTTCCTATACTATTCTACCCTTAACAAACGTATTTTTACCTATCTCAAAGGCCCAAATGGTCTCCCAGTCTCTATTTTTTCGATAAGTCAGGAGTACCATTCTAGGCAATATTTAGTACCTTTCCTGAATGAGACAGAGTAGCTCGTCTTTGGAGTTCAGCAATCAATTGTGCCCCTAAAATAAATTTCAGGTACTGTCGATATCAACAATTTTCGGGTTGCGTCCGCGTATGTTGTTTTAAGATGCACGATTTGGTCCTTCTCATTACATTCATGCTGAGGAGGATGTTACATTTGTTTTTCTCCGATTTTGCATGAGTAATTCGTGGCCTTCATCGTGTCCAAGACAAGTATTTTATGCCATCAGAAAAGGAAACCTATTTTCTCCCAGAATGATAGTAGCGACTCTCCGTTTGTTGGGAAATTTTATTCTCCCTTAGAACGTGCATTAACGTGTGATGCTCCTATTCTAGCGCCTCCTTTAAAATACATTCTTGAACAGAACGGATATTTTCAGCGGGAAAATGAAAATTTTGGCCTAGTAAACGTGGAAAAGTCCTGGACTATCATAATCTCTGGTCTGTATCAACCTTCTTTCTCTTTATCTTTTAAGTTGGCTGTCTTTAACTCTCTTGCAATAACCAATCTGGGGAGGTCCCTTGGAGAGACAACTCGGGGAAGGTCGCCGTCTCCTCCCCGCCGCATGTACCCCTCCACTTCCCCGCTCTCAAAATCTCCTCGTTCCCCTTCACCTCTATCCCTTACTCTTCCCCCACTCGTACCTCCCAGTCCCACAGTCACAGTCTCGGCGACGTGAACTGTGTACGTGTGAGAGTCGGAGGACAGACTTAACTGTGGCGTGGAGAAAGAAGAAGGGAGAGGTTACTTTGCTTCCCCGCTCGCTGGACCAATTCCGCACTTTTTTCCCTATCTCCCTCGCCATCTCGCTCCTTCTCCCCTCTGTATATATATATTTCTCCGTCGTTTTCCCCCAGCCGCCTATCTGGCGTCTTCTTCTCCTTCTTGCCCAGTGGCCGGCGGTGTGTAGGCCTGGGAAGAGGAGCGGGGGTGAGGGAAAACGTCTCCGATGAGTGATGGATAGTAAGGGAAAAGTGAAGTTTCCGACACCCACGTTTGGGTGGGTTGAGGGGCAGTGAGGTCGGTGGAAATTCGTGCTGAGAAATTTGAATCTGAATAACAAGTTCGAGATTCAATAACTCAAATCTTTGGACATTTTTCCTCTATCGAATTTCAAGGGGATTGGGTAGGAGTGGTGGGTAAAGTACTGGCTTCCAATCTCGTAGGCCCGGGTTCGAATCCTAGTGGTGGTTGATTTCTGTTTGGGTTCCTGACTGTTAAGTCCGTCGAATGGGGCCTAACACTGAGAATCCCTTGACGCGCCGTCCGCTTTCTGTTGACTAATGCTTACGCCGGGTTTCTCTCCACCCTTCATCCATTACCCGATCTTTTCCTTACCATTCCACCAATATCCAAATATCTCTGATTCCACAAATGACCTCGGTATTCGGTCACCTCCCAAAATAACCTATCAATTAATATTGTAAATTTTCTGAAATATTCGATACTTGAGAGATATCGAATATTGGAGCTTTTTTCCATGCGAATACAATGAATCCTGGTTTTGTAAAACATGATAAGGAAACTCTGGAGAGGTTAGTTCTATTGTTTATAACCTTAACTTTTAAATTTATTTTTCAATAGACTCAGATTTCTCAGTTTTCCTTTGCTAAATTCTTTCAACTTTTACTAAAGCGTTTCCATTATCCATTTATTATTTATTATTTGTTACAGTTGTAACACTTCCGTCCGAGTCCCCGGCAAGCATCAGGTTTCATTGCCGTCATAATGGCCGGAGACTCAAGAGGTGTTGGGCAGTAATCGTTGCCATGTCCGACGTCCATCGGATGAGTGGCTACGCTGCTCTTGGGTCATGCGTACGCAGTAGACTGAGTGACCCCAGGATGACGGCCTTCTGCATGCGTGAAACTAGTGATTCCGCCTATGCCACGCAGGGCGGGATGCATTTGATGTTATTTAGCAGCGAGCCCATGACTACACCGAGCACACCTACGATTAGTACCGCTAGTTTTACAGAGTGTCCGGGGTACATCTGTCGAAGTTCGAAAAGCAGGTCTTTATATTTCGTCCGTTTTTCTTGATCACATCAATGTTAGTTTCAGCCGGAGCCGAAAACTCGATCACGAAAATGGAAGGTGTGAGGTGGTCGAGGAGAACGATATCAGGCTTGGTCGCCTCCAACTGCCTGGAGGTGGAGAAGGAGTAATTCCACCAGATGATGCATTAATCGTTCTCCACGCCGGACTCAATATCTCCAGGGGCATAGGGCAGCACAGGTGTTTCGTCGATGCCATAATGTTGTTGAAGGTGATAGCATATGACCCGCAGGGCCGCGTTGTGCCTAGCTAGATACGCTGACCTGACGTAATAAACACAGCTGGAGAGAAGGTGACCCAAAGTCTCCGGCTGGGCTCGGCACGCCCTGCATCTCGTGTCAGCGACCTCTGCCTTGAATATAATGCGGCGGTACACGAGTGTGTTTATGACACCATCCTGGCACGGGAGTACAGTACCCTCGGTCTCTGACTTCAGACCGGCGGAGCGTAGGCAGGCAAACGTCAGCTCCTTCGATAACCCATGCTTTTCGATGTTTCGATAGAAACATCCATGCATGGGCTTATCGGTATGCGCCTTGAGCAAGGCCTTCTGCTCGGCTTTTTTTATTTCGAGCTTGAGGACGTCTGCCTTCAATGACAAGATGGTCGTGTCATTGTCGCTTCCGTCGGATGACGGGTCGAAGTCAAGACCGGTTTCATCCGCTGCCCTCTTTGCCGCCTGGAAGAGAAACGCCCCTGCTCCCGCACTCTCGTGCTCTCTTACGAGATTGAGCAGGGGTCCCTACTTTAGAACACTCGGTATGCTGTACCCAGGACAAATCTGTTGTAGAGACACTCAAGACTCAATAGTCCTCTACCACCTACACTGCGATGGAGATACAATCTGGCGACGGATTGTATCGCGACAGTTGGTGGTCACACAACTCTTTAAAGAGGCCTATGGCCGGAGTGTCTCCGTTGAATGGCTTGGAAGTTTCGTAGATATCCTTACAGAAACGTTCAACCTCTTGGACGGGTGGCGGAGATTCAACGACAGGCTGAGGTGGTCGAAAGAGTCGGGACGGGTGAATGAGAAAGGTGGAATTTTCCCTCACGGCCCTACTCCTCTTGAGGAGTTTTTTTCCGGGCAGTGGTGAGTGATCGCACTCGATCGACCGCGTGCTCCGTAATGGTAAGCAGCACGCTTTTATTCAGTGTGTAATGGTTGTATCTGAGACTGCGTGCTATGCGCCGAACTTTGGGAGTGAAAGTTCACCCAGATAAGTTGTGTTCCATCACACACTGGATTCTCGACGCCTGTCGCGTCGCCTGCGTGATCCACGCCTCCAACTGTTTCAGCCTCTTTGCTGCTTTGTACTCCCAAGAGGTGTTCTTTTGGAAGTGAGCCATAATTTTGGAAGTGAGCCATAATTTTGGAAGCAGCGTAGATCACGCAATTTACCGTCCAAAGGTCCGACGCTTCCGTTAGGATTTCGTCGATAAGACCATTCAACTGGGGCAGGTGGTTACCCAGCAGAGTGATCTTTCGGTGGATGTCTCTCTGCCTAGGTTGTCGTTCATCATAGGTAATGGTGCTTGCCAACCGTGTTCGTAGTTCAGAGACGACCTGACCAGCTTCTTCCCCATTTGGCCGAGAGACTGACACAAATGTCGTTCTCGCCTCAGGCGGTGGAGAGGCTGCCTGTGTCGGGGAGAGTGGTCTGGCCGTTGGTGTGTTCCCCTGAACTGGCGGTTGGTGGGGAGTTTCCTTTTTTCGCAGGTGGTTGGCATAATCGCGCAGAGTATGCTGCGATAGATGGTCGTGTTCCGAATGCATCTCACACCACTAAGAGTGCACCCTTGTCATATACCTCCTGCGAACGGGCTCGCTGGCAGCATGGCATGCGAGGAGGTTGCCCCTTAGGGCTTCCGTCCACTGCATACGAGCTCCCTTCTGAGGTGTTGAATTTTCATTGCCTCACCCAACTGTACTAGGGCTCCCATCCGAGAGGGGCCGGTTATGGTTGGCTTCCCTGGTTATCTTTTTTGGAACCAGTTTAACCGCGTGTGAGGTGGTTAGCCTCACACGCAGACGTGCAACATTAGCCGGCAAAAGCCGTTATCAGGTACGCCAAGGGGAGGCTGGTGGTCCAGCTTTCGTACCCGGCCTTAACAGACGACATATTGGAGAGACTTAAGGGATTTGAGAGCCTTTTAGGATTCGAATGCGAATTCGGGTTCGAGAAAATATAGGATCCATCCTACCTTTAGTGGAGAGCGTTCAATCGTTTATTAAAAAAATCGTATAGGAGGATGGAAGTCTGGTGTCTGGCCCTCTCTTCCGACGATGGGACAGTTTGGCAAAGATTATTCGCAGGCAGACGGGTGAGGGTTGGTGATGGCACGGCAGAATTCGGAAAGGGTTTATTTTATGGGGCTAGGAGAAAACTGGATGAAAATATGAGGTCGGCGTTTGGGAAAGGAGGTTTGAGATTGCCTTTTGTCATGAGGCTTGTTCAAACTTTTGTGAGCAGATGCGTGGACAGATGTGCCTTAAAAATGTAACCGTTTCAATACGCAACGTGCGCAACTGTGCAAATGTGCGTCCATAAAATAGCTCCTGTATTAATTCTGATTGTAAGTTCTCGCAAGTTGTTCCCGTATTTATTCGCGCAATCTTATACCTCGTATAAACATACATTTACACCTGGATTAGAGGAATATTTAAAAAATTTTACTGCAGAGAAATACCTGCATGATTTTCAATGGTGGAATGTCTCTTAACGTAGAAAATATGCATCTTTGAGTATATGGAAGATAGATAGCCCCGTCGGAGGCATTTAAATTTAGATGGAAACAGACAGTATAAGGCATAATTAGCAGGGTACCCGCAAATATATGTTGAACGCATTCTAGTGAAAACGTTTCTTTTATGTAATGTCTGCATGCTTTTCATTTACATTGGTTTAGTGTCTCTTTACATATTTATCTCTATGTATTATAGGAAAACATAGCCCCCTTGAAGACACTGCCATAGGGAGACATTATCTTTACAAAAACAATAATATATATTTGTTTTTAAGTATTTATTATTTAGTTTTATTTCATTAATTATTTTTATAAATAATATTTATTAAACTAGTAATAAATTCGTTTTCCCGAAAAGCTTTATATACGAGCGACCCGGATTTAGTCGCTTCGAAACATTATCAAGCATTCGCGGCTTTCTTTGCGACGCGACGCCTCGAATCACGGGTAGAAATTTAATGAAAAATATGAAGAAATATCAAGCAATATTTATTTCAAAATAATGGAGCAGTTCTACAAAATTACGGCGAGTACCATTTGCTAAATACATTTTAAATTAAAGAGTAAAATATTGTACCATTGAGTTCTTGTTACTACAATCGATGGCATTTATAGAAAGTCTTATGTTAGAACGTAAAAGCATATTAAAGTGATAGAATAAATGGCAGTCCTGCAGAAGAAAATAAACTTAAGATGATGGCCAGGGGCAAAGATTTATAAGGTATAATTGGCAGGGTTACCCGCAAAAATAAGGATAAAAGGCATTATTTACGAAAACATGGCATTCATGGGGGCTCAGAATGACGTCCCATGCTAAAATCTCTATGCATCGTGTAAACAGGCCTTGAGAGAGGGATAAGGGGCAGTCGGGGTTATATTTTAGGGATTCGTTGTTGGGGCTGGGAGGGGGGGCTTCGGCTTGGGGAAGAGGACTAGGGGAGGCGTATACGGTGGACGGGAAAACCGCGGCCCTTGGACCATATCTGTGTGTGTGTGTGAGTGCAGGACCGTTTGTGGAGAGGGTTTGAGGTCGCGAGTCAAGAGAGTGAGTTGAAGTTGAAGGGGGATTCGAATTTTGTCGAGTACGGGAGGAAGGAATGGGCCAGACGAGGGCCGTGCGAGGGCCTTATTCAGAAAAGACTCAGGAGTCGTCGAGCTTCGGTAATGACGCAATTTTGACGTCACAGCCTCGATGAATCCTGGTTTAATTTTGTCGAGGATTTGATTTCACTACATCGATATTGTCGAGGTTCAATAATCATGAGAACTTCTTGAATAATGTTCCGGGCATCTAGAGTATATTTTGTGTCGTGAATCCCTCATTGCTTCTCGTTTCACCGCGTCGAAACCGGTCATCAACATCGCCATCATTGAATTGAAAACAGTCTTTATAGTTCTGGGACTTTAAGTCCCCTAGAACATTGAAATATAAATACATTTCGCAACAAATGGGGTCAATGGTGACAACAATACATACTAATTTCATCAAGGAGCACCACATATAAACCAACAATAATCAATGAATAAGATAATAAAATCAGGGCAGATTTAAGATCACACATTAGGGATTGAGAAATTAAAACAGGCAGCATAGATAATCGCATTACTTACGCATTATACATTAAGCATAATAGAATATAAAGTAATAGGCATGATTAGTAGTCATCTATCAGAGGATTGGTTTGTTGGAGCTCTCCACTCTATTCTCTTCTTAGGCAACTGCTTCATTCCTAAATAATATTTTCTTCGTACTTGTCATTTTTTTATAAGTTGTCTGATGTATTCCATTCTCGGTCTTTCTCTGCAATTCTTCCCATTCATTTCTTCTTCCATTTTTGTTTAAAACAGGCTACTGTGTCGCAAAATATGCCCAATATGTTTTTCTCTCATTATCTCATAGTTTTCATTATACTTCTTTTCTCACAATCTCTTCGTAAGATTATTCGTTAGTGATTTCCTCCGTCCATTTGATCTTTAACGTTCTTTGATAACACCGTATCTCAAATTATTCAGATTTCTTTATCTCTACAGCTGTCGTTGTCCATTCTTCACTGCCATACAAATGTAAGAGCGTGCTCCAAATATATGTTTTAATAAAGTCCTTTCATAATTCCAGGCTTGTGTTACTTGCTGGTAGCAGACTCCTTTTCTGGTAGAATGCCTTCTTTGTTTGGGTTATTCTGCTCACAATATCTTTCTTGCTTTCTTCATCGCTGATGAGCCTGCTTTCTAGACAGGAAAATTCTTCCATCTTTGAAAGTTTTTTCTGCTCAAGTTAGATTGTGATCATGCCTTTTTGATTTCTATCTCGTACCAAATCCTGTCATGTTCCAATAATGTAAGTGTGGAAAATTACTCAGTTTCCGTTATACCCATTATGAGAACATTCCATAGAGTAACGTCCCCCAAAATTTATTCCGTGCGTTGTAACACTTTTAATCGGCTTTCGTAACGCTACCTATTGCGTCGCGTTAAATCGCATATCACTTCACGATCAAATGAGATATTTCGATTTACCCGAAGGATCGGTGTCGCAATTCGATGTTCCGGACATATAGATTATCGCAGTCGATGCATCGGAACATCATATAGCCTTGTATGCGACGTACCGGAGATATCGCATTGTGAGGTTGATTTTCGGGGCGATTCGTTGCAATGCATTTCCATGCAGTATGCTATACAATGTGATAAATTGCATGTTTCTCGGTGAAAATGTTTCATCGCAGTGCAGTATTGACATTAGTGTATCGCGGAGCCCGAGGAAAGATGGGATGTTTCTAGTAGAAGTGGGCAGGTAATACGTTGCGTCGATGTTGAGATAGGGGCCACTGGTTATTGGGGTTACTGGTTATTGATAGGGTTAAACGCAGTGACTCAGCCGTTGCCTGCAGTACTTATTCGCGATAGTGGAACTTAAGAATGTGTGATGTTCACATTTCAGAATCGAATAGTGGTATAAATTTAGCCTTGCAAAAAACGAGACTTATCGTATTGCATGACATCGTAATTTATTTCGAGGTTGGCTTGAATACTGAATATGAAAATACTGAATTAGATTTGCGGCGTTTGCGGTGAAGATGTTTTTAAAAATATTTTATATTTTGTTATTTTTTAAAACCTTAATTTTGTCAAAAGTGTCCCGCAACAACTAAATTAGGAATCACTGCCTGATATTAGCTTACAATTATGACTTAACCTTTTAAATAAGTTCGAAACTGATTCCTCTTTTGAAATTGACAAAAACATTTTGCACACCCGAGCATGATATGATTGATTTAAGAATAAAATTCGGGAATTTTGATCGCCACCGGACAGGTTGAAAAAGTCAGTTTTTCAGCGAACCATGATAGACCATAACAGTCTTATAGTTTAATGCATGAGATTGCATCACATTACATGGGAATACTACCCGGCGAGCTGTCGCGATGGTGTGTTGTGGTTATGGTACAAGCCATAAAAAGGGAGGTCCAGGGGAAGCAATGAGCCGAGTTTAAGGTCCAAGAGTGAGATGTGCTAGATGGATTAGTTTCTCGTTCTGTGAATTCGTCAATGGTGCAGGGGAGGATCTTAAACTGGTGGATTAGGTACTTGTAGTAGTTAAGAAGCTAGCTTCAAGTCCTGAGGGCCCGAGTTTGAATCCTGATAGATTTTTATTGGAAACTAGGGCGTACTTCAGTGCTGTATATAGATGACTTCAAGTGTAGTTCTCCATCGGTGGAGTGAGACTTTAAACTGTGGGCCCCTTAACGCCATTCGTTAACAGTATACAAATACCATTTCCCTCATCATCCTACCCTTATCCATCCTACCCGCATGCCCATATGAAATTTTATCGCATATTGGGGGCTTTGAACATGTATGTTTGACTTTTATAAAAGAGCGTAGCGATGTCTTTATGTTTATGGCTACATGATCGGCATCGTTTGGCTCTTTCACAAAAATAAGAATGGTGAAAGTTAGCAAAGAATGTGACCGAAATTCGGCTGTCAATGCATTTTTACAGCACATTCATAGTTCCACAGGAATTGGTGTAATTTATAACTGTCTCTAAATAATTTTAAATATAGATTTGAACCTATTAAATGTATACATTTTTAGCATTTATTCATTTCTTATTATTCAAGATAAGAACCGTTATTTGTATTTCTCCATTGTAATATGCATATAACAATGTACCTATATGGTTAAGGTAACATAAATATCTTTCAATTTATGACACCGAGTCCTCATCCGGTCAATCAATTTCTTAATTATATTTGCTATCATCCGCTAGTAGTCATGTTATTAGAGTTTTACCAGATTACGATTCGATCCTATCACAGGATCGAAATGCCTCTTACAAACAAGGTAGAAGGCTTTCTATGATGGGTGGCAAGCAGGAACCGTGGTCGATAGAGTACCCATTTCTGTCCCTATCCACTTTCACTGCCGTAGAAATCCGATCACTTTTTTCCATGTTTCACATCAAAGTCTTTTCTCCAGCGACTTATAAATCTAATGCTATTGAAGTAAATTCCTTGCGTGAAGCCGCCTTATCGCATTTCCATCTGGTTCATCGTAGTGTGATACCTTTATATAGCTTAGCCCTGACTATCAATGTCACAGTGTGATATATCGGCATATCTTATATCGCCGTCGATGAATTGCTGAATCACGCGGCCCTAGTGGGGCGATGGTGGTGGTTAGTTGGGGGAGTGGGTGGTGGTTGGGAAAGACACCTTGGCCGCCCAGCGTACACAAACTGGCGTCTCCATGTCTCCCCGCTTCTTCTTCTGCCTCCCTCTCCCTTTTAGTCCTATTTCCAGGATGGTTTATTCTCTAGGAGAGCCTGACCTCTATCTCTCTCTCTATGCTACTGCTTGCCGACCTACGGAGTGTTTTGTGCACCGCTGGGTTCTTTTCTCTATCCCCTTATTACTTTTTTATTTTGTATGTGCACGGAGGAGGGATGTTTGTGCTTGGGGGGGACTCTGCTGTCGCGTGTGCACGCCGTGAGAGCGCGTTCCTCTGCAGTTCGCGCACCAGACGTTCTCTTGTTATTTACATCTCTTCCGGTCTTTCCCTGTGGACCACGTAATGGGTCACGTCTCTTCAATCATCCCCATCCATTCTGTCTCTCGAATGCTTTTGATGACACAAGTTGCATAAAGTCTTGTTCTTCTCTATTTTTTCTAACATGTCTCCAGGGTTGGTTGGTTATTTTGGGAGGAGACCGACAAGCTGAAATCATTTACGCCATTAAGATGGCTGCAGCGGTAATCGTGGCCCATTGAGTGCTTATTTTTATAATTTTTTAAGTTAGTCATAAAATTCTTGGAACACATTTCATTCAACTGTAGGTATATGTTTATGCGTTGGAACTCACTATACATGCAGTTATGGAAATGATAAAATAAGTATATTTTAAACAATTTCCATAATTATAGCATGTTTTGACTAGGGTTTGCGGTGCAGTATTCGAGATTTTGAGGAAACCATATTGAAATATTTTTTTTTCAAATATTGGACTCAGCGTGACACCTTGATAGTCGGTAGTTACGGTTGGTTTTTCAATTGCACTCAAGAGATGGCAATTGCTTTAAATCTCTAGTTTTTACTAATGAAATACGTTCTGTGGACCATGGCTGTGAGTATTGCCCTTCCAGAGTGGTTTGCGTTTTGGATTACTATTACAATAACTGGAAAGAATGAACAGTGATCCCACTTCTGATTAGCGGTCCGTCGGATTGCGCTTAATACATAAAGAATTTATTTGTTTACAAGGCATTTTTAAAACCTTACTCAAGAGATCCGTCATCATGCGCGTGACTTGCGAATAATGAGCAAAGCCATTACGAAATGCATATTGGAACGCACCATTTTTAACGGCAACCGTTTAAAGGACAATAGCATATAAAATTATTTCGAGCGAAGTCTGTACGGATCCTTGCATATATATATATATATATATATATATATATAATTTATTGTTTGTCTTAACTTGAACTTTTCGGATGCCATCTCCTGTTTTTATATAGTCCGAATTTCTCTCATCTTCGATTCCTGATTGCGTAACAACGGTCACTGTGGAGTTCTTGCGAAGTCACGGGGATTCCCCATTTGCTATTCCTTGTGGTTTTAAACGAAAAGAAAGGAGAAATGAAAAAATGTATGCATTAAAGTTGCTCTAAAAACGTTCCGAGACATTAATTCAATTTCGACCCTCTTTGCCTTCCTTTTTATTCGGCCGAAATCGCAGGCTCCCCTAATTGCCGCCGACAACGACATCTGCCATAATATTTTTTCCCCCTTGCCATGAGAGATTTTTTATTCCTCCCGGTCCCTACCGTCGGGATGTATGTATGTTTTTTTTACCATCTACCCCTTTCTTATTTTTCCCTTTGCTTTGCAAATCATTTGCAATGTTTTTCATTTCTTCTTCTTGTTTCATTTTTTCTTGTGGATTGCAAGAGGGATGCTAATGCGTTCGATAGGGGTGCACTGTTGCGGGAATGGTAATCCGATCCAAAGTGACTCGGAATTCGGAACGGAAAAAAAGCTTCGTTACGGATTGATGTTGCAAAAGACTGCTTTTGGGTCACTAGGCGCGCTTCTTTTTATCCACATGGCGTTGTTGACGAGAGATTCAAATGATGCTCGTCTGAATCCACCCTTGTGAACCTCGATGAATTACTTTATGTGAAGCTCTGCCAGGAGGAATTGCGAATTATTGCTCTGGAAAAACGATTTGATCACCGAAAATGTCAAATAACAACGTGCTCGCAACTATCGCGTCGGAGGAAACAATACAGGACAAAGGGATCGGTGTTGGAGCACTTTTAGTTGTTGCAGATGAACGGTAATTTCTCTTACGTGGAATGAACGTCCACTTTTGGATTTCAGCCAGCGAGTGACGGAAAAGAAATGCGTTCAGGAATTCAGTTTTCGGATTTATTTCTCTCACTTCGGAGTTAATACCTGCATGCCATCATTCCTTGCGTCGTTATCAAGCATTATATTTAGCTATTGGATCCGCACCTGATTTTAAAGTTTTGAACGCCAGTCATTCGCTGGAGTTCTGCTAACTGCTGTTTGATAACGGTTGAAATGTTTTGGGTAGCATTTCTTTATGAACTAGTATTTAACCAAGGTCGATTTGCGAATAAGAACATTGGTTCGTCGAGTATTTTTCCGTAGAAAGTAAATAAGAGAGATATGCCCTGTAGAATAAATAGTGTTTACTGAGTACCTGTAAATTTACGTGTACCTGTACCTGAGATACCTGTAAATTTACGTGAGACAATAGATTTCGAACGAGGGAGTAGAAACTTTAGAGCGTTCATTTTGTTCCGGTTTATTCATGGCTAAAATAACTTGATAACGCCTCAAAAATGTCTTGGATTATATTATGCATGGATCGTTAAAATTGTTTAACGTAGCAAAATTGAAAATGTCATATGCTGCCACTTGACCGCAAATTATATATTTAATCGATGATGTAACCGGTGTGCGATTTTATTATTGACTACCTCCTATAATAAAAATTGTGCCGATAGTTATTAAAGAATGTGTCTATGATAAATGTGAAATCATTCCTGATATACTAGTAAGAACAATGATAAACTGAAAATGATAAAGCCGTCTTTTTTGTCATATTTATTATTTTCTCCAAATTTGTTGAGCTAAAACTAACGCAAGTGGTAGATTTTTATTCAATGAGGGTAGTAGGATCTCCGGTATTGGAAGATGCAAAAAAGGTGATGTGAGGAGAATGGACCAGATAAAGAAGACATAATGTCATAAATCTCAGTTACTGAGTCCTGTCGAGGATATAGCCCTGGTAGTTAATCCTGGTAGTTAAGTGATAGTTTAAAGGATTTTAAGAGAGTCAAGGTATTAAGTTAGATACTAGTAGGTAATAGAGGCCGCCGAATGCTAAATGGTAGAATAGCTTACATTGAAATAAATAATCGCGTTCCATCAAGTGAATACATTTGCAGACATGTAATAGAATATAGATTAGTTGGGTTGGTATTAATTACATTCATATGTTTGGTTCTCTTTGGTTTCATTTTTTTATATTTGAGTGCACGGTGTGATTACGATATTTAATTGTGTTTTCCCGGTTTGATTGTTGTAATAATATTGCGTATTGATAATGTGCCATCTGACATTGAATCTACCTGGGCTTCATTGGTTATATTTAATTAATAAATGTATATTTTCCATACTGAAGGAATTTTGGATGTTTTTGAGAAAACTTTTTTCGGTTTAGAGTTACATTTCCTAATCTATTTTGATTTGTGTACCCATTAGCTAAGCAATAAAAAAGATGGAATCCCTTACATTAGGAAAATGTAATAATTGATTTTATCACGGGTTTTTCGATTTCATCCTTAAATCCGTCATTATTCAAGTTTCTTCGCGTACCGCTAAATCATGAGGCACATACCTCATTAAGGTGTGCGGCCCGCAGGTCTGGAACTATTAGTTTTGACGGTTGATGTTAGCAAGATACTCGAATGAGAAGTAGTTGCGACATCCAAATTATGTGGGATGGTTCCAGTAATCCCAGTCATTCATTAGGATGGTGGAAACACTCCATGAAGTGATAAAAAGAACAGTTATAATGCATTTTTGTTAAAAGATATGGATCATAGGAAGCGCAGTGTTTGAAGTAAAATTGATACATTTAAATGTTGGTGCAGTAACTACTCCGCATATAAGTAATATTTAATTTTTATCGGAGAGGAATATTAGACGGAGTAATTACACGGTGACATCATTACTCGTACTCTCTGGATACGTGACAGAATCATTTCATGTGTTTACTGTGCTGTGCAAACTTCCCTGTTGACTGTTTTTGAGCTCGATCTCTCCGAGGGTGCATTCAATCCCTACGCAACATTTTTATGTGAGAGATTCGCAGAAGAAAAAAAATAACCTCCCCCCCCTGAACATACCCGTATCACTCCCGGTATAGGAGAATATTTTTTTCCTTGTGAATGTGATATATTTGTACTTACTCTGGCGCGTGACTGCGCTACAGTTATGAACGTTTTCCTAGTTTCCTTGAACTTTTATTACACAATGACCTATATTTACAACCAAGAAATAAAGGTAACTCATAGCTGGTGGGAAATGGTTATGGAAACACATCCAACGGGTCTAGCGTGCATTGCTTACCGCTTTTCATTAATTAAAAGCGGAATTTTCTTGCAATAGAAATATGATTCATGATGAAAGATTTTGGATACTCGAAACCAGGGTGATCACCCTCATATAAATCGTTGAAAACGGGGAGGACGCCTTGACATTGCCCCCTTAGTGAAAAATCTGCATGTCCTGATTTTCTCTTATTTTTGTGAAATATGAAATAATTCCAGAGTTATTTTACAACATGGCATACTTGGTTCTATTTAAAGTTTTGATGGTGCCATGCTATTCCACTTCAAATAATGAAATTGTTAATTTGAAATACATTTATTGGCTTGTGATTTGGAACTAAACTCAATCTAAACTCACCCTGATTTTTTTTGTTAATTCTTGCTTCGTATAATCTCAGCTACATATAAGATAAAATTTATCCACAAAAATTGTGATACAGATTTTTGTGCTTTATGCCTGTATTCGAAGTGCAAAGCAGGTATTAAACAGTTTGTCGTAACTTTTCTGAAGAAGTCATATTCAGTAATTATTGTCCCTTTCATATAGTTCGGCATCGTGCTCAATTGATTTGAGATCTGTCAATCTTCAATGTCAATGCCGTTTCAGGATAATAAATTATAGGAAATTTTTTAATGTGACAAGATACAGACCCAATATGCATTCAAGACGGTTTGAGAAAAAGATAATTTTCCTCCTGGAAAACCAAGAACACTTCTTGATTTGAAAATAGAAATACAGTGGTTTCTTTCTGAACTCAAATTACTCCGAACTCTGAAATTAAATTGCTCTTCCAACGTAGCAGACATCTTCTTGGGGCCGTCAACTTCGTACCGCCGATCGGTCTACAAGTTACTGCGCGTCGTATTTCGTCCAGAGGTCCTTTCATTTGTCAATCAGCCCCTTTGTTGTACATACTAACCCTCGTAAAAGTTCGTGCCGCCGAACTTGATCCAATAGCCTGGCGAAGCTACAGAAAGTCCGAACCCAGTTTTCTCTCTTTCTTTTTATCGTATTTCGCCGTTGCATGCTCTGCTTCTGGAATACTCGTTTTCGATTTTCTTCGTGTGCTCATTGTTTTTACTTTCATTCGGTCTTAGTTTCGTGCCAATGGCTAGGGACTAATTTGAGCTCTGGTACACGTCTGTAGGGGTCTGGAAACAATTTCCTTTTTTATTTTTAGAAGTTTGGTATCTTTCAGTAGGTACGTTGGGAATCCAAATGAGGAGAATTGGACGAAGGGGTACCGGTGGTAAGGTCCCGGCACTGAATGGAAATATTTGTCCAACGGTTTATGCGGAAAATTTCTGAAAGCTAGATGAAATTGACTATTTTCCGGAAATATAAGGAAATATAATATGTATAATTTCAGAGTTTCCCGAAAATTGCGAGTTGGGTTTACAAATTTTATCTCTCATTTGTTATGTGTAGGACGTAATCAATGAAAATTTCAGAAGCCAGTATTATCGTACTTCATTCGAAGAAGGCTCTAAAATGTTTTCAAGCGATGGGATTTTTATTTCGCTTGGATTTAAATGGATTTTAGATAGGTTTTATCAGTAGTCAGTAATAGTTTTTTTAACTTATTCGTTCGTTATTTAATGAAGATTTCATAGTTTTTTAAATAAATTTTATACCTCTGCTTCTTTATTTTGTACTTAGTGGGGTTATTCATTTACTAGTTGACTGGTATTATGGCCATACACGGAGTATATTGACATAAAGTAGATCTTTGTTATATGATCCTTTGCGTAGTGTGCACGGTAGTAACAGTATTTGCCTTGCATCTTGGCTGAACTTATTTCCCCCGTGTGTTTGTTTACTAAAGAATTACAGTTTTATCGCATTTTAAACTAGGATTTTCCTCCAGATTGTATGATGGCTACTTATTATGGAAATGCAGCTATTTGCATAATGCGAATGACATTTAGGGCGATAACAGTAACAGAGCATAGAAGATTGGATGCAGTGTAGTACATGTGATACGTTAGAAGAATGATAAAGATCCAGTGGACGGAGTGAATCATATGAGAAGCCCTACGAAGAGATGTGGGGAAAATATGTTTCAGAAATTTCTGTGAAGTAAAACATTGTTGATTCTGAGGTGATGCAGCGTCCTAGAAACACCTTTGGAAGAAAAGATAATTTATTGAGGATTACCAGGATTATTGAGAATACATCAGGAAAATGGTGAGGTTATGTTGAAATAAAACTCGTATAGGAATAAAGCAGCTAGCTGAATGGAGTGGGGAGCGGAAGCAAGCCAATCTATGAATTGACGACTACCTATGATGAGGATGAATAGTTTAATTGATTTCAATATGGTTTTCCCACTACTTTTAGAATGAGATGTAGGAGACAGGTCAGCTAAAAGAAAATGTAGTGGAGTGCTGCAAAGAACTTATCTTCGTATTAATGACTGATAATGATTTGATTGATTTTAATAACGATATTTTAGGTCTTATCTATTATTTGAGCCTAAATCACGATTTCCCTTTGATTAGGTCTCGCAAATGGCTTTGTAATTTTGGCTTTTATTTCAATTTTATTTTTAAAGATATAGGTCTACATTAAGTAAATCGATTTTCAATGGTTGACTGGTATTATGGTCATGGCGGGAGCTGATTACGAATGACCATGGATATGTATGGGAACTATGCGCATGTTATTGCCCAAGCTTTGTTTGAGCAAAATTCATCGCCTCTACGGTGCAACGAGATACAATTATCTCAGCACGAGTTTATTCTACTGACGAATTTCTTCCTTTCTCGTGAAAAAACTTTTTTGTCCGTATCAGACTAGGTAGGAAAATTATTTGGGAGTGCAGTGTTATCCAAAATGGACAAATTTATACTTTGCCTTCCTACTTACCTCCCTAGTCCCGTTCTCGCGTATAAATTACATACGTGAATTGATAAGTAGGATGTAATGATGATGTCGATGACGTGTGTATTAAGTGAAAGGTTTTCTCACTCTTCTGACAATGATTTTTTCAGTATTTATAGAAAAGTTACAGTAGAATTTCTTTTCCATCTCCCAACAAATTATAAACGTACTTTTTTCTGAATATTTAGCTCCATAGTTTAATTTCTCAAAATTCTCTAATTGACTGGTATAATGGCAATGACGGTAACCAGTGCAAGAAACAATTTTTCAATAAGGGGAACAGCATTACGGGCAGGGGGCAGGATCCTCTACCAACATCCAGCAACAACCGGTTGGAAGTGTGAAGCAATTAAAATGTAATCATGGAGCGTGCTCCTATTATGCGGTGTATACCAGAAAATACTTACTACAGAAGAGAGAAGAGTAGAAATAATAGTTATGTGGTGTTATCGACGACTAATGAAAATCAAATGAACTCAAGAGAGGTGCTACGAAGATTTGGAGGGAAAAGTTGTATAACAAATGCTCTGAGAAAAAGAGACTAATTGATTGATAAGATAATGTTAGGAGAGGTGAATGGGAATAATTACTGTGGAAGACTTAGAATGGTGTGCTCCCGACTGATAATAAAGCATGTCAAAGCAATGACGTAGGAATGAAACGGTTAGCCAATGAGAGAGTAGAATGAAGAGCTTTAGAAAACATATTAGTGGATTGAAGACTGCTGACGATGAGTGTATAAAGGAAGAGTCATTTGTTCCGGGGGCCATTACCATTGCATGAGCGATGTTCATCACCTTTGCGGTACTTCTTGTTGGATTTTACCAAAGCAATTTTAGTGTACAGGAGAATTACAGTTCTTCCCTCACGTAAAATTATAATTTCCATGCGAATTGGAGGAGAGTTACTACTAATTTTTGTTATTCAGAGTGACCCAAAATGTTTATATTCGTACGGTGCTCTCCCATGCCCTACTCTCTTCCTGTTCCCGTGCATATATTGCACCACCCCTTTCATTAAACTCCTCGCCAGCCATTTCTCGCTTCCGTGTGTGTAGGTATGTGTGTACTTACATGCTCCCAACACACATACACCCTTTTCTCTCCCTCCTTCAGCTCTCTATCGGTCATCCTTCGCTACGAGACACTCCACAAGGCTCTCGCTTTGACCCCGTTTCCTGTACCTCCACAAAACTGCCTCTCTCCATCTCCCTCACTCTTCACCCCGCTCTCGTCCATCTCGTGACTTTTTTAATAATTTTTTTTCGCCTGCACAACACATTTCCATCTCGCTGCATAATTCACGACAATATCCCTTCGCACCCCATCTCGTGTTCAGTGCTTTATCCACCTCTTTTGTTTTTCTTCTTTTTTTCAACGTGTGTCCGCACAAGACTCGCTTCATTCGCCTGATTCGACCCTAGACGGCGTCGAGAAACAAGCCGTTCCACGCCTTTTTTTTAATTACATTTTTATCATTTTTTCCAGCGTGCCGGTGTCGGCACCGGGATGAGGTAGTAGCGTAGTTGTAGTGTCGGTACCGTACGAGTCGGAAAGTGCGGGAAAAGCTCGTGGAGAAGAGTCTCTGAAAGCCGGGGGAGAAAAGTGTTGGGAGCCGGGCTTTGGATGTTGGAAGCGAAATGAGATTGAGGATGAAGCGTTCGGCTTAAATAGCGAAGGATGTCTGCCCCCCCTGCACGCCGTATATTTGGGCATCTTTTTAGCGTCGAGGGAGGGAGTAGGGGGGTTTGGCTAATGTAGCTGTTATCTCCTCCCTTGTACCTCATTAAGTGTGCTATCCTACTACCGCTGTTCTCCTCTTTAGAAGGTATCCTCACCGAATAAGAAGACGAAGAGTTTTTTCGGGAGGCTGGGTAAGAATAGGGGAATGACTTCCCTCCAGCTCCGTTTGCATAAGAAATATGAACAAACTTTCCGTGTATTCCCCGTCTCGTCTCTTTTCCCTCATATCACCAGCGATCCCTTCACAGAGGTCTCTTCCATCCCCCATACCGCCTACTTTTACCCTCTTCCTCTTATATATATACATACATTTCTGATCCTTCTTCGTCTCCCGTACAGTGATAGCTAACATCCTTGCCTCCTCAAACTTTTTTCCTTTTATTTCCGGGCTACCATCTCTTCTCTCCGGCTCTTTCTAAACGACTTATTTGCATTTTTACTCCTCGTTTGCGTAAAGCAAAGCCTTTCATTAAATTCATAAAGCGATTTGATATACAGAGTGAAGGGGGGAGGGAGCGTTGCACGGGGTACAAAAGAGTGAGAATGAAAGCAATTCGACTCCAATACGCTCCCTATGTATATTTTTTTATTTCCTCAAAGGTTCCGGTGCTCGAAATGAAAGTTGTTTTAGCTCGAGTGCTATCGATTGGATTCTCCACTCTTTCAGTACATTCCGTTTCTCTCGTCGGGTCGCGGGTTATACGCTGGAACCCTTTACATATTGGCGTTCATATATAATCCCCGCCGCCGTCGTTCTAGAAAGTTTATCGAAGACTAGAAGTAGGTTGGTGGTAGTTAAATGGAATTTCTCTTTTGGTTTAAATATTTAGTTTTTATCGGAGCGCCTGCGGCTTTGTATCAGTAATTAAATAGCTGCGTTTCCCCCCGACCCCCTCTTTTGGGGTAAGCTCTGGTGCTGTGGTTTTGTTGCTGTGGCGTAATTAATTCATTTTATCTCCCCTTATTTCTTCCCCTCTGTCCTCCACCCGCAGCATTCTCTCCGTCTCTTCTTTGAACCCCACCGTCACCCCCTCCGCCCCCCCATCATCTCTTGAACGTATTCCTCCCTTCAACGATTGCATTATTCCTCTTCCCTTTTCTCATGTTTGTCTTTTACCTTCAAGTTCGTGACACGGCTTTCTGGTTACTAAGAAGCCTGCCTGGCAACGCAGGGGTCACGGAATATAATCCCACTTTAGGCATGCGTATTAGGATTAACGTTCTCGCAACGAAACCCGTGAATTGGCGTGATTTAAAAACTACCTAATATTGCGGCCACGGTACCACGAATACTCTTTATTAAGAATGAAATTTATGAAAATTATTCCTTAATATAGCATTCATTATGAAAATTATAGTACATACATAAATACAGCTATGAAAACCTTTTCATTTCTTACCTGTGCCTACGTTAATTTCATCACTTCTTCGGCATTGTATCTAATCTTTGAATGTTAAGTTCTGCGAAAAAAAAGAATTTCACTTCCTTAGAATTTCTCTTAGGTTATTGTTACTAGCAAATACTAAACGTGGTATCTTGGTCCATGCATACTCACATATAGATTTTAACAACGTTTAACGTCACCAAACATCATGTTCAATCAGATACTCCCAAGATATTAAAAATTGCAGTTATACAACACTCGTCGTCAACCGAGTGACGTCATTTCCGTAAGCCGAATCTCCGAGACCTGCGCAATGGCCTACCTTCTGCTTTTAAAACTAAGGATGCGGCTGGCGTTAGTTGACGTGTTTCAAGTTAACCGTCTACCACCACATTTCAAAAGTTCTCCAAATATTTAGTAAAAAGCCATTTTAACATACGCCTTTGTTTTATGTATTACCGGTGATGTTTTTAATGTAATTATGTACCTGTATAAAAGGATAATTGAGTCCATTCTTGCCTTTTGTAGATTTTTTACTTTTATATTTTAATCTTGTATAGGTGTACGGAAGCTTTCAGTATTCTATTGAAGTAGTGCTTAGAGTTGAGATTGTGAAGTGAGAAGAGAAGCGCTAGGCTTGACGGTGCGATTTCACATTCTACTACATTTCATAATACATTGCGTAAAACATGTAGTATGATTGACTTTGACGATGGCAATGGAGTAGAATCTAAGGATAATGACGGAGAACTTTCATTAGGACTAAGTGGAAACATCTAAGGCGGAAAGAGAATTAAAGCTGAAAGCCGATTAAAGCGGAAACTGCTAGTAAACCGGCCGTGGTATCCAGGTTAGTATCGTAATAGCCTGGCGACTATTTGGCCCAGGATTCCATCCTACCTCGGGCTCGTACGTATATTCTAATATTTCTAGCAAAAAATATTTGAAGACAGTTCGCTGTGATTTAATCTCAGGATTTGGAACACCTAAAGCTCCAGTTTATCACAACTACTATATCCACAGAAACACACAGAAAAATGCCTACATAAAACATGTGAGGTGGTGCGCACCATAGCTCAGAGATGTGCACCATTTTAAGCTTCAATAGACGATGATTCGAAGGTTTCCGCGGCGTTTAGCATGTCTAGTGTCAGCTCTCGAGCGTTCCGCCGCGTGGTGCTTTTTACGTCAACAGTACCAGGATGGCTGGAGACATTTTTGCCGTAAAAAGACATCACGCAGAGAAACGCCCTAATGCTGACACCAGAAATTCAACAGAATATAATAGAAGTTTTAGAAACTTGGTGGTGGAGGCAAATTCTGAAGATAAAATGGACGGATAGGATCAGAAGCGGGGATGTGTATAGAAGAATAGAAGATGAGAAAACTCTATGAAGCACTATCAGGACAAGGTCCAGATGAATAGATTTGCAGCATTTTGAGGCAACGAATTTGTAAGGAACATAACAACAGGGAAATCTCAGAATATGTAACTGAAGAGTTAGAATGACAAAAAGGAAGTAGCAGGGGACTGGGTAGATCTGGTGGAATAAAGGGCTGCAGTCAACCAATCTTAGGATTGAGTGCCTATTGAAGATGAAATCTACCAACCTGGCTACTGCTACTGCCGGGAGATAAATCGGCCTTGACCTGAAATCGAACTATGTCCGACTGTGTTACCCTGGTCGGTTATGTGTTGGCCTTGAGTCGCGTACTGTGTTCGTTCGTGGCTTCGAAAACAATTCTGAAGGTTTACAAATTTATTGGTTAACCGAAGTATTATAACTAACAAATATCTATGTAGACACGAGACGGGTCGGTACTTGGTTGGGGATTAGTAATTGGTGGGGAAAAGGAATAATTATAAGGTAGGGTTTATGTGGAAGGGTGCCGGCGATGTCTTGTCTAATTAGCGGCATTCTGATGCAGAAGCGGCATCAGGTCGTCCCCTGGAGTCAACTCTCTTTCGGCCGTCTCAAACGATCGCAGTTCAGTCCAAAATACCCTGAATCAAGGATGGGCGATGAGGTAGATGGAAAGTGCACTCTCTTTGGTGGCTAACACATAAACGTATAATGTGGGCGTGTTTCCTCCGGATTGGTAAACCCCGTTTGGTCTTACAGTATAGGGGGGAAAAACTTGCAATTTCAATATTAGTATTGTTTTACGTGCTCCTCGGCTTCACTGCCTGTGAATAAATTTAACGGGTGTTTATGCCTTTAGATAGAAAAAGCGTTTAGGAGGTAACAGTCTCTCTTTAAATATTTATTTTGGGTTTTATCTCAGTGAATGACGTAGGAAAAGTAAACAAATACATACGTAATACTCCAATCATTGTAGTACTAATGATTTGAGTTTTTTGGAATATTTTTGGCTGTATACCTATATAGATGTCACTTCTTAAAATGTTGTTTGTCATTTGTCTTAAAAAATCATTGTGGTTATGGAATTGGTACCCATAGTGATATATTGTCACAATATAGTAATGTACCATTCCATAAAATGGTTCTGAAAGCTCCTTATCATGAAAAATATTATATAGTTTTATCTGAAGATGTGGATTGCTGAAACACGATGGTCCTGTCTAAATCCAAGGTAATTCTTATTTGTATATTGCAGTGACGTGTAACGTTACTTTGATTTTTAAGGTGAAACAGGTTGAACATAGTTGGCCTTGTCATTATTTGAAAATGGACTTCCACAAAGTTACGCCAGAACGGATTGAATTCATCGTGAAACTGGTGATATTCTTTTATGTTACTTTATTAATAATGTTGTTGTACCTGCGACTGTGGCCCTGAAGATGGTGTCCACTACACACCGAAACGTCGGCAAGGAGTCATAGTTATTTACTTTTAATTTTGTGACCTATCCTCGAGATTCAAATTTGACATGAAAAATTATCCACCAATATGATTTTCGCGCGCCATTTCACGATGAGTTTTCTTTTAATATTGCAAAGGTTTTTATGGAAATTGTTTCCATTTTTCATTTTTATGCATTATTTTTTTATGTACCGCGAAATTTCAACTTATGATACCCATGTTTTTGGCGTATTACTTGAAATGAATTAAAAATTATCAGTTCGGTATGGTTGATTGCGCATTTTGATCGCTTCGTTATTCCTTTGTGCTCTTGCGCCGTTTGGTTCATCTTTCCTCTTTTTTGATATATGACCATTGCTTCCATAACATTGTCGAGCCTCCCCCGTGGTTCTATAAACATATACCTACCTTACCCCGACCGTAAGCTTTAAAATCATAGACTAAAAGACATAATCAGAAATATTTATAAAATAAAGTTAAATAAATGTATATTTATGAGTTAAAAATTATAATTCTTTTAAGCCCCCAGTCGTGAAAATGTCAACCTTTTATCTCAAGTATAAATGATTTCAAATATTTTTTTTAAAAACCCCTGCATCAAATCTAATTGTTTTCTAGACATTCACATTTTTATTCACGGTTTTAACTATTTTCTGTCGGTTTTTGTCGCGAACTCTAATTCTGCCAAAGTTGAAAATCCTAACTCACCTCGAAGCCCCTTTAACAGGCGTGACTAACAGTCCGTCAAGCATTAATGAATTAGGCGTAGTGCATGTATATTAAAAAAATATATTTGGAATGGGTTTATAATAAAATACGAAAGAAAATATTTTGTTATAGCCACATATATTAATAATGCTTGGAAAAAGCATTCTGGCCACTTGAAAATATAAAGTGGGCGAAATATGGCTCCCGGGCCGCGGGTTACCCATGCGTAGGTTACATTGTATGACATATTTTTATTACTACATTTTTGAGTTGGAATAAATACTTAATTAACTAAAATATTTTCCCGCTCGTCATTTTAGGTTTGTGAAAAGGAGTGCCATATTAAACCCCACGCTATCTTCCATTTACGAGCGTTTATGTTTACGCCGGACAGATTGCCACGTTTCTTCCTTGACGTCTCGCTGCAGCTCGGCTTCTTTCTGGGCACTTCTCGTCTTATTCTCCCATCGCGGTCTTTTCCGGAGCCCCCCCTCTCTCTCTCTCACACACAATTCTGTAACTTCCGAATTCACATATCTTCCCTCTCTCTCTCGCGAATCGTCTTTTCAATCTTGATTTTTTCCTGTTCTCATTCGACATTTCCATTTTCTCGTACTCCCGCCTCTCCCACGCATCTGCTTTCGTCGAATCGCGCGGCCTGATCTTCTTTTCTTTTGGATCGCGTGCGTGGGAAGAGGGAGTCGGGGATATTTCGTCTCCTTCCTCCTCTTTTCTAACGTCTCGACGGAGCCTTAATATTTTTGTAGCAGCCCTATCGCGATTACGTCCTCTTTCCCTTCCTCCCCAACCCTCCACATGTAAACTCCCGTCTCTACAAATTTGTCCCCGTGCATTCGTTTTTGCTATCTCGGATCTCGCCGCCATATTTCGCTTCCGCTTTCTTCCACCAATCTCTTCCTCCCTGCTCGTTTATTTCGTTCTACTGCTCCCGAGAAGTATGTTTTCCCTCTGTCGGCGAAACCAACCCCGCTCCCCCTTCCTGTCTCACCACCCCTAAACACATTCCTTGCAGACTCGCTCAGATTCCACTATTCTGCGAAAATCTTTGAGGATCTATTCCTTTTCTTTCTCTCTGCCTCCTTACTCTCTCTTCCTCAAGTATGGTATTGCTCTCGGATTTTTAATTATCTTCCTGATGCACTGACTACCATGTTGTTGCGACTTCAGCTTTCATGTTCGTGGTGCATATTTGGCCTGGGCCTCCGGTTATATACATATCAACCCTCATAGAGCACAATTGTTGTGGTTGAATTAAAGAAATTTTGGTATTTTTCTTTTATTTTGAATTCAATTTTATTGGTTTCCACTTACCCACTAGACGTTTGCTTTGCGAGTGGTCTAATGTATTATTTAGTGCCTTTAAATCTGTGCCGGATCCGGATTATCGGAGAATTTCTGCACGAGGTAATCCGTAGTTGCTATACTTTTCTGGCTACTATCCTGCATAAAATTAATGATTCATTATTAATTTCCTCTTATAAAATATGGAGTACTCTTGTCAGTGAAAAGTGAAAAGGTTAAGTCATTGTTATTATATTAAGGAGAGGTACTTACGTAAGGTAAAAGGAAGGTAAATACATCTGTAAAGGTATTTATTCTTAATATATTGGAGTACTCTTCTCTCTCTTTTTGGCTCTACCGCCCTCGTTGGGCCTTGGTCTCTGCAGCAATCTAGGACACCCATACTAGATATGTGCACCATCACATCATCTATCCATCTCATTCCGTCTGGCTTTTACCAGTTTCCCCTCCAGCTGATTTTCTGCCATCTTACCTTCTGGCATTTTCCCGCATGTCCTAGCCAACTTGTAGCTTATTTCTCCAGTTTTCATTCTCTCATTCTGGCGCCTGGATGTTTACCAAATGTTGCTCTCAAAGGGCCTAAAGGCATTTTAGGCATTTATTCTATTTTAGGCAAGGCATGAGTCCATACTTCGGAATCATATTATCACTGGTCGCACCGGATTGTAATAATCTGCCAGCTTCGTATTTCTAGCCAGAAGCTTGTCTTTAAAAAGATTGTTATTAGCAAAATTAGCTCTGTTAATATAAGAGTACACTTGTATTATGTATTAAAGGTTTGAATCCTCATGTGAGAGATTTAATTTTCTGACGTTTTATATCTATATCTAATGTTTTGTTTGTGTATAAAGATTTTAATTGTACATGGATACCGCCTTTTTAACGCCACTTTAGAAACCTTTATCAATTCTACCCATCTCTCATGTGCCTAGATTAGGTTGTAGTAAATTATTTTTTCCTCCTTCCTCTCGCTTCTCTCAATCCCCAATTCTTTCTGAGCCTTCTTCTCCGTTTTATTCCATCGTGTTCTGTCACCCCCGCTATCCACCCTCACCAACAAGCTTTTTCCCTCCCCACACAAAGTTCGCATTCAACGCAGCCAACCCCCTCACGTCTGCCAACTAAAATGTGCTCTGACGGAACTGCACAAGTCTCCCTCTCGGATTTAACCGCTTTCTCTACTTTTTATGCGTCTGTTCCTGTCTCCTCTTATTCTTTCTTCCTCCCTCCCCCTTGTCCTCTCACGTCTCCATTGCGGTAGTTTGTTCGTCTGAGCTGTTCTCTCTCCGTTTCGCATCTCCCATCTCCTTCTTTGCATCTCTTCTGGACCAACCCACCCCCCTCCTCCGCATCTGTCTTTGATCTTGTTCTTTTTTCCACAGCCTTTTGCTTCGCTTATAACGTTTTCCACTTGCTTTTTCCGAGAACCACCGCTTTTTTCCGCCCACTCGATCATCTCTGCCGCGTTCATTTTTTTCTCTCAGGGGCTCTTTTCTCCGGTATTTTTTTCCGCGGTCCCTAATGCTACTACATGTGTAGATAGCGAATTATACGCGCACTTTACGTACGTTTTTATAAAAAAATACCCTTCCGACATGATGCTACGAAAATTAGTTTCATTTCCTCCGCTCCCCATTACCCTTTAGCTAACTCAGTTTTCAAGCATGGTTTCTAGCCTATTCACTCAATGTCGTTTCTGCAGCTAGTACTTACATTTACTCCCTAGTGTAGTTACTGAAACGGTCAACATTGAGGCGGTTTTTATGCCCACCTGCAATGTATTAAATCTCTGGATTTTATTATCTGGCGATTTATTTCTTTTAAATTTTGAATATTTTATTGATTGTGAATGTTTTACAATATAGGCTCAGTTGTAGATATTTTATGTTTTTCTTTTTCGGGCGATGAAGATACACCTGGGAAAAATCAACCTGGACCAGAAATCGAACTATGGACCTTTTGGCTTGTCGGGTCAATGCGTAGACACGCTACGCCACGCTGCACTGGCTTCCTAATTCTTATTCACGGAGACTAAGGTCCGTGGTTCGATTCCCGATCCTTGTGGATTTTTCCTCAAGGCATTTTCTACGTTAAGGCTCAATTGTTTTAGCCGATTTCAGCTGTCTCGCTTCTGTAGACGCGGTAACTGCAGAACTAGGGATATGATTATAGAAATCGCATTTGATCGTACAAGCGTCCATAATGCTAGGTGCAGTCCTTGGATGGCCTGTCGTAAGTTGAGTTCTGTTTGTGCTTGTGGGTTAATGTTGAGGGATATCAACCGGAAATGTGCCCCGAACAACAAAATTAAAATGTTTATCATAAATCCAGCGTATTTAAATTAACGGTGATTACACAGGTCGCATTTGTTTTGATAACCATTGATAAATAGTCGACTTTTTAGAAAATATTGTCGTGAAATCTCAAGGCGTTTCTCCTTACCGACTTATATGTTCACTACGTGTCGAAAGAATGAACATAAGGGACATATTGGATTTACCTTTTTTTAGTTGACAAAACCCTGTGACCTTATCTGTATGAGTTCCATATGGCAAATAATTCTGAATATAAGTGGCTAATATACTTATGTTCTCTTTCGAGAGGGAAATCGTAAATAGATTAGCGCCAATTTCGGAAACGTATCAACCGAAGGCAGTTTTTTCCCGTTAAAGATCTATATTTTCTTTTTTTCTTTCCAAATCCTTCATTTTGATCTTGGTTTAGAATCTCCTTAGCATGGATTCTTTCTATTAAAATTTCAGTTTCCGGAACTCAGAATTCATAAATTCTTTGCGGAGAATGCATATCAGTGGAGAGGAGACGAAGCAAGAAAAAAGAGAGCAAACTTTTGTCATCATTCTCGCAGAAACCTTAATTTCACTTACATGTCTCCTCGAATTCATCTGGTTATCCCTCTCGCGTCTTTCCTGCCACATATCCGCAGTGCTTTACTCGTCTTCGTTGATCTGTCTCTCCTAGCAACTGAATCAATTGGCATTGGAGCGGACCAGTGAGTCCCCATTTGAAAATCGGATGATTTTTGATCTGAATCGAAGGTATTAGATTAGCTAATGTAGCCGCCTCACTGCTCTGAAATGGAAGTTCTCGTTACAAAATGGATTTCCTCATAAAATTTGCGTTTTTTCTGCGTCAATTATATTAGTTAAGAGTATATTAATCATGACTACCTCACCTGTATTTCTGTAGAAGCTATCATTTTCTCTCCGGAATATGTCAATTTTCGTTCCAGCAATCTTCAGTTTACTTTCACGGTTGTACACTTAAGGATCGGTGTCAATGAAACAGTCATGCTTTAGAACTTCGTAAATTTTCACTTCATCATTTGCACGGCCACTGAGTCTATATATTTTAAATTCCATGTAGAAGACCTTGGAAACTTATTTCTCAATAGCCTGACGAGTTTATAACTGTATTCATTTGGTCGTTTTAGAGAAAGTTGTCCTCAAGTTTAAATCTGGATTATTCGAGTTTCGTCGGAGTACCTAGATTTTCTTTCATTAGGCTCAACAATTTTACCCTCTGTTAAGTGGCTCTCCTTCGAGACGGAGTGGATTGCGTTGCAGCTAAAATAAGTTATTTAATAGCATTCGTTACTCCCTTGAGTACTGTTTTTTTTATGTGGAGGACATGAGAAGTAATTCGCTACTAATAATTATATTATATCATAGATATTTTTTTGCCGTGACCCTCAAATCATTTTGCCGTTCAATTTGGGATTAAATAATTGCCCTGCCTAGAATTTATCCCTTTTTAATGAACATTATAGTTTAAAACTCTTTCAGGTGTGTGAAGTATGGTTTTGTTGTGGACGTTGGAATTTGAATGTCTCGGTACAATACCTGTGTTCTAATGAAGGTGCATAAAATTCCTTAATTTCTGTTATTCGTATTACTTGATTATATTTATGATTTAAAATAGAAAAACTCGAATGTTTGACTTTTAATAAATGGTGGCATTAAAATCTTCATTTTAGGCACACAGGGCATAGATTTTTATCTCATATCGATTAGAAATGCGTATAAAGATACTGGGAATACGGTGCTCCGAAATTATAGTAGGTTATTCGTATTCAGAAAGCTGAGAAGAGAGATGGAGGTCTGCTGCCAACCAACTCTAGGGTTTAAACGGAAGGAAATTTATAATAACACGTTCAAAATCCACCCGAGTTATCATAGAACTCTCATTCTTCTCTTGAAATATAAAAGTGCTTTAATATTTCTTGCTTACTTGGCAACTTATAGTACTTAGAAAAAAAATCTCCAATTGCCGTAAAATATTTGAACCACTCGTCAAAAAAAAAATCAAACACTTACTGTGTTGGTTTGCGGGAATGGGGACTCCGCAACAGGGACCAACCACAGCCTCTCCACCAGAATACCCTCCTGTGGTAGTTTACGGGGAAGTTATTTCCTCGCCAGGGTTCACCTCAGACTCACACACACAACCCAAGTGGAATCCTTTGTAAGGCTAATAAGACTCCGCTAAGGAGACCTGGGTTATAACCTGGGATCCTTCTAAGGATGTCAAGTTATTACCACAAGTGACGAGTTGCTAAGTGAAAAGTTGACGAGTGGTGAAAATATTTTACGGCCATTGGAGAATTTTTACCTGTGTAATCTATAGAGGCCATAGAGCTCAACTGCCTGGATTTAACTTATAGTAGTGTTTAACTCCAATTCAGACGCAATCTTTATTTTAATCTAGTAGTGTATTCCTTTTACTACAAAGCTTGTGCCACTTAAGCATTGTAATTATACCATCCTTTGTTAGCACGCTCATTCATATTTTCATTTGAATGCTAATGTTATGATTTTTTTTAAACATTTCACGGCGATAATTAGTCGGTCATTGAAATGAATTCATCGCGCTGACTGAACTAACGAGAAAGCCTGTTTTTGGAAAATTCTCGGTGTCATATTTCCCTAATTTTTATTCTCAATTCTCTCTCCAATTTTCACCATGAAAAAGACATAAAATATTTAATAAAATTCCAATTCACATCTGTTTCCTACTTCATTTGGCCAGTAATTGGTTTACGTTTTATTTTTTTGCATCATTCTCGCTGGGTTAGTGGGTGCATATGAAAATGCTGGGTTTTGTCGGTAGGTTGACGACCTCTTGATACAAAGATAAGCCATGGGAATATTCGTTTTTCCCTCGAAAGACCCAAACTGGTGGGTTCTCATTGCATTTAGTGTTGCATCGTTGAGTTTGGTTTACCATTAAAATAAACGAGAAACCTTTATTTATATGCATATAGGCATGCGTACTGGATACTTGTAGAGAGCCCAATTCAATGTAATTTGAAAAGCAGAGATTATTTAGCGGAACGAATTTATCTAACCGAATTAATCCTTGGAGCTCCATTATTTTTGTGGTTTTTCAACAGTCACGTACAATCACGGGATATTATGAGTAGTCAAAATTCTATCTGAGGCTATCGTCACCATTTCGGAATTAGACATTGAAATTGCACGATGAGGTGAAAACGAAAATTTTTTCAAAATATTAACGGCAAAAAATGGACAAAATTTTGGAGCAAGTTCCTGTCGCCAGATAAAGGGAAATAATATTTGAGGAGACCAGAAACCCAGCACTGTTGGACATTGTTATTATGACTAATTACAAGAACGAAACGAGTTGTAAGTTGTGACAATAACGTCGAAAAAGTATTTTAAGATAAAACGAGATTATTTTTCGAATATTTCCAGTAGTAATATAATGTCGTGTAATGAGAAATATTTGAAACATTTTTATATGCATTGTCCCTCTCTCACCTCGCAATAACTAGGGGCACGATAGCAGCTCTCTATAACGCGTGCACCCGCGTTATCTTTATTTTTCAATGACGCTCATGAGAGAGAGAAAACGTTATTGTATTTCTTCAAAATTTGTCAGGTGCTTTAAACCACTAGTTTTAATTGATACAATGCGTTTCTAGGTCAGTAAGTGCGAGGATTGTCCTTTCTATGGCGGTTTGCCATTTGTATAACGATAACGACAACGCGAAAGAAGGAACCGTGACCCCACCCCAGCTCTATTTCTCTTTTAAATGTGTTCCTGGAATTGTCATCTGCTTGACGAAATCCATTCTGCCGAGTAGAAATTGACGTGGAATTAGCAAATATTATTACGAATAAAAGTAACGAAATAAGCAAAAACCTTGCTCGTTCCACAATAATATTTATAAAGTGAGAAGGAAAAAATTATCTTTCCACTGCTATTTATGTATCGTAGCTATTTTGTGCAACTGGTTTGAACGCATAGGTATCTTCTTAAGGTACACAGTTTGTTTTTTATTTATTTATGTCCATTGTTCTAGGTTATTGAGGTTTAGGTGGAATTAGGGAAGCAATGAATGAAGGAGGGTAGTGATGGAGTTGTCGGGGATGGGTAATATGTTCGCTGTTTCCATGGGTGATGAAGGCGATTCCCGACAGGGGGTCTTGCCTTGTGTTTCCTGAGTTTGAGGGAGACGACAAGACGAAGGGAGCGGTTCTCAAAAAGGATTTCGTTTACCTGCTGACCATCATTCAGGTTCCCCATATTCTATAATTTTTCCACTACATCCATGTTCCTCCCCTTCTCCATCTGGTTTAAAATTCCAGGGATGAAATTGCTGCTGTGTAACTCTGTACCTGAAGATGACGACTATGTATTTAAAGTATCTCTACCTTTTACCTACAATAATTATATATCAGTAAAAAGATAAAATATTTTTCTCTCTCACTTCGAAAATGAATATCCATATTCATTTTCATTTATTCATTCATTCACATTCATCAATTTTACAAGCCTGAAACCTTCGAACATAATATTTATTACTTATGACCGGTTTTGATATAGACTGTCATCTTCTAGCAATGGGCGTCTGCATTGAAACCAGTCACGAGTGATTAATATAATTTTGGAAAGAGCAATGTTTTTTCTTATTTTTACTCGCTATGAAGGAGTTCCATCAAGTTCCACCTCTCACAACTGCATACAAATATCATTACTTTGAATCCTGTCGGAGAAAAATGGTTTTCTTGTAACTCGAAAGACCGTTTTCCTCACTAGAATACCCTTTTTTCCATGACAATTTCGTACGAATTTTTAGCCGTTCATCGCGGCAGTGGAGAACATGTTACACAGGTAGTCCATTCATGCGTGGTGACAGTTTCTAGGATCTTCAACGTGCCTTCTTTGAAGCTCGACTTTTCCTTGTGAGCGCAGTCTTGGATGAACCGAATTGCTTCGGGACTACCACCTTAAATGGACACTCCAAGTATTGCGCAGTTTGAGTTGAGAATATTCGATGACGTGGTGGTCTGCGCATTGCTACGGGAGTTAGAAGGAATCATCGTTCGTTTCCGATCCAATAGTGCCAAAATTTACAAAAATCATACGAAGGGTATTCAGTAATTCGTAGCTATGATATTTCACAAAGTTAAGACAGAAATGATCAAATTCAAAGTACTGCTGTTGAAGATGACAATAATATTCCGCCAATTGTAAAATTAGTATCAACAGTAAAGGGAATACGTTTATTAAATATCCTCAGTAGTAGGTGGTGTTGTATCTGATACAATGATAACATCTCGGAAAGAATCGTTTGCCAAATTATGCAAATGACTTCTAACGGAAATGTAGCGATTTGGATCACAAAGCATATTTTCGAATAATATAAAAAAGATTTTACTATACAAATTTAGCAATGACGGTACTTCATTAAACATTCAGGCATTTTCGAAACCGAAGTTTGACAAAGTACACTTAGTATATATTTATAAGAAATTTCCATTAAATAATGCATGAAATAGTCACATCACCACTAAATTAAAGTTTTCAGCATCTATTGAACCAATGCTCTTCGACCGGCCCTCAAAATATTTTCATTTTAAAGAATCATGCGTTAAAGACTGAGACGAGTGATCGTTCAATACCATTTTGCGTGATGGGAAACAGAGGCATCAGAGAAGCTTTGATTTTAATCTAATGTCTTAAGGAATCACAAAGGAGTATTGACTACTCACCGCCTTTGTGCATTGGAAAAGCATTTTTTAACTCTCAGGTATGTACATTCAAATCGATGGTAAAAACTGATGTATGGTGGGATTTTATTCTCTTTTTCTTCAATATTTATCCGAGAAGGCTTTAAATGAAGACGAAGTGTGAAATGTCAAGTACGCCTAAATATTCGAAATCCAAATCTCTATCTGCAACGTAAATAGATGTGGAAAATAGGATTGGTGATTGATTTGTGAAAGAATAGTCAAAGCTCTAGATGAAGTACGAAAGCCTCAACTTCGGAAAACGTTCCCTCAAGGCATGAATATGCCGCCGGTTAGCTTTTATTCGAGAAAGGAGGGAGATGCATGATAACTTGAGGAGAAGTAATAAAGGAATCATTGGTTCTCTTCTGCAAAGAGTGAAGGGCGAACTCTATGAATAACACTGCAGAGCAAAATGGAGAAACGTAGTGGATACTTTTTTTAAGGCGCGGCAGCTTGAGAATTTCAATAACAGGAGAGAAAGTGAGCGGAAACTACTGCAGAAGACACCGGATGGCATCCGTAAAAAATGGTCTGTGATAGACGCGAGCAAGAAGAAATATGACATTGAGGAGTTGGCAGATTAGACGATGAAGTGGAGTTGAAATCATACCATTACATAATTTAAGAGAAAGTATATGGGGTTATTATCTTCCCCTCCAGAATTTCTCAAAGTAGGAAAATATATTATTTTCAATCCTTTCCTTCCTTTATAGGTATTCATTTTATGGCGTACAATCTGCGATGAACTGGAAATTTATGTTCAATACCTCCAACCATTCGAAGTTGTATTCAGATAAATATTTAGCCATGGAAAATTCACATGGAAGTATCTACAGTTTCTAACCTCCCCTTTGATTTGTCCTTATTTGTCTGTATTTGTCCTTTGTCCGTATGTGCAGTGAAGGCGATGATTGAAAATGACTATGAAGAGAAGTAAGACTGTGAATTTCTTTATATTTATTAACTTCATTACTTATTGTGAATGACGAGATGTGGAGAAATATATTTTAGTTATTTGAATTGTCATATCTAGAATATAAATCAACATGCATTATTCTTATTTTGTTACGGTATTAAATTTCTGCATTTTTCGCGAATATGGTCTTAAGTGGTGGAATAATGTAGCTTGTTAAGTAGGTGAGATTGGATGAGTAGAGCGCGTCGACAACGAAGGTCATAAGCTCCTTACACCTATAATGTAAACATAATATATACTATTGATATGCTTAGGAATTTTGTACTACGTGTCAGAGGATAACTTTTTTAAGTCATTTGAATTTCCTAACCGTCTTTTGTGCAACGATGGAGCTTTGGAAAGATGAGGGAATCCTCTTTATTATTCGGAGCAGCTGGACTATTGGGCTTCATTTTGTAAAGTGAGAAGAACATTTACCCAGAAGTACTTCGTTTTTGTTATTCCCCTAACAGCGTGATCTCCATTGGTTGGTAACAATATGCCTAAGATTAGTGTATCCTGTGGATAGTACTGCTTCTTTTATGAGTGTGTGAAATTCTCAATGAAAAAACTTTCGTCCCGCACTGGTATTTGATACCCGACCTTTTGGATCTATGCCATGCGCTTTAACTAATTAAACCAGCCTTGCTTTCTCTTTTTGATTGACTTTGAGTTGTTCTACTGAGGTTCTGTGCCTATTATGACTCGTAGTTCTTGTACTCGTGCGCATAGCATTACAGTTCATGAGTATACATCCATTTTTAAACACTTAAGGGTTTTTCTTAGATGAATTCTGTGTACTGCAGGACTAAAAGCAGCAGTAACATTTTACTTGGAAGTCTGGCTTCAAGTCTCAGTCCCATTTAATGAATTTCTTGGCGTCTTTCGCTTACTTGTGCGTCACATAAAGGTCACTGTCGCCTCAAACACCACAATTCATAAAAATCATTTTGATGCTGTGCTGGATTATTAATGTGACCTCTAGAACTATTGATAATATTAAGAAATCCTGTGATATTTCCTTGCGTGAAATATGAAGTAATTATCCCGAAGTTTTTGTGAAGATGTTATTAAGTATATCTTGATTAAACCCTATGCTCCTTACTCGGGATCTCTTTATTGATATCCGCTAGCTTGTAATTTTGGTCGCGTCCGTCAACGACTGGCTCCAATTAAAATTTTGAAGCAAAAAATGTAAATACGAAATGAAGTAAAAACATTTTCACATTAAATCTGTAGACAATATGCATGTGTATTTTAAAGACTGTAGATCAATTCTGGTAGCCAAGTTAAGGTGATAGATAAGGCCGTTTAGCTAGTCTAAGGCTACGGGTTCAAATCCTGCTTCTTCAATATATGCTGTGTAGTTTTTGGTAGTTTGGTATCTTGAAGAACAGAGTACACTTAATCGCAATATTAGGGGTTAAACGCAATCACAGGATTGAAAAAGATTTGTTGTGCATGTAAATCACCATCTTTGTTGTCGGTGTTTTCGGAAAGTGACTAGTTGAATTGAGTAAATTATATCCATATTAGCTATAAATAATATTTCTAATTTTATAGGAGTATGGGGGTAGAGCACTTGCTGATTATTTTTTAAAGGTTATATAATTTTTTATATTGGTTAAACTTTTAATTTGGAAAAATCAATGAAAACCGGAATGCCTATATTAATCGTTAACGGGTTAAGGTCAATAATTTTAATTTTCGAGCTGCATTATTGAGAGAACATTTTTTTGTGGTGAGATGGACCGAGATATTATGGGCCAGAGATAATCTTTATATCTCTTTCATGACTTCATCGTCTGTATCCAGTAAATGCATCCAATCCGGCTGAAATATAAAATTGATGCTATAAACAGTCGGCATAAATATTGGATGTAAACAAAAATGTTTTAAGGGAAATTTTGCTCGGTTTCTTTAATTTTTTAAATAAATACTCACATAGATGTCGTCGCTGCTTTTTATCAAGTAATGGTTTCACATTTGTAGAAGAACAAAACCTATTCTAGCCACTACTATTTAATTGCTAATGAGAATACATCAATTACAGAAATTTCATCGGATTTGTATAAGTTTTCGATTGTTTTAACGTGGAATTTAATTTAATAGCATTCTTGACCTTAAATTGTCCGTTTCAAAATAAATGCTAATGGTGTTCTTGTTAAACCCTTGCGGCGTCTCTATGCATTTTATTTTTTGCTAAGCACACTTTTGAAGGAAAGGGTTTAAGCTGCTTTTTTATTTTAATTCCAGGAAGGGACCCAACCCTGGACGAAGGACTCGGATTAATAACAGCTAAGGTTGGGATTTCCTCTGGGTAAAGGGTTTTTAAGGTAAGAAAAATTAACTGACGAAATTAATGGCAGTTAATAATTCAACACATTTAATTTCATAACTGGAAAAGGAAATGCTCATTAAAATCTAAATTTAGGAACAAGGATAATAAGCATTTCTTGGAATCGTGTAAACGATGACTTGTAATTACACTGTCGATGTAAAAGTTTCCCACCAGTGAGTGTCATTTCTTGTAAATACTTCTGAGAAGCGTTTCAACGAATTTTCCAATTCGTCCTGTTGCAATTATATTTTTTTTAATCGGGATAAATATTCCGCTCGCGTATTTTCTCTAGAGTGCTAAAATAAAGACATCTACTGATAAAGTCGAGCTTCAAAAGTAGATTTTTCACGTTTGTCGGTAATTTATCCAAATAATGGTAATTAGTCCACCTAACGGTTGATCCTAATTGACATTTTTTATTTCATAAATTCGCATGCCCCTGTTAAGGCTTGCATTATCACAATGTGAGCGATTGTGCGCGCATTTCTGACTCACTTTTAGGAAAGATTGTCTGTTACTCTACTGATCAACTTTACACTTCTATTTTGGCGGAAATATGTGCAGATTCGTTGCTGAATTATCTATTTCTAATTATTATCACCTTTCTCTAATTGGTTCAAACTTATATATTAGTGTTATATTTGCTAATAGTTTTTATTATTCTGATATTTGATGTTTGTGATTCCAATATTTTAACAAATATTATTCATATTATTTAGGCGTCGTTCCTATGGAGACGCTGCATACGTTACCTAAACTTAAAATTTGTGGTAATTAGTTTATCATGGAAGGAATGTTGCGTTAAACTTTTAGGAAGGGAAACATAAATTGTATATGAGTGGAGAAAATGAATTTTGGAGGTACAAATATGGCCTTCAAAGCTGCCTGATGGGAACAATCAAATATTTGTGCAGTGTCTGAATTCTTTTATGAGTTATGAAATAGCATAAAATCGATTTATGCTTACATTTTACCTCTCATGATGCATTTCGTACCCAAAATTTTTGTGTGATTTGTGTTATAAAGGTATTTATGAAATGTAGTGATGAGTTTTCCGTGTTGGAATTGTGTTTCAGAGTGGAATTCCGTTATGACGAAACTATTGTTGGAAGAGTGAATTTTGGGAGGGTGTTGAAATGGAAAACCATGAGTTTGATGATCTGATGAATGTGTTGGATGAAAATTTCAAGTGATACAACATGTGGACTGCGAGTAAACATTTAAATGTCTGGCGTTTTGATGTTGGGATCTTGTCTTAGATAAAGTCAACGCTTTTCCTAATTCACCGCAGACTTTGTCTGAGCCGAATATTTTTCTTCTACGTGTGGACCTCAAATTTGTATACTTAGAGCGTGAAACGTTGAAAAGAAGTGGTATATTTTGACGCTGTAATCCAGTCATGCGTCAATTATCCTCTTTAATTGGTCTCTGCTGATATTGGTTCGGTGATTAAAAGTTCTATCCCTCCTTATATTTATTTCCTTCTGGCATTTTTCTCCAGTGATGCCCTCTCATGTCCGTGACGTCTCTATCATGACCATTGGCTCATCTACCCCCGACCTCTCTAAATGCCCCTTTTTAAGGCACTGTGGTGTACCTTGTTTTTAATTTTTACTGTGCAGCCTGTTTCCCTGAAATTAAATTGAACGTTTTTTCATTTGATCAGGTGTACTCCTCCCATTTCATTCTTATTTATCCCAATCTTAACGCTTCGTATGTTTTATCTTATAAGTTTGACGCCACGGCTTGGTTCTAGGACGTCAAATTTCGTCATTAACATGGTGCAATAAATATCTGTTCTTACTGAATATGGTCCTGGTTCCATTCAGGATTCTTGATAGCCTATCACTTGTCTTTTTATGGTAAAGATTGGCAAATAACCTCATTAGCTTCAACCTCTTTTTTTTCTTCCTCCAGTAACGAGTTTTTTTCTCTTAATATTTTAAAGCCACGTCAATTTTTTTATCCTGATTACAGCTGCCTTGTAGATTTTTAATATTTTCTAACAAAGATCCAGATAAAGAAGAACCTCAACAATTCTAGCCTGCTGGGAAAAGTGATCAGAATCAGAGGAGGTATTTTTAGACGGCTATATTGAAGAAAGTAATGTAAGTTAAGTAATGTTAAGAAAGTAGTGTTTTAGACGGCTATGAGACAAAGGCAATTTTTTTATTATCATCTGTGAATGAAGTGCTTTTAACTCTATCTCCTGAAATGGAACAACGGAATGGTTATTTCTGCTAAGTAATGGTCATTTGCTGTAATGCTATGGTCATTTGTATGTTTAATGGCGTTTTCACGAGTAATGAGAAAAGTTGTTATGATTTTTATGACGTATATCATGTTCAGCGTCGCGAAAGATACACTCGTTTCTCCTCTCGTAGACTATATCAATATTTCTAGCGGTGGAATTACGCATGCGGGAGAACCGTCTGGGAAAAAAGAGGTAACCTCTTTGGTTCTCGAAACGTTTTAACCGTATTCTTGTTCAGTATTGAGCATGTTTGATTCTTAAATTCATGTGTTTTATTACCAACCTAGATTAATGTTTCCTGGAAGTGATTGCAAGTTGAAGTAGGATCGTCGGTACATATTAGAAATGAGATGGTTTTGTATGCTACTGATTGGATAATTAGTATAATTATACTGGGGAAGATAGAAATATGAAATTAATGGATATAAAATGATGTGTCGGTTTAAATCGATCCCTTACTTTACCGTTAAAAAATTATTTTAATGTTCTCATATCTTCTTCAAAGCTAAACCCGGTGGATTATATAATTTATTTGGAGATATATGATGAATGGAGAAGTATGTTTTGCATTACCCCTAGAATTGAGAATGGAGGACAATTATATGTGCAATATGGGCTATGCCTACAAGCCATATTGCCATAATTAACTAAATTATTCAGCTACATCTACGAAATACCGTGCCCTCCAGGAAGTATTGCACGGAATAATAGTGAAATAGTAACTTTTTGAAAAGAGTACTGGTAATGAGGGGTTGAAGTTGGTTGAGAGGTTCTCTGGTAAAAAGATAATAAACTTTTCTTACTGAGCCAGCAGGAAAGACCAACTGTGGCGCCGTAAGGAGTGCCATGGACTCACGTAAGTCGTGCACTTACACATTTATAGCGTACGTTGCCGAGTTGTTATGAAGCTGAATAAACCTTTCATAGCTGTGACGGTAAACTACAAGACTATTCCTAATAACGAGTACGTGTTCTTATAATGCGCTTTTGTGCCCCTGCAGTGTTCTTCACTATTTATATTTACCATATGGACGCAAGTCACGTCGTCATTACTCCTTTTACCGTCTGGCGTCCGCATCCATTCCCTTCTCCATTTAACACAGGATAATTGGGATGTAAATGATGTTAAGAATTTGCGAGAGACAGTTCTGGGATAGTATTCCTCTATACGTTCCTTTTTTGGGTTAAAATATTAAACTCAGCTTCATTGGCCGTTTAATCCTAAGATTTGACTGCACTCCATATTGCCCTATCTTATGCTAGTTCCCTCACTCCCTGATAACTCGTCTTATGGTACTTTCCTCTTTATTTTCTCCCTGCCAACCGATACAAAATATTTACAAAATGTGTACTATTAGAAATTTCAAAGTCAGCTTGGCGCGACGAGTAATATATTATGGCTGTTGGTACAAATACTACAGTTACCACATTTGTATATTTTATGAAATAGATCACCTTCATGCTAACCTTCAATCACTGGTGGAAATTTTTCACATCAGGTCAGATGCTGGAGCGTATATTAAATTCTATTATATGGAAAATAGTTTTTGAGAGTAAGTTAGCGTTTACCTTTTTTGAACAATGAGCGTGAGGCACGCTGATAAAATGGAACGGTGTTTTGATAGTAAATTATGGCTCAAGGCTCAATTGGGGCGCTGGTAAAGTACATTTTATCGTGCAGTGTAAAACTGGCAGAGTTCCATAATGTGTTCACCAATGCCTGCATTCACGTCCTGTTTTTTTGCTCATAGTTGACGAACTTTTTAAATAATGTTTTAGCAAGAATTTATCTTGTCGTTCGGCTTGTAACATAAAGATTTCATGGATGGTATGTGATTTTCGCGGAACACTCCCTCCGCTAACAATTATTTATTCGTTAATTTGATACTGAAGTAACCCCAACCTAGATTATGAATGAATTTACTCCCTATGAAATTGGAAACAAAATTATCATGAGTAATGGTATTCAGGCTTTTGGTTCTGCGATTAAATTATTTAATATTATGCAGCAGTATCGCCGTGCTATGCTGCCGGCTTCGTCGGAATTTTAAGAACAACAATGGTCTTTTTTCAAAAAGTAAATAAACAATTCCAGCAGTTGATGATTTTGAGAAGTAAAAAACTTCATTTCGAATAAGTCTCTTCCAGGTATAAGGAAGTTTATAACCATCCTCTCTATTGATGTTATTTGGTCTTTTTTCTATTTCAATCGCCTCCCTTATAAGCCGCGGAAAGTAACTGCTTTCTTTGTGTAATACTCTTGCCGTCTCGATGTCAATGGCGTGACCTTCCTCTAACGTAGTGTGCTCAGCCACGGCAGAGTGATACCAGTCTTTCTTCCGTATTGCACGTTCATGTTCCTTTAATCGGCATCCAATTGCTCTCTTGGTATGCCCCATATATGATCTTCCGCAACTGCAGAGAAGTTCGTACACACCCTCATACATTGTGAACGCAGAACCAAAAGCCTTAATACCATAAACAATGAGCTGCGAAAATCTACAAAAAAAGTTTATCATGAGTAATATTCGCGGTTAATAACCTCTTCATGCGAATAGTCGTTAAGAAATTGTTATATACTCTTTGGCTTGGAAAATAAAGATAATGGTTTGCTTCCAAGCCCAAGTTAATCATAAGGAAAACTCGATTACGTCTGATTAGTATTTGTATCCTCGGCTCATGCATAGTTTTCATGTCAATTTTGAGAGAATGGTTGGTGTTGTTAGTGAATCTGCGAAACGGTTAAATATGCTATTTCCTCCCTGCTCTTAGATTCAAATTTTAATTTTTGGCCCACAAAATCTGAATGTTAATTAAAGGACGGGGTATTTAACTTTATTTACTGGCAACCACCAAGTTATGGACGGTGATGGCTGACACCCTTATATTTCACGTTATGTAGAATATTGCAATATAAAAAAGTATATCTTATTCCCTGGTAACCTATCTTAACGTCATGGATTGGGAACCACTGTCTAAAGATAATAGCTTTATTTTTTTAGGTACACTAAGGTCCCTATTTGTAATGTCTGGCTAACCTTAACCGCAGATATGACGTACCCTTTGCATTAGCCTGGATATTAGCTGTGAGTTTTGGTTTTGTTTATTACAATAGACTCTGTTATTTCGAAACAATATTTAGCCATATATTTTAAAACCGGTCTTAATACTGATAAATTTGCTAACAAGGAGACATCGCGTGACTTATGTTCGGGATCCAAACGAGGCAATCATTTTCTGAAACTGTAGAGAGAATGCGAGAAAAGTGTCACGACATTCTTCCACATAGGCCCGGGTTCGAGAGAAAAAAGCTATTAAAGAACCTTCCTCCGTATAAATCCTTTATAGTTCACGCTGATCTCAACAGAGGGCGTAGCCCAGTGGGTTGATGTCCGGTTATCTTTATATGGGGTCTGGGGTTCGACCACAGGTTGCGGTATTTTTTTCTTTCGAGTATTTTTAGGAATTATTGTACATTGCCCACTCCCATACATTTACGGCAGTAGAACATTTTTTTTTAAATTTTCAGCCTATTTGCTGTATTTTCAATCAACCTCCTTGGGAGACTTTCGAAGCTAATTTTGGGATTCTTGTTCAGCCGAAAAGAGGCTTCACATGCTTGCAGATCTAGAACGTTTAGAGTTTGAAAATATAAGGAAACTTCCGTGAATAGGATGGGCTTTGATTGGTCTTTCTCAAGGCCGTAATCAAAGAACGGATTATTACCTTTTAATTAGCAACGATGTACTCTCTTAAAATTTCCCAGGAGCCGCGTTCGAGTAATGACTTCTGTAACTCTATTTCTTGCTCAATAGTGAACATGATATAGGTAAAAAAGAGATGGTAACTGTTTCCGAGGTTATGTAAAAAAATTTGCTATGACCTTTTTGCGGAGCAACATATTATATTGAAGCGAAGCCTGTATCTTGGGGGAGAGGAAGATATTCCAGTACAAAAAAATATCACGTAATGATAACACTATTTCTTTTCCCACCTCATGTTTATTTCAATTGAAGGAATTTTACTTTTCATTCACGGCGTGGAATTGCATACTTTCGGATGACAAATGTCATTACTCGAGCGCGGCTCTTGGGAAATTTTAAGTGAGTACATCGTTGCTAATTAAAAAGTAATAATCCACTCATTGTTTACGGCCTTGTGAAAGACCCACGACCAATCAAAGCCCATCCTATTCACGGAAGTATCCTTGTATTTTCAAAATCTAAACATTCTAGGTCTGTCAACATGTGAAGCCTCTTTTCGGCTGAACAAGAATCCCTAAATTAGCTTCGAAAGTCTCCCAAGGGGATTGATTGAAAATCCAGCAAATAGGCTGAAAATAAAAAAAAAATTGTTGCTACTGCTTCGATTGGTCGTGGGTCTTTCTCAGGCCGTAAACAATGAACGGATTATTACTTTTAGCATTTAGCATTTTAATAGCATTTTTCTCTCGAACCCGGGCCTATGTGGAAGAAAGCCGTGACAATTTTCCCGCATTCTCTCTATAGTTTCAGAAAATAATTGCCTCGTTTGGATCCCGAACATAAGTCACGCGATGTCTCATTGTAAGTTTTGCAGCCCTCGTAATTGCTAGTTATAGTACGTACTCTGATTTATACTCTCTTGTGCTGTATCTCGAAACCACGGGCTGGCTGAGAATTTTTAGAGTTGCATTCATTTTTTTACAAGCTAAAGTTAATGATAAATGACTACCTACCGATCGGAGACTATTTCGATCTTGACCAACCGTGATTAAATAAATCACGCATTGCTGTCCTTCCCAGTTCTTATCGTGGAGGCAATTAATGGGTTTCGTCGTGACGGGATGCTACGAATAAGGCACGTCGACGAAACGCCGATACGGGGATGTAGTTCTGGGAGGTTTTGGGAGAGGGAGGGGGTTTGCAAACTATGCGTCGCAGCGTAGGATAAGAGTGAGGGTCCACGCCTTCACATAGTTGGCGACAGAGTTTATACGGCTCCTCTAACTCTCGGGTCCCCTCCGTCTCTCCGTCCCCATCTTCCCACGCTCCTCGCCTTTCGACGCTGCGATTCGTGCCGCAATCCTGCTCCATCCCGCATAAAGAGGTCGTTTTTATCTTCTCCTTCCTCCTACCCATCCTTATTTAAAAAGACCCTCCTCCCCCTAGTAAGACTATCAGGCGGGGAAGGTGGGGGGTCGACTTTCTCTTTGCTCTACCTCTTTCCTAATCTCCTCTCTTTATGTATGTGTGAGTGCGTTTTATGTGTGCGTTTAAAACATATATCTATATATGCATGCATGTGTATACACACGTACGAGCCGCTCTATCTCTATCTCCTCTTGCTTGAATGTTTGCATTCGAACTCTTAGCTTAATGCCTGAGACGCTGTGTGAATTATGTGCGCCCCCGTGTTTGGCATCCTCTCAGAGTCGCGGGGAAGACGCCTTAAAGGGGCCTTTCCCTTGCGAAACGAGGCCGGGAGGGAAGCTTTGCACAGGGGACCACCGTGTCATCGATCATGGCTCGAAAACGCGCACTTTGAACCCCGAATGTGCACGATGACTCTTCTTTAAGCACTCCCCTTGTGAAAAAAATGGGCACTTTTCAGTGCTTCGTCGACTATCTTCTCTAGCAGAATTTATTAGCGACGTTGACGATCTATGAGCGTCTAACCAAGTGGCGCCGTCATTTTAAATCTCAGAATCTCTCAATTTTTCCCTCTTCTCGTATTCTGTGATAGTTTTTCCAGAGGCTCTCATTTTTCCTCGATAGAAATGCCAAGGTAGAATTATTTGCGCAATTTATTCCTCTTGTAATATTATTTTAATAATCGATCTTGGCAGTGCAATCATTCAGAAGCTAACCATGGTACACTACCTTCATTTTACAGATATTATGTGACGCGAATATCCAAATGCCCTCACATTGACATGCATATTTCATATTTAATTTTATTTCGTACAATGGGAAGTTGTTAAATTGGCCTTCTTCTGCTAGTCTAAGTTTACACTACTGGTTTTGTTTTCCTTATCTTGAAATGCGCGATAATGGATTTATGATGGATTTTAATGATAATGTGAGTTGTAGGCCTTTATTTGTAAAAACATAATAAGACGCCTGGTCGAAATATCTTTCCGATTTCAGTCATTTTACGCAAAAATAAAGATATAAATACTGACCATTTTGGATTGGATATTCAGGGATATCAAGTTAGTTATTCCCATGTTTTTTCTTATTCTAGCCTACACGGCTAACTACAGAACACTTATAGAGATAATCAAAATGGACTAAAATCTACTTGATGACGTTATTCGTTACATGATCCACAGAAAGATAGAAAAATATAGAAACTATATTATATGCATTACAACACGGATGTATAAATGTCAAATTTGTTTTCCGAATACTCAGAACCCGAATGTGCTCGATGAGTATACTTTAAGCGCTCCGCTTTAAAAAAAATGGCAGTTTTCTGTGCTGCCTCACATCTGTTTTATAGCTGGATTAATAAGCGGTTTTGACAGTCACTGGTTAGGTAACTGGAGGAGCACATTACTGTAGTGCTTCCGTAATTTTAATTATCATTTATGTCCCCGTCCGGAATGTGTTCAGCCCATTTTTTCGCTGTTACTCTTTTACTCTTACTTTGCTCATTTAAGTACAGACATTATGTAAAGAGTCCTCAAAGTGTTGTCCTCAAATTCGTGGATGAAACTTAGGATAACATTTCGTGATTCAGTTATCGATTATTAATCTAGTATCTAGATTTGCTACTGAATTTATAAAGAATTTCTGGATTTTTCTATTGCGCTCATGCAATCCTAATATATGTGCTGACTCTTTATGTAGGGGCCATCTAAAAAAAGGCTGGCTTTTGTACTTCCTCAGCTATCTCTTCTAGCAGGATTTGTGGGTGGTATTCGCAAGCAACGATTTGAATACTAAATGAAACTTACCTAAACAATAATGGGATTTTAAACCTCAGAATATCTCACTTTTCCTGCTTATCATGTGGTAATTTTCCATAGGGTATCATATTCAATCTTCCTCTATCGAAATTTCACGTAAATTATTTTTGTATTTTATTCCTTTTATGAAGTTTTGTTTTACTGCTCTAGATAATTTAATTAAGCAATAACAGAGCCTAGCAATTAATAGAAAATATGTAAACATACGCCTCCCGTTTTAAAAGAGTACACATACATTTTAAAACTTCTAATTGCAAATTTGTATATATTTTTATGATTTAAAAATTCATTTTTCAGGTGAGTTTCCTTTCCCTTACGCTTATAATTGGATTTGGTAGCTTTCCCGAGTATTGCGAGTTTTGCGCTGTAAATCATTTTAAATTATTAAATGAATCGACATGAATACAATGATGAAAAATGTTAGATCAATTAGGAATATAATATTCCGTAATATGTATGTTTATGACATGCTTTCACTATTACTGGAGTGTAGATTTAAATATTAATGTTTCCGTGAAGGATCAAAAAGTTCTGCAAGCCATCTTAGCCTGTTATGTATAATATCAAGAAATAATTTTTTTTGCCTATTAAAATTATCACGAAATACTGACTTTGTTTAACGCAAACTTTGAAATGTAGAAACGGCTTTGACGGTTTGCGCGTTGCCAACTTGGAGCGTTTCCCTAAAAAAATGGACTGGTATCAGTACATCGTCAGTTCTCTTTTCTAGCTGGAATATAGGTTTTGACAAATTTGGGTGGATATGCTAGACAATGAGTCTCTAGGTGCTTCCATTATTTGTAATATCAAAATCTCAATTTATCTTTCTTTTCTTTTCCTTCGGTAATATAATTAAAGCTCTATTGATACATTATTTCTCCTTTAGATATCACAAAAATTCTGTACTAATTTTATTTCATTGGTGAAATTTTAAGATTTAAGGAATTCAGTTAGATTTTGGCACTGCAAAGATTATTAAGTGATACAACACTGGGAAACACCACTTCCATCATACCGGTAAAGTATGATGGTAAGATTTTTTTACTGATCAAATTGATTCTTGTAATTGCAAATTGTATTTTGTGAGTTTAGACCTCTTCCATTTTCTGCAAAAAATTAAATTTATCTTCTTTTATTAGTACTTGATTACAAGGCATTTTGGTTTCCATCATCATCGTACTCAGTGTGCCTTTAAGAGGGAGAGAGAGAGAGGGAGGGAGAGAGAGAGGGAGATAGAGAGAGAGAGCAGTGGTTGAATGGGTGCTTTATAGTATGTGAGTGCGTAAAGTTAATTATTTGACGTGATAAAATCATTGGAATATTTTTATTCTAGATCAAGCGGTATACTTATAAAAAAGCGGATCTTTTTGTCATACAAGCATACGAGTCGAATATCCGTGTTTGTGTTTTTTTCTAACACAAAGGTGATATATCGAATACAGATATCTGATTAAAGAATAGACATAAATGTTTGTCTGCCGTAGGAAACATTTGGTGATTCATGTATTAGTAAATAAAAAGTAGAGAGATTTATTTGATAAGTGGCAGTAAGCAAAAAAAAAGAGCGAGAGATTGGTGGAAGATAAAGAAAGCTGATGGGAACAATTTTATTATACTCCCTGGAGTAAGTGCACTGGTGATGAAGAAACCAGAGCGTATGGAGAAATGAAAACACGTGCATCAACTTTGCTTCCACTTAGTACTCTGGGAAAATGTTTGGAAACGCCGAATCCATTTTATTTTTGATTCGAAGGTCGCTTCGTATTTGTATTTTTTTAAACGCAAAATCACCTTTGTTTCAAGCATTCCCTACATAGGCATGCTAATCCCTAACTAAGAGACGCAAAAAAGATTAGGAATTCTGGTAGAGGAAAATATTGTTTCGTGTCCTCGATCTATAGACAGCGTTTCAAAACATTGCATTAGAATTTCATGGAGATGTTTTCGAAGAGATGTTTTCAGGCATCGGTTCGTGAGCAATCTGTGCAGTAGGTAATGTTATTTTATTTTCTTTTTGCGTTGGCTCTGTATTAATTTGTCCCATGCATTTTTCATGATTTTGAATATTGGAGCACCCTTCATTAAAGATTATTCTGAAGCACCAACTTAATCGAAACAGCACCATTCTATATTCAATTCAATGGTCTGTAAACATGCTTAAAAATTCGACATTCGACAAATATGCTTCTAAGCGGATTTATCAAAATGTTTAGATGATAATTCTCTGTTTTGTTAGTTCTTCTTTTACTCAGTATCTACAGTATTTTACTTGTCTTTTTATGCGAAAAAATGATGCCTGGGACATGAAAATTGTAATTTATGGTGAAAGTAATCATTTGCGTATCTACTATACCCAGTAATGATGGATTAGGCTCACTGGAATCTAGCATTTAACTTAATTTTATTCTTAGTAATCATTATGGTTGCTAATTGTGATTTTATGGAATATATTGGAAAGTTTAACAAGGTTTCGGTTCCTATCGGTAGAGAACATCAGAACCCCGACATAAATAATTTTTTGGTGATTGATAGCTTAATCATTTCTCCGCGAAGGTAACTGTCACTGAGTTTCCCTACCACTATACTTAGGCTTGAAATGAAGTAGTTTCCATATTTTGCATGCGACAACGTCGGCTGTATTCACAATAGACAGGACTGCGAACGAGGAAACAGTATGTGAAAACATTCGTATAGAGTGTGGCTCTCTATAGATCGGAAACATGGACCATTGGAAAAGCAGACAAGAAATAATTGGGAGATTTCAATACCTGGAGTAGGTGGCGGATACGGAAGACTATATGGACGAATGAAAGAGGAAATGAAGAAGTATGCATAGGGTTTGTAGAGGAAACCATAGGAGGACCATATGGAGCTATAGAGAAAAGACGAACCAGATGGATTTGGCTCACTATGATGGAGGATGGGTTTGTGAGGAATATATTTGAAGGAAAAATAGAGGGATGAGTCCCATTAGGAAGGCTTGGGGATAAATATCGTACATAGACCAAATACAGATAAAAGTACGTAAGATCCACCAGAGAGCAATGGAACTAGAATTCAATAGGGAAAGATGGGTGGCTAAAGCCCACCAATTTGAGGATTGAGCGACCAATAAATTAATTAATATTGACTCCTGAAAGTGATGATATTTCGTACCGATTGACAAAAACAGTCACTTTGATGCTTGGATCCAAAACAGATCATTTACGAAGCCAATATACTCCGTCGTTATTTCACTGCTTACCGAAGATTGGTTCCGAACGACTATGTCTAGATAAATGTGCCCGGTCCGCATTTTACTTCGGGAATAGAAAACGGAAAGCCACTTTTATCGTCAAAATATTGGTGGCGCAAAAAGAACGCAACCGTTTCATTTAAACTGTTTCGAGACCGAAACAGTTTCAAAGCGAGACAGTTCCGTGAAACACTCTGTTGTGGACAACAGATAGAGGTACACCAAACAACAGGCGATCGACCGGTGCCATTAAAACATGGCTAGTAGTTCTGTATTCTACGTCATAAGAAATATTACACTTAAATAAAGAAGCAATTTCGTTTGGATTCAAGAAATATAGGTACTTCACAGTTGTAATTCTATTTACAACAATAGGTGGACATGAGTTGGCCGAACAAACCAGCAAACCGACTGCAACAGATTCAAATCCAACAGATTGTAGCTTATAACCGCAGCGTAGTCACACGTGCAGTGCAACTGGAACATAATTGAAGACGAAACAGTCAGGTTCAGCTATCAGAGTCCGCTGCACAGCTGCGGCTCGATCACGAAACTAACCTGTAGTTTGCAACAGTTATTTGAAACAGTTGTCTGACCGAAACAGTTGCGGCTGCAGCCCTTTCGCTCCGACAACACTTTATTCCACCACTACTTCAAAAGCCATTTTTTAAACTGACCACATTCTCCTTAAATGGTGATTCCCAAGATTACTTTTCATAGCTAAGTATTCAATATATATATATTTATCGACTTCACGGCGTCGTATCTCGTTCTCGCGAGCTACGCGAGTGGCTGTTAAACGACCATGGGAGACTGCTCGATATTGATATTGCACGTAAAGAGCTGAAACGTCGCTGTGGGGACTGGCTCCTCGCCCATCATCCATCGTCGCTCGGTGTTCCATGCGTCAGTTTTGTTTAACGATCCAACTTTTTTAATGGAACAATACCTGAGGTACGAATTCCCTTAGTTTACGAGCCATGAAGAGCTGCGTAAAATAACCTTGCTGTTATTTTTTTGCACTCTGAACGCGTATGCGAGGGAGGCTGCATTTATGTGGAGTTTTAGGAAGATGTGGCGTCATTTTTTTTCGCTGCGGTGCTGTGAAACTACTGTTGCGAGAAATTTTCATCCATCGCACCATTGAATCACTATCTACTTTTTTACTCATGGTATTTATTTCTATTTCTTAAGTCTTTGTTGCGATTTATTAATTCGTAGAAAGTTTTGAATTATTAAGAGTTTGTATAGGCATTATATGCAAGTGTTTCACCAAAAAATGTTGTTTTTAAGAAATGTTTCAGAAAAATAAGACATTCTTAATTGGATGAAATTTTGTTCCTTAAAATATCAATTTCCTGTCGTTAGAAAATTTATCAATTATTTCAAAGTCCGTTAAATATTGATTTTTAGATCTGATTTGAACAAATGTCTCACTAACTTTTAATGAGGGGTTGTGCGTGGTGTAAATGAATAAGGTTTACGACACAAACACAATATCCAAACCTACCAACGTACCTTCATATTTTTCAATCGAACTATCGTTTTTTGCCATTTCCGTCATCTATAGTCTCACATCTGTAGGAAGCAATTTTTTAAGAACAATGGGTAGTACTATCGTAGGTTGGAATAATTTCTAGCCTGCGTTTTAAAGACCTCTGTTACATTATTTCAAGGGCCGGATCTTGGCTTGCCTCTGTTTGGAATTTGGAATGTTTTATGCGTGATGCATGTGTTAGTCTAATAAGAAAGAAAAAAGTCAGTTTTATCTCTAATAAGAAAAGTATTCGCTAAAAAACGCTATTATTGCCAATTACGCGAGTTATGGTGAAGTAATTAAGTTATTTTTTAACTGCTTTAATGCAATAAAGTAAAAGAGACATTAAATGGGTAATATTAATAAATGTGTAAAGATATATCATGTCAGCCGAAATTCTACATTATATTAATAAATATTAAAGATGAAGTGTTGTAGTATTTTAGTTTAACGTGCTTGGATGGAGAAAGGAATTAAGCGCTTGCTCCCTGCTCTTTGGCGCTTGCAGACTGGGCGCTCTGACGAAGAGGAGAATCACCCCTTCCAATTCGAACCGAGCCCAACTTCGGTTACTGACCGGGGACCTGTGTTTCCATCGCGGATGACCGTTGCTCGTATAGGTGAGTTATTGAGTTAATTCTTTTTATTGGCTCTTTTTATTATTATCTTATCTATGACATTTTACAATGTTATACTTACGGGACTATAAATCGATATTCTTTAGCATTCTGAAGAATTCGTGTAATGCTCAGTATCGTAAACAGTGGCGTCACTAGGGTTGGTGTCACCAAGTGCGGTGGTAACTCATGGTGTCACCCACGCCCTCATGACCCCATGGACCGAGTCCGTGCAAAATTTCATATTATACACGCCACACTATCGCATGTTTTTGTGTTTCTAACTATCAGAACAGAGGTATTTTTACATTTAAATAATAAATTTCTGTCGCTGGGCTGAAGCAATGCATAACAATAATATCATAGAGTGACATAGAATCATAGAGAGTCATATTTTGAATAATGTTGGTGTGATCCCATGTGATGGTGTCACCCGGTGCGGTTCGTTCCCCCCTAAACCCCCCTCTAGTGACGCCACTGATCGTAAATGCAATAGATTGTTTCTGTCAAGTGCGGCGATCCTTTTTGTAGGTTTGACTCAGTTCTTGTATTTGTTATAAAGATACCCTTTGACCTCATTTCTCGGGCCGAGTCTTAAGCCCGATTCACCTAGAACTTTTTCGATTCGCAGAATGAGGGAATTTTTTTTGCTCCTTTCAAGAATTATTCCAGTTCGTACTCTGAGGAAAAATTCGTTTTGACTCGACTCAATGCTTACTTTTTCTCCTTTTTGAACCACGGCAAGTGGCTCTGCCGCGTTCTTGCCCAAAATATGCGAGCAGTTGAGTAAAACCCATGTCCTTGTTCGCTTTCAATGTATGGAAAATTAGACTTTCGTCAAGAGTTAGTATGAAATTCTAGGTTTTTGAAGTATTCGTTTCAAGAAAAAAATTATTATTGATGTGAAAGCAGCGTATACTTCTTTATATAAAAATTTAATTTATTCCTGAAACTTTTCTGGCTTTCTTCCTAAGTTGGGTGAGTTATCATGCATTTAGCACTGTGAGAGATAGACGGATTTGTGTTAGTGCCACTGCATTAGGCATAAATACATCCATAGACCTTGCATTTTGTGAAGGAGGTAAATTAAGTATAATTTGGTGTCTTGTTCCTAGACAGTTAATTGTTTTGTGGTATGTGTCTGTTATAAAACCAACTGAGGAATATTAGGTGCATTCGAGAACCACACCGGGTAAGGTAATAATTTCAACAAAAACCAATCAGAACCGACTTGCCCCCGAACATAGGAGCAGACCCTCAAGGCGGGTATATAAACGTGGACATCCCGGGCATCAATGGTGTGATGAAGACGGAAGAGTTTCCTGTCGAAACGTTGGCAGCAGCCGATTACCTTACCTGGTGTGAATCCCGAGAACACTTAATATATGTTATCCGCCGGGAAAACACCTCATCTTATATTGAGGATTTTAACATTGTACAATAATTACTATGTCATTTTAATTTGTGTGATATTTTTTCCGTGGAATCAATTTTAACCAATAATCTTTTTCTTATATTAATTCATCTGCTTAACATTGACTGAGGATGAGGAAAGATGAGGATTTGAGGAAGGATCGGGATTGAATGGCTATGTGACACATATATACAGTGGCATAGCATAATAGTGAATTTTGAAAGGCTTCCATGGTTAAACTCATAATTAAGGCAATGAAATTGAGTACAATAGTAGAATTATTGTTCATGGCTAATTATATTTTTATACTGTATTCTGCTAACGTATACTTATATATGTCGTATCCGGGTCAAGGTTAGGACTCAGTGGACTGTAACAAAAGACTATTATTAATGAATTAGCTTAAAGAAGAACCTCTTCTTTGTTCCGGCCTCGATATTGATATATATCACAATAGCTATGAGGATTTAAAAAAATATTTTAATTGTTCAATCAAAAGCTGACGTTTCGTTAATTTTAAATAACTTCATCAGGACTAAAAATACTTACGTTAAGTTATTGTAAACCTTGAAAGTTAATCAACTCATACATTCTCTTTTTTTTTGCTCGTCCGACGTGGTTTTAATCGATGTTCAATTATTTATATTTATTAGTAATTTAAAGCCATCATATGAATTAATTAAAAGCGTTCCTTTATTCTTTTTTGTCTCTATAGTGCATGTTTGAAATTGATTTCTAAGACCGATTAACGAACTATCTTGAATGTGGAATTGAATATGGCGGGTGAATTTGTAGCTACCACCTCTTATCAAATTTATGTAAGCAGCTAGAGTACTACTCTTGAATATCCGGGGAAAATTTCTATCCATCCATTTGCTCGAGACACATCCATTTGCGATTCGTATCTTTTACCCAGAGGGAGTGTGTAGTCATATGAGATGGAGATAGATATGTGTACCGAGTCTGGGGACAAAGAGACTTAAGTGAGACCATCATTTTTACCACCTTGGCACGGGTAAAATTTTGCACATTATTTTCATCCCTTTTGGACATCATGTAAAAAGGGGTCTTTTCTATCTCTTTTTCCATTTTATAGAGCGCTCAGGGGCTTGCTTTCTCGTACTTCTTCCGTGTTTCTCTCCCCCTTCTCGCCGGACGGCTGAAAAATAAAACTGAAATGAATGCACAGACTTCAAAAAGTTGGACGCCATTACGTATTCCTTCCCGTCGACTTATTTTTGTTTCGCCCAGAGTGTAAGTGGAGCGGCAGGATCTCGGAGAGGGGGAAATGGGGGGGGGGGGGGTAGGGGACCATGGGAAAACAGGGAAATGCCAGGACGACGTCTAAAATTCCAAAAAAATTTAAAATTATCGTGGAGGTACGTAAATTAGGGTTAACGCAGGCCGATTCTATTTCCATCTTTTCCTCTCCCCCTCCCTCTTTTCTTGTGGATATAGAGGGAGAAAAAATAATATAATTCAGCTACGTGGAACTTACTACCTCATCGCAGAGCACCTGGAGAGGTAGTAGTATAAAAAGAAAATAAAAAAATGAATAAAATGTGTCCGACTGAAAGGTTGGATAACAAAGTTAGGGATGTCCCACGGGGATTTCCCTGCCTTCAAGCGAGATTCTCCTTGACGGAAGGGGAAGGAAATTCTCGCTAAAAGAAAGAAAAAGGAGAAGAGCTTCGGTGATGGGGTGGATAGCGTTGAGGAAGAAGAATTCGATTTTTTTCTGAAAAATTTACCGAGATAAAATTAGAAACTTGCGCATTCATCTTTGCCGTGAAGTGACGTAGTAGTCATTGGAAACAGTCTCTACCTAATTAACTTCACCCTCCATGATCGACTTTCTTTTTTTGTAGCCATTCCAAGTTAATGCAAGGAAGCCGTTACGTGTACACGAAAACGAGTAAATCGGTTAACGGCTCGGGATGGTGCATTTTTTATTCAAATTCGATTCTCGAAGGATTAGCTCCTTTTAATCATTTGAGCTTGACTTCTACAAGTAGCTACCCTTGCTCATTCTTGTAATCGTAGGCGTATTGATTGCTTAGGGACATAGAAAAGACGTTCCACTTTATTTGGCATACATTACATTGATGTATACTTGAAGGTTTTTGACTCTTTTTTCCCTAAATTAATGGGTATTGACTTAAAATAATGGAAAAAGCGTTTAGTTATGTCCTTTGCCATTTGGCGTGGCTTTAAGTGACAGACATGAAGCATACTGATTATACATCACCGATGTATTCCTTATTATTAAACTTTACTTTTTTGTTGCTTTTCTTGATTCATAACATTGCTCTTCTACAAAAATTGGTTCGGCGCTCATTTTGTATTCATTTAAATAATCAGCTGCCATGCACCCTCCTGATATTATATATGATCCTTAGATTTTCTATGCTTAGTCTATGATGCGTTGAAAGTATATCATCAGTTATTGAATTGAAAGGGGATGAGTGGTTTTGAACATTAAAATACCGCTGAACTGCGTAATTCTTTAACTAACACCGTGGAGGTGTTGGTTTGCCCCAATGGTTCTGCTTTAAATATTTTCCACTGGAGATCTCTAAAATATTACGCTAAATATTTAGAGTAAAGGAAGTGACTTGAATTTTATGGTGCACACTGTCAAAGAGCATCCTTTTAAAGCACCGGTGGCCTAAATTTTATTAATTGTGAGATTATAGAAATGGGAGCCAGGAGAAAGTAAGATGAGAAGAAAATGTTAGATTGTAAATGTATAAAATGTAATCAAAGAGGATTTAAAAAAATGGAACCCTTTCAAATGAAAATTTCGCATTCATATGACTCATGACTCCTTAACAACTTTTTGGCAAAGAATTGCAACGATAGGCAGAGATGGATACCGTTAAAAAAATATTTTTCGCTTTAAATATTAAATTATGAATTTCCTTCTTGGAAATAATCTCCTCTAAATGGAAACATAATGTGAGTTGAATTTCACGTTAGCAATCTTTTTAGATTTTATTTCTGTTTGATATCTTAAGTGATTCGGAAAACTGCAGAAGCATGCATGAGTAAGAATTTTTTAAACCAGTTTGCCGCTGCCAAAAATAGTTGTCTGCTACCGCTGGCAGTTCCTTACCAATATGTAACGGATTGAGGTATTTTATGGAAGTCATATGAGCGCCATAAGTTCCCAGTTAACGGCCGACTTAGGGCAAGATGTCGTGCGGTCGCCGGTGTAACAAATCGAGGCATTAGATTTCTGGTCTTCTTAAAAAGGTGAAAAGGCTAGCCGCGAGAGAACTCCCCTAGACTGGAGTCTATTCATTCATATAGCTTGCAGTTTTAGGGCAACTACCAACACCTGGGGCATATGGAGACAGCTGCGTCTCGCCTTTGCAACTGGCTTTTCCTGTGGCGATAAGTTTATTTTCCAGGCGAATATTCTTGGGAATGCGAGCTGGTGGTGTAGGTACCCGTTATTTTCGGTTAGTCTCTGTAGTGCTGGTATCATTTTACCCTGGATCGGGATGGGAAACATGCATTTGATGTATTTATAATGTTCGAATAGTGTACATACTTGACTACAAATTTTCAAACGAGCACAAACTTATAATCCGTACGTGTATGCGTTATCCCCAGACGTTAGCTTTATTTAACAAGTGCATAAAAATGAGGCACTTGAGCCGAAACGGCATCTCAATGGCTTTACGTCACCGTACGTTATCGCTTGCCGCCTCTACATGAATTTCAACAAGAATAATCAAACCATACTTGATCATCGTCATCCTTTTAGGAAATGAATGCAGTTTATTCGTCAAAATAGGATACCGGCGAAATGCCATATGAGTATGTGTCGTTTCCTGCATACCGTTCCATGACGTCATTCACGGTATTCTCGATGGGGCAGAATTGTAACGGCGCCAAGTTCAAGAAACATTTTCATATAACGTTTCTTGTAGGTGGAATTTTTTAAAGGTATTTTGAAAACTTTTAAATTCATCTGAGAATATTTAAAAAAATGATGCATGCTGCCAATTGCTGCCATATGCTTCAGGACACCTTTTTACTACATAATGTGCTTAGAAAAATTTTAATGCATTCATACGGTTTCCTCTCAAAGTCTGCTCTTCGTGAAATATAGGACATCGGGGAAGTATTGAGTCCAAATGTAGTCCAAAAAAGTAACGATTCACCATATTATACTAATGATGCTAAAGTGCTCGCTCAATTAATTTGATTCTTGACATAGAACTTAAGCGGATAAATTTGATTCCCTAAGTAATGAAACTCCTCAGCCGGTAAGCCGATTAATACAAAATTCATCATGCTTTCTTCTTTTTCTTCAAAGCCTTTTTCTTATAGTCAGAGCTTTATATAAATGCCAAAGAAAAAACGATAAAATAATGAAAACATACTCATCAGGAATTTAATCTTACCAGGCTGGAAATACAAGAAACAACCATTTACGTCTTCTATGGAAGTTCAATGAATCATGAGTACGTGTTGGAGTGAACGTAGGTATTGTGTTTCTTTAAAGAGTTACCCTTCATATGAGCAATTTAACGAACAATAGATAATATCTGAGGAGTCTTTTATAGTGTTGTTGTGTTTTGTAAAGTTAGCATATATTTCCTACTTAACATCAAAGTCATTTAATTAACTATTTATAGTATTTTGCTTGATATTTTCCACCTCACGCCTACGATTACGTACAATAAATATTTAGCATTCACGTGAAAAATGCATACATTGTGATTGTTTTATAGTTAAGCTTACGATGACCTTTGAGCCATTTAAAAATACCTCGGTTTCTCCTTTCAAAATAATGACTCTGACCTTTTTTTGGCAGTTCGATGTTACGAGAATTGCCCGTTGCCATTATTCAGTGCGGTTAATGGGCCAATTGGCTGTAATAGCCGATTGGCTACAGGTAGTGGATTCTTCGCATTTCAGAGGTCATTGAAAAATTCCCCTTGGGAACATCCATTTGCTCAGATTGCAGGGGTAAACAGAGGTCGTGGATGTGATCACTTTACATTCACCATCTGTATCCCTCCGCAATACCTCGTAAAAGCTTTCGTTCAATTAAGGAGTGGATGTTTTCGTCATTAAACACTTTTGTGATTACTTCGGCCGTATCGATTCTGCGATCTTCATGTTTAAAGGTTTAAATAATTCCTAAATAGTTTGTCTAAAATATTTTGAGCTTAAAAGATACTTTTATGTTCTTACTTTTACTACACCCATTTTAACTTGTATCAGGAACTTACATCATGTATGGGACAGTTACAGAGGTAAAACGAGATCGATTGGTACTTAACGTCAAACAACTGGCAATCATGTATATTTATATATTACCCTGCGTGCCACCGCAAGAAGTGTTACATCTCTGACAGTTAATAGGGAAGAGAGGGAAAAAACTCTGGCGTAAAATCATTTTATGTGGAATAGCCGAGTTGTTCCCCTCTATTTTCAATATGGAATGTTTCCTCCAAGTCAAGCCTAAAGGCCGTTTTACACGGGACATTTGTTTGTACAAACTCTTCCGTGAACCCTCGCATGACGCAAAATTTGTCGTGTAAAACGGCAAATTGTATGAACGCTTGTGCGAATGTCTCAATGCCTGCACAGGAAATAGAACCTGTTCTAATTTCGTTGAGACAAACGTACAATCCCTCGTATATACGTTTGTACAAAATCTTTCATTGTGTAAAACGGCCTTAAGACAGTCTCCTTAATCAAATCGGAAGTGAAAACGAATGGGAAAATCAATCAAAAATACAGCGTAGAATAAAACAAACCTTCAGTGTATACCACCAGATAAATAAAAATAATAGAAAATAGGTAAATAGAAAAAAAACAAAAGTAGAAATTTATAAAACAATTTATCTACCTTTCAAAAGATGGCCTATAACCATGTATCTAACCACAACAGATAGTAGAAAAACTGGAGCAGAAATGAAATTCTTGAGGAGAATAACAACTAATTGTAAAAACAAAATAGACCTGGAAAGAAACTCAAGACTTAGAAAAACACTCCAGGAGAAGCCCTTAATAGAAAGAATTAGAAAGAAACGGGAAAATTGCATGGACACCTCAGGAGAATGGGACAAAGTAGAATCCTTTGGAAAGTATTGGAGGCTAAACCTCATGGAAGAAGAAGTGGATGTAGATAAAGAGAGAGATGGATGGCCAGAATAGAACAGAGGGGAATGAGAAGAGGGAAGACGGAGATGAAGATATTGGTGAAGGACCGTAAGAATTGGAAGATGTTTGTAGAAGACCCGACGCCAATGGCATAAGGGAAAGGAAGAAGAAGAGGTGGAAAAAGGTTCTCGTGGGAGAAGGAATTAAAAAGTAATTATTTTGGTGGTTTATTGTGTCGACCTATTTGTGTTGAGATTGGGGATGATGTGAGGGAGATGAGAGTTTATTTTTGATTGGTTCTACAATCTATTTATAATATTTGGCGCATAGACCAATACAATACCTATAATATCTGTTGCACGTAGTAGATATGAGGCCTTAAAAGTGTGCAAAAAAAATGCATAATCAGGGTTTGAATCCTAGGAAGCGAACTATCACGCCTTCGGCGTGGGAAATAATTGTGGAGTGAGAAGGTGCTTGTTGATTATTGGTTGACTATTTGGGGTGGCGACCAACAACTGAGGTCATTTGTGTCATTAAGAAGAGGTGGCTACATTAGTATGGGAAGGTTTTTCGGGAATTGTGGCAAGGTTATGTTGTAAACCCGTAGCCAGAAAAGTTAATGTATTTTCCACGACGACCAAAAATAGTTCCCAAAGCCCTTTGCATCGTGGTACATAGTTAAAAAGTAACTAAGGACGAACTCATCCCACCATGCCCTTAGCCGTGAAAAATCATAAGCATGTATTGCCGCAGACCGATTTCGACCTTTTAGTCTTTCGGTAAATGCAGTATTTTAATCCAAAGTTCAATTTTCAATAATGGCAACAAAAAAAAACAAAAAAAGAAATAGTACCTTACATTTATATTTATTTCTATGCCACAATTCTGATACGAATGAATACAGAGATTTTTCAAAGCACTGCAAACAAAATATACAAAATATATGGAAACAGTAACAATCAATACAAAGGGTAAATTGTAGAAGTAGAGAGATATATGATGCATTATATAAAATTAATTTTATATATTTATAATTATGAACATTTTAGGAGTAGTTTTAACACAGAGTGCACAATATTATTTGCATAGTATTTTCTTCCTGTCTAGCTAGCTGCCAGATAAAGTTTTTGAAAAATATTTACGTAAAGAGTATAGTTTTAAAATCAGTTACAGATTTGCAGGTTTTTACTTCACCAGGCAGTGGATTCCAACTTGGAGGTACAGTGGATGTAGAGGATTTCTGATATAAATCTATTTTATAATGAGGGTCTGTAGATATAAACGGTGGGATCTTGTTAGGCGGCTGTGGACATCTATATAGAAGATGAAGGGCCTGTAGGTGTAATACACCTTGGTGGGACTCGAACCCTGCGTTCATAAGATTAGCAGGCAACGACCCCACCGCCACCGGGGCCGGCGAACTAGCAACCTATTAGCGAAAGGATTTAATGGGTTCACAGTTTAACGTCCCAACTGACGGAAAGAGCATTGCAGTTAAAGTACTCTCCACATAGATCTGAAGTAAATCCGGGATCCCACTAGAAAAATAATATCTCTACCACTTCCGGGATCCGGATTCGGGTCCTCGGAATGGGCAGCCAGCTCTCCAGCGACCAAACAAACTCGATCCCCCTTATGCCCGTTTCATGCTCATCAAGGAAAAGTGCGCTGCTAGCACTAGGCTCTTTCTGTTCTTTTGACATATCCAGGTTTGAACTAAATGAGGGGAACTTTCTATGAGTCTGTGTGTGTCACCAAAAAAGGTCTACATCTACATACTACCCGGTGAGCCTCCGTCGGGAAGCGTTTGGAAGGGGTTTTTGGGATACCAGCCATAAAACGGGAGGGTGTAGGAAAAAGGAGAGGAGAGGTGTAAAAGGTGATTTGAATATTAACTTCGTGTCTTATGTGTCACGCCTTTTTTTTAAATCATTAGTAGTGCGTGGAAAGAAGGAATCCTAGTGCCGGTCTCAGACAGCATTTCTCTCTTTTTTGTCGCTTCTATGTGTTCTAGAAATGTAGCGCGGGGTCAAATTAATACCCTCCGTATCGTAGGTAAACTTGCCTGATATGAATTTGTCTAGTAATCTAAGCATAGTTTGTAGCCTCAAGAGTCTCTAGCGACTCCCAACCTTGCCCTTCCCTCAGCTGTGAGACACTTTCTGTTCGCTCGTAGCCGTTTTCAACGAAGCGTGTGGCTTTCCTTAGTATTTCATGTACTCCGCGAGTTCAGTATTACTGTCCAAGGCCTCAAATGATCGCGGCGTATTCGAGGTTGAGCCTAACGAGAGCAAAGTAGCTTCTCTATCTTTTTTCATTGAAGAACCTTACTACTATTAGCTTGAATAACCCTAACTTCTTTATTGCAGCACCGAAAATGTTTCGTACGTGTTCATCAAGTCCATCTAGTTTTGTCATTCATAAGCAGTGGAATTTGGGAGAGATTTACCTATTTCGGTAGGCAAAAGACCTATATTTGTTGTATCACGTCTTTCTTAAATTTAGTCACCTGTGTGGTACAGCATAATCGCCTGGGGAGAGCCTTTCCCGTTTCACAAAGAATTCACCCAAGCTTTTCTCGGGCAAGGTAACCAATGGGAAGGATTTGAACGGCCATTCACGAATTGCGGTACATGGCGGTTATAGGAAATAACGTCCTCGGAAATTGTGGGAATTTAATGGTCAGTTTGTTTGTCTCTTGGAGGTTGCATTCTCGGCTCCCAAGGGATTTGTAAAAATGAACTTAAGTGATTAAAATGCTCTAGGGTGTGGAGCTTGTACTTGCAAGAAGAAAGGATTCAATTTAAATTAGGAATAGGAACTAAATCAATTAATTTTCTGTGTTAACCATCTTTGATACATTGCTTTATCTTTATTACACGATCATGAGTTCCTGCGTACTGAATTTCCCAATTGAGCGCAGTTTCACTTCCACCCTAATGGTCAGTGGAGAGTGGATGGGTACGATTTTTCCCGAGTGAAAGACACCTTCTAATCGCAATCAGGTACACGGACAGATTTTGTAGTTATGGTTATTTTGAAGGTTTGCGTTGATTCAAACGCAAGGCTGAGGAGTGTAAGTTATATTATTTTTAATTCCTATTACTAATTAATGAGACCCACCGTTTTCTGCGATCGGCTTTACTTACGTTTTGCAAATGTATTGGTGCTGGGAAACTGTGTTTAACCGTGAGTTTCGTAATGGGAATCTGAGTGGAGTGAAAAATTGAATTTATTTTTTACTTATCGTTAAACCTCATGGTTTTAATTCAAAAGTATAACCAGCCGACAATAATGGAAGAATTGAAAGGAAATTTGGTCCTTAATGCGACTGTAAAAGCGAAGTAATATGCGAGAAAAACTACGTCCGAGTTATTGATATTATAATCGTTTGCTCGAAAATTGGTTAATGAATTAACTCCAGTTTCTCACAAATTGTGCTTTGGTGTATCTCATAGGATAATTGCATAGCCCGGTAAACAGAGGAGACCCTTGCAGAAGGGACTAAATTGGTTTTTCGCCCGGCCTCTTCTTTATCATTTGTAGAATGATTCTGGCTGCCTCAATATTTATGGATCCCGTAGACCTGCACTGTTATCACCCTGCAGTATATTGCAGCGGTTACATTTTTATGCCCTCTAACCTATATTCGAAGAAGTGCAATATTCCACCACACCTTCTGAATGTAACTGACCATACATAGTGTCCATTTTTAATCTTTGACATGTTACTTATAAGATTGTGGTCTTATTTATTATGCTTCTTTCTCGTTGATGTCTTCCATTCTTGTATGTTGTTACAATTTGAGTTTTAATTTCTTTATTAGGTGATATTAACATAATTGTAATTTTCATAATCAGCAATTTTCATATCGAAACCCAATTGAAATACACCGTACTTTCCCGTCCTTTTCAAAGGAGGAGTGGCTGATAAATAATGATATACTTACAAGGAATATGCATGCTTTGATGATGCTATGTGACATGATGAAATCAGACTCCTTTATGCTTAAATCCGTCTATGGTAAAGGTTCTTCTCCGAAAAAAACTATTTTGAAGATAATGAAAAATAAAGGACGTAATTGAAGATGGCTTTAAGCTGTTGTATACAAATATGTCTACTCTTTGCTTACTTGGTTATTTTATTCCCATCTGATTATATATTTTACGTTTTGTACTTAATGCTAACCACGTTTTTTTCCGTAATATTGAAAATTTTACTATCGCCTAAATGCAAGACCTATGTACTAAATGATCTAATGACGCACTCGCAGCTAAGAGTGCGGAATTTCAATGAGTTGTATTACCCTGGTTATAATTGCTGTTTTCTTATGTGTTACATGTAATTATTTTAGTTTTCAATATTTCTTCATTAGAAGACTCATTTACTCTACTAGATTTATTGTAATTCAATTTCCTTTGATAAAAAATATTTGTTGAAATTGGCAGAACTCCCTTCGCTCCTATTAAAATACATTAATTCTGTCCTTAATGTTACTTAATTGCCGTTTCCACTAATCCATTTTCCTCTCTAAATGCGCATTCCAGGAACTTGCTTTGCGAATACTTATGTCAGTTGTGGGATTATTAAGTGAAATCGTTGGTGTAAAATAATTGTAATTTGCGAATGAGCGATGCGTTATTCCGGTAGTTTCTCCTTCATTCCCAATACAAACTTGAACCAAAGTTTGAACACGCTGTTATGAGATTAACCTTAAAGGGTGCGCTGTTTACATGCAGTTGAACGTCCCCCAAGTTTCTCGGGATAAGCGTTTGATGCCCATGGAACGATGATTATTCAAACACGTCTATCTACGTTCCCTGACATTCTTCTTAAAAGTTCTCCTCCTCAGAGGAGGAGTGCGGAATGCGGCCCTTAAAACGTAAAGCTGCGGTCGGAGTTGTGGCCTTTTGGGAAAGAGACATAATCGGGACCCAAGTCGTAATCGCTTTTTGCAGGTAGGCGGCAGGGAGGCATTCGCGTGTGTTGGAAATTAGTGGCTCTGAATATCTTTTGAGGGATTAAGCGGGTCGACCCAGTTGGTAACTCCCACCAGATGGTTTTGCCAAGACTTGGGTTGGGCGATATGCGGAGCTGGATAAGAGAGTTGCGTAGGTAGGCGCGTATCTGCGTACGTACCCCTGGGTGTCGGGCGCTATCGGTTTCGTATTGCGAGGGAGAAGAAATACGAATGAATCCTGTCTGAAAGACGCAGGTGAAATTTCCTCGTAAGTCGCGGTAGCAATTCAAACATAGTTCAGGAAACATGTGCGAAGGCAAAGCGATTTCATCCTCTTCTCTCTTGATTAATAGCTCAAGGAATTCCTTTGTATTCACCCAGGAATTTATCTCTCCCGGTACAACCTCCCTGCTGAGGAGGTTCTAGTCCCTAATCTTCTTTTTTTACCCCATTAAAAGTAGGTAGAATCCGTGCGATTCCAGTTGGAAAATTTTCGTTTTATCGAATTTTGGATTGCGATGCGATAATTACTATTGGAGCTTGCCTCGTTGAAACATTTCTGAATCGGGTAGAATTTTTGTGCCGATTTCCTATCGTGCCCACCCGGTATTCGGCAAAGAGTGGAAAATTTCTTTCGTACTGAGCGAACCAAGAAGGTCTTGATTGGAAAAATATTATTCTCAAACACCTTCCCTCTGTGAGGTCCCCTAAAATTTAAGATTAATATACAAATGGCCGATACATACTCGCTTGAATTCGAAAAACTATATTATTGATAATGTATTGATAAATGCACTGTATTCGAAGACAGAAATACTGTATTGTGAATTAATTTTGACTCAGTGTTTTGCATTCAGTGTTCTCAGTTACTCAGAGTATTTTGTAACTTTTAGGTGTGAAGTTCACTTTATGTACTGCTCGCCTGTTTTTTGGACAAAGAACTTTCCATTTAATTAATTTATTTTCAAAAAAGGAATAATGAAGAGTTTAGCCTTTTAATTTTCACCTTATTGGAAATTGGTAAATGAATGAAAGAAGCCAGTAACAACTATAGTCACCCGCCTTTTGCCAAGAAATGAGTATTATAGTTCAGACTAATTAATTCATAAAACTTGTGAATATTTTTCGAGCTTTTTAGTGTATTACATTAAATGGTAAGTGTACGTAGATATGATAGATATGCATGTTCTTCATTAACTATGTTTTGCGGTGTGTGTTTTGATTGCTCATGCTTACTGCTGAGTGATATATTCTTCGAACCTGTTGCCACGAAAAAAAATTAGGCATTCCCTCAGAGGGAACACATGATTTTTTTGGGCAAGTTAATGACTTACTTACCAGTACTTACTATCTTATTTACTTTACCCAGTACATACTTACTATCAAGTCTCACTGAGAGCTAAAAGTTGTAAGCATAATAATTTTTTTATTTTGAACGAGTACCTGATTTATGGACGTTATTGCTTTCACCAGATGCTTTTAGCATGACCATTTATTGTGAATGTTTTTTTTCTCTTTGAACCAGATCGTATTTTACTTGGTTGGTGGTTTGGTTGAAGGCTTTTTTCGCTAATTCGGAATTATTTTATTTATTCTTACACGATAGCGGAGATGTTAATTGTTTTTTCAAACAAGCTACTTTTCTCTTTCTAGCTCGTTAATTGATGAAATATGGCCCGTTTTCCTAATATCTATACTCATACATAAACGATTAATCAAAACTAATATGCTTTTAAAATTTTGAAAGCTTAAATTTAAAAAACTCTAGTCATCTATTGCACTGTGTGGTTGGTCAGTGGTTCTGGGTTGAAATCCTTTTGTGTGTGAAACTCAGTTAAGTATTATTGAAGTGAAAGAGGAAATAATGTGGAAAAATGCTCAATCGCTAATTTCTGATTATTGTGTCGAAATATAGTAAAATAAAAAATAACCGAAGTAGCAAAGGGAAGCAGAATGATGCGTCCAAATAAAATAGATTCCTTCAAAGATTACGTCACGAGTAGGGATTGAGGCAATCTCCTTCGGGTTGCTCCTGATGGCGCCGCATGACTGTGGGAAGAAGTACGGCGGGTAACACCTGGGTTGGGTGATCGCACAGATTTGGAGACCGAAGTAGAACAATGGAATTTCCCCTCAATTCGTCGAGTACCGAGGGAAGTATTGTGACGATTCTAGTTCAGGGATCCCTTAGAAATCGGTAGCTGAGTTAACATCACGAATTCAAAATTGATGCTTCTATGCTTCCAATTCCCTCAAGGATATTGATCTCCTAAACTATGTCTGTAATATTTCAATGCTAATTTTTCATGCGGTGAATTACGTTTATTTTTAAAAACACGTATAAGTTTTTTCGAAACATTGAGAAGATAATTTTCAATGAAAAAATGATCTCACGTTTTGTAAATGGCGTGTATGAAATGTTTTTTGGTAAACTGTGAAATAGAATAAGGGGCGAGACTGGTGAGGCAAAAATTACCCCTCGTTGACCTCAATAGCCAATGTTGAAGTTCTTGTGTCATTCATAGATATTATGTGGTACGATCTACTTGGCGATGCTGAATATATTCGTGGGGACTCTTGAATCAGTTGGCGTTATAATTAAGTATCGTTGTTTTTGTTGAAGCTTAAATGACGAGGAAATTATTTTATCCAGCGCTTGTTAAAAAAACTTTTTACGAGCCCACAGGGATTACAGGGTATTCTTGATAACTTGTATGTGTGAATGGATTTAAGGGTTAATGCGTCAAAGGCCAATGGGAAGAATGATTGTATCGTGAAATTATGAAGGGAAAATAATTGAACAGGTAGGCGGTTTTATTTATATTGACCGAATGTTTGAGAAAAACGGAAGAACAGATGAAAAGATCAAAAGTCGTACGGATTCTGGGATGAAAGTCGTAGGTAGTTTATGGAGCGTATGAAGGAATGAGTATTTGTCCAGGAAAGCGAAAATTGCTGAGAACATAAATGATTGCCTCCCGACGTTATAATATGGCACCGAAACCTGGGTATGTCAGAATATGCATAAGAGTAGGCTAAATGCAGTTGTAATGGAGTAACTGACGAGTGATTGTGGCCAAAGTAGGATGAAAAAGGTTAGGACTAAGTGGGTGATGAAATATTTTGGTAGCAAAGACCGGATAATGCACACATGTGAGACTCTTAAGAGGAGGAATATTTAGTAAAGTGTCTTAAAACAGGAGGGCGTGTATTGCAAGAGGGTAACTGAAGCAAAAGAGAAATTCAAGGAGAGGACAGTATGGAGGAAATTATTCAGAATCAGCTTGTCACGGAGAATTAAACTATTTTGGACTATACTTGCCCAAAAAGAGAACGGGGTATTCATATACCTATGTTTATTTTAAATAACTTGTATATAGGGAATTTTACCTTCATGCAAAATGGGGTATTGAAAGTGATTTTTAAAATCTTAAAAGGTCGTTCAACTTCTTTCTACCATATCATATATCCCAAATTATTTATTCATTCTATTACTTCTTCCATACCTGTGTTATCATTAGCTATTTCGAATGGCACACATATTCTCTTCTTCTGAGAATGATGACGAATCTTTCATTGAAAAATATCTCTAAGTTGTGCTTTTGTTTATTATTTCGACGTGGGACGTGGAATATCTCCAATTGGTTGATCACTGCACCCATTCTGCTATCATATTAAATCATATTTTTTTATGCTTATTCATATGATGAAACATATCCATCATATATTATTAGTTATAATGACATTAGTTAGACGGGCTGATGCTCTGTTTCAGGACTTAAACAAAACAAATTACGCATCTGAATTAACGCTGAAATAATATTTCCACGCTGATCAAAATTTTTACGAGCCGGATGAAGTATGACAGAAACACTGATGAAATACACGGCTTTAAGCTACTGTTTGAAATAAGTGTACATTAAAACATTGAATATAAAAAAATACAGGTATTGATTTGCTATTCAAGCCCTTAGTGCTTTTAATTCATATTAAAAGACATGCATCTCCGCTCCAAATTTGATTACGTTAAATTGTTCTCATGATCATCAGCAATGTCCTCAAATTTGAAAATTTTTAAAGTCATTAGATTTGATAATTTCCATCATAGTTTAGGTCCCCCTCTCGTTTCACGTAGAAATTGCGAGCAATATTGTTTTTAAAATATTGTATTATTTAACTTCTGTTTTTAAAATATTGTAAAATTAACGCGAACACATGATATTGACAATTTTATTATATTTGAAATGTTTATATTTATTTTTGTTCCTCTTTTTGAAATTAGTTATTATTGAATCATTATTATTCGAGTTTACCAGTAGGTATCAAAATCTGTGGCTAAAGAAAATGGAGGCGTTATGAGTTCAGATAATTTAAATGCAAATGTTTGAATTAGAAATTATAACCCGTTTATTTTAAAAATCGTTTTATAATCGTAGCAATGTTACCCATTTTTTCTATTCAAGGAGTTGATGTGAAAGTCTGATTGGAAAGTACTTCTTCTTTTTATGGAGATACTGTAATGAAGCGTAATCCATTTGGTTATCCATTCCCGCAAGCTTTATTCACAGCCAATCATTAGTGAAGCTTTTCAATCTCAGCCCATAAAGGCGTAATTGGCATCTACATTCTGAAGGGGAATGTATATTTACATTTAGCGCTGCGTATAACCGTATGTATACACGCTTGGAAATTTCCTGTGTTTTTACCCATTGATCGTGTGGTCGACGTAACTTGCTTTATCAGTTGGCAACTCTCATAACTTTCTGCAGCCCTGAGCTCAGCATGCATTGCCTTCGTTATTGATTTCCGCCGATAACCCTCCTCCATTCAAGATGTCGATGGGATTTTGCGTTGCAGCGGAAGCTACGCCGGCTGGCCCTCTGTCGAGAGCAAGCACCACCACGGATGAGGGATTTTCTATCTCATCGCATCATGATCACCCTAATGCTCCCGGTGCTCGGGTTGTCAGTCTTTTTTTTATTGAATCTTTAAACTTCGATCTCTCTCTAAGGGAGGCAGTGATAAGTAGAGAGAGGGGACATCGTCATGAGCAATCATCAATCCGAAGATAAAACTACTGTAGTCTTTCAAGCCTCGATTCAATCAATTGAACAGTGTCGTTCCTTCGTAATTCTTCATTTAAACATACTTCATAATTTGCTTGATGTATTTCGTTCTTGTTCTTCCTCGGTAATATACTCAACGATGTCTGACGGGATTTGGTGGAACAGCATTATGAAATGGCGTAAATAAAGAATTAAATGAAGTTTAGTTCTGTTCATTGAATGTTTTATCGTACAACGCATATCAACGTCTATGCATCATCCTCAGGAAGTCTTTTACCTGAGAAATATACCTAAGCATGAAGTTTAGATGTCGTAATCCGTTTATTTACAATAATAATAATAAAGCATTCGGTGATCAGAGCTAACTTTCATTTGTTTACTTAATTTCTTTGTTTATTTTTCCCCTTGAAATCTCCCTCCATTATTGTTTTCCAGAGACATTTGTGTTACAAAATGGATTTGGTGGAAAAGCATTATGAAATGGAATAAATTATCAAATAAATAAAATTTAAGTCTGTTTATTGAATGTCTTATTATACTACGCATATCGACGTACATGCGTCATCCTCAGAAACAATCTTTTGCCTGAGGAATGTAACTGAACATAAAGCTTAAATGTCATAGTCTGTTTTATTATAATAAAACATTCAGTGTTCAGAGCTGAATTTAATTCGTTTATTTATGTTCTTTTTTATTTTCCCCTTGAAATCTTCCTCCGTCATTGCTTTCCAGTGACTTTTTTTGTTACAAAATGGGTCGAATAAGTTATCTTTTCCCCTTATAGTTTGCATCGCCTTAATATACTCATTCTCCGTATGCCTTCTTCATTGTTAATTCTCTTACACCATATGCTCCACGATAACACCTCATTTCCAATGCTACTCTTCTCCTTTGTTCGGCAGCTGTCATCGTCTGAACTAAGCTACCATGTAAGAATACGCTCCATTCGTATGTTTTTTCATGAAGTGCTTCCTTATTCCCATGCTCATGTTGCTAGCTGTCGAGAGGGATGGGTGTTTGGAGAGGAAAAGGATCCGGTCTTGAATTTTTAATTTATTCCCTCATCCGTTTTGCTCGGTTTCCCTCCTCTAGTCAGTCGCGGTGGTTCTAAAAAAATCAAAAGGATATCATCCATCGATCATCTCTCTCGGGATGTTTACTTACGTCGTTGATGTGTTTCCCTCCCCTGTGCACTCCAACGTCTCTTCGACTCCCTATCTCTCCTGCCTGCTTTTGTGGCCTCCATTATTCCCGATTGGTTTTTATCTCCCTCTCTGAACAAGCGCTTGTACGTGCGTGTGCATCTCGCTCTGGTCTCATATTCCCTCTGGTTTCTTTCTACCAGCCTCTATCTCCCTCTGGACGTCATTAGGAATCCCCCTTTTTTACCAGTTTCCCTTGCTTTGTTTTTTTTATTAATTCCAGAATTCAGTATGCCAATCGTTATACTGTACCTTATTAAGCGGAATGTCAAATTGTGAAGGAAAAGTTACAGAAGTACTTACAAAATAAACGAAATTAAGGGCGTTGCCCGTAGAGTCAGTTTTTAAAATTGGTAATTTTTAATATTGAGAGATCACTCGAAATGCTATCCACGAAAAACCTTAAAATTGCTGGTTTTTTGAGGCTTAAGTTTTATTCGGTAAAGTTATATTGATGAGCCAAAATCAGCAGAATGTCAAGCTGAGGAAATTAAATTGATGAGTTGCTTGTCCAGAGAAAACATAACGCAAAGAAAGGAGGGTAGGTAGCTTATAGATTAGTTCACGTTCAATTTCCGAAGAACCTTGAATATATTGCCTAGAAATGTTTATAAATAGGATGTTTCTTCAAATTCTGTTGCAGCAATAATTTGAAAATCGCTAGTACCTACTTTCGAGTTTGGTTAAAGGTGGGTTGAGCGAGATAGTTCCCTAGTCATAATGGAGACCATATTCGAATTAATTTTTTTTTATTTTAGCGTCTGTAAGAAGTATGAAATAAATATTGTAATATTAATGGCGCAAAGATGTAGTTATATATGGCCAAAATTCTCAGTAATTAAATAAATAAAGCTACATAAGTCTCTAACTTGACTCATTTTTTTTCGCCATACGGCTAAAAATCTTTCTAAACAGCAGGTTTTTTGCGATTCTGTAAAAATTATTGTGGTGAGTAATAAATTATATTTTATAAATAGTTGAGAAAAAATGCAATTTACACACTGCTAGTTTTTTCACGAAATCTAGATGCTAGAAGTTCCTAATTTGTTTAATATTCTCCCTATGGAGTGCACAGCCATAATCTATCCCATGTAAAACAGCTTATATTTTTAGGCAAATTGCTCGAAAATTAGTTCGGCAAGGGGCAGATATTTTGATATCATTGGAAATATGACAGTTTTTTCTTAAAAATGAGGCCAAATTCATCAAATTCTAGGTGAAGTGATTTTTCGCTAAAACTTAAGTGTATTAGGGATTTTCGGGTTTCCAGCCGGGTAATATGGTCCATATTCTCCAAAGTTTCGAGGTCCGACACGGCCCTCGTCATCAGGGATGCTGATGACGAGGGTACACTACCTAAAGTGCCTTAACAGAATACATGTATTCCATCCCATGCTAAAATAGAAACCGTAATAAGCAGAATGTCATACTAATTTAACTTTTGCATAGTATGAAGGAAAACAAATTTCGTCGACTGTAGATTTATTTTCAATATAATTTCAAAAGAACCTGACGTTAATTGTGATTTCAAGTAATAGGATCCTTTCAATTAGCAATCTAATGAGTAAGTACTGAAAATATTGCTAGATGTAGTGGACTTTGGTTTTAGTTGGTCCAACCACTATTGTTATATTGCGTATAAATGTGAAGATGTCTATAGTTGAGTTTGAGGACATTCTTTCTTAGTACGTAATTAATGTCAAATGAAACAGGCCATAGGGTGGCGATAAATTTATTTGAAAATAATAGAAGAATACGCAATACCTGTTGTAGATAACTAGGAGATCCGTTCATATGATAACCTCGCGGGAGAAGCAGTAAATTTGACTAATGGTGCACCGACTGCTTGTGGTCTATCGCACGGTTTGTCCTTAATCCTATGGTGAACTCAACGTTTATGAATGAGACAGAATTCGAGTAGTAGTAGCAGTTGGTTGCTAATTACAGAGTTCACTTTGTGTCGTCTATACGCCAATGAAGTCAACATAAGGCATTAAAGGATAACATAAATCAATCAGTATGCATAAATTAATCAGTATCATCCACGGCAGATTATATGAATGTTTAGATAATTAAATGAGAAGTCTCTTTCTTTAAGAAATCATTGCTGTATCAGAATGCCAACCTTATCAACTTCATTAACTAAGACTTCTGCGAGGGCGCAGTACTAATTAAACATTCCCAATACGCCTTGCGAGAAACCTTAATGAGCAGAACGTCAAATTATGAAGGATGAGTACAGAAATTCTTGCAAAGTAAATATAAAAATAAACACAGTCTAAAGGTTAATGTTGTGGGGCTTCAATAGAGCTTGTTATTAAATATCTGAAGAAATCAAGAGATCACTTCAATCCATTTTATTCTTTAGAATCGCTAAAGGTGGTTAACTTAGGCGATCTTAGTACCTTTATGGGATTTTGATGAAGAAGAGGCATGCGTAGAGCTTTGACTTGTAGAAACTGTTCGGTTGAGTGCACATTTTGGCTGTTAGTGCTAATATCTTTCAACGCTTACAACTTTTTCAACAAGTAAGCAAGTACTAAATTCACGAGTCTACTAGTTTGAGCTGTAGTTCTCCAAGAGGAACGTCGACAGCGAAGGTGTTGTCAGAAAATATATAAAAAATATAATTAATCGTTATTCGTTACAGAGGTGGCAACCAGGGTAGGCTTGGGTTTTCTTTATGCTGCCCAACTGCTAAAGGTTCAGGGCACTGTCAATACTAAGACCTTATCCAGAGAAAATCACATTATCTGTGCCCGATTTGAGATCCTAACCCGTGACGCAGGGGTTGCCAAACCGACCAGACAAACTACTATGGCCCACCATAGTTATAGAAATAGACATTGTTTTATTTTTGTTGTGATTTTTTCTCAGCCGGTTGATACGCCCTAGTGTTACTCTCATGGGGAATACATCTTTATCCGTGGTGAGCTCTTATTTATACTTGTTCGAACCTAAAAGGTGAGAGGTTGGGGAAATAAGGGTTTCGGTGAAGGACAAAGGTGGTTAAGATAATAGAATAGAAAACAAATTTATTGTTCTAGGACAGAGCCTATGGAACATGCATTCAATACAGAAAAAAACAAGCTCTGTGGTATTAAAAAATATCTACAAGTCACTTTTCTTTCACAAAACGACAACAAAAAAAAGGAAAAGATAATAATAAAAAAAACATTCCAGATACCATTGCAACACAAACATAATATTAAATCAAATTTAATGACAGATTTTACAAAGAAAATATCAAGTCAAGTCAATATAATATGCACAAACATACAAGAACCTTTTAATGAATTTAACTTACATTCTTTGAAAGAACAAAAATCAATAAATATGAGAACGATTGAGGTACACGCTCAATCACCATGACATTCATCAGTCAGGTATGCAAACATTTTTAATTTGAATTGGTTTAAATGTTTAGCATTCAATATATAGTCAGGAATATCATTCCTTACCCTTATACATGAATTAATAGTGGATAATTGGTACACAGTTGTTCTACATTTGGGAACTTTAAATAGTTTTCTGACTCGAACAGGTCTATTTAATACATCATTAAGGTTTGCAATTACATTTTCATAGAGGTAATCCGGTGCTTTACAAGATAACATTTTATGCATAAAAACAGATACATAGTTGGTATATCCTTCTATGCTTTAATTTTAACCAGTTTAACTTAACATAATACGGGGTCACATGGCCATAAATATTAACATTGTATATATATATATATGTATCTTATACCAGAATTTAACATAGTTTGTAATTTATTTAGTAATTCATCAGTTATGTCCGACAATACAAGTGAGCAATAATCAATGTGTGGAATTAACAAAGAATTGACAAGCTTCATTCGTAACTCCAGTGGAATTAAAGATTTGAATTGTTTCATCTGCGCTAGCGTTTTGTATATCTTGTTTGAGACAGACGATACATGTTCATTCCAGGTAAGTGTGTTATTAATATGTACACCTAAGTTTGTTACTTCTTTTGAGTATTCAATTTCAGTAATTTCAACTTTAATTTTCGGGATCACATCATAATTTAGTTTGCTGACAAACTGAGCAGTGCCGATTATAATAGATTTCGTTTTATTAGGATTTATTTTCAACAAATTTGAATTAGCCCAGTTGCAAATGCTGCAAACGTCTTCATTAATTTTTGTAATAGCCCTGATAGATAAGGGAATAATGAAAGATTATAAAACGGACTAAAGGACAAATTAATTAAAATATGGTGTGGGATGTGGGATAGGTACGTGTTGTAGAGGTGAGTAAAATGTTGGCATGAAGTTATTTAACATTTCTGTTCCTACAGCCTTAGAGTAAGGCATGATTTCATTTTCTGGTAAATTGTACAGTAAATGCAGCTTTGCTCCATTATCAGTTACATGCAGAACCTTAGGGCAGTAAAATCAGATATGTGGTGAAACAAACACAAATTACATAAAAACTGGAATATACAGTCTTTTTTTACAATGGCTAGTAGTAAATTCCGAAAAGGAAACAACAATGTTTTATTCATGTTCACTCTGGTTAAAATCTCTTCTCCAGGTGATGGTGACCTGCAAAAAGTAACCTTGTTTTATTAATTTTATGCGGTAGGTGATACGTCTTCATGTTAATATTAGGATAGACTTTAAATACTCCCTTCATTAGATCTTGAATTTATGGAACAGCGACTGGTTCAGGGTTCAACGAATGCGTTTAATTGGAGGAATATGCCTTTTAAAAATAATCTGGAGTGACATGGACTAAATTGAAGTTTGTCGTAATGGGCATGGTTGAGAAATGCTGCTAGCGGAGGTCGTTAAAAAAGTAGTAATTTTCACAGTATTGAAAGAAAAAAAGCGGGTCATAATACGGTCAAGCTACGTTCGACTTTTGTGAGGGCCTTTTAATTTTTACTCTCGTAAATGTTTTCTCCTTCGCCCTAAAACTTGGGAAAATCACAATATTCCTCAGCTCCGAAGTTCACTCATTCATTCAGATTTCCAATCGCTCATTGTCATCCATCCTTACCGTCCACTTACGGTCCTTGAGAGTTTTATTTTTTTCTCAGTTCGCTCTGTTGAGGTCTCTGGCTCTGCTGAGGTCTTTTTTCATTTCCTTGCACCTCTTCATTTTGGTATTCCCTTCATTCGATTATTGTAGCCTTGCCTTTAATGACAGGCCCAAATATCTTGAAGACAACCTGCAATGGCTAGTACATTCTTGTGTAAGATTTGTATTTGTTAAAAGATGGGACGCTCGTGTATCAGAGTAAATAATTAGTGTAGGCTGGATTTAACTTTTTGACCGCAGAAAATGTCTTTATTGACCTTCCTTTTTAATATTTTTAGGGAGGGAATCCGTAATTACCTCACGAATATGTCCAAGGTCTGGTCTGAAATCACCCAAAAGACCTTTATTATGAAAAGCAGTTTTCTAAGCTATCCGATTCCTTGAACTAATATTTATCAAAGTCGTATTTAATCACAGCCTCAAGTGTTTTGAAGTCTCTGCATGATAACCTAAAATACGAGTTCCATGAATGCATTCAAATATATGATATACGTGAGGTGTCAATGCAGAGTGGTGTGATATATTGTTCAATGTATTTACCAATATACAGCCTGTTAACACGGATTCTTCAGTTCATAATTTTGTAACATAAGCATTGTATCCATATTTTTGTATCCATCTCTCTGAATCCGTATCTCTGTATCTTGTATATATACAAATTATCATATTTATTCAACTATTTTGTTTGTATAAATTTTTGATTTTGTAATAGTAGTTGCTGGTAGGGTGATGCGCAGAACACAATTTATGATTTTATATTATTTTCTATTCATCCGACGTTTTTTTTCCCCCTGTTCATCAATTTCACATCGATGCCTTCGTCTTTTTATCTTTTGAGATGGCATGCAAAGCGTTACCTACTTAATCGTTATCAGGTAATGTCAGTTTACTTAGCTACGGGTGTGCAAACAGTGGGGCTTAATTCCATCCACTTTTATAAAAAGTATTATTTGTTTGACCGAATCTATTATTTTGTTAGCACAGGGAAAAAAAGAGACTGAGAGGCTTTCGTTGTTATTTTTGCTGCGAAGCATTCCGGTCAACGTTGAACGTTCGTGAAAAGTTTCAGAAGTACCTATGTTGATCAGGTCTTATCCGGGGTTATTTGTTCGTTTTTTATTTACGCATCGAACTTCAGTATGTTTGAAAAAGAGGTTAGTATATGTTCAGCGATAGTTAGTGCACTGAAAAGTATACCGTTCTCCCGTATATATAAGATTCCCCCGTTAATATTTGCGCGTTTAATCCTTTGGGTCAAGAGGCAATTGAGTTAAAACAGAGGAGATTTTCGAAATTTTGAATTTAAGGGATAGGATCAGTAACTTTTTCTCAAGATTGTATATCCCTCATTAGCTCTTTGGAACTATCTAGCTTATTTATAGAATTAAAAGTGGTATCATTTACATCAAGTGTTAATCTTCATTCTTTGTGTTCTTAAAAGCTGTGCTTATGTGCTTAACTTTTTTAAACTTCATACACCTCAGAATGGTGCACTCGACGCTTTGAATCCTTGCGAGAAACTTAGTTCCCCTTCATATTATAGTAGCTTACCTCCTGTTAAATTCTGGGACTCCTTCCTTAGTTGAGGTATCAAGTGCCGCTTCATGCTACATTTATGGCTTACTTTATACCGTTACAACACTCTTAAATATCTTTTATATTAATCGTTCTTCGTGCCGTGTCTATTTTGGCATAATATTATTAATATTTTCAGTTAGTGGTTTTATTGAGTGGTTTTTAACTAAAGGAAGGTAACGATTTGTATGAAATAGCTAAAATTTGTTTTTCTCCTGATGTTACAGGCATTGAAAGACATTTTATTTTCCTGGACCGACGCACAGTGGTCCGAAATCGGAAAACGCCGGACAAAAGTCCAAAATGGCTTTTTTTGAGATAGAGACTTGAAACTTAGCGTAAATACTCATAAATGATTACCAATTATAGATTTATAAGCCATTTTACATTAATACGACCCGTTGCTGAGATACAGTAGCCCAAACATGACCAATTTTTCAAAAACACGCGCGATCTCTTTTTTCTTCGAAAATCTTTGAATTTAAGCAGGTATTGTTGCGTTGGTATGATTTTTATGGAATAAAAAACGCAATATTCCTTTGACCTTATGCTTTGCCTATATTGTCCATGAATTTTGAAGATTTTGACTCTCATCTGTCTGGTTTTGCAACGCAAAATGGCGTACCCGTTTTTCACGTGAAATTTGACATAAAGTGGACATTATCTTTCGTTTACGAAATATATAACTCGGGAAATTTACATCACAGTGTAAAGTAGATATTTATTAAGAATACTGAGCAGAAATATTGGAAATAAGTTTGCGACGAAGGAAATGAGAGCGATTTTTCGATTGCGCGTCAAGGCAGAGCTACACGGCGCAGGACCCTGCGGCTCGGTAACTGCGGTCGATTTTTCAAGTTTTTTGAAACTTTACCCTTGAAAATCGTCATTTAAAGCATGGCACGTAGTCAGTGTTGACCTGAAACACTATACTAAAGGATATTACCAGGATTATAGATCGATGGACTAACCATTCAACGCATTACTCTAGTGAAGATGCTAGGGATTGGATATTTGTCGGAACCATCCCACGTATAAGAAATATGCTTCGGGTATGAAGTAGGGTTAAGAGATTGTCTGCATGCTAAGGAGAGAGAAATAAATAAATTGTTTCCGGGAAAGGCAACAACCGATACTATTTTTCCCTTTCCACCCTCGCCGAGGTGGGTCGCGCGGAAAGGGGCGTTTTATGACGACGCACAGCCTTTGACGGTATTTAACGGGCTCAAAGCACATGCGTGAAGTTTGCATGTTCTTTGCTATTACAGTGCACGTTTACTCAATTACCTGTCAAATCAGCGGTCAAGTCTGGGGAATCAAAGAAACGCCTTGCCATGTTACCGTCATTTGTGTTACCTGATCCAGGCCTTGGAACATCAACAATCAACTCCATCCTTTCTCTAAAAGTCTTCTGAATTCTTATTTTTCTCTGTATATGCAGTGTTTTGAGATTTCCTCGGGCCTGTAAAGAATTTTGTTCGTAATTCAAAGTCAGTTTCACCATTGAACCAGATTCCAGCTTCTTTGTATTCTTTCTTACCTACCACTTTTTGAACTCTAGTCTGTACGATATGTGTAGCACACATTCATAGAACCGGATGTAGTTATGCACGGTTGACAATCCAAAAGAATATTTAGTCACATCTGCAGGTTGATTCCTCATTGCCTTCAAATCATTCATATCCGTAGCTTTAGCTTCGCAGATATAGCACCTCATACTCGGATTATCAGTTAATGCGTTGCATGCCTAAAATAATCGTAATTTATTTTTTTTAATCCATAAGCACTGCCATATTCTTGTCTATCACAATAAAAATATGAATTTTTCTCACTTTTCCATTTATCATGGTTAGTAGCAAGCTGAAATCGACTGAGTAATTTCCATTGCTCCAATTTTTCAGCCCGTCAATCTGCCTTCGAATATAAATACTTTCCTCAATAGCAACTTCCTTGGTTTCCTTCAGCCACCGGCGGCGAATAGGCCGGCAAAATCTGGTTGATGATGGGAGAGGATTTTTCCAGATTATTTCACCTAAAGCAGCAGACATGGAATTAAGTGCTCGATTTTACTAGTCAGATCAATTCGTGATAAGCAAGATATGTAATTTGAAACGCCTCAAACTCATACCATTTTCGTCATTTAGCAAACGAAGTGGCACCAGGGAGCTCATAAATAAATATTCATCGGAATAATCCGCCTGTTCCCAACACTGCTTGTATTGTGAATGGCTCTAACTCCGAAATAGAGCCTGTAGACTCACTTCGCATACGTTTTCTGTGATTCGTATTGCTTCTGGGTATGCAGCTTCTTTTTGCTTTTAACACTCGTGCATAGCTGGGGCACAAGGAATGTCCGAAAGTACGAGCGGAGCGTCTTAATACATTGTACTGATTTTTAGTCAGCCCAATGGTGATGATCAAAGATAAAGCCTCCTCTGGAGACATTTCTTTCTGCACCTCATCACTCTTTCTCCACTTAGTAAGCACTCTCTTAGCTCTAGTGGGAATAGTTGCCGTTACTTCCGTAATTAACTGTGTGGCTGCAATATCTCCTTCCTCCCTTAAACCAAGAGAGGTTGCTAATGCCAGCCCAGCTACTGAGGAACAACTTTTAATATTTTGAACTTTCCTTCTTTTAGATCGGTCACACGAAGAAGTAAAATCTTTCTCGGGCCGCTCCAATGAACTTAATAAAGCAATAATTGTATTATATAGAATAGTGTATACAATGTATAAGATATTGAATAAGTATAGATATTCAGAAGTATAATTGTCGTTAAAAGTTCAAAACATACTTAAATATAATACGTACTAGTTGCGTTTGAAGTACCAGGAAAGTATTGACGGACAACTTCAGGGAAAATAATTGGCTCTGCGAGCCATGCCTCACATCGCTCTAAAAATATTTCATTATTCCGGCTACATTGTTTCCACATTTTTTCGTAATAAGACCAGAATCCCAACCGAAGTAATGCACGGAGACCATCAAGAGCATCCTCATAGCTCTCTACATTTAATCTCCGCAACAAAAAATCCAGCAAGTGTATTTTTTCTCGCCTGATGTCCTTCCCTTCATTTCTAATATTATATTATGTAACTCAAAATGAGTAATTTGGTTTGAATCCAATCCTACGTTAGAAAACGCTCAAAACCCGGTGCGGTGATTTGAAAATTAGAACTATGTAAAGAGAACACATCAAAATCATAATTGCCATGATTTATGAGAGGCAAAAACAACAGTAAAAATCGATAAGTAATTTAACGCTTTCATTGAAGTAGTACGCAAACACACGCATCTTTGAAATAAAAATTTAAAAAAACACTCACCTAGCAAAAATTCAAGCAGGAAAATCACTGCGCTGTCCAACTCCGGGAATAGCTAGTGGGAATTCAATATAGCCCGCATCAAATCACTGGGCAATACGAACTTGAGAATTACACTAGAGCACGACGCGACACTTGGACAACAAGCACGACACGTCTTCACCGATTCCAAAATAAAACTGCAAGTTGACATGCATTTCTGCCGGGGAAAGAAAAAACCTTTGAGGAAGAACCGTTAAATACCGTCAAAGGCTGTGCGTCGTCATAAAACGCCCCTTTCCGCGCGACCCACCTCGGCGAGGGTGGAAAGGGAAAAATAGTATCGGTTGTTGCCTTTCCCGGAAACAATTTATTTATTTCTCTCTCCTTAGCATGCAGACAATCTCTTAACCCTACTTCATACCCGAAGCATATTTCTTATACGTGGGATGGTTCCGACAAATATCCAATCCCTAGCATCTTCACTAGAGTAATGCGTTGAATGGTTAGTCCATCGATCTATAATCCTGGTAATATCCTTTAGTATAGTGTTTCAGGTCAACACTGACTACGTGCCATGCTTTAAATGACGATTTTCAAGGGTAAAGTTTCAAAAAACTTGAAAAATCGACCGCAGTTACCGAGCCGCAGGGTCCTGCGCCGTGTAGCTCTGCCTTGACGCGCAATCGAAAAATCGCTCTCATTTCCTTCGTCGCAAACTTATTTCCAATATTTCTGCTCAGTATTCTTAATAAATATCTACTTTACACTGTGATGTAAATTTCCCGAGTTATATATTTCGTAAACGAAAGATAATGTCCACTTTATGTCAAATTTCACGTGAAAAACGGGTACGCCATTTTGCGTTGCAAAACCAGACAGATGAGAGTCAAAATCTTCAAAATTCATGGACAATATAGGCAAAGCATAAGGTCAAAGGAATATTGCGTTTTTTATTCCATAAAAATCATACCAACGCAACAATACCTGCTTAAATTCAAAGATTTTCGAAGAAAAAAGAGATCGCGCGTGTTTTTGAAAAATTGGTCATGTTTGGGCTACTGTATCTCAGCAACGGGTCGTATTAATGTAAAATGGCTTATAAATCTATAATTGGTAATCATTTATGAGTATTTACGCTAAGTTTCAAGTCTCTATCTCAAAAAAAGCCATTTTGGACTTTTGTCCGGCGTTTTCCGATTTCGGACCACTGTGCGACGGTTTGGGCAGTCTGTTGATCACCAGAACTATTTTTTACACCTTTTTAATTGGCTAATGTTGCTGTCCCTTGCTAAATAGTTAGTCGATTTTTTTCATGGTTAAACAAATCGGGGTTTGTCTTGTTCGTGAGCGATGATTAAGGTAACGTACCTGGTGGAATTACAATTCGAAGTTGAGTGAAAATCAAAGAAGAACTTTGCGATTCTACCAAATGTGTTTTTTCATTGTATCAACTAGTTTCGCTACTCTGTAGCACCTTCAGAAAACAACCTAAGATTTAAAAATGTCATTGCATATAGCGCTAATTTGTAGTACCTAAGTTGTTTCTCGTAGGTGCTATAATGTAGCGAAACTAGTAGATACAATATTCAGTGGAATTAAAATTATATTAAGTGGAATCGCAAACTTGCTATTTTATATCCCCTCAACTTGTCGTTGTTAGTTTCTAACCTTACTTCGTGTATCTTCATTTCATTTGACATCAGTAAATCTGTTGAGTTAAGGATTTTATAAGAAAATTAAATGCGTACATCGTACATAGGAACTTCGCATCTTAATTGAAATTGACAGATTTGAACTATTAATTCATCTCTTCTTTAACTTTGGCAGCCATTATAATAGTACTTAATGACCTAATCACTCCAGTACTTTCGCAACAACAGATCTATGACACTAATGTATACATAAATGTTTTAAGAATACCATTGGTATATATGTGATTACAACAATATCTTATCTGTTGGCACAGGTTGAGGATCTCAGGGGATATGGTCGGTGCTACTGACTATAGTCTGAGGTAAAATGATATCCTAGTTATTAATATGCTATTCTCGGTACATAGTGCTCTTTCGGGTTAAACAACATTTTCAGGAAAGGAGAGGAGATAAAGAGGTAATTTTGAGAAAGTTGTGTCGCATCTGATCTTACTGGAGCAAGTTTCTATTGCCGGAAAACTCTCACTCTCACCGCAAATGGAGTTTAATACTCGCGGATGACGCCGGATTGCAATTGTTTGCTCGTCATATTTAGCGCTTTGAAATTCCGGAGGTGTCCATACTCTACCCACCTTTTTGCGCAAAATTGTTCATCTGTTCACTTTAATCATGGAAAACCGACATCAAACCTAGCCTGGCGTGAAAAAAGATTGTTGCGGGTTTTTGCTAGGAAGCAGTATGACGAAGTTTCTATTCAACTTTGTGTCAAATATGAGTGCGGTTTTAAGCGAGGAATGTGTATCTGCCGAGCAATTTTCATAAGCATTTTAAGATAAACTATTCCGGGGTCCATGTCGTGTGTGGTCTACAGCTTTTCAATTAAAATTTAACGTACCTTTTTTTTTAAGGTATTTTGACGCTGTTGATATTCATGTTCTATTGTTTCACTCTTTGTAGATATAATGTCTCTGTTGCTGCTTTACTTATAGAAACATAAATATAGCTGATCTTGCATACACTGATGGACATGCTTGCGGAGGATTTATACAAAATTATTCGAACCGAAGAAGCGAATGTCGCGTTTCTAAAAAATGAAAATGTTTCGAAGTATTTCTGCGAGGCATACAAGAAATTTACAGAAGATAATTCAGTAAAAAAGATTTGATGTTGAGGTTATATACGCTTAATTTATTTATAATACCTACATCTGTTTTAAATATTTTATTAATCAGTTCTATTTATTTAGATAAAATTATTTTACTTTCATTAAATGATTACATAGTTTAATAGACTGCAAGCCATCCTTTTGAGAGCCAACAGCGTGAATATCACTTTTCTAACTGTAGGGTAAAATAATCGTCTCTTTACTCATAATTTGAACAATTTAGCGTTCATATGTATGTTGTTGATTTTCTAAAGAAGTGTTTTTATAATTAAACAGTGTCATCCTATGTCTTATAATTCAATCTCTCTTTTGGTTTCACGGGTTTTAAAAAAAGAGAGCACTCGCTTTTTAGAGTTCCTGAAAAAAACATCAGTGCCCAAAGCCGTAAATTTCTGAAAATTAGAAGAGGATAATAACTTTACTTTGGGATGCTAACCAGTCGTGCGGCGCATCTATCATCCATTCACCCCAGGGAGAATACGGAACAGAAACTTTAAATAAAAAGGCTCCATTGTTATTCAATTTGTTATCGAGGTATCGTGTTTCCAATTAGTAAAACCCAGCGGGTTTGACGCGAGGGATGACAAATTGAAACTTGTATCCGGCGTTGTGGTGTTAGCGGGGGTGGAGGGGGGAGGGGACCGTATGTCCAGCGTCTCGGAGTTTTCAGTGCGTCGGTCAGGCCTGGTCAATCGATAGGTGGAGAACATACTACGCACAACGGTATACCGAAAGGGATCGCTGTCTGGCTTGTGTTGTTCCTGTACTCGACATAGCTTGACAGGAGAGAACCTTAGGTCAAGCCAACGGCATACCACGCGCGCTCTTTTATCGATAAACCAAGTGGACATGCGGACTCCCTTGGGAATTCATCCTTCAGGAGGCCTTCGTTATGGAAAAATCTTAAAGAAACAGATACTGCCACTTCGTGAATCCCGGGAATACCTCCGGAAATGGGAAATATACAAAAATATTATTTCTTATATTTGAGTGGTGTATATGGTCGAAAATGTTCCTGCAAACGCATATATATAATCCACATATGCGTATGCTTCGGCGGCAGGCATCAATAATAACCTTTAGAAAGTGCATAAAAATTGAAAAAGTCACGTGATTAAAAAAGGAATCTCAATGGTTAGACGTCACTGCATGGTATTTTATCTCTGCCATACGTGTATTTAAATAGGATGGATCAAGTCAAACTAGCTATTTGTCAGCCTTAAAGCAAAAAAAAAAACTTTTTCATTTATTATTGCTTATACTGTAGAACTTCACATGAAAACGCGTCGCATTACTGGCGGCATTACCATTCCATGACGTCACACGCCATATTTTCGATGAGGTCAAGTTTTCACGTAGCAGAGCACGCTTAATTCTAAATAGCTATTACATTTTCATAGAACAAAGATTATTGAATAAATTCATCCGAGGACATGTACTTCATGTACTTTGAAAATAAATGCATGGTCCCCATTCTCGATTTTTGACCGAATGTTTGCTTGATTTTTCATGATTTTTACAATGACTTTGAAAAGGGTTGTGAACCAAATATCATTTTCTGAAAGTTAAGACTGTGAATTAAAATAATGCGTCTATATACTCAGGAAAATTATTTTACTTGGCGTTTAGGTAATGACATCAAGAAAATTGTACTGTTGTTGGGAAAAGACCAATTTATAGTGTTCTACAATGAATTATTTATTATTAATTATTTACAATTATTTTTATCGAACGAGAAGGGGGTTCCTTAAACAAGGTGGGCGATTGATAATTACCTAGGATTAAAGGCAAACTCGTAAATGATTCATTTTTAATATAGTTCATGCGCATGCACTATATATTGTAGACGTTTTTAAATTTTTAGTGATGCTGTACATAATTCCCTGCTAAGTGCCGTCAAAATCAAAGTTGACATGGCTTCCACAATTGTATGAAATTCACCGTAGTACCTTTTATGTGCGACGCTGAAATATGTCCGAAAGCGTTCAATTGATAACGATGAAGTTTTAAATGTTAACATTGATTGTAATCAGCGTGTCTTTTCTGACATGTAATTTCAATTTAAAAGTTTTAATAATTATTAGATTAGATTGTTTGTAGGGGTGGCCTTCAACAGGAGCCCGGGCACTTAGACCTTCTTGGTCCATTGTGCCAACCCCATGCCGTCTGCCACATGCAGACAGGGGACAAGAGGGCCATGGTGAAGGTATGTATCCCCATATGTATGGTGACCCATCCCAACCCTCAACCCTCTGGGCCCAACATTGCTTAACTTCGGTGATCTTACGGGAACCGGTGGGTCAGTGAGGCTGGGCCCTTGCCCCATTAATAATTATAGGTAGGTACATATTCCTAATTTTCCCCGAGTATTTTTTTAAATGACGAACTAAGTGAAATATTAAGTTTTGTGAACATTTCTCTGTTTATCATCAGATCATGACATCGTTACATTGGCCGATATTTGATCATTTCCGCTTTGAACATACATATTTCTAGAGACGTAGAGAGTGATTTTATTTAAGCTTATGCCTATGGCATCACAGTATCTCAACTATGTAAGGCAGAAGTTACGCTCAGAATTTTCCATTCAGAATATGTGTGTGGTAAAAAAAAGGTGTAGTTGGGAGAGGATATTCTAGGATATTTACAGAAAACTGCTTGCAACATTCTAGAGTAGAGTTTTCGTAAGTCCGTTCGCTTTTGTAAACACTTCTACAGCTTGTTACAGCGTGCGTTAGCCGGGAAAATACTGGCAATTAGAAAAAAATCGGGAAAATACCCTGAAAAAGCTGGAAAATCCCGGCTTCGTTCTTGGAAAAAATGATTGGCAATATTTTTAGTAAATCAAAGAGATAGCGCTGTTTTTAAATATAATTTTCCAGTTTGCAACTAAGTGTCGAATATTTGATGTAATTTAGAACTTGTAACGCATGTAATATATCACGTTTGACACTCGTAAGGCGGCATGTTGACTTAGTAATTAAAGAAGAAAAAATATCGTTTACGGCAAACTTCATCTTTTTCAATTACATTATCATCGAGATGTTTACGCTTTTGAGCTCGATGCTAACTAATTTTCCTGGGATTTTCGATGTTTTCTCATTATCTCGCGAAATATTTTGCTATCATAGCAAATAAGATCCAAGGTTCAAGGGCAATGAAATTTGACTCCCTGGTAGTTACTGAAATATTCACTAAAATTAACATTTGAATATATCGATTTTGTAATACATGTACGCACAAATATTATTATAATCTCATAATGTCAGCGCTGACTTTAATAAATCAAAGACTGATTCTAACTTGAATATCCTCTTGAAAACCTATAAAATAAAACCAGAACTAAGTTAATTCTGAGTTCTCGAGTAAAAATAGGCATCTAGAGAAAATTTACATTTTAGCGTAAAAAAAGATATAGATAGTAAGTAACCAATGTACAATATACATATTATAATTACCTGATAGAATTGCACCGGAAAATAGTTTATTACCAATAGTGTCTATTTCTCCATTCTAGCGTGTTACAATTGCCCATAATTAGTTGCAATGTCACCAGAAAGAAGTCTTGAAAGTCCCACGGAAAACCATAAATTTTCTTCCTGTAACCGAGTAGCCACGCCGTTGTTCTCTTTACTTGTAATAGATAACCGTGCCCTCGATGGTACTCTGTGAGAGCAAAATAAGCAGGAAAAATAATTCAAACATTTCATGAACTAATCCCGCAACGGAATATCAACTCATATAGTCAATATTGAATAAAGTTATATTTCTCCTGGAAAATCTTAAATTCTCCTTGATTTTTGAAATGGGAAATCCACTAGCTTCCTGGTAATGAAATATGTATTTTTTTAGTTAGAAGTTGAAGATACTAAATGAAAAAAATTTTAAATGACAAATCCTTCACCTATATACTCCCTCAAAGTCTAGGGGTGCTTAGCCTAGTCATTTAAAAAAAACGAATTGAGCCCATACATAGGGCTGGATATGCTTTTGGAGTCCTAAGGCCTTACAGAATATGTTTATGTGCGGGTATGCTAAGGAGCAGCTCTGGATGACAACACTTTTGTGGTTTATTCGTCGTCCATTTTAATGAAAACTCTCGGTATCTATCGTGCTTCCTGGAAATCTCATTTTAAGGGTTCATTGTTCAACTCTATGTTTAACTATGCAGCGGCTTTAATCATTTTTGAAAGGGTTTTAGGTTTTTTGGTAGAGAATTATTTAATGATTTTTTAACTTTTTTAACAAACTTTTAATGATTTTGCTCACTTCTTTAGGACCTGTTAATTAAATGACAGAGCATCCATGCACCGAGGGTAATTAGACTCCGCTACTCAACCAATATGGTGAGAGAAACGAACAATAAAATTTTCGGAGGTTATTTGGTTTCCCTCTGATCGCCGACAGTTCAGTAGAGATTTGTTTTCATTGCACTCTTCTATTTAAGCTAGTGTTTTATATTTTGCTTGTTTTTTACCGGACACATTATTTAAATACCACAAATTTTAGTTGGTGAAATAACAAAAAGGAAGTGTACTTATTTGGGTAATTAAATTCACTCGAACGTGACTGCTTAATTTTCCCACGATTGAATAATTGACAATTTGTTCATGTTTTTCGGATAGTTCTTATTTTCATCGTTTATAGATAGATGCAAAAATTTTAAAACTATGGGAAACCTTTTATGCATTAAAAACCACTTAGCTCTGATTTTGAACCCTTCATCAAATTTTGGGCAAATTTCTTTTCGGACTCCTGCTTTCCTTTGGCACAATCTTTCGTGGCTACAGTTTTTTTTCATAGGATAATTCATGTGCAATTAAAATTCACTCACATCAACAAAATTCTCTTCCTCTGAGTACCCTACTCTGCTATTTAAATTATAAACCTTGTCTTCGTTCTCCCCATGGTCGTTCATGTTTTATGATTTCACGGAAAGAGTTATATCAAGAGCTTAAAATTCTTGGTATAGGGTGCATGGGCCGTACTTGCCTACATTCGAAGAACGATTTTCTCGTTTTTTTAGGAATGGAATCCACATTAGAGTTACGGATGGGATGAAATATTTTTTCCCTATGTTATTCGTGTTCCTATAGAAATAGGTGTTGTGGGAGTAGTTGCCAGTTTCTGCAAACTTGGATAAAAACAAGAATTGGGGCCCGGAAGAGAATCGTGCGAATTTGAGGGAAGCTCTTTTTTCTAAATAGTGCTACGGATGTTTGTAGGATGTTGCGAACGCTCAACATCTTTCACTTTTATATATTTTCAATATCCGTCCTTGAATGTTATAGTCTCAAAGAAAGTAAGAGTCGGGTCCCGTATTTGGCATGATTTCGTTACAATAACGGCAGGTAGGTTGCCATTATATATATATATATATATATATATACACACACACACACACATTCACACATATTCGTACTGGAATATCGCATTAGTTTTGTGATAAGTTGATAAAAATATTCAATGCATGATTGAAATAATCACTTGAATACTGTGCGAATTTTACCATGCTAAGGAAGTTTTTACATGTTTTTTTGATATTGGAATTTGGTCTGTACCTATATTTTAAGCTGTCTCTTGCTTAAACATAAACGAGCCTTGCATCGTGAGGGAACGGCGTTTCTCAAGCGTGTATAGGTCTGATTTTAATTTGAATTATGTGAACTTCTTTTGGAGGCAGATACTATATTCTGATTTTATGTTAACATGGCGTTGAAAATAGAATTTTTAACGATAAAGCGAATTTTTTTGTTTTTGTCACTCATGCACGGAGGTTAAATTGCTTAGTTTTCAGAGAAGTTAGTGGGTATAACTACTTATTGAATTAGATGTTGTGTGAAGTATAGATACACCTTTTAGCTGTATCTTATCCCTGTATCGTCTCGTTACTCCATAGAATACGCTTCCAGTCGGCTTAACAAATGAAATGTTCAATTATAAAGACATAATGTCTCATAAACTCTCATTTCTTACCCATAAAAACTAATTGGATGTAAGAGATATTTTAAACACACAAGTATTGTTGCATTTTATCCTAAATTCATTTTAAATTATAACTTTCGGGAATTAGGTTTACCACAGTGCTCTAATAGCTTTTATAAGGTAAATTGATACTTGCGCATTCATTAGCAGTATTCAAACCGAATATTGTTTTTTTTGCGGCCCGAGAATGGGAACTAGAAGAAATATATTTCCTAAAAATGCTTTTTACCTTGATTATTGTTTCTTCCTTGATATGCATAATAGAGTGGGACTGTCTGCATCAAGAACGGCACTCTATAATACTGTTTTTTGTAATCTAGCTCCCATGACCCATGATACAACCAAATTTTTGTCTGTCGTAGGACACTGTCAATGTGTATATGCGGATTGGATTTACAAAAACGTGGTCCATTATAAAATTCTTGCTCCAAGATATTATTATTTTCTTAAATTCCACCTGCGCTAATGACAATTCTTCACAGCTCACTCATGTGTTCATCCTAAAAGTTTTCTTAAACTTTATTGAGTAGCCGTTCGGTCTCAAAGTTCAACTTTAACCTAATTCTATAACTTTTCAGCAATCGTTAATCACTAGCGTGACGGTTGCTTGGAACAGGTGAATAAAGAGAATTGCACGCTTTATGGTTGACATTTTGCGGAATTAGTTACTTGAATTACCAAATCCTAGATGTATTAGTCTTTTTCCCTGAATTATATGCATATCTTATTTTGATGCATGTTTAATCTTGTTAATGGAATGTGCTCAATCACTTATTTGGAACGCTAGTAGAACGTGGTTACGTATCGTACGGTTTAAGTCCGTTATTACCCGTGATGTCTTAAATGATCGTGAGTTGGCGTGAAGCAGTATTCCGAAATGATGCTTTTAGTTAAAAGTGATTTTTATTTTATATTTAAGGGCGCGTTTTAACCGGCCCTTCTACGTCTTTATATTTAAGGGCGCGTTTTAACCGGCCCTTCTACGTCTTTATAAAAGAATGTTAATATCATTAGGCTTTTGTTTCTGACAAATGCGGTAAAAGTTCAAGGTATTTAATTTTCAACTGAATGTGATAGTTTCTTGACTCTTTTGATATTTTTTTTCATTTTTATCTTCTTATTTACATATTATATTAACGATTACTTCCTAATAATCGTTCTCCTCTACTCATTCCCCAGCTTTTGTTATAAGAGCTCATAAGGTTTCATTAGATGATGATTCGTGGAAATCTCCTAAAGCTATACATATATACATTAACTTCTCCGGTTATGCCTACTATTTTATATATATATATATATATATATATATATATATATATATATATATATATATATGTATATATATATATATGTATGTATGTATGTATGTATGCACACACACATATATAATTGTAAATTTGAGAAACTTTCCCAAGACTCTTTAAAGGAGACATAAATTGTAGCGATTTTCGGGGATGTTGTTTTGTGTCAATTTTTTATGTGGGTTTAAAATTATCACAAAAAATGTTCTGCTCACTCATCTCTTTATTTTCATGCAGCCGAGTTCTTTTCATTTCCATATATTGACTCAGCATTCGGGTTGACGCGCATTCCCACTTGGCCACGGGAGTGAAGCGGCGACGGGCTGCATGTGGTGGTTCGCTTTCAAGAGAGGGTTGGGGGGATGTGCGACGTAAAATTCGTGGGGATAAAAGGGGGAGGAAATGGGGAGGGGGGGGGGTGAGAGGAGGAAGGAGAGGGTTGGTTGGTGGGCGGGAAGGGAATGAAGAGGGGGTAGGGGGAGGGGGAAATTCCGAAGGAACGGGAGGAAATAATAGGAGTTTTTGGCGTCATCTGTCGGAATTGCGTTTGCTTCCCAAGATCAGGTTCACATCAAATATGAAATCAATCTCGAATCGGTGCTTCATGTTCCACCCTAACCCCCTTCTCTTTCTCCTCCGTTTTCTCCTTCCCCGCTTATATCTTCCTCCTCCGCTCCTTTGGTTTCTAAATTTTCTCCTTTTCCTCCGCCCTCAACTACCTTTCCCTTCTCAATCCAAACCCTTTTACCAGAAGCGCATATTCCCCTTCATCCTTAACCCTCCCCTCCCACACTCCCCCCCGAAATGTCTCATGCCCTTTCTCTTCCTCCCCTTTATCCCTCGAGATTTGTGTGGGGGTGTATGTTTTCTTAAGGTTATGGCATCAATATCAAATATAAACGGCGCGAGTTACCTTGGAAGAACGCCCCTCTTTTTCTTCTTCCCCCAGATCCATTCGTCGGTTAGCTTTTCGTCCCTTGGAGAGGAACGAATTGCGTCGTCTGGCTCTTATTATTTTAACTGAAGAAAAAATTGGATTTGCGAGTCTTTGGCCCCACGTATTCGCCCTCCTCTCTCTGATATAATTGGGAAGTAATGAAATATCTTCGGAATACATATTAACTGTCTGGAGCGCTCTCACGGATGAACTATTGGTGGTGGAGGAGTAATTCTTTCAGATTCCGCGAAGAATAAAATTGCTTCGAGGTTTTCCTGGAAATTGTGTGAGATGATTTCTTGGGCTGAGCCTCTTAAGGTCTCTCAATGCTCCCTTCATATTTTATGGCCGATAGCACTTCTGAGGATGTTGTTTTGCAGAAATGATGAAGATTGGTATAACTTCCGTTAGTTTATCAGCAAGATTTTGTAAATTATTTCATTTTAAATATATAACAGAATATGTTACTCAGATATGTTTTTTCAGACCAATCATGAAGTTCGTTTCCATAAAATGTAAGCTAAGTGATAGGGAGAATTCACCTCTCAATTTTGAGGGAAACTTAGCAAACGTATTCACGGAACTTTTATTATAAAAATTATAATATATAATATATATCTATACTTAGTCTAAGAATACTCCAATAAGACTTGATGGTCTGTCGCAACTATCAAACTGCTATTTTAGTAACATATGTGGATTTTAGAGCCGATATATTTCACATGCTGAAAGATCAGATAAGTTTACGAGAAGTTTCCTGATTTTATTAACATGCCATGTCTAGAGTCCGCGTGAAAAATTGGAAATTGCCCTTCCTAGATTTCAATAAGCTACACTGCTGAGTGACACTAAGCGGAAACACAGTGCTCTATTGCAGAATCAGTGGTATATGCAGTACAAGGCTCCAATTAAATTGCTAAATATTTCTTAAGGCTATCTTTTTCATACTCAACGTATACTAAACTTCAAATTTGAGGCGGATTGCGAAATTAGAAATTAGCGCTGTAGCATACCTATTGATATAAAGCGAAAAGTTGAATAAATACTCCGAAAATGTCATTCGTACAATTTATACTCCATTATACGGTTTTTGAATTTACGCTGTGAATTGTTCATGATTGATAAACGTTTTATCTTATATTTAGGTTGAAAATTTAAGAGCAATTTTCCACTGATAAAAATTTTAAAACACTATTACGACCTAGGTTTCGATGTTTACACATCATCTTCAGGTTTGGAAAACCTATGGAAAATTGAATTTAACTTTTTAACCTAACGTTGAAATTCCACGCCATATCGCCTGAATCTTTGGAGTTCATTCTTCTTGTCCAAAGTTAATTTTTAGTCTTAAGGTACCCATTATCGGTTAAGGAGTTATTTTCCTTGAGTCATTAAATATGGTTCCACGGCGAGGTGAAATTTTGATAATTTGATACCATGCCTTCATTCTAATTCACTAGTCTTCTTGCTTATATTCTGCAGGAATTTTATTGCACGTTGGTAATGACCACATCTTTCAATAAGATTACCTCTCCTCAGATGCATCTATCATCTTGATTTTATACTAAAATATTGCGAATATTGGCGAATCATGCGATAGTTTAATGACAATATTTTACATGATATATATATCAGTGTATTATAAATAACTATCGCGATTTTAATATTTTCCCGCAAGCGTAACTCTCCATTTTTTCAAAACCAATGACGTTTTTCGACGCTTGAGAAATATGTTTAACAGGAAATGACGTACTAGGATGGCTTTTTTATGTTTATGGACCTAGTGTTTGAGATAAATCTCTTAGGGTCTTTTATTTACGAGTACCTTATAATGTGATTTCCTTAGTGCCCCCGTGATGCCTATTTGACCTTTTAATAGTGCCACGTCAAAGGGAATGACTCTGGGCCACGCTATTAAATCAGCATTCTTTCGTGTGCGGGACGGGTACAGCTTAAATACTTAAAGACTTTCTTAAGATCCTAAGCATCAGGGTCTTGAAAATTTGGACGCCTCCATAATTTAGAGCTGATGCCCGAGCTTTGCAAATCAATAATATCTACTTTGTGGCGCAAGCTTGATAAATGAAGTCTACACCGACCAATCATTTGCTTAGATGAAATACATATCCTTAAAAAAATCCGATTAATTATCTCCGGGAATGATATTTGAATATAGGTGACTTGAATGACTATGAAGTCTGTATTGTTAGTTTTTCAAATATTCCTGTTATCAGTAGGCATTTTGACCTATTATGGTGATAGGCCGATTGGGAGAATAAATCTTGAAGTGATTTGGTTTTATTACCATTCTTTTTCTTTCACCTACGTCCGCCTTGCACGATTAGCCAATCATTCAATCCGCTGGTGCAGAGATGTAGCAATCCTAGTACTTCAGAATAAATATAATTATCTTTTGCTTCGGCGAATGTTAAAGATAATTGTTATTTAACTTATATTCATACATTTGTATTTCTTCGATCCTATGATTGGTTATCTGTAACCTTACATTTTTCCCTGTTCAATTCTACATCCTGATATTTTTTTATTTCCTGTGCCATTCTTTATTTGGGCCATGTACACATCCGTTTATATTCCTTGTTGAACCTTCCCTTCTATTTTTCTCTTGATATAATTCCGGACAAATTCATTTTTTATCAGTGTGTGCAGTCCACCTGGTTTGTTCTTTGTCTAACTTCGCAACATATACGCTTTCTTCTTCGGCTCTTTAGTACACATCATTCTTCATCTTAAACATTGCATTGCCTGCAGTTATTTCCTCTTCTACACTCAAGAGCTCATGGAGGATGTTAAACCTGAATAAGTCATAAAATGAATATCGGGTAAAAGACGGATAAAGGCGATTTTTATAACATAATACCACGTAATTGTTGCAATTATTGCGTAATTGAACGCTATAAAGGAATAGGAAAGACATTAAAACGAAACATTAGTCATAGATTAAAAGTGTTCGGTCTCTAATAACTGTGTTTAAATATTCTGTTTAGTATAACTAGTTTCCTCCTAAGTGAATTCGTGCATTTTCGGCAACCCCCTGAGATGTAAATCATCATTATGCAGACATTATGCAGTGAAAAGGCTAGAAAAAATCCACCTCATTAACAGTGACACGGAATCGGTGGAGCGTATGGAATTGGCTTTCGTAAAGGTTTTGCGGTTCTCACTAATCTGGGATTAATGTGTGAAATGGATAAATTAAGATCAGGCTTTGAGGATGCACACTAAACTCTTTTATTCCTCAGATAAAACACCAATTGTTTGAATAGACTAATTCTGAAATTCTATGCCTGCGTTTCTGTTCTTTTGTGCTGAGCTAAATAAAAAACAATAATTCGAGGAATTAACTTGGTTCCTCATTAGCAGATTTCATGGATTCACATATTTCTTTCCAGTGGGGATTCTGTTCTAGTATATTTGTGGCTTTCTTGCTACTATTCTTCCCCCCTCTGCCACGTAGCGAGATGAAGCTCTTCAATCTCTCCTTCTTAATTTCTTCTTTACTCCCTCATTCGTCATCTATACTTTTCTCCCTCACTATCGTTCAGTATCTAAGAGCTTAAAAAGGAATTTAATTCCGAGGTCTGAAGGTATTACCGGAAAATAAGTATCTGATAAAATAGATATTCAATGTACATTATTGCTAATTCACCGAAGTCTGTCTGTCCGTGTGTCTGTTTCCCGATCACGGCTGTTTAAAGGACTTCCAGGAAACCGAGGATGCTGAAATTTGGCATAAATACAGGTCGTGGCTTAAAACTGACCAAACAATTAGTAAAAACCGTGAACAGCAATTTATAGGGGTTGTTTTAATCGCATATTGTTATGTTTTAGTCCCATAAGATAAGCATTGAATTGGGTGTAGTTTTTTTAAATTACTGAAGCCGAAGGCCAAGTTGAAAGTTTTACTATTGGATGATTAAAAAATATAAATCACAATACAACAATAATAACAGTGATTAATAATTTAACGTTAGTTTTAAATACTTATTTCCTAACTTTTACTCCCCTAAGAATTGAGTCCGGTGTGGGTATTTATTTTTTATTTTTAAATTAACTTGTACTTAAGATATAAGATTGAAATTTTCATTATTAGATTCCTGTAAGAATGAAGTTTTGAATTCATGCTGTGTGCTTGATTTCCCCTTAAGCTTCACTATTTCCTCAAAATTGCGGTTCTTTTGCTTCAAAATTGTAAATTTTTTCACCATTTCATCTGTAGAAATTTTAATTTCTTTGTCAACCGCGGCAATGGATTTAAGTGGGAACTTTGGTTAGATGATCAATGTCAGTATTACGGCGATAGTTTAGTTGGGGTCTTTTTTTACCCCAAACTCTCAATGGGTGGTTCATGACTCCTGTGTGACAATTGGATTTTAGACGTCACATTGAATGGATTATTTTAATCCTATTAATCATTTTTAATTTTTGATCTCCCGGTTTAAATTGAACGGGCAATCTCTCCTAGTACCCTGGCCAGACAGGCAGACTAGCTCATTAGTCTGCCTGTCTGCCCATTCATCAGTCACGCATGTTTCAAGAACTTCAAGCTTAACTAAGAAATTGATATCCCACGCAACGATCTTCATTGTTTCGTCTTCCCGTTGAATTTCAACGTTCTCTCTTTCTTAATCTTTTTACTATGTGCAATTCCTTTCCCACCTTCTGAAGAAACGGGTTGTAGATGATACCATTGATTAGGAAATAATCCGTTTGTATTTTTGGGGTGATCCACTGGTTCTCTAAATAAGATAGAAAACTCTTCCAACCTTTAAAAGTACGCAGACCACATTTTCTCACACGATTTATGTCTTCAGCTCGGTATATATTGTATCTCTAACTGCACATAAAGCCTATTGTCTTTTTTTCCCGTTCAGCCAGTATCCTTCCCTCTATGAAGGCCATTGGCAACCACTAGCTCCTCATTACTTCTCTCAACCGCCTACTCTGCCTCTTCCTAATCTCCTCTCCTTACCCACCATACGAATTACATACCTACTTCCTCCATCTCTTTCCTTTTCCTTCATTGCACTTTCTCCATTATCTTCCGCAACCACATCTCAAACGCCTGCGGCCTAATCTCGTTCTCCATTCCCAAAGTCCACGTGTCGACATCGGATAACGACGCGTCACTCCATATTGAACTCTATACCAGCGTTTTAATTACATTCATTCAAAATGTTCCCGTCATCGGCTCCCTTCTCATGATGAAAAAAAAGAAACTTATTTAATCTATTCATTGCGTCACGTATTGAATCCATCATTTTCATTATTTTCGCTTCTAATTCATTCAGTGCGATTTATTAACAAATGCATGCGATTTTATTTATCTATGTTGCAGTTCAAAATGTGTTGATGAATTGGAATCTGTGACAAGGTAACGGAATATGCGTTGTGATTGGATATCTAAGTATTTATTTGCTCTCCATTTGGGTTTATTCCACTCGAATTAGTCGTCTTAAATGCCTGGTGATGGAAATCTATCACTCCCAAATTATAATTTTCGTCTGGAATTTATTCCTGAAGTGGTTGAACTAAGCCCTACGGTGTAGGCTGAGAAGAAAACCAAAATACCGTTTTATAACAGCTAACAGTACAGCCGATGCCGATGATTCAAAATAACAGCCGATGGAAGGAGCAAAAGAGACTTAGTAAGTAGATTTCACCAGGCAAAGAAGGCGTTTTATCAAAAAGGGAAACTCCTAACATCTAGAAATATCGGCCTAGACCTAAGAAAACGCCTTCTTCAAACTTATGTGTGGAGCATATTTTTATATGGCAGTGAGACCTGGACGTTGAGCAAGGCAGAAGAGAGGAGGGTGGAAGCATTCCAGATGTGGTGTTTCAGGAGGATGTTAAAGATTCCCTGGGTGGACAAAGTCAGTAACGAGGAGGTTCTCAGACGAGTGGGGGAGTCTCCTTGTCTGCTGAAATTACTGAAAAAGAGGATAAATATCTAGATCGGCCACCAACTAAGGCACGAAAAATTGCTGGCCACCATCTTAGAAGGGACTGTGGAGGCAGGCCTAGGTTGGAGTTTATGGGGCAAATAATGAAGGAGTTAGGCCACTTATGTGCAGTTGAAAAGAATGGCCCAGGACCGAAGCGTATGGAGAACTGCCGCCAACCAACCTTTGGGTTGAGGACTTAAGAAGAAGAACAGTACAGAAATGAGCGATATTTGAATAGGCTAATTCTGTTATTAAGCCAGTATTCAAATAAACCTCAAGGAATTAACTTTGTTGCTAATTAGCAGATTTCACGGATACGGATTCACATATTTCTTTTCAATTTAGCTTTGTATAGTTAATTCTTGAGTTTTTTTTAAACCTCCTCCTCCTCCTCACTAGTACGAACCGAGACCAAGGCATTTTCTCTCTCTCTCTCTACGTAATATGTACTTTCTGTTATCACTTTCTTGTCCTTCGCCCTCTTTTCTGCTGCCCTCACAAAACCTTCTTTCCGTATCCCTCTCACCCTTTTAGAACCCCTTCATTATTACGCCTTTTAGACTCGGCCTGAGATTCCGCCTGGTTGCGCCCTTTTTCGCCGAATTCCTTCTTTCCTGTACGTTTGTTTTGTTCCAAAAGGCGCGTTCAAGCCTTCCACCCCCCTCCTCTGCCGTCTGATGTCTCTCTCTCTCTCTCTTAGATATGGGTTTTGCTTTTCACCCACCCCTTACTGTCCAGGCTTCATAGAACCCTCTTTAGCTTACCCGCATATCATTTATACGGAAACATTTCTTCGTCGTGCGCCCTCTCAACCCTAAACTTCCTCCCCCCGTTCTTTGTCCTAGTCTCCTTCATCATTTTTACTTCTTCATTTCCTCATTCTTTCGATCTCCAATTGTTTCATCTTTATACATAACAGGTATATTTTATCTCTGTTTTGATTTCCCCCCCCCCCGAAAATTTACATGCGTCTTTATTATTTGCGTAATAACTTATTTTATCGCTGGTGGAATTTATAACGCTCACTTATAATGACATGTGTATTGCTTCTAAATATTTTGTCACTGTCCTTTTGGGGTGAGTTGTTTTGGAAATTCATTATGAAATCAATACGTCTCAGTGGTCTTTTTCCAGTAAATGTTTTTGACAAATTCGACGCGTTTCGACGTTTTCACGTCATGCTCAGGGAGAGACTGAAACGTCGAAACGCGTCAGATCTGTTGAAAACATTTGTGAAAAAATACCACTGAGAGATATTGATTTTAAAAATTGTTTATCACGTTAGTAACTCTTTGCCCTTCTAAATTGTAACAATTCTTTTTGACTTAAAAATAAGCCACTGGAACCACCTCTTCATAATGTTGTTATCTAGCTCGTCATTTCTTCGAGTTTTACGATCTGTATTTAGTGCATGAGAACGCTTCTTATTCTACCTAAAGGCTAGTGGTTATGTGAAAGAGGGTACTCAAGTATCCCAGCTTCACGAGAAACAGTAACTTATCTTCCTACTTGGATATATTTCTCATTGACAAGAACTCAACTGTATTTTTGTACATTTGTAGTATATTCATGAAGAACATATTTCAGAATTTTAGTAAACTTCTTTCGTCAGTGTCCTTGGTAATATTTGTCGCAAATTTCAAATTAATGAGTATGTCATGAATTTATTCCCATCATAAGATTAATACGCAGGCATTCTACCCCATCAAACCCTCCTATCCTGCATTACCGCACCAGATAAGGTCTAGTTCTTGTCCATATCCCTTTCCGTCAACCCTTTTACTTAATTTTAGTCTGGTCCCTACGTCATCATAACTTTAAAGCCGAAAGCATGCTCTAAACCAGTGGTTCCCAAAGTGGGTGCCCCCTAGGTGGCGGTGCCATAATCTAGGGAGGCGATAAGTAACATGAGGCGCCATGGAGGCGCTGGAGGCAGGATCCTGACCGAATGGTACCATACATGCCCTGGGGTCAATAAAAAAATCAATCTATTGTATTTGAAATAAGAATTAATTTAATCATAATTGTTTTTAATTTATTTTTATAAACGTCCTGATTTGGTCAGGTAGTCTAGCATGATTTTAAAGCCCACGGTTGGGGGGCATTGGGGGGTGTTTTCTGGAACCAAGGGAACGGTGACTCGAAAAAGTTTGGGAAATACTGCTCTAAACAATGTAACGTCCAATCCTACGGACGGACGGTGCGCGGCATCAAATGAGCTCTCCTAATTATGTTCGAGATTGGAATGGGATTCGAACTCACGAGATGGGACTCATAAGAACAATGTCAGGACAGATATCCCAAAGACGCAAAGACAGCGCCTGTAGATAATAAATTAAATAAGTGGAAGCAGAAACGCTCCTGCAGACAGGGAAGAGTGACTACCGGAAAAATATCGGAATTTCTAAATTAGAAATAGATGTATAATCATCAATTATTTACCTCTAGTATCTTCAGTTGCTTAAAATGATTATTATTAACGAAATTATTGACAGGTAGTTGATTTTATATTAAGGCTACTGGGATGGAATTGTTCCATATTGGCGAATAAATAGATTTTCTACTAAAGTATTTTACAAGAAATTTCTCCCAATTAAGTATTTGAGCGCAATATGCTCTCACGTTCTTAATCATTTCTAACCTCAAATGTTTAATTGATATAATGATACTGGACTGAAAGAGAGTAAAATGGAGTTGAAGGATAACGATTAATGTAATTGCATATTCTCCATGCCATTCCAATATTCAAATAAGGAAACAAAAAGCCCAGCAAACTACCGGCCTATATCGATATCATCTCTATTTGCAAGATTGTTGAGGACATTGTTGTTCGTAACCTTCCTCATAAAATATTCTCATAATCTAAATTTCTTTCACAGCAGACATCACGGCTTTCGGAAGAGTAGATCTTTCGAGACCCAGCCTGGAATCTTATTCAATGATATTACAAAATCAGGTGAAGCAAAAAAAGAAGTTGACACGCTATTCCTGGATTTAAAGATAGAATTTGACTAGGTTCCTCACAAAAACAAATAGATACTAATCGCAATAATGTAGGGATAACGAAAAAATAGTGAATTGATTATGTAATTTTCTGACCGCAAACAAAAAGTGGTATCCGGAGGTGTTAGGGAGAATATTATTTTATCCCCGCGATATGGAGAATATTATTTTATCCATTTATAATCTGTAGAAGTGATGGGAATGAATAAATAATACACACTATATACACTCCCAAACTGACAGGCATAAAAATTCCTTCTTTCCTAGCACTATTAGTGATTTAAACATAAATTGCGTGACACTACATTAAGGCACATCGCCGGAACACTATTTACGCATGTCCTCTCCCCATTACATCCCTATTCTCCCTCCCTTTCCATGGCTTGGTGTCCTAACACCCCCTGCCACATACCTCTGAGGCGGCTCGCAGACCCACTTCTTTTGATTCGTTTTGAAGGGGTAATATCGCGATAAAAATGTTACTGGATGGGCTGAACAATTAATATATTTTATTGTGGACGGCTTTAATATATTTTACTGTATTTAATTTTACTTCATATAAATTGCAAAAATTTACTTTTATAAGTTTTATTCTCTCTATTTATCTTTGTAGTTTAATACCATATACTATTTTAGTTTCCTAAAATAGTTAAATGGTAGTGGTGATTTTTGTTGTTCAAGTTGTTTTGGAAACATTAAATTATGTATTCCTGGTTTAATTCGAGCCAGCAGCCGCGGTTATGAGAATGGGAAAAAAGGTCATTATTGGTTGGTAGATTATTTATGTATTTTATTAATTTTAAAATTGTAGGTGAAATTTTTATTTATTTTTAAACTATTAATTTTATCTATGAAACTAATATTATAAGCAAAGATTAGGTACCCTTTTATAATAGGTATTAATTTTTAACTTGGGTAGCATTCGTTATGCTCCTGAAACCCTAAGAATTTGGCAGCATTTTAGTCTTTACGGAGGAACCTGTTCTGTAGTCGATTATCTACAATTTTAGGATAGCATGTTGATGTACGGTCTACTTACATATCACTTGCCTCCGAATGTTTCCTACTTGTTATGCGATTGTCATGACTCTGGTGTACATGTGGGTTGTGTGAAATAACGGGGCATGGTAAGGGAAAGAGTTCTACGATTCATGTCGATCTTCTCTCGCAGTTATTAACTCTCTCAGTTTCAAGGAGTACGTATTTCAAGGTTGGGTGGCAGTTGACGAAACTTCTAGGAACATTCACTGAATAATAACATCGGGTCGAATAGTCGGGGTAGAGGTGGCGTACTGGCTTCTCATGCCATCAAGTTTTGACTCCTGGTGGCGGCTGATATGTTGCTGAGGAATCTCGGTTTTTGTAGTTAACTTCAAGTTCAGTGCTCCGGATGGGACGTTTAACCTTGGATCCATTTGTTCCTACCGTTGAGAACATTCTTATTTCTGGTTTCCTTCCACCCGTTCTTCCATACCCCATAATCCTTCCCTAAATTACCTTCCCACCTATCCACAACGGAGCAAATATCTGTCGGTCTCCTAAAAACACTCAACCAGCTGTAGGCATTAAATTGGATAAAGTGGATAATTTGAGGTACCACCGCAAATGTGTGAGACAAAAGAAATTATAGTTTCCAAATTTTTGGTTAATTGGTTTAAAAGATCCACCTTTCGCTGTTGCCATGCTAGAGCTATTGAAAGCCATAATTAAGGTACGAAATATACGAATATTTCTACGAACACATTTCTCATCAACACTTTTTTAAACCATAGAAGCCGACTGCAGTGCCGATTCTATGAAATTATCAAATTTAGGCTTCAATTATCGCAGTAATTAGGTAATAACTCAAAGACTAAGGTGGTAAGATGCATGTTTTATCTTAAATCAATTTTTAGGGAGTTATCACTTCTGTTAAACAGTTTTCCGCGTATATGGTATTAAATTTAAACATATTATTTACCCATATGTTTCTCCCACTGTCGCAAATTTACAACATGTAATTTCAACTTCAATTTGCGAGAAAAATTGGGTAAAATTACAATTTGTTGTTCATACCAGATGGAGGACATGTTTATTTCATATGCAGTTGTCTCAAAAGTATCCAGAGTTTGATTAAAATTGCAATTATGTCGTTTTTCGATGCAAACACCTTAATAATAAAAAAGAAAATGTCGATGCTCCGGGTTCTCATTGTTGCTATGATAACTGCCATTCTCACCCTGTCTTTACTTCCTTCAGCTTTCAATCTTCTTTGTCCTTCTGGTCTTCCTCCCCACCTCCCTCCCGCTGACGTCTCCTCCCCATTCCTTCCCCGAAATTAAGGCGTTGGCGCTTCTTGTACTATCCCCTTTCACCACTCCCTGCCGTTACCTCTCTCTCACTACATATATATGTATATATAGGTACATATATGCCTCCGCCTATTATACGTTCACCCCCCTCTCCGCTTCTCAGTCCACGTCATTCCCTCCCCCTTTCAATGCGCCCCACCCTTTTTCAACCCCACTCCACCCTCTCCCCACCCCCTCCTTTCTTTCTTCTCTATCCTTGATGCCCGTCATCCGTCTCCTCGCTACCTCGCTTCCAAAATCACACTGCATTAAAAGGGAGACAGGGATTCATCAAGCGAACACCAATGGGCTTCTCCCTCTTTGAAGTAAAATGGAGATGTTACCACTCTCAAGTTAGGCATCGTCTTGAGTGAGTAGCTTCTATCTGGGTCCTTGCAAATGTTGAATCATTTCAAGAACTCAGTATGGTTGTGTACGTACTATTTTTGTATGACCTAAGAAGAACTCTTTGCAGTTAATCTATGTGAAATTATTCTTCAGGAGTCCGCGACTTTGAATAATTTATGTTTTATATTTTTGGGATCCGTCAGGTTTGGTTGCTTTTTTCACAACGTTTCGGGTCTCGTCATGGAGGCGTCGTCAGAACCTTAAGACGCTTACAGGACGAGAGGCGAGGCGTTGTGAAGAAAGCAAACAAGCGCGATGGATCCCGAAGGAAATAAAAAGCAAACCAGTGAGAAATGCTTAATGCGACCGGGTTCGATGCTTTACATCATTGCCAAGTCGATGTAAAACATCGAAACCGATCGCATAAAATATTTCTCAGTGGAGAACAGAACAGTTTTTCTTTCGTCCCTTATAAGTTGAATCACATCAGTCCTGAGACAATATTATTAGCATTTTTTTATTTGTACTTGAAAGTTCATGTTGTAAAAGATATTCTGATGATAACTATTGGCTGTATTTAAATTAGAGATGGGCAACATCGTTCATTCCGACGACCGACTCATCCATCGGTCGTTCAGTAAGAGGAGTCGATTCTTGAAACTCGTTATCGTTCAATATTTTTCGTAAATCAGTGGTCCCAAACTTTTTTTATGCTCCACACCCCTAAAAATTTAATTTTTTCTCGCGCCCCTTAAAATAATTATTAATTTAAGAATAAAAGTGAAGATGACCAAAACAAATTTTTATGATCAATTTTAATAGTTCCTATAAAGACAAAACTAAAACATTAAAAAGAAAAAAACATTACAGAATAAATTAAAAGTTATATATTAACCCAAAAAAATACATCTATGAACGAAATTTATGTTTTTAGCTTAAAAAATATGTTCAAATGTCCTCTAGTCAACTTAGCTCATGAACCTTTTTTCTTGTTATTACATAAGATAAAAATCTGGATTAAAACGTGGCCAGTTGCTCGTAGCAATCCATGTCTGCTTGTGCACCCAAGCAATTTATTTCCAGATGTTGTCTTGATTTACAAAAGGGAACTAAATCCAGACTCACCTGAGTATTTCGTCACGAAAAGGTTGAGTACAGTTTTTTCACAAAGTTTTGTAAGTTTCTCGAATCACGATTATTACGACAATGCCAATTAATAATAAAAAATTAAAATCGAAGGCAATTCGCTACAAAACATTAAACAACAAGTTTGACTCCTATATTAAATGTCTCATTTAAAAACAAGTTAAGGGGTGATGCCATGAAAAAGGAAACAAGGCGGTTGTCTGTCAAGCACACAGTGGACCCTCCAGACTGGAAGATCCTTTCCCTTTCCCCCTCTCCTGATCCTTACATTTGGAAGCCAAGAAATTTGACGAAGGCCTCCTTTCCTACGTGCATTACCATTTCATCCACTGTGCCCTCGAGCGATGAATAGTGCCCATGAGCCTCAGACACTTCAATGGGTCCCGATAGCTTCGGGCGACCTGTCGTCGCTGAGCGAAAAAAATGTAGTTCGACTTTTAAAATCCCAAGACCAGACCCCTGGACCCCTCAGTTTCCCTTGGGTGCCATAGAGTTCCTGGGGCACACACAACAGAGGATTATCCCGCTTTTTATGTGTTGACACATTTATAATGCTCCATAAAATGAAAGAACATGTTCAGTCCCAACTCCCTATCCCACACACGATGGAAAACTCCTCATTAGACCCCTAGAGCCAGGGGTGGCTAAGACGCGTCGCTTGTCTGCAAGGGGAAAGTGGAAAGGGAACGGGCGAGTGTTGAATGATTTTAGGTGAAAATGGATATATCCATCGTTTATGGGTTAGGGGGGTAGGACTGGAACCGTTTTTTTCATTTTATGACATGGAACGCATCTAAGGGAAGGATATATCGCCCTGGATATGCCTCGAACCCAAACCTCCGTTTGGAGTTACACCCTAATTACGAGTATGTTCCCTTTGCTTTTCCTCTTCCCCGAGGCACTACCACCCGACCTAACTCTACCTTAGCAAACAATATGCCTCAAAACATTTAGCATAGTGCTTCTTAAATCTATAAATATAGTGTTTTATGAGCATGCTTTAAAAGCTGTCACCGATGAGAAAAATCATGCTATTTGTTGAAACAAAAAGGATGAAACCTAAAAAAGATTAAATGCAATTAAAACATTGAAAGGGTCGTATATCTCATTGAGAAAGATGACACGAAACGCCAAAAATAACGACAAATGGAGTCTTTCAAGTGTTAATCGTTCTGGGTGTGTGACAATTAAATCATTTCAGAAAATAAAGGAACTTAATACTCTTCCAATGCGAGTTTTAGTGGACGAAGTCCAGCATATACATTAATGAGGAATTATTCAAAGGTTACTGGAATCGAACGGAGGTTGTCAACGTAACGTCCAAGGCAGAAAACATGTTTTTAAAAACATTTCTCCAATGCTATAAAAGTTACGGTAAAAATACGATTAAAGTTGTTTATGAACATTTCTCCGAAGATTTTTATCAAGATAAAAGTTAATTTTCGGTATTACGGAAGAAGTAAATGGTGTCATCTTCAGGAGACCTGAATCGGGTGATTCTTCAGGTCTCCTGAATCCATATTCAGGAGACCTGAAGATGACACCCGGTTATGTTGTTTGTTGAAACCCGGATCGTGATAATAAATACTAGTGGAGTGAACAAAGTTATTTTAATACTTACTTAATGGATGACTTCAACAAAACCAAGCATACAACCGTTTCCTTCGGCATTTCATTGGTCGAACCCCAAAACGTATGAGTAATTCTAGTAACATGAATATATTTTTGTTCTTAATAACCACCACAGACCATGGAATTCTGAATTTTTCAGTGAATTTTTCAAAGACCCCGTAATTTATTTCTGGAAGTTCGCAAAAAAATCGCATATCCCTGTGAGAATCAAGATCAATTGAAAATGAGTCAGGAATCCTGGTTTCCTCTGGGATAACCGATTCCTTGAGCATTAATTGATTCTTGGATCTGCTACTCTGTGAAGAATCAACGACTCCCCAAAGATTCAGTGAAGTACTGGTCTCATGTGATTCCTTGACTCATATGGTTCCTTGACTCATATGATTCCTCACTGAATGATAAGTCTTTGACGACTCTTGATTCAACTAGAGTCGTCGTTCTTTCCTCGTTCGTTCGTGGCGTATATTGATTCCCATCTTTGCCAAGGTGCGCCCATTTTCATCTACAAGGCCGCCGAAAAGTCTTGATAGTTGCCGTGGTGGCCAAATAGAGGACTTTGTTACGAGTCGTAGGAACGGCGGTTCATTACCATGAACGATTCAGTTCGTAAATTCACCTCAAAGAGTCGTTCGATTCGATTCGTTCGTTCGCGACCGACCCACCTCTAATTTAAATGTAACCATTGCTCTATATCGCTATAGAGATGCATAATTTCCGCTACGCTGAAATAATCAAATATCCGCATTTACTGTGAGAGACAGTAAAAGTGTAATAATTATTGGGGGAGATTTTAATCTGCCATCTATAAATTGGGATTCTTACACTGTAAAACCGAATTCTAGGAATAGGGAAATCAGCGAGATCTTACTCAACACACTTGCTAATCACTCACTTTCCCAAGTAATTGACAAGCCTACGAGAGGAAATAAAATATTAGACCTTTTTGCAGTAAGCCATCCTAAGTTGATAAAACAGCTCGATATTATTGACGGCATAAGTGATCACAGAGTAATTTTGGCAACCTTAAAAATTGAAGTAGAGTCAGCTGTAAAACCGAAACGCAATATTTATTTATTTGATAAATGCAACTTCATCAAATTTGGCGAGATGCTTAATGATTCGTACACGGATTTCGTAGCTAAAACTGAGGATAAAAGCACTGATGAATCATGGAAATATTTCTTAAAAATTCTACGGGGAATCAACGAATATATTCCGCAAAAATTGAAATGCGACAGTAAAGAACCTCGCTGGTATAACAACGATGTTAGGAGGGACCTTAAGAGACAGAGAAAATTGTACAACTTGGTTAAAAAGTTCACTACGGTAGGTGACAAATCGAAGGAACTTGAAGCAAAAGAAAGTTACGCTGCGCAACGCTCAAAAACTAAGAAATCAATGCGTTCTGCATTGCTAAATTTCAAGAAAAAAGTACTTGGTGAATTACTCGAAGAAAATCCGAAATCTTTTTGGTCATATGCGAGAGAGCTTCAGGGAAAATCTTCAACCGTAGATTCGTTATTTGATAAAGATGGCAAACTTGTCACCGAAAATATTGACAAAGCTAACACGTTAAATTCCCACTTGAAAAGTGTATTCACCACAGACGATACTGCATGTAATTTTGAAATACAATTCACTGAGGAACCGATGAAAGAAATCACTATTCAACGTGATGGGATAACTAAACAGCTGCAGTCGATAAAAAATAGTAAATCTCCGGGTCCAGAGGGAATACCCGCGCGTGTCCTCAAGGAGTTGGCGCCACAGATCGCACCGTTCTTAGACATAATATTCAAGAAGTCATTGTCTGAAGGAAAGATACCATTAGACTGGAAAATTGCAAACGTTACACCGATATTCAAAAAGGGAAACAGACACGACCCAGGGAACTATCGACCAATTTCATTAACGTCGATTATAGGCAAGATACTCTATCATATCGTCGTTAGCAATATCATGACGTTCCTGGACAGTCGTAACGTCCTCCATGGCTGTCAGCACGGCTTCCGGAAAGGTAGATCATGTGAAACACAACTCGCGCTCTTTCTTCATGACGTTCTCAAATCTGGTGAATCGAAAAGACAAGTTGACGCATTATTTCTAGATTTTAAGAAAGCTTTCGACACGGTACCTCATAACAAACTTTTATACAAATTACAGTCATGCGGCCTAAATGAAACAGTAGTAAACTGGATACGCGACTTTCTGAGTGATCGTAAGCAAAAGGTAGTTCTTGACGGAATTAGCTCTGATGTCGTTAAAGTGACATCAGGTGTCCCGCAAGGAAGCGTGATCGGATCCCTTTTGTTCATTATATACATAAATGATCTATGCTCTCGAATTAGCAGTAAAATACGTTTATTTGCCGACGACGCTGTCATCTATCGTGAAATTAGTGATCACTCTGACTTTGAAACCTTATCATCGGATTTAAACAACGTTCATGAGTGGAGCCAAGAGTGGGGACTCGAACTTAATCTAAGCAAATGCACGGCGGTACAATTCTTGCGGAGGTCGTCCAACTATTCACGTGGATGGTGTTAACATAAAGGCGACAGATGAAGTGAAGTATCTAGGAGTTACGATAACTTCGGACCTATCGTGGGGAGCACATATAAGAAATATTTGTGGCAGAGCTCTGAAGAAGCTAGGATTCGTCAAGCGTATTGTGGGAAGATTTTCGGATGAAAAAGTAAAAGAGAGGTGCTATTTCGCACTCGTCCGGCCACACCTTGAATATGCAGCGAGCATATGGGATCCGGTGCAGAAAGACTTAGTCCGGGAACTTAATAAAATACAAAGGAAAGCTGCGCGTTTCGTCAAAAACATCTACGGGCGTACTGACAGCGTTACACAGATGTTAAACGAATTAGGCTGGGAACCGCTAGAGACTCGGAGGCTACGCGCTAGGCTTAGATTGCTTGAACAATTGAGAATAGATATCTTTCAGAGCGACACGGAGAACATCATATTAGAACCCCACTATATTTCCAGGTCCGACAGAAACGATAAATTAAGAGAGATATTTTGCCGAACGGATAGGTATGGGAATTCGTTTTTCCCCCGAACAATAAGGGACTATAATAAATGCTAGGCGTAATTTCATTAGAGCGTTTCCTTTTTATCTTTAAACGGCTGGTGTCCTAACACCCCCCGCCACACGCCTATTGAGGCGGCTTGCGGGGTAATATGTAGATGTAGATGAATCACAGACACGTTGATTTTGATCGTGACGTCACATTGTGGTAAACATATGTCGTAAAAGATAGAGGAATACAAACGCATATACTGCCAATTGACGTAGCCCCCGATTCATTAGGGTGTGAAAATGTATGCAATTTAAAATGCATTTTTTTTCTTGCTCATGAAACGTTTCAAGCATATCTAATTATGCTTAATTGAGTAATTCAAGGCTAAATTTCAATTTGCTGCAGTTTTATAACTCGTTCACAACCGATATGGTAAAGAGGAGAGCCACGCGTTTAGTTGAAAAGTAATACGATCGTGTAAAAGAGCTCACGTAAGTGACTGGTTTTGGAGTCTTTTGGGATTATTCTGATTATTCTTCGATTATACCAAATTATCATTGCCTAATTATTTCTTCTAATAATGGCCCAATAAAAGGAGAAACGTGGAGAATAAGAATGAACTATAAAATAAATGAAATATTGGAAGAGAAGGATATAGTTAGGTTCTCAAAGTCATTGCGACTGTCTTGGTTGGGCCATGTTGAAAGGATAGAAGAGTACAGAATGCCCAAATTGATAATAAATAGCAAAATGGAAGGGAGTAGAAGGAGAGGAAGACCACGCAAAAGATGGCTTCAAGATGTTGACCTGAAGACAATGGGGATTGGAAGATGGAGAGAGAAAGCAAGAAGGAGAGCCGAATGGGGGCATATATAACTGAGGAAGCAGCCAAGGCACACACCGGGCTGTAGAGCTGAGGAAGAAGATGAAGAAGAAGAAGAAGAATTATGTCTTCTGCTGCTGATATCGCCTAAGAGCGTAGTCCATACAAATCGCTCGCTTTCCATACTACAAATATATAACCAGCCTACAAAAAAAGGAATATTCTAGTTTTTTATGAGAGGGAAATTATTTTTCTTAAGTGAACTAAACCATCTTTCTGGGAATGAAATTAGTTGAATTTCTCCGTAATGAATGAATGTAGCGCTCATTATCCATTTAAATTTATCCATATAATTGCTGTCACTCTTTTGACCAATTGATTTCTAATTACGCCCTGATTTCATTTTTACTCCACTTATATTCGCTCACTCTGTCTGTCTGCTTGTCTGTGTAGTACGTACAAACTCATTTCCCCTCTTTATCCAATCGATCTGAAATTTGGTCCATTTGGACTCCTTGTGACCAACGATTAATTTTAACAAACCAACACATACACATAAATACACACTGACGTAATTATATTAAAATGTATTTGTATGAAAATGAAAGAGCATTTAAGGCCCTATATCTGCCTATCATTGCAACCAACCGGTAGTCCAGGGGTAAGGTGAAGCGGAAGGTGTGGTGTTCCATCCCCTGCTTGGGAAATTATTTTTCTTTTTTTTTTCATGGCCGTTTTCACTTACATCATTAGAAATTTTGTTTTCATCATCGCATTACCCTCTAAACGTTTTTTTTTGCAATATTTTACTCGCTAATTATTCATTAATGACGGCGATCAAAGCCCTTGCCACTTAGCCCTTGGACGTTGTGGGAGATGGACCGTGGTGAGCCAACAACTGTGATTATTGCTATTGAATGTTCAACAATGAATATAAATGTCATTTAGAATTACTAATGTTTCCAATGATTGTCGAATGTCTGAATAATTTGACATATCAGTGAATATAGAATGATTTCCTTTCAAAAATTAAATTTATTAGCGATTTGATAATACAATATTTAATGGCAAAGATACCATAAAAAAATGAAAAAAAATAATAAAATGCACTGTGAATATGAGACATCTAAACGTGACGTAATGCGTATGAAAATAAAGGGAGTTTAATAAACTTTTTGTTTTTATGAGGTTATTTTTTCTGCATATGCTTTCGTCGAAGTATCTTAGCTACTTTTTAGATAAAATTTCGTAATTAACTTATCCACATAGACGCCCACGTGTACATTCACGGATTTAATAAGAACTGCTTTCAATTTTATCCATAATTGATTTTCTTGATAGGTACTGATTTTTAGTGTTTTAAATATAGGATCATGAAAATACTATGGTACTATTAATATAACCCTAAAAATATAATATGGAATGATGCAAAGTTGAAGTTTTACAAAACGATGGCAGTTTCAATAGTACTGTTCGGTAGCGAGACGTTAGTTCGGTAGCGAGACGTTAGTTCTCAGAGAGACTGAAATAACATCGCATCAGCTAAAATGAGATTCCTAAAATCAGTAGAAGGATGGGACAAGATACGAACTCATATTAAATATAAATATAAAAATATTTTAATAAAAAGAAAAATAAACGGAATACTAGTCCAAAACATGCAACCATTTCGAAAGAATGCTGCGAAAACGCCTCCCTAGAATTGTCTTGGAGTATAAGCCAAGTGGTCATCTCAATGATGGTCAACCAATGCTAAGATGGTTTCAGAATCAGATTTTAAAGCCTAACCCATGAAATAAGGAAGAACGGAAATACTGTGCCTTAAGTATGAACATATTCACAATGCCTGGTGATGAAATACGCAATAATTGCCATGAGAAAAATTCGGCCTGAACCAAAAATCGAGCCAACTTTGGCTCGTCTGTGCGTTGACTAGGAAGCTAAAGGTCCGTGGTTCAACTCCCGAATCAGGCCCTTTTTTTTCTCGTTGAATTTTTGCGTACTGTGAATTATTTAGTAATTCATTTATCAAAGAGAATAGAAAACAGGTAAGAGGTTAAATCAATAAGAGAATAATATAAATATGCAAAAATCGAACGCGCAATGCATTGCGACCTTCATGATAAACGTGTTTAATTTTTCCGACTTGAAACCCTGGAATAGATACTCTCTGAATTTGGAAATAAAAATCTGCTGGCCACCTTAGTATGTGTCGCAATCTCCGGCCGTCACGTCGGCTCTTACCTTTCCCTTCCCCTTGGTCTCTCTATCATCCCGGCTCACCCACACACTCACACCAAGCGTCCAATTTGCACCCTTCCCCTTTATTCCACTCCACCCTGCTCCCCTAGCCTCTCCCCACCGCCCACCCTTTTTTCCTCCTCTGCGTCACCTTCTCCGACTCGGCGAAAGGAATTGCGATGGGATCCTCCCACTTCTCTATCTTTTCCAGTCGCCCGCGTTCTCCTGGGGGGGCGGAGGGGGTCGCCTCCAACCACGCTCCGGTGACTTCCTAATTTTAGAGACCCTCGTCGTCTCTCCTTCGATGGCACCGTTTCGCTCCTTTGGAAAATTTCTTGTGTTTTGTCGTTAATTCCACCTGCCCACTACCCTCTTCTTTCTCATTCTTCCCTTACTGGCCCGTCGCAGCTGGATCTCCAATTCCTAGCAGTTGATAATGGTTTCTCGCGGAGGGATCTCTCAATGGGTGCCATTTCCCACGATGCTGTTCGCCTCCTATTCTAGTCCGTCCCATCACGAATCTTCACTTCAGGCCGGGGGAAAGGTAATGTTAATACGGGTGTGAAAGGTATTATCGAACTGGTATATATATATGGTAGCACATACATACTTATCACAGTTCTTCATTTCCTTTCGGGCTAGGCAGAGTCAAAAAAAGTTTATCTCTGTCTCTCTCTCTCTCTCGCTCTCTCAACTTTAATTCATTGCACTGTCTGCGCACACCCTGTTTTCATCAGTTACATTCATACAATGTTTCATACGCGTCTTTTCATGTTTTTAAGACGACTAATATTCCTTATCATTAGATTATCTTCCCCCACATTTATTCATGACTTTCTTGGTATACCCCTTCCTCTTACACCATTCCCTGGTATATCATTAATCTGTTTTGTGATTCGTTTCTCGTCCATTCTCCCGACAAGGCCAAACCAAGGAAGCACGCTTCTTTCCTGAATGTATACTACCGGAGCATTCGGCATACATTTTCAATCAATCACACATCCCTAACCCATTCTCTTCTGCTTTTACAGCAAACACTTCTGTGATACCCCCATACCTGCTGCATTTTGCCTACTCTTATGATTATCAAATCATTGTTTTCATTTCTTCCGGAGAAAAAGTCATTCATTGATACATTATTTATGATTATCCTGATATAACCAAGTTTTTCTCGGGAATGGTAGTAACAATACGAAATGCGGTAGACGAAATACTGTAGGTACGAAATGTGGTTTACATATGGTAGTTACAATGCCAAATTATTTTTGCAGATGGTATTCATATAAGATACGGTTACACGGAGAAAAAACACCAACGACATTCATCTCGGAATCGAGTCCCCGCGGTTGAGGGTATTTTCCAGGGTTTTATTTTATTTTTTATTTTATTTTATTTTATATTACCACCGAAAACAGCACATATTGGCCTCTACATCGGGGTATTTTAACAATCAACAACGGACAAGCACAAACAACCATGTCCTGGGAAGTGAAAAATCCTCCCCAGGCGGGATTCGAACCCGCGACCTTTGAGTTTGCAGGCGAGGATGTTACCCCGCCGCCACCGAGGCCGACAATCACCGAGGCCGGTTATCGCAGTAATAGGAAAATATAAATTATAAAAACATCACAAAGCAGAAGAAGTGAACTAGTTGAGCATATTCGAGGGCATAAACACCTCTTACAATCTATAGTGGAAGAAAAAGTGAATGGGATGAACATTAGAATAAAGTCAAGGATTGAATTCATCAGGAAAATAGTTGAGGAAGAAATTAATTAGACTCAATTTAAACTTATGCTCGTATATTGGGGTTAAACGGTTTGCTGATAGATGAGTGGAGTTGAGAGATGCAGAAAGTCTATCATAGGGTTGAGAAGAGCTGTTCATGTTGACTATTATATTTTCATTATCAATCAGACTCTAAGCTTGGTCACTGTATTAATAAAAGAGTGAGGAAAAATTTTGCATGAATTAGGTTCCTTAGAGTCTTGCTCTTGAAAGCCCCAAGTTACTTAGTCTCTTCAAATTTCTTTGTGTTGGAGAACGCTAGAGTAGTTTAACTGGTTCAAGAGTTCAAGTCCTCGCCATGTTGAATCGGTGTCTGCATTCGAATCGCAGTTCAGTCCATTTATTTATTTTAGTTTTTCACGCGTATGAGCTGACATACCTAAAAGCTGTAATGTTCTGAATTTTCAGCTGTAGTCCCATTCTCCTACTCTGCTCTGCTCTTACTGCAGAGCAGAGTAGGAGAATGGGACTTCCAATGAATTATAATACCTATCCTAATACTGTTCCTCCCGCCCCAAAGCGACAGATGTGTTGATCAGACTTAAGTAATATTTATGGCGATCGTGATTTGTGATAGAAGTGTTGATAATTCCCTGGAATGATAGTTTGCTCCCTTCAAGTACTCACTTCTGGCGCCGAGTGCCCGGGTTCGACTCCTTGCAGAGTCGGAAGCTTTCCACTTTTCATTTTTTACTTGGGTGTCTGGGTGCGAAGGCATGAGCACTTCAAGTTCATTACAATATCTGGTGGGTGGACTGTTAAACCTTGGTTCCTTGGTCGTATTTCGTGAATAGCGTGATAATTTTGATGCCATGCTTCTCTCTTCCTTAACACCATACCTTTCACTCGTATCGAAATATCTCTCCTCCTTACCCAAACTGCCGAATCATGCGGAACAGACGCGAATGCCCGAAGTTAGTCCCACGGTGCGTCTGGTGTAACGTCGGTTTTATATCTCTCTCCAGGCTGTCGTTTTGTGTGTTAAGGAGCGTTGAATGTTTCGGGAATGCACGCACAAACACTTTGTCGCTTAGTAGTCGTCGATAAGTTGTGTGGAGGTGCCGATGTTTGGTGGAATTTGCGCTACCGTGCCCATGTCGGCTTTAGTTTTCCCCCGGGGCGAATTAGAAATATTGTTCGCCTCTGGCCTTGGCACGGGGCGTTTCCAAATGCATCGATTCGGCGCCAAGAGATGTGTGCGTGAAAGCTTCGCTGCTCTTGCTTGAAAACATATTTGTCAATGCGTTGCTCTATTTGTGATGACGTCGATTCATTTGATCTGGAATCATGTTGAAATACTTTCAATAGAGACCTGTTTTTTATAATTTCATGTTTTTGTCTGCTAAAAGCTTAGCTAAATTATTCAAATTTTACGTTATGATATTGTCTTTGAGCAGGAATAATTCTATTTATCTTTCATGTTGTGTAGATTTATTTTGATGTAGAATTATGATCTTTCATGTTATGCAGAATTATTTTGCTGAGTTTTTTCGTACAACTGATTATAAGCTTGTAACTTAAGTTTAGTGGACAATTGACCTATAACCAACATTAAATGGAAAATCATTTTTGAATATTCATTTTTGCCCCATAGTACCAAGGTTTGCAGTTACCTCAGCCTGTTGTGAAATGTGAGAATTCCTGAAGTAATACCTTAACATCCGAGTGGAGGCCCAATTTCATTATATGCTCCATTATATCCATAGATGTAATTGAATTTTTAATGTATTTAATATGGACTCTTTTATTCAATTTTTACAGTTATTGTTTGTCGTTGCATTTTAGATTGCCTAGTAGTATCTGCGGTAGATAGACCTCCAACCGTGCACACTATTTCTTGAGAAGCCCTCCGAGATTACTTGCGTGTAGGAGACTCGCGTCCCGTTCTAAGGAGAGCCTAAAATACGTTATACTCAATTTCCTCCAAAAGGTTATTTGAGCATCCTTCTGATGAGACTTTTGAGTTGTTTGAACACTCCTGAATGTAATAGAGGGACATTATTGATTCGTCTTTCCGTCGCGTATTCACGAAAGGACTCCCTTAAATTTATCTGCAGTCGTCTCTACTATTTTCTGAGGTGGTCCTATACGTAACTTTAGATATATCATTCCCTCGTCTCCCGTAGAACTTATTTGGGTACCTTTCCTCCATATTAAGAATATTTACTTGGTCTATCTCATCGTCTTCTCGTTGTTATAATGCTTCTCCGTTTTCCGCGCCACTCAATCTCCAATTACACTCAGGAGTTTACTCGTTGCTCATCCAATATTTCTTATCCTTTGTAACCATTCCTCATCCTTTATCTCTCCCACGAATGTGTGCACATATATACCGTCCACCTTTTAAAGTTGTAGAAATTTTGTTAATGGAATGAAAAACTACTATTCGTATTGTTTTCCGTCAAATTTTAATCCCACATCTCTTTGTAGGTAGGCTACGGTTTTGGTAGCTCTTGATATCGATGGGGAAGCCCTGATAAATAGCATGAATATTTTAAAATACCACGTGATCCAAAATGGCATATCAGTTGTCTGTCGTCACTGCATGGTATCACATCCTTGCGGTTCTCATATTTCTGAGGGATGGATCAATTCACACCAGCTCCCTTTCTTCTACAAAGGAATTGAAAATGATAATTTTTATCCAGCATGATTAAACTAACTGTTCACGTAACAACGTGTCTGGTTGCTGCCGGAAATATTGTTCCGTGACGTCACACGCCATATTCCCGATGACGTAGTGTTTTTAAGCTGCTGAGCGCGTGTAATTATTAAAAAGATATTGTCATAATTTTGCGAATTTTGGTTCTGCGCCAAAGATCATGAAATTTAAAATTTTAAAATTTGGCTTTAATAATAATGCATATTCCCCATTATTGATGACACGTAGGGAATATTCTGCGTATAATTCATTTTATGTCAACGATTCACTCCTTGTAATAAGTTTGTCTTTAGGTTGATAATGAGTATTGAGCATTTTCCCAGGTATATGCGGTAGAAATCAAGACTGTCGCTACATTTTTAACTGTGTCTAATTAAGGAAAAAAAGCAATTAATCGGTCACTATCCCTTTCGCTATGAATCTCATGAAAATTAGATACTGAAGCCGTCATGCCAATGGAAATTATGTATTAGGTATTTTTTTAGATCTCAGTAGCTTACCTTATAAAAAAGTGAGTTACATCTTTGTTGATTAAAAATCATTTTTCTATCTTCTATCAAAAATAATTGTATTCCGGGCTCAATACGATATATGTTCAGCGATCGGTTATGATTTCCATTGATGCTTTTTCATTTCCCGCGCATTATTATTTAAGTCCATGTTTGGTGGCTCTTTTTTCTGCCCTAAGTAGAGTCCTATGGATAGCTTTCTCAACACATCTCCCCTATCTCCAATCCAGATGACTTTGGTCCACCGTAGTTTCTGAAAAAGCAGACTTTAGACCTCTTCCTTAAGCAATCAGACGAATTATTTTCGTCTCTCTCTATTCCCTTTCTTGTTATGGTTTCTACGCTACGCTACGCTATTTTGGCGTAACTCAAGTAAGAATTTTCCGAAAAGGATTGGCTTTAATGTTAAATATTGTGACGGAACATACGTCGCGGACTACACGACGAACGCACCATCACATCTCCGGCATGGGTAACTACCCTCCGTCTGCCTAATTTAGTCCCTCCTCCGTAAAGGATGATCCCGAGACAAAGTAAATTTAGGAAGAAACCAGAACGAAAATCCATATAGGGCGCCACTCAGGACCGTGGACCAGCTAGCACAGGTCGGCAAAACAAGGACGGAGCGAATCTTCAGGGGGCGTGAGCACTTTATCCGAGAACCCTTTGCCAAGAATAGTGCGCAGGGGTGAACACTGATTACTAAGTAAGGACTTATGGTACGCAGGAAGTATTGTCTCACAATTTTTGTATGAAAATTTATTTTGCATCGGTCTGGCAAAAGTAAAGGTAAAAATATAGCACTTCCAAGCAAAGATAAACCTACTAATAACAAAAGACGCACAACGACAAGCCCTTTATAAAATTAATGACGGATGATAAGTGAATGAATGGCGAGACATAAATGGAACGAAATGAACAGAAAAAAAATCACTCTAACACTTAACTCTACAATGATCAAAAGAAATGACCAAGTATGAAATAACAAACTAAAAAATGAAGAGAATTACCACCTCCTCGTCCTTATATTACTACTGGTGAGGATGGGAGTGAGTGATACATAAGTCATGGTCCCGTAGAACTGTCCACTGTTGGGATTAGTTTGACAGGGTCTCTTCTCTTTTAACCTGAAGGGACTTTAACTCGGTTTGAATATTTATTAATTCACTTGTTCTGGCACACGCGGGTTTCACAGTGGCCAAGAGTGACTAAGAGGTTTGAAATAACTTAACACAGGGGAAATATGGGCGTGGCTTATGTGCGAGATGGTGTGGAGCAGGACGGCGACATCCAGCGCGGAGAGACTGCACCGTTGAGTTTTCGAGATGGGGACGTGGAGAATGGAATTCTACAACTCCGGTTGTGAGAATGCACCTTCCAACTGAATGGAACTCGTCCAAATTTAATTTCGGGGATGCGGCGGCCCGCTATCTTTCGCGGTCGCCCTCGAAACCGCACCTCCTCTTTGGGTGCCGGGATCGAGGTCCGCTGCGTCCCGTTCCTCTCCTGGGGCAGAACGGAGGATAAACCTCTAGGGAACGACTTTCTCTGTTTATCCCTCGCGGCCGTCGTGGTGATCTCCGTCTCCAGCTATCGCCTCTCTCTCTCTCGATCTCTCCGTCCACTCTCTCGACTGCATTCACAACCACACACCCTGAGCTTCCGTGGTCGATCACCCTAGCACCTTGTCTCCCAAGAACCTCTACACTTGTGGTCACCTGACCACCACTTCCATTCACCAATCATTTTAAAACACTTGACCGTTGGGAATGAATGGCCTTAGCCAATCGTAGAACAGCATGAGTGGTTTGATAATATCACGCCTCTACTCCATTATACGGTAATGGTACATATTTGACCGTGGTGAGACATTAGTTCGTACTGTGCAATTCTGAACGACGAACGGGGCAAGGGGAAAATGACGACACCGTTTGGTCCCGTCGTTGCCGTAAACATCGCGTCAAGAAATGAAAAAAAATTTGAACCAGTGATGTCCATCACAATATGTGTATGTGTTATAGATTAGCGGCTTATAGCTCATGGTACGGGGCACGTGAAAATTTATGTCGGAAGTAGATTAAATTATAGGAAAACACTAATTACTAGCTGTTTTTCTTTACATGGAAAACAATAAGGGGTACTAAAAATTCTGGATCCACTGCGAGAATATGTGGAGGCCCCTCGTTAAGAATTACCAATGGAATTCAATCTAAAATCATCTGAAGAATAAGTTCGTTCGTTCGTTGAAATAATTAAAATCTTTTTGAGAATACCGCCGTCCTTATTGACCCTTCCGGATTTTGGGGTATTGCGGGTTACCCATTCTTATAAACTAAACATTTTGTAAATATGTATAAAGTGTTACCCATGCATAAAATACAGTAGAACTCCAACTATCCGAATAATCATACACCCGGGTAAATGGATTACTCACAAAAAAGGTAGTTTCTTCTTCGGATTGATCTAAAATCGCTAAAAAAACATATATGATGTAACCATTAACTGTCAAACGAAATCAACGGTATAAAAGATACAACACACGTTTTGAATAGCCTATTTCCGTGAATGTAAAAAGCCGATTTTTGAGGATTTTTTCCCTAAAAGCGATCCAGATTGTTGGAGTTCGGATAATTGGAGTTATACTGTTTATTTGTTTGAACGGTATAGACTTCTACACTCCTTTACCTATCCCAAAAAAATTGGTACACATGTTTCTTAGGGCCTTGAGGGAATAATAGGCTATATTATAAAGGGCCTAGGGATCCAGTGGCTCCTATTTGGAACCTATTTTTCAATTGTTTTACTCCCAGAAGAAAAGCATTGGATTCGGTGCAGTTGTTCATTCTTTCTGCTTTTTTTAAATTACGTTTACTCATGATACAGGCTTGAAATGTTAAGTATCAAATTACTTAAAGAATAATGCTTTTAATTATTGTATTTGATTGTTGTAAACACTTTGATTCTGCCTAAAATTTGAGTTTTGTGCTCCAAAATATTCAATTTTTTACACTATTCCAACAATAGAAATTTGTAATCACTTGGTAACCGTATCATAGACTTCAAATTGGTACATATACCCGTGGCACTTATGTTCTTGGTTAAATGGCCAATACTTCCGAATTACGGCGATATTTGAGTGGGGTATATTTCATCCCAACCTATTCATGTGCAGTCAGTGACTGATACGAATGTTGAATGTCACATTTGGAGGATATTCATTATGAATATCGAGAAATTCCACCATATCCAGCCTGAAATTTTTATTTGGAGGATACTTTTAATCCAATGCAGCTGTTTTCAATTTTAACGAGAAGTGTTTACCATCTTCTAGTAGGCGATAGATCCGGCCCGGAATACAATGAAGGAGGATGGGCCGTTTAGAGGTACTCAAGCTTAAAAACGTTGTGAACCGCTGTGAAAAAGAATTGATATTGATATCATTATCCGTCACATGCTCATTCAACGTCTCTCTTACGTTTTAACACCAGTCACCTCCATCACTTGTCTGCTAGTCCTCCATTATTCCCAGCGTGTACCTAACTCTTTCCGTGCTCGACGGACCATATCCTCATCTCCTTTGGACTCCTCCCCTTCACATTTCGACGAGTCCTTTCGTCTTTTCTCTTTCCACCTTCTCGTGTTGCTCTTCCTACGCTTCTCCGCTAACTCCACCCTCGTTCTCAGGAACCTCGTTGTTCATCCAATTTTTCCCAGGCTTGGCAACCTATTCCCGCTCGTTTTCTCTCTATCCCTATGTCTGTGTCTACATCTATGTCGTCCGGCTCCTCAAGCCCATTTCCTCCTCGCGTCCCGTCGTCGGCCTCTTCCCACGGGCACTTACCTCACTTCCTCTCCCTCTCTCTCGCCCCGCCTTTGGAACTGGAGACGGCCGGGAAGGCTAACCGCAATCTCTAACCTCGACCCAGGCAGTCGATCATTCATTTTCCCTCTAATGTCCTCAGAAAGTCCCTCGTGCGATCTCTCGTGTACATAGATATGTGCAAAAAGCACATTCCCTCACATAGGTTGGTTTATACATAAATGTCACGATGCTAGTATGTATACCTAAATGCGAACATTCTTCGTCGCACCTATATGTCTCATTCTGCCCCATCTGGAGCTTGACTCACTTTAATATCTGCCATTAGCCAGCATATTAAATTGGGTTTAATATGGCAAGTTTTTGCTGCAAGTTACTTACAGCAAGTGAATCAAGAATTCAACCGGGTGTAAACGGCTCTGCTTCAAAAGTTAAAACTTCTGACTTTAAAAATTTTCTTGTCGAAATTTTATATATAAGCTTTGGTGCAAGTAATTGGCAACCAATCTGGCTCTCCACTAACTCACGAAAAATGTTTTGTCAGAGAAAAATACTCTTCAAGATTGTGCAGAAAATACTTGCCGAAGAACCTTGCCAGTGTAAGCCCACCCTTAGAGAGCTACATTTTCGCTCCCACGTGCATTTCTACAGTTTGCAGAAACCATAGATTACAGAAGGAGTAAGGTGACGAATTATTGGTAAATTTTATTTTAATTTCTTGTATTTCAGCATTCGAACGGTAGGTATAAACACAAAGATATTAACACTATGACCACTTTTGAATTACATTTTTTAAATTGAAATGAATCGACAACCCCAAAATGGGCTAATGTTTTCTAAGGGGTGTCCATATTCATAATATTACACATTTGTGAAAATTATATAATGTATCTCTTGGCCAAAAAGAGATAAGCATTTGTTTCGCAAAAATTTAGATCCTATTTAGATGGCTATCGTGCAGAAATTGTATCCCTAACGGTATGTGCTTTGCTTTTTTATTACTTCTTTTTGGTTCACATCGGTCTATATAAATTATCATGTTATAGCGAAATTTGTTTGAATGTTACTTCTTATGTGTCATGAGTAGCTACGTAACTGTTCCATCCGATATGACCGGATTGGCCTTTCAAATATTTCAATTTTCTCCTGTTTAACAACCTGAATTTTCCTGGAAAAGTTCCGTATGGTTCTATTTTTACCATGAGTGTGAATAAAATAAAATTACGTCTCAACTAGCTTGAAGAATGTTGGTGTATACCTAATAATCATACTTTTTGATGCAGGTTGCAAATATAATGGGAACTTGTGATGGCTTCAACGTGAACTAAATCAATCGTTTAAATATCGTCATTTGCCCTCTCCAAAACTTATTTTTCTCTGGCAAATTCCTGTTCTTGGATTCCATTTGGAGGAAATTCATGCGGTAAACCGCAAAGGAGCAACGGAAATTTGGCAGTCTCGAAAATCTTTCTTTGTTAATTTCTTATACAATCCCTTTTGGGCACATTAAGGCTATCACCTATGCCACTTCTAATACCTCCTGCATTTTTAATAACTTATGGAGATAGCTCGAACATTTAAGCATCACTCCTTCTAAATTTACACCATTGAACAGCGATAGGTCTTTGTTTTTATGCAAAATAGAACATATATAAAATTTTGGATCCTGTGTAGGGGATTGTAGTAATAGGCTTATAACTCAAAAGCTTAGGTGACTGGTTCCTTCATTGTATTACCGATAAATGTCCTGGAAATGTGTGCAAATAATCTGTAAAAAATGTGGGAAAGCAGTTTTATGCTTCCGCTAACAGGTAGGGGATAGTTAGGGGTATAGGTACAGGTGTAGGGCAGGAAGACAATAAGATGCATCAGATTACATGAAAGTAATGGCATAACCATCACTTTAATGTGATGCCTCCAAAATATTTTCCTCCAATCCCTCGTATTTATTGCAAGAAAATCTACATACACTCAATCTACATACTAATCAGCGTTTGTCTTAGGACATCTGAGGAAACGAGGGGATAGGGAAAAGGAATTTGGAGAGGGCAGTTATGGTTGGGGAAGTGTTTTTTTGTGGATTTAGTATATAGATACACTGGTGTATCAGTGGCACGGAAGAAGTTTTGAAACTTAACAGTTCCACAGTTAATTCTGTCGCCCTTGTCTGTTCTACAGATTTTCTACAGGGCTAAAACAATATCTACCATCTAGACTTGAAGCTCGTAACGTCTTAATGTTTTTCACTAACCTTATCTTAGCGTGTAGCATTCGAGTATTTAGCCGATATCAATACAGTCGTTCAAACAGTTATGGCACACTTATTGTGTTAGCGCAGTAGTTTTTAACGTGGTAAAAGAAAAGTGATTGTTCTTGATTTAGTTTAAGGTTTAAGGCTAACGTACACTTGTTGGATCTAGAGTAATACCGATAAACCTCGTCTGACGCTGAGTAAATTTCGCTCAGTGATAAAGGCGAACCTCGCATCGTCCATTCCTCGGCATGGGAAACTCTGGCCGACCCTCAAATCCATTGAGTGCCCCCGCACCCGCTTAGATGGACCCTCTGATAAATGCGTGAGAACGCATAATTCGTGACCGTAAGCGCACTCGGAATGGATGTAGTTGAATTCAACGTGAATAGAGCGTCCAGCGGCTTCCTGCAATTTGGATGGGATCTGAATGAGGTATCACGGAAACGAATCCTTCAACAAGAGCGTTTGCATCTATGTTCGCTGAAAATGAAATTGATTATTAGGCCCATTAAGGCGAGAACTAAATGGCTCATGGTGTGTTTTATGGATATCGAAAATCCCTCATTTATCTGTTTAAAAATTTCTTCGTGAGTTGATTAATAATTTTACCACCTCGGCCCCTAGGTTGTGATTCTCATACATTCCGTATGGTCCAAAATGTTATAAAAAGCCATAAAAGAGGTATTCCTGCTTTGTAATCAAGCTAAGTCCATTGTTGTAATTACCAGCTATGTCAATGTCTTTTTGCTATCTTAAAGAGAATAATACATACTTGAAAGTGGTATTTTAAGCATTTAATTGATAAAACTAGTACAGGTTCCCTTGATAAACCCAGCCACATTTCCTGACTGAAGAAGTGCGTAATCCTTGTGGTTTCAATTAGCACTAAGGGGTGTTTTACTTTAAACCCTGCCGGCCCCAGCGGTAGCGGGGTAAAGTCCATGCCAGCTAATCCGAGGGTCGCGGGTTTGAGTCCCGCCGGACTCGGTTTTTCGCATGCCCAGGGCATGGGTATTACTGCCTAGTTCTGGTGGTTCGGCCCCAGAGAAACCTGATGAAAAGCCAATGCAGGGGCATACGGACCACCAGAATCGTCCGAGAGCAGCAAAAAGAAAATTATCCATCTCAGTGGTTTTGATAATACCAAAGTGGAGGATTTGGAGGCTAGCTGCATGTAAACCTTCTGTGGCCCGTGGCTTCTCTCACGCTCTTACGAGGATCTACACTCCTAAAGCCGTATGCTGCACCGCGTTGTAGTTCACGCGCATTAAGCTTTATATAAATATAAAATTTCTAAATTACTTGAATTCACCGTCATGGATTTTCCCACGTTGATGTTAAAATATTTCCTTAGTTTGTACTTAGATAGTTAAGCTAAACTGAATTTGGAAGCACTAATCCTCGTCAAACGTTCACTGTGTTTGAAAAACTTAAATCGGGCAGGCGGGAGTTGTTTAAAAATGGGACTTTTGGATTCAGAAAAAGTCTTGTGTGTATATTTTTTTTGTTTAGCGGAATAAAGTGATGTTTTTTCGGTAAAATAGTCTAAAACGTTTTATAAGGAACAGTCACAAACAAATATGAAGTTGATTTCTTAATTCTATTTAAAGTCATGGCGTGAATGGAGAAATCACATTTTAACTCTTCGGATCCGCTTTGAATTTATAGGAATTCTTTAATTAGGAAATTCCTGCAACATGAATGAAACATATTATTTCTATAAATTTCAAATGTATTATGTTTTTAGTTTCTTTTCTGGGCGTTGATGACTGACTGAAAATGTCAGGAGTTACCTAGCCTTTTAAAGCAGTATTTGAGGTGCACATAGGATAGATTCCACGGAATCTATCATATGAAATCTCTTATCTCTATTCGATTTTTATTCATACTTCTTTATAAGTGCAATTATTTCTTATCTTCTATCACCTTTACTCGCGCTCTATTTAGTACCGAATAAAAATATTTTCTAATTCTCTTCTCTTTTAGAAGTGGCTGTGCTTTTTAAATAATTTCTCCGTTTAAATACATATCCTGCCGGAGACCTGGTCTGGTCTTCATTTTTTAAGAATATGCTTGCCCCTTTGATTCTCTTTATCCCTTCCAGATTCAAATCGCCTTCATATCAGGGTGTTTTCATTTCGCATTTCATTTTTGCGCAATACCTTTTCTTTTATTTTCCTTTCTATTCAAATATCATCACCACTTTTGACCATCTCCGCTTTATAGACTTCTTCACGTTTATTTTTCCCTCACATTTTGCTTTCTCTTCGCTATTCGCAACGTATATTGCAAATATTTGCTCTCCCCCTCTTATAATACTTTAGAATAAAATCTACAGTTCTCCCTTGGGAAGGAACTCATAATCTAGAACATTCTTTACTTTATTCTGTGAATATGTAGTTTCTTTGCCGGATTTTTGCTCTTCACTGCTATCGGTAAACTTCTCAAAGGTTCCTATGTGTCTCCTTAAGATTTCCTCATGCAGCACCAGGAGGTGAAGGGAGGAATACTGCGTTAAAGCGAAACGAAGAGTTGACGAGAAACTCACTCAGAGCTCAGTGAATCCTTTGCCTCGTACCCTGCTGGGAGACGGTTGGATTTTTTAGGTCACGGTGGAATGTGAGGTAGGGAATTTAGACGCACCGGGCAGAAGCTCTATTCAAGCTTGCGATTTCAATGACGTGATACGGTGGTTCAATTTAAATGAAAAAATAAAGTATAATCGTGTAAATGAAGATGAAGGAGAAGCTTATAGGAAAATCTATCACGTTCAGTTTCAATGCGGCAATGATCACAATTTTAATGGCGCAATTTATATTTATACTTTATGGAAAAGTTAAATTAGACAAGGAATATGGCATGCTGCTCAAGTGGCAATAGAATAGAGTTAAATAATTGAATCCGATTTAGCACTGCATCTCGAAAAATATATGAATTAATGAATTTTTACGTTAAGTGAATCAATTATTCAGGATATTTTGTTTCTACTCTGACTATTTGCCTTGCTTAATGACGACCACTGTGTCTATTCTCGTGAGATAATGACTGGATTTATTGGAAAAATCTAAGGCTGTTCGCGGTTTTTATTATTTAATTCCATTAGTGGTGCAAGGAAGGTTTTCAGGTATGGTTTCATGCTTCTAAATTCACAATAAAATGTTAAAACCGATGCAAAAATGTTAAAATATTGCCATTATGTTGGAGTGGAATATAATTTTCTAGGTGATAGTAGTACATGGGTGCTGTGCTTTTTTAATAGTTTAATCTTTTTAAGTCTTTTGATATTATTTCATTGGGTATTTCCAGGACATCTTACTGTACTGGTTGGTATTTTTTTCCAAAGTTTATTTTTACTAATTGATCCACTTTATCCTCTACAAATTTAAAGAAAAGTGAAGTTGACTATGAATGCTGAAAGTGACACACTCAGTGATTTTACCCTTTCGTCTTGAATTCCATATTAATAAGCCACTAAAACGTATTAGAGAATTTCATACCCTGATGAAAGTGTTCATTTTTACTGGAAAGGTATATCATGTTTCTTTCCGACACGGTTTGCAAGGTTTGTACACATTATCTGCTTAGGCATTTGCCTTCGCTTTCGCTCCTTGTATCCCTCTTTGTCTTCTCTCCTCCTCTTTCCATTCTTTTTCCCAAAGTCCATCAGTCTCTGCATTTTCCCCAACCTATTCTCTCCCTCTTCGGCTCTCTCCCGCTTCCAAATATTTATCTCCTTCTCCCGTCCCGTCTTCTCATTGTTTCCCTCCCCTACCCATCCGTTTTATCTTCCCGGCGCGCTGAACACACTTGTCCTGGCCCTCTCTCGGTTCACCACCTCTTCCCTTCATCATTTCTGAACCCCCGTTCTCGCACCCCTCCTTACACCCACCTTCTTTACGCCTATTATCCTTTAAATTTATCTTTGCGAACGTAGGCGGGGCTAAAGTGAGAGGTTCGTGACGCGAGGAAGGATGGTAACCTTTCAGGAGGCAGGAGAGGTCGCTTCCTTGACCGAGACTACATTGCGTACACATCCGTCCATAGAGTTGCTGCGTTGCTTAGTTTGTGTCGCCATAGTCTCCATAGAGTTATGGAAGTACCAGAGGTGGCGCTACGTGTACACGGTCGTGAGTGAAGGCATCTTTATCTACACGTTTTCTGTGCATAAAGTGTTTTATTAAGAAAAAATGCAGAAGTAGGAGCAATTAAAGGCATATCGTCTGCTCTTGAGTGCCTATGCTATATATGCGTGTTTCAAAATAACAAGAATGAAATACCGGAAGTGATAAGGAAATACAACAAACGTTACCATTTCAGTATTATTTATATAAACCGCGCAGGCGACGATCTATGAAATAAGCATTTGTTCCAAGTCATTGTTCGGATTGCTCTTTACAATACATTGTACCATTAATTTCAAAAGAAATGAAGTTTTTACGTACCTCAGATATGTCGCGTCAAAGCAGGAAACAAGAACTCCTCGTTAGAATATCCGTTAGGTTTCACGATCTCATGATTACGGCAATCGCATTATTTATTCTGGGGACGCTCGATATGGCGGAAGTGGCTTCACCTGAAGATCATTACGCCACCTCTGTTTAACTATATACTCTAAGGTTGTCTCCGTCCGTCCGTGTCCTTACGTTTTCTTTTTTCTATTTTCGCCAACAACGAACCTTACTACGTAATTAATATGTTTCCTAAATAAAACTACTAATCATGCAATGGTTATTAGAACAGAACCTAGTCACCTCCTACATTCCGACTGACCGACCCACTAAGTTTCACAAGTCGTTTGCCGTGGCCGCCTCACAACTCTGGAATTACAATCAAATTGATTTGAGGTAACCCCCCCGTTCGTTGGCAATTTTTTACTCTAAATTGTATGGAATTTTATAAAAGAATGTTTTCCTGAATAATTTAGCCTGTTCAGTATTAAATGCTTTTTATTAATTTTTTTCTAGATAAAAATTTTTTTTTCATGACTCATTCATGTTTTTTGTTTTAATTGTTTAAATATTCTTCCAAATCTCATATGTATTGTAATCTTTTGAATTTTTACCATTCGATTATCTTCTATCCTTATATGAATACTTATCTTTGAATTCCATTGCATCACAAGTACAATTATTGTTTTTCACTGAGAGTAGTTGTTTTTTGCATTTATTTTTATTTTTTATTAGGCTCCATTTATTTTCTGATTTGAACAAAATAATTTGTTAATTACCTCGCTGCTATTTCATTGTATCTTATTGTTTTTCAAGGGGACCTGTCCTAGAGCAACAATAAAAGGATTATTGTGCAATTGTTTTTCGTTATCAAATCATCTACACTGGATATAAGTAGCTTCTTTTTTCGTGGAAATTTTCCCGAGATGGGACGTAGATGTGGCAACGCATACGTTTACTTCCCCTCCATAGGTGGGTGTTAGTCGTTTTAAATATCGCATCGGGTAAGGATACCGTGCTTTTCTCAAAGTTTAGGCCCTAGATTAGGTGGTGTGAGAGAACCTTAAAATTATGGAAACCAATAAACCGAAATCAATTGCAGCATGACAATACGTTTGCCAAAATTTAATTAAAGCCATAATTCAGAGTAAAAACTATTTTTCTATCGTGCAATAAAGAATCTTCAAAAAATCGTACTATTTTTCCCATGTATCCTCATATCCATGAAAGAGAGTTGGGGATCATATATAGCCTTAAGTAGGGTGTACTATTTTTTCAAGTTTTGAAAAATACTGGTATTAAGCAGTGTTTATATTTAATACTTGAAGTTGGCTATAAAACCCCTCAGAAGGCACATTTTGACGCTACTCTCAATAAAACATGCAGCCACTTTGACTCTGATTGTGATACCATTAAATAAACATCGTCGCTCCGTTGAAAACATATTGCACTAACAGAAGCGATTCTGCTTAGTGACGTAACTTCCGTTTTTGTACGAAAATTTAGAAAACTCTGCTATTTTTCGTGCACACGAAATTTTTCATGCATTTTAAATTTCGATTAAGTATCTAAAGGCCAAACTCCAGTTTTCCCGCCCTAATTTTCAGCAAATCAATGACATATTTTCATGCCTATTCTCTTCTTACTTATCTTATCTCTCTATCTTACCTCTGGTGTGTATTTAAAAATGCATGCCGCTTTCACGAGAAATGTCTCAAATGATTCTTATATTGAATAATATACCTACAAATTCCCCTCGGACGTTTCGTGCCCCGTAAAAGCCGGGTGCACGTCCAGGAAAACGAGGACGGGTTGGCAGCCCTTCTCACACCTCGGTGAAGCCACCCTCTCGCGGCCCTCTTCAATCTTTCCATGTGCCCTTCATTAGCCCCTACCTTTCCCTTCTCCACCTCTACCTCGTGGTTCAACCCACCATTGCTCTCGCCCGCCTGTTCTTCCTACCCTTCGTCAACCCTTCCCCCACCATACCCATCCATCCCTCTTTCTCACACTTAAACCCTCCTCCCCTCTTCCACCCCCCCTCTATGTCCTCTATCTTCTCGCGACCCCATAACGGGTCCGCCCTCGGTAGCCCCCGAAAGAGCCTTTGGAGAATTATGTACCGTGCTTCGCACTTGAACCTTTTGAACGGTTATTAGCTTTCATAAGTTGCCGTGTGATTTATGGTAACGCCCCTCAACGGGGTAGTGTGTGTATGTGTGAGTATAACCCCTGTGTGGGAGTGTCCGGCGGCGGTTTCCTTGGTTAAGGCACGAAACGGAAAAAATGGTTTTATAGCCCATTTTGTGGGTCAATGATTAACCTCGTGGTTACTTTGATGCATGTGGCTGTGTGAAAACTCTCTGGAAGAAAAGAATTAACTTAAATAATATTTGCCTTCGAAAGTTGTCATTGTGCGTCAAAGAAGTAATTTTGGATTAACATGTGGAAGTCAATAAATGACTGCTTTTACCGACTTTGGTTTGGAAAGCCAGTTACGACTATACCTTGAGATTGACAGTTGCTGTCGAAACCTAGGTCGGATATAAAAGTATGTGGAAAATTCAAAGTACTAGTTTATTTAGTGACGTCACCAATATTTACGCTGACTCATAGATATAGTCCATAGAAGGATTTTCAGCAAATAATTGCTATCATATTTCGTGAAAATTAATTTTCACCACTGCGTTGTTGCAATTTCAAAGTGGTTATGTTTCTTTTCTGTCAATTTGGCTGTTCTCAACAACTTTTGTGGCTATCCATAATCTATTATTGATTCGAATAAGCCACATTCAAGATTTCACTCAAAATTTCCTCTAATTTTTATTCATTAAGGTGCCTATTGGAGTCTGGTTTTATCACCCTAGTAGTTAAATGATTGATTCCATTGACCTCATGGTTACTGCGATTCATGTGGTTCTCTGAAATTCATCGTAACATGTAGGAATCATTAACTTCAAGAAAATTTTTCTTAGTGTGTGATTTTTCTGGCCCATTGATGCAGTAGATAAATTTAGTTTCTACGAATTTTGATTTTATTTGCAACTTAACGATTACAAAGTGACTATGTTTCTATTCTGTCTTCGCAATTCTCCTAAATTAATATGGCTATCCGTCATTCATTATTGATGCTCTTGAATAAGTTTGATTTGGACTTGAATTTATTAAAGAAACTAAATGTTTTTACATTTTATCGCCCTTTGGCGTCTATGATTTACCTTAAGGTTACTCTAATGCATGTGACAGTTTTCAGTGTTTCGTAAAAAGTGAGTAAGAATTACCTTCAAGAATAACAGTCTAATGTTATTATCTATGTATGTCTGGGGTGATTGAAGCAGCTCCTGTGAGCAATAAATCTTATTCCCCTCTCAATATCTGTTGTTAAATTTTTGCCTTTGTGCATTCGCGATTATCCATTTTATCCCTATTTTGTGCTTTTGATCATACTTGCCATCACCTTTTAAAATTGTATTTGCCTTTTTCGTATCAATGCGTTTGCAGAATAGAATTGAACCTGATTCAAGTTAATGACTTCAACCTAAGTCGCTCCTATCTGATTAGTCTTGGGTAATAATTAAACGATTTCCCTGTCTAAAGCAAGAAACGTACAGATGTGCAGATTAAGGGACCTTTGCAAACATTTTTTGCTTGTAATCTTCCTGGAACGTGGAATAAATGAAAAAATTCAAATAACTCACTTATAAACGAGAAAACTAAAGGGATGACCCTCTTCAAGGAAAGATTTACATCGCCCAGCTAAAATGGCGCGTGTTAAGCACGGAAAGAAAAAAATTATTTATGTTCTGGGGGATTTTATTTGATTTATTATTAATAGCCTGCTAATTAGACTTTATTTCCCTAGGTGGGCGTGAATTCTGAATTTTTTTCTCCTGCTCCTTTTTACTCATGGGCCCCAAGCCTCTCCACACTTCATCTTATCCCTGCCTCCATCCTCATTGCTTTCTCTTGTTTTAATCCTGCGCTGGAGCCCACCTGTCTTGCCATCCACAGCATCTCTATCCTTTCCTTCTCTCTCTCAGCTGCCTTCCGCAAGTTTCTTTCCGTCTATTCTTTCTTCAAGCCGGTTTACGATTAGCTTCAACTTCAAGCGTTAGCCGTGAACAAGATTCGCGTCCAAACTTCTGTATGCGATTTGCTGTATACGTTCAACTCCATCAGCAATCGTCTTTTGACGTATGAGTCTGTTTTTAATCACAGGCGCCTCAATGCATTCATTTTATTACTACGATGATGAATAACGTGTTATCAGTTTCCGCTTAGATCATACAGGATGAATGCTAATTATTTTTTTACCCTAATGGAACACATCAACTATGCGAGCCACGATAAAATATCAGTTGCTCGTGACAATGACCAATGCTGATTCTAAAAAAATAATGTCACGTTAAATGCTGATAGTTGGTGAAGAGATGTAGTGTGATCATAACAAACGTATTTGCGTATAAAGATGACGAATGAATGACTGTTAAGTAGGAACTTACCACGCATGCACTGGCGTCTAGCTTGAATCGTAAGCATGATATTTTCGGATCAATGAATTTTGAAGTGGACCCATTAATTTAAGAAATAAACTTTTACAAAATACGTCACACGGTCAACGCTCCGTAAAAGCCTGTAACGCAATCGTAAAAAGCCTCTAAAATCGTGAAACACCAATATACTGTAAGGGATTGGATTGGTGGGGTGGCATGACTGGCTTTCTTTCCCAAGGGCACTGGTTCGAAATCTGGCGTTGCTGGAAATATTTCAATGAAAAGTCGAACCCTAATCGGGTGCAATGTGGAGAGAACTACAAATATTTTTGGGACTACTCAGTCCACCCGGTGGGACATAGAATTTTAATCTCCTTTGTAAATACTATTTTAATTACAACGGCAAGTCACTCTTAACACTTTCTCCATTTTCCAAGTAATCTTACCTATACGATCCTTCCCGACTATTTTGGCCTAGATGACCTCAGTTAGCGGTCGAATTCCGAAATAATCCACCTATAAGTACATGGAGTGAAGTCACGATTGAAGTTCAAGTCGACTCAAATCCTAAACCGGCCTTTCCTCTTTCTCTACTTTCGTCTTCCTCTTTCTTCTTGTTTCTCCTTCGCTGCTTCCAGAAGCTCTTTCCGCCATCCTTGTCATCCCATCTCAAGCGGATCCCCTCTACCTTTTCCCTTCTCCCGGTACCTACTCTTAACGGCGGTCCTTCTACTGTGGTGTGAGGTGGGCGGGGAGTGGATGTGGGTCTTTCCCTCTCTAACCCTTTTCCCGCACACCTCTCCTGTTGGCTCCGCCTGTAAGGGTCGGTCGGTCTCTCCCCTCCTCCTTTTTCCTTTGCCTTCCTCGTCTTGAGGTGGGGTAGTCGGGGTGGGAGTTCAGCTGCGCTCGTAATGAAAAGCGAGCCACGTGTGGCACCCCGCGCCATGCCTTCCCAACCACCCCACCCCCAACATTTGAACACCCTTCCAAACGCACCTTCCCTTATTCCTTTCTCTCGCCCCCCTTCCTCCCTTCAGGTAGGATCTGGGCGATATTCAGATTTCAATATCGCGTTTTGATGTAAATTTTGCGTCGCAAGAGATGCGATTGGTATCTAATGAAATTGGATACTGTAGCATCACATTACGTTGTCCGTTGCCTTGTATTGGCTTTAGAGTTACGTCGGATATCGCATTAATTTCCTGTAGGTATGTCGCATTTAAATGCATACGTCGTATAAAGCATCATATCGCACGTAGAATTGCATCGCTTATCGAATTGCGTATCAACCGTTTACATGCATAACATCGTTACAAAATCACATCACAATGAATTGTATTTAAATTTCATTTTAAGTTCAGTATCGCATTCCCATGCAAATTTTGTGTCGCAATAGACGCGATTGGTATCTCATGACTTGATATTATGACGTCACATTACGTTGTCTGGTGTCGCCTTTCTGCACTAGTTATCGCGTTACTTCACAGGGCAATGCATGTCGTATTTAATTGCGTCATGTCGTATTTCTTGTTGCATCGCATGTATGATTGCATCGCAAATGGAAATGTATAGCAATCGTATTGCTCGGTATAACATGGTATTTTGCATTGTTTGTGTGCAAATAACAATATATTGAATTATATCGAAATGCGATTCTAATTTCAAAATAGCAGTTCGATTAAAATTTATAGTCTCAAAAGACGGGATTTGTACCTCTTGACATAGGTTATTATGGTATCGCATTACGTTATTCATCAGCTTCCATCAGCTTCGACTTGTATCAGGCTTAGCATTAAATCGCTGAACATCATTTTTCACATATTGCAGCAAAGAAAATATATATCGCATATTGAATTGCATAGAAACAGCATTGCACCCATAATAATCGCTTATTGGGTTGTAATGCGTATCGATTTATATCACACAATATATTATACCGGGTTTGAATCCCGCCAGTGATGGAGATTCTTCGGCGGAGTCTCCATCCCTACTTCGGAGGCATGCATAGACCTCTTCAATTGTAGTTTTTCCTCTTTTGGATGGAACGTTTAACTGTTGACCCCTTGCCGTCTCACGTTAGGAAGAGGCTGGAGACGACGGTGAGTTTATCTCCACCATTCATCCAATTCCAAAAATAATTCTTCCCTTGCCAATTTATCTTCCATCCTTAAATAACCAACTAATCAAAATGCAATATTTCCGGTATATCGCAGTGTGATGCAACGATAGTTGACACCGTCCTACTTCCAGAAACAGCTTTCTCTATCCACGTTCTCCTTAAATATCAACGAGAAGACTTTAGGTCTCTACGATCATTCCGTTGCATCGATTTTAATGCTATAATTCGTGAGATATCTCCCTATATACCTGCATTTTCTCAGTGCCCAGCAAGTCACCTCAAGAAGTGCAAGGCAAGAGGTGAAAGTTTGCCAACTTATGCTTAATGTAGTACATACGTTGAAAGTTTTTGGAATTCTGTCTTATATCATCATCGTTAGTCTGTTCTAAGATTGGATGACCGAAGGAATTTCGTTATACCATAGTCTATAGTCGCGTCAAGCCATGTAATTTTCCCTATACAGAGTTGCCTCTAGTAGTGAACGTGTATAACTACTTGCAATGCGGTGTATATGATGCTAAGTTTTGCTCACTTTCGCCAACATTTGCATTGCCTTATCAACATTTGATTTTTGCAGGTAATGTTTTATGGTGACGGCTTTTTCATTCTCTTAAAATTATCGTTATCTCGTTCAGAGCACCGAAGTCACACTATCGTTCGCGGAATAAATGGTCCGTTCAATGGTTAGACATTTTAAAGAAGGAGCAAAAATTTCTTCAAATTTTGAAATATGTACTGAGTAGTTTGTTACCCCAGTCTAGCACTTATGGCTTACGACATGACGTACGTCTATTCTGTATTTTTAAGTGACATAATGACAAAACAGGAAGCACATATACGAGTATTTCTTGAAGTCACTATTACATTTTTGCAATTGTTGTGAGGAATGAAAACACAAGATGATCCACGGAAGAATGCTTATTCGCACACTTAATTCAAATCAGTAACCTTTTATTATTCTCCTTTAAGTAGGTACTGTTTATACCTTCTATTTTTGTAGTTAGAGAGACCCTGATTTTTGAATTTCAAAATATAAAATAAACATGTCCTAACAAAGATTCTAACAAGCAAATGTTTCACTGCTGAGCTGCATCTTTCTGGAAGGGGCATTTTGTTTGATTCACAAATCACATTTCCTAAAGACGCCCTATTTGTAATAATTTACAATACTATGCCTTTTACTCATCAATTTTGATGAACATTCCTTGAAAAAGGAATTTAGTTCCTCACTGCAAAATATAAGACTTACCACTGAGGAAATTTCACTACTTCGAAAGTTTTAATATATGTTAATAATTTTTTCCCCTCAGATATTTTCTTCTTTTTTCATGAGGAAGTACTTACATCCAAAATAATGAAGTGAAAGCAGCTTTCTCAGAAAATAGCCAAAAACATATATCATACCATTATTTTCTGTATTTCTAAGCTATTCATTCTTGACTGCTCGGAAAAAAATTATGTAAAACAAGAACTCATGTTGTGATCATCCACTTCTTTCAAACCATCAAGGATTCCTTCCTGGCTATCGAATAATTCACAGTCGCTGGAAGAATTAGGTTTCAGAAACGATTTAAAAAAACAAAGATTGAAATAGGAGTTAAATCTCATTGCATTTGTTTGAAGAATACCCACCCTTTGTAGTGGAGAACAGAGGCACATTCTCCAAAAAGTCTTGTTTGATTTTTCTTGTTTGATGGCATCTATATAAAGGGCTTTGGTTATCAGATCTTTCCAAATCTTTTGCAAACAGTTGATATTTAGAAACCAAACTTCAACAAATTTTACTTTTTATGTATCATTTATTTATCATTTCCTAAATGGCCTATTAACCTTATTGATCCTTTTTTTATTGAGCCAATTTTTCATTGCCTCGAGAGCTTCAATGTGTTCATATTCACCTGTGATAGTAACTATCAATGTTGCAGCTGAAATAATGCCGTGGGAGTTGAAAATATCGAATAAATAATTTACGTTTTTACACATTTTGCTGTTACCAGTGACTAAACAGACATTAATCCACAAGAAACATGAGTGCTTATGGCAGATAGAATGACCTAGTATATGTGCTAGAGAACTGGCCTTCAATTTTTGAGAAGACAGGGGGAGTAACTGCTTTTTTTTAAATCTTGGGCGCAAGTATGATTCTATTCTTAGAATCCAGGGAGAAAGATTCAGAAATGACCTCCAAAGAGATCAACTCTCTCTTTCCACTTTCTAATAAATGTAACAAATCATATTTAAATAGATAACTTCTGGAACTAATCAGCAAATGAGAAATATTATAAAAAATAGTCTGATTTCCTGAATTAACCTAAGATAAATCAGTTGATATTTCTATTGACTAAACACATCAGAACAGCGTTTGAACCCTGGTCAGTCACACGTCTTCACGGTAAACGATTCTTTAGAAAGCATTTCAAGAGTAGTTTTGAATAACTTTTGAAAATGTTTTTATTTTACAGACTGGCAGAAAAAGAAATACCCTATAGGCTACCTTAAGTTATATAATAATCTATTTATCATTAGCAGTAGAGTTGGACTTGCTACATTACTGCTTCTGAAGAAACCCAAGTCCTCTAAGCCAGAGACATAATCTACACTATTATTGTACGATAAATGCCTCACGACTGCTATTTAATCTAAGCTCAGATTAACCAACCTTTGGGCATCTTCCAAGTTCTTTGCCTTCTCTTTCAAAAGCATAATCACTCTTAGATCCAGGCCAAATTTCGTATTTAATCCCTAAACATACTTTTACCACGTACGAACAGAGGGTAGATGAAAGTGTTCGGAAAAAATGTGTAACCTTAAGGCACAATCTAAAGTATTTGTATAGACTGTGCTTAAGGACTGCGATATAGGAGACTCAGTGAAAAACATAGGGTATCACTGGACCACTGAGACCCATGACCACGAAATATATTCATTATGAATTTCCAAGCAAAATATTGTAAAGAGTTTTTGGCCATATCTAGCACTATCGCAATGTCATGCATCTTTAATTGTCCTGCCTATCTCCTAACTGCCACCAGTACATCTTAATTTATTCTTAATTCGGAGAACTGCCATGTTATTCCTCAAACAAGAAATCTAATCTCTTGCTCTCTTGCGTGAGTTCTTCAATTTCCTGGTCTCCAACTATATAGACATTTAATTAAAAATGACTCACTCGTTGGATGATCCTGTTGTAACTGTATATCAAGGCAAAATGCATCATGATCGGCAGAAACTGGGTGAAAGAGAAACATGTTAGCAACGCTAAGAAAACCTTCGTAGGATACTTTCTTTAGATATAAGAGGGCATTGGTATCTAGAGTTTTTCCTCGGGAAGGCTGTCTTTCTGGAAGGCAACTTCCCTTGAAAGCTAATTAGAGGCGGGTTATTGGGTACATAAAATATTATGAGGACAGCAGTCAACACCAATCTCTTTTTATCAACTGGCTCTCATCAAAATGTCCCGAACAGAGCAAATAATTTTTTACACAAGTAAGCGGCATTCTTCGCGTCTCAATCTTTTCTACGGCATTGGATGATCCATCGCATGGACCTGTAACGATCATAATACATTATATTTGCGTGTTAAAAGGAAAGAATTAGAGAGCGCTCAAGTTTTCTGTGCTTCAAAAAATATCAATATGCACCAACCAACCTGCTATGATATTTATAATTCATGAATCGGAAAAAAGACAGTCCTGAAAAAAGACACTCCCGATTTCTGCTGCAGTATTATTTAATACAAATTGAATGTAAAAACACTGTGAGTAGTCACAGCACTCAGCACAAAGTCTCAATAAAAGACGGTACGGCATCCAAAGTATCGTAATGTGTCATGAAATTGATATACAGGATGAGTTTGAGCTGTTGTTTCTAGTACGCTTGAACGGCGTTTTATTCTCTCTGTTGCCTTTTAACGCAATTTAATCTTGTATCCCCTTCAATGGGATAAATGTGTTAATGGGATAATGTTTACTTATGTAAGATATTATATAGAAAAAAATAATTACATTACTTCACGAAGAAGAAAATAGGTTCTAGTTCCGGTGGGCGCAAGTGTATGTATTCACCCCACATTATGGTAGTTATAAACGTTCACAGCTTGGGACGCTTCTAACAGCTAGCTGCAAGAATTGTGTCCGTCTTGTCGCGACTGTATAGACTGTGGTTATACCCCGTCCCCAACTCATTTATGTCCTTAAGAGGTCTTCCGTTTCACATCCAGGTATAGTTGATTCACAGCAGATTCATTTATCCCTTGGTCTTCTTCGTGTGGCATTCCCTTCTATTTTGTTTCTTGCTATTTCAATTTAAAGGAACTATTTCAATTTGGAGGGGGAAAATTTTGTACATAAAATGTGCTATAATTAGTAAATCATTTGGATACACGCAAGAAAAGAAAAGCATTTACAAAAGTAACACTGGCATATGAATTATACTCTTAGTTAGAATGTTAATGTTAACCTTAAAATGAAGTTTCAACGTAATTGAACTACATTCTATTCAAACTATTTATCCACCCTGCTTTGATTGCGTGACAACATTTCACTATTGGTCCACTGGACCATGAATTATGTCGCCTCGCTAATTCATGTGATGCAATATCCGAATAGCTCATATCCACGAGAGTTTCATTTCGCATGTTTTGGACGCAATAATCGGGAGTTTTCATGATTAGAATGCGAAGTATGTTTTTTGCGAATTAGTAAAACCCTATATAAAGCATGACAAATTTGAAAAATGCAGTGTAATTCGAAAGTTGCCATTCCATGTCTTTTGTTACCCAGATTTTAAAATTCACATTACATTGCGCCCTAAATCTATCTATTAGAAGTGGGGCAGATTTACAATGAAGTTAACATATCTCAAATGTTTGCATTAATGAGGATTCTGCGTAGCGTTGTTTGAAAAGTGCTTTGTTAACCTGCCAAAGTTGGTGAGTGATAGAAATAGCAATTTACTGAAATATGCGACATCGAAATGTACGCGATTCCATGTGATACCTTATTATTGGCGATGTATGGCGCTTTTTGCGCGGGGCAATTGTTATCGCTATGCCTAATTTAAATTCATAACTCAACCAGCCTGAATCATGCAATTTTATATAATGTGCCAAATGTACCTTCATGATACATATACAAATTCAATAACTTTTAGTATGCGATAAAATGTAATACGAATAAGGGTGAACGCTTCATTTGCGATGCGAGATTAATATCGCAATGAAATACAGAAATTCGACTATCGCTTAGTTACAATATCACTATTATATTTGAAATAACAAATGTTCGAGCGCGATACCATTGCGTATTTTGCAATACTCAATATCATGCTGTATTTAATATAATTTAATATGAGACTTATTGCAATTTACGATGCATTATGCATTTTGCCATTAGAAGTTACTCTCGAAGTTGAATGTTGAAAACCTAAAATTGCCCAAATTCTTGGTGCGTGATTTTTTTGCAGAATGTGATACTTATCATGTGTTATGTCATGCGTTATGCGTGATATCGAGTCCGTTGCGATACGAAATTTTGATCGCAATACGATATTGAAATTCTCTCAGCCCTAGGCGCGACCTCCTCTTTACCTCGGTCTCCATTTCCCAGCTTTAGGATCGAGGTATGGAAAAGTTGGTGGGGATCGGCCGGTGGATTGGAAGGTAGGGGGAAGATAAAAGGGGTGCGGAAGGGTTTTCCAGGGGTTAGAGAGGGTGGCGGAGGAGGCTGCCCCTTTCGGACGAACGAACCGCACCCACCCCCTAACCTCCCTTCCCCCCCCCCCCCCTAGCCGCAATTCCCGCTCCTCGCATTCCTCGCGATTAAGTATTGCATTCCGAGCATGCTTTTCTTCATTAGCGACTCTCTTGTTTTCTCTCATTTGGGAGCCCCTGGTCAATAAGGCATCTGCTCCTTCTTTTATTCCTTAAAAAAGACCTTTTCCTCCCCTTCTCCTATCCTTTTTTTCTTCCTCCTGTCTCTCTATCTGCTCTCACTCTACATTCCTCCGGGTGAAATTCCATTTGGCATCTCCCAGGCTTAATCAATGGTATTCAAATTCAACTTAATCCTTATGTGGCCCTTTTAATGCTCACGCGGGTGCATAGCCCTTTCATTACAAGTGATCTGCCCGCGAGGAATTTTTGGGTGGAATGAGCATTCCCTCGAATGCCGTAGAAGCCTCGTAGAAACGGAGCGTTGTGGCTCAATTTACTTTGCTTCAATATTCCCACCGTTGAATCTGGTTCTATCTAACATCGATTCCTTTCGTCAGAGATAAGGGTTGATGAAAGAAAAGGTCCATGAAATCAAATTCAGTTGGCAAGCCTCAAGCATAAGTCTCTTGAGGATGCATACCAATATTGTTTTGTCCCATTGGAACTGAGAATGCGTCACTGCATTACTTGACTGATTAATTAACAAAATGTCTAACTGTACGAGGCTCTGATTATTTGTATCTTTTCATATAAGAATTTTAGAGGGACTCAAATGTTTATAGTACAAAAAATGAAACTTCTCTTGTGGTTATGAGAATAGAGAACTAGATAACTGTTGTAGAAATGGTAGTAGAGAGAGAGAAATTTGCATAGAAGGAAACCTAATGCCATAATTTCTCTAAATGTTTATTTTGTTAAAATGTATTTTTTTTAAAATTCGTATTGGTGTTTATTTTGTGATTTTTCCCCAATCTTCTGTGGGACTCAATATTACTTAAGATACAGAACGAAGGTGATGTACAACCCTACGCAATACGAAATCTAACGCAATCACTTTTTTACTGTTTTTATTTCGCTGGAGTCTAAATATGCCTATGTGATACTTTATTTCGTACTTTTGATCCTGTATTTAGACCTATGCATCAGAAGACGTAGATCGAAATGAATTTGTGATCAAATGCAACAATCTTTTCACTAGTTTTCATTTCTTATTTTCGGAATATATTTGAATATTTTGGAGTTATCGTTATATTTCTTGGCTTTATCTCGTTCTTTTATGCCTATGTGCGCGAGGACACAGGCCGATGACGATATATGACTCCGCCATTCCTTGCCTGCTGGAATTCCAGCCTGATAACCCCAACCGCTGTGGCAGTAAATCCGGGAGATCGGCTCTTTTACCGTCCTCACGTCGCATTACGGTTGAATACTATCAGCATTAAAGGGGTATGATCAGAGATCGCGGTCATTCTCCCTGCCCTGTTTAATTTTCTATATCTCCGGAAGCTCTCGTGGTAATCAAATTATCACTTGTCAATTTATAGCTCATTACTCATCGCTCTGCGCGTAGCATTTTAGGAGTTGACCCCATCCATTGGAGGAACTTAGTTCATGTGCCCGGGTGTTTCCAAGAAATTAAAAGTGCATTTTGAACACAAATGAAAAACTACTATTTAAAATGCATAATTAAAGATTTCAATAGTGATCTCCTCATTAAAATCACCTCATTAAAGCTTTCATGATATTTGGTCCTAATTTAATGTAGACTTATGAACTCCGATCATAATAAAAGGGTTTTTGCTTGTAGAATGACTTTCGAAAATCAAACCAAATAACTGTACGAAGTACCCAGAAATAGCTTAAATGTAAGTATTTAAATTTCCTGCTCGTCTCGTATCCATTTCAATATTCTTATGTAGTTGCATTTGTTCGTTAAAGCTCTTTTTACGTGCAGTGGAATGTAATTTTTCAATCAATGAGGTCTCGATCCCAAATTAAATGTTGTCTTACCGAAAATCGATTTCTGAATTATCCCGGCTCCCACAATCACATCGCATATTCAGCTATTTCGTTTATTCGCACTACTTCTTATGCAAGCGATACCTACATATTTTCTTGAAGTACTTTAGGAAATCCATTTTTTTTAGCATTCTTGTAAAAGATTATCTGAATTCCTTTTCATTTTTTCCCAAATTATAAGCTGTAAAACCTTAATAAAATACGTTACGGTAAATACCTCAGTGTTCAGATGACCACATGAACTAAATAAAAACGTTTCCAAGCGTAGCATTACGTCTATGGGAATCGATTTATGTTACCTTATCCACAGTTATTATTTTTAATTTAAGCATCAAGTTATGACTTTGTTTCGAAAATTTCAAGAAAATAAAATTTTAAGTTTATAATTTAAATTAGTAATAATATTTTTGCGTGACTGTAATATGAGCCTCTAAATGCCTCTAAAATGTGAATGTTTTATTTACTAAAGAAAATATAGTTAACGATCAATTTAATATTATATTTTTCAAGCAAACAAGCAAAGGGAACTGCGATCTTTTATTTTTCTTCTTAACGTCCGTGACAATAACTTTCGCGGTAACTGCAGCCGAAAGGCCTCGAATCTAGGAACAACGAACGGAAATAAATGTATGTGCAATGAAGCCAAGAACACGGCTTTTCAAATTTAAAATGAAGCCGAAGGAAAACAACGAAATGCAATGTCTGATAAGATCCTCGGCTTGTCATGCCGGGGGAATTTTATGCCTTCCGTGTTACTTCATGCGGAAATTACTATGCGAGCAACTCAAGCGTGCTGGGAATTGCTAATAGGCGTTAAAGGCAAAATGTCTACAGAGAGTAAATAAATCAAAAAATTTAAATCTTGTATTTATGAGCGTAAATATCATCGACCTACATTCACAAAATGAAGATCTTCAAATTCATGAGAAGGAACAGCTTCATGCTGTCAGACATCAAGACAACTTTAAACTGTGGATTAAATTTGACCTCATTTCCCGATGGGATGCAGATGTATTTCTTGTGTTAGATTTCAGGAATGGAAGTAAGCGAATATTTTAGTTAGCTGAGCTATCCCGTGTACGAGTGTGTCAACAATAGAATCCAGATTATTGCTTATCGATAATTACAATGTTGTTGAGGAAATCTAAAGTTTAATATATATGTATTGAATTTTGGCACAGTAAAATTCAGTGAAATAAATAAGATTTTTCACAACGTGGCCAGAGTAATTACCGGAAAGAACTCGTTGTGCAGTATTTATGCACTAGCTATGATAAAAAAGTTAAGGGTATATTGTGGTTTTTAAATCCTCAAGTGTTTTAATTACTGAAGAATGGAGTTTAATGAAAAGTTTCTTGTTACAATTATCGCAACTGCGTGGGGATGGGGATTATTTCTCTCAAAAATGCTATTGGTCGCATCTGCCGCTCATAGAAATTTCTAGGTTCATAGAAAGTTGGCTGGGCTCCAGGCAGACATATTGAGAAAACTATCATATACAATGCTGAAGGAACTATTGGCATATAGTTGTTGATTTATGGAAATTTATCTTAATCCGGGAGACTTTACTATTTAGAAAAATGAAGGAATAAGTTGATATTCCATCTAAAAGTCGATACATGGTAAATGTCGATACCTAGGGTTGAAAGATTAAATAATTGAGGGAGGACTAGCTGATATGAGAAAATTTAATATACTCTCCTTGTGATAAAGTTTATTTTTGTCACTTTCTTGGATATTGACATAAATAAATGAATTTAAATTCCATGAAGGCGACAATCCCTCTTATCCTAAACATTCATTTACGCTATTAGTTTTTAGCCTACTAAAGGGGAGAATAAAAATTTATCGGTCTGCAGAAGAAAGTTTTGCCGTAATGTACAACGATGCGTCCAAGGATATGTTCTTTATATTGGTTCGATTGGTTAAGATCACTGCTTTCGGCTTGAAAGGAATTCCCGCCCGTTTCCGAGAATTTTCACGATTACTCTAAAATAACCACTATCACGAATCCAGGAAAACATTATTCCATAAATCGGGAGAAATCGGCTTCTTGAATCAAATCATTACTACTTGGTTACTTCGTTTGAATTTTGAATAAACCTCAAAATATTCCATGGATCTATCCGAAATGGTATAAAAACCACTATTCATCAAATTTCTAGTCGATTTTATCTGTCGAACTTTTGACTTGTATCACCCTTCTTGGTATAGGATTATCTCCAGCCTTATTAAAACCAAATAAAAATGCTTCGTACATTACACACTTTATTGAGCACCTCGACTACTCTCGACATATCCGCCCGCGTCATTATCAAGAGTTCCGCTGCAAATAATTTTCTGGCATTGTCTTTTATACTTTAACAAAAGACAATGCCAGGTACTCTTTTACTTATATAATTATAATCTCTCCTTTTACTCTTTTACTTATATAAAGTATAGAAGACATTGCCAGTGGACATACAGTAAGACTCAATGTAGTAAATCTCTTGATAATGTTGCGGGCATGGCGTCGAAACCAGTCGAGGTACTCCATAAAGCGTGGAATATACGTTTTATATATATGTTTTATGTATTATTTTTATTTTATAATGTCTCAATCCCACAAAGTGAATTTGCCTACTATCACCTTAAATCGTCTCCGACCCTTTGCAAAACTGCGCTAGCCTTGACCACGAACCCTCATTGTTTCTTCCTTGACTAAGCTTTGCTGCGAATCTGCAGTCACTGTTTTAGTCAATGCTAATGATAAAACGATTAATTTAAAAAACTTTTACAAACCACAAAAAAATATGCACTCTCTCACACGCACACACACACACCGGGTATCGGTGCTGAGCACCATCATCAGGTTTGCCTGTCAGTAGACCTGATGATGGTGCTCAGCGCCAAAACCCGGGTCGTGTGTGTGTGTGTGAGAGAGTGCATATTTATCTGTTGTTTGTAAAAGTTTTTTAAAAATAAATCGTATTACAGAATGGAATACCGCAAATTTAGTTGTGAACTCATTTTATTTATTGCTAATGATGTATGCAAATTAAATGAAAAGGATAATTTCTGGAATCTCCAACTGTTATCGGAAAATACGATATTCCCCTTTCCATTTTCGATGGTTCATGAATGTCGAGAACTAGGAAACCATACTGAGGGTGAAGTTCACTTCTCACTCTGTACTTACATATGTGATTGAAGCTCCCAAATTGGGGGTAATGGGGCCTCTGGGGGGTAAAGCTTCCCACGAAGATTTATTGGAGGGAAGATATCTAAAATGGCTTCACCTGGATTTGTGGACGTGACTCCTCTCTCCGTAGAGCTGATCAGTTCTACCTGCTAGACTACCACGCCCTTTATTGATTCGTCGCGTAGGATAACTTTATCTTATTCCTTCTTTATACGACTCAATGATGCGAAAATGCATTAGAGGTCTCTTTTGTCCTCCATGTTTACCTTTTAGACGTGATGATTTAAAATGGTTCATCACAAACATTTGCTTGAATGCAATTTAAATAGCGTTTTCTGTGGAACTGGTTGGTGTGGTGGTTAGTACTTATTAGTAGTTACTTTTTATTGGTGGTTAATTTAGTATCCCGGGGGCTAGGATTGGGAGCCAGATAGTGTTGGAGAGTTTTCAGTAGAAAACCAATACCTTATTGCACTTCAAGAAGTTATCTCAAGTGAAGCTAGCCGTTCGTCGAATAAGACTTCAGCTTGTTAACTACTTGTCGCCTTTCGTTAAGGGTATGCTTATACCTTTGATTGGTTCTTGTCCAATTGACAAATAATCCTTCTCTTAACATGGCGCTAATGATCTCAGTTATGGGTCGCCTCCGTAAATAACTTGCCAACCAACCAAATGAAGTTTTTAATACATTAACTACACCTTCCGAGAAATAGGAAATACGTCCATGAATGCCTCGTGCCTATTTCTTTTGCTTTGTTTCCTTCTGTATCTTTGCCCGATAATATGATATAAGCATTAATTTGATATCGCTATTCCTAGTTGTGCATTAGGTTGAATCACTTCAAATAAATAATTTCCTTGCAGCAAATTTTGCCTGTAGAACATGTAGGTTTCCATGTAGACACCTCAAAGCTCTTGAAAAAATTTGGCAAAAGTGTAAAAGAAAATTTGACAATTCGGTTGTAGGTTGATCTCATGTAAAGTTCACAGCGAGTATTTTGGACTTGGAAAGAAAGTAACATCAGCGTTGGCCATATTTATCCTATTTAACGTCATGCAAATATGAAGATATTAAAGTGTCCCTAAACTACTGAAGTTTGACAAAGAACATAAATTTCCTGGATCGATTCACTCAAGTGATTGTCTAATTATATTCAGGTAAATAATTATTTTGCCATGTCACGATTTTCAATACGTGAGAAAATACTTAAAAGCCATGTTGACGTTTGGTGAAGCAAGCTACCTTTGCCAACTGACTCGTATGAATTTCATTTGCCATAAACCTCGATCATCAGTTTATAAATGGATTTAAATCAATTTCCACTTGCACGGGGTTTGTTTTTTTAAGCCTCGTCAGCCTAGCCTATTGGACAGAGTTAGGGAATATATAAAATGCAACGTCACATTGAAATATTAATTTATGAGGAATTTCGTTTTAAACTTTATTTAATAGCTGTGTGAAATAGTCATTAAATTATTCATGAGTTCTGCCCTCATTGACAAAATTATGAGAAGAATTTATTCACGAGACTGTTCTCCTTAAGTAATGTGTTTCCGAGATATAATTATATTTCTGTCAATCGTGGTATTCTTTCTATATTAGGAATTTACCAAGCAATTTGGTTTTGTATGCGGATATATCATCTTAAATATGTATCAAACGCGTCATAATGGACAATCTATTAGACCAGCCTTACCTCGCAATTAAATAGAAGATTTAATAAACTATATCGAATGAGGATTTATCGGTGCACGTCATCTGGGTGAAATCTTATAAATTTCTCGTCGTCGGAAACGAAAATCTGTGGTAATGACGCCACAATTCCGCACTGTCGCTTTTTAGCAAGTCATATTTCGCTGTGCCGGCAACGGAGGTTATGGTGGGGGGGAGTGGAAATAAATAATTTACGATGCATGGATGCTGAAGTGTGTGACGGCAGGCAGTGATTTCCAAGTGGGACATTGTGGAAATCAGAAAGCGAACCGGAAGCAATGCATCGCTCGGTCGGTTGTCTCGTAGTTTTTGCAAGGGAATTTATTATTTTCGCCAGGAAGTCACGGAAACGAGCAAACAAACAAAAAAAATGCGAATCGGTCTCGGCGCCCAACATTTTCGCAAACAATTGAGCGCGCAAGCGGAGAGGGAGAGAGAACTCAACGGCTTAATTCGCGCGCGAAATCCCTTACGTTCCACATTTCCTTTTCCTCGCCCCCCCGGGCCCGCATTCCATGAATCCACCGTGCAGCGTACTACCCGACAGCTCATGTTCTTGGTTGGTGCCTACTCTCTTCACACGCAACGACGTTTAATCCCGGAATTTCGCTCGCTTCCTTTAAGATGCAATTTCAATCCTCGACACTAATTCGCGGAAAGTGCCTGCGGAAGCCCACACCAAAGGTGCTTGCTATCGTAAAGCCGCATAGAAAGCGAAGCATCCTTGAATTGCAGTAAACGTAGAACTCACCTAGCTTCTTCTTAGAACCTTATTCAGGATGGTACGCGAGATCGACGAGCCTCTGAAGTGGAGAAACTTTGTTTTCGCACACGTGATAAATGGCACTTGGTAGGAAGTAATTTACTTTATCGGTGCCTCAGGTACTTGGGTCATTTTGCACCTCATGATTCCCGTTAAAATTGCTATATTCCAAAATTCATTCAATATACATTTAATTCAGAAGTTAATAATTTGTCCCTGAGAAGGCTTTGACGTCGAAATCTTGATATTGTTGAAGTTAATTCTCCTTCCAGGGGGGCTATTCTCTATCTCGAAGCTACCGATGCGGTAGCGTCGAATAAACTACCAGAATTGGCTACCAACCGTATTCTCTAACTCGCGGGAGCTTTCTCAAGAACGTAATAGGAAGTGGAGAGGGGTTTGGCGAAAGGCGGGCATGAGAATATTTTTAAACCAAATCCGCGGAAACTTCATTTCTGGTGACGTCATTCTTAGAACCAATGGGAAAGCTCGTCTCAATATTTTTCCGTGGATAAAAGTGGTGAAACCTGTTTTAAGTCTGTTTTAGACGGTGAAGATGTTCGTGCATAGTGTTTAGCGAAAAATTCCACGCATTAAAAATCATGCGAGCAAAATTCTAAAATGTTTTATTTTTGCTCACATAATCTCGTGAGCAATATCGTGAATACGAACGCACGATGTCCATCTTGGCGGTTTTGATCAATTGAAATAAGATTGTTCGTAAATATATTCGGGAATTAGAGTTCATGTCGATGATATGATTCAATATGATTCGTGCTATTGGCTTTCGTCTATTACTCGTTGCTTCAAATAATTTAAATAATTTACGAAGATGAAGATTTCAAAAGAAATGCGAAGGTGATACACGTTACCATGGCCCACTAAGTATCCCATTATGGCTGGAATCGCGTTTTTTACCGAAGGTAAATATGGCTTTCCGTCACTCCAGTAAATATCCTTTTGTGAAAAATCCCGAAAATGGCGAAAATGACAAAGTAACCCAGTGAAAGTGCAAGGAATGCGCATTTAACAAATGTAACATACATACCCGTGCGTTGGATAATTATAGATAGATGAGGGTTATAAAATGACCAATATTTAAGTACAGTATTCGGAGGCCGCGCTTCGTGAGGCTACCGTGGGAGCTTATTGGGGCTACGGTAGTAGCTTCGTGGCATTTACAGAATACGGGTGGGAGCCTAATAAGCTACCGGGAGCTCCTGCTTTCTCTTTCTTCGGTAGCTTACATGATAGAGAATACCGATGGGAGCAAGTAGCTTATTGAAGCATCTTTTCGCTATAAAGCTCCGATGCTTCAAGTTAGAGAATAGACCCCATGGAGTAGAGTCCTTTTTCGAGGCTGTTTGATAAGATCCATGAGATTGCTATTCACTAGTACGGTGATAAACCATGGTAACTCACTACCTTATCGATTTCCATAAGCTGATTATAACTTCTCTCGTCATCATTAAGATGGAGATTATTTGGCTTCAGCACTCGGCTCCTTCCTCTTCTCAACTTACGGCTTGATTCCATCATAAATTTCGTCTAAAAAGTGCATAATGTTTTCTCTTTTCCTTTTTGTTACCTCATAATTCCTCATGTTGAAATTATTTTCAATTTGCTTCATGTATTTCATACTTTGTGTTTCCCCTTGATTCTGCCTATTCTTTGCTCCTTCCGGTATGGTTCTTAGCTGGCTATTATGCCCCATGTGTCCAACATGGTCGTTTCTTCGTAGTTTTCATCCAGCATCATCTATCCTCACTTACTCGTTGGCCTTACTCATTGTATTTGGTTCTGCTGATGTTTCTGTCGTAGCCCCTTCTATTGAACCCTGAAAGTCCTAGTGGGTAAGTTTCTCAATTGTCCTAGTGGGACCTCCATTGCTATATTCTTTTCCCTTTATTTTCGTTAAATATTTGTTGTGTGGTAGGGAATGTCTAATCTACCTGGCTCTTTTCACTCGCCTAAAACTCGTTGTGAACTTTTCTTCTAATGCTTTTCTGCGCACTTCTTTATTTTTCAATTACGCCTCTCCATTTTATTCTCAGGATCCGTATCTAAAACCAGTTTTCAAAGGCTTCTATTCATTTCCAGGTTTTTTCCGATGTTCCACGTTTCTGACTCAAGGTGTGAATATGACTGTCCTTACGATTTATTTCCTTGTCTCTGCTTTCTTCGTGCTTCTCTAGACGTAAAGTTTTCTAACTTGAGTCTAACAGTATTATTCGGTCTGGAAATCGGAATCATCAAGCCTCAACATAGACGTTTGACGCCACAGCCTCGATATAATTCATGACTATGGCACTCTAAACAAGACTTCATCCCGTCATAACACCTATACATAATTAGGTTGGAGTAACCTTTCTGCGAATATAATCCTTTGGCTTACATGCATTGGAATCGGAAGTCGACAATTAGAAAGTTGTAACATTATTGGAAAGATGCATGGAGAACTAGTCAATTTTAACTCACCGGTTAGAAAGCCCGATTATGAGTTCTTCCTTTGATATGTAAGAATTCGAGACCGTTAGAGTTTTGTAAGCGAGTGATTTGTCTATTCGCATGTATCATAATGTTGGTAAACGCTGAAAAATAGTGAAAATATGCATGCTGATTTCTAGAATACTGAATCGGAAACGCGAAAATTATCGAATTTTACTCAAACGAGCCGTGTCTGTAACTCAGTCAGTTCGTCTCACCTGGGCAGGTAAAGAGTAACGTAGTGTAGTCTCGAACCATTTTGACTCACTTGGATAGATTTTTCTTAGATAGTCTTCCACACCGAGTTTGTCTAGCCAGGGAAATTTTGATTTTGTTTCTAACACATACTCCAAGGGTCGTTCTATCGTAAATAACTGCCCAATTTGACCTTAAGGACTTTATATGGATTTGTGTGGAATATAAGTAACAAAGTTTATTTTTTACCATCACTTAATATGGTAAAATTGAGCGCGTAAATTTACATTTGCTGTTGTCGTAACCGAGGTGCATACCTATATCGTTGTAGTCTTGGAAATCCTTGGTATGCTGCGGACATGACGATGGATATATTGGGTGCAGGATTTTGCAAGTGCTTTTCAAACAAGGAAATTTTTTCTGCGTTGCGCGAATGGCCACTAATCATGGAGCAGAAATTTACTGGTGTTTGTTTTGCAACCATGCATGAGTACAGACGACTGATGTGCGTGTTGAAACAACATTCGTGAGTGGATGCCGTAACTGTACAGTGCTATGTTGCACGGTAAAATGAAACTTTATTTTAATACCTACTGCAAGAGCCGAAAGCACTATGGGAACTGACTCCAGGTCCCTATCTTCCATCCGAGTCCGCCATCTTCTAATGTTGAAACAAGCGGGCCATAAACAAACTCCTCCAGTCCTTCGATTCCATTCTCTCTCACGTGTCCTCACTTTCTATTCGTTGCACTCCGCCCGCGGGAAATAAGAGCACTCAAGGCGTCCGCTTCACGGGGGCTTTAATTGCCATCCTTCATCCTCCTAGCCCTTCATCCCCCACTTTTCTCTCTCGCTCGAGGAAAGCCTCATTCTTGCCTTTATAAAGGTTTGCGTCGTATCCAAATTACCAGAGTCCTCTTTCCGTCGAGGCCTTCCTTTCGTTTTTCCAGAATAACTCAAGGTACCCACTCCTCCTCATCCGTTCTTTGAAATGTCCGTGAGGACGTTTCCTCTAATTACACAGCCGTGCCTTATCAATCGATTCATTTTCTTCTTCCGCATTTCTTCTAGCTCTCCTTTTTTTCTTTATCCCCTACGCCTCCTTGGATTTGCGCTGCGAGGGGATTATCCTGAAAGATACATTTGGAAGGAAAGCTCTCTCTTCCTTCTTATTTTTGGCATAAAATAAGTGGTGGGGTTGTGTCGGAGACTGGGTAGTGGGTTTGACGTCAAGACCCGATGAGATTCATTGATTGCGTTTCCTATGAACTCCTCGGTGAATATGGGCCGACTTTATCTCTTTTGTATTCTTTGATACTAATTTTTGTTTTACCAGTGAATATCGCGCTGATAAAATTATATCTGAGAATTAACTATTTGAAACTGTTTCATGTCTATAAAATCAGTAACTCATACCCACATAAAATTGTTTCATTTTTGTACAATATCGCCAGATATTGATATTGTTATTAATTGTAGTTCATCACCATCGTTGTAAATATTTTCACCTTGGCACAACATCATCAGGGCCTGATGATTTTGTTTCACTACAAAATCAGGGTCCAAAATTAAACATTTAATGTGGATATACATAATTGTTCATTGTTATAAATGTTGCGTACAGTCAGTTATATGGTTTCAATCGACATCTATGTGCTAGATATTGCATTTACTGTAATCATCAGCGAAACATTACATCGAAGTCGCGAGATATATTGATAATATTTTGTCTTCCACGACCAAAAATAGCTGCCAGTTGCCACAGTAAAGTCCATTCGCGTTAACCTGGCCGATGACAACTCGTGAGAGGTGAAATAAGTGGAGTAGAGGGGGAATATTGGAGGGGTATCTGCCTGTCATACGTCATGCGGAGTAAGCGATTTTGGTTCGGACTAGTCCAAGTTGTTACAATTTCACCCATCAAGGGGTAGGGTTATCAGGCCTCACCTCTTCTCTGACAGTGTTCTTGCCTTGGCTGACCTGGACAACATGCGGGCGTAAACAAGTCAGCCCAGTTGACTTCAGATTTGAAGGGGAACCGTCCTCCCATACTTCCCCTTACCTTTCCACCGCGAGAAAACTGTTCACGCTTGGCTTCCCTCACAATAAGCGCTGATTCCCTTACTTTCTGATTTGGACTAGGCCCAGCTGCGCAGTAGACTACTGAGTGTCGGTCAAGTTATCGCGAATGAACATGTACATCACCCTGTGCCTCGCATGTGCACGTTACCAACTCATGTTCCTGCTTACATTGTCCACAATGACTGCAGTCGTTATTGGGGATTGGGATAGCCCATTGGACCAACATCATTTCAATCGTGTGATAAATCACGGGATAATGCTGTCGGGATAAATCACTCTGCACACGTTACATCACCGTTTTAATCCTAGATCCCCATGTGTCGGTTTGATTTTTAAGGTGTATTCAAGCAAAACATGAGGGCTTAAGATTATGTTATGCTTATATGCCTTCAATTTATCATCTCCTTACTGCTTTTTATCATTCGGATTGCTTTTTGGACTCCGCTATCAAATTACCAAGTATTACTTGATTTTGATATTTTGGTCCTACAACTAAGAACACTTATTCGCGCCGTGCAATGCATTAAATTGACCCAAAGACAAATTCTACTGCCGTGCTATAGGCGGGGTTAAAACCTGTGAACGTTGGGTGAACAAGGCGTTACCACACAGTCTATCTCGACAAGTTTGATTGCCGCGTATTTTCAATTGAATAAATGAAAGGAAATTTACATTATTATCGCGCGCGCCCTCTATAATGTAAGTTATTTGTACAGGGATAGAAAAAAACGGTTGCAATTGCGAAGAAGACTATTTTCAGTGGAAGGGTCGATTGCCTACAAACTAGCTCCACACGGAGGAGTAAGGCAATCTCCAACATTTTACGACTAAGCTTCCCAATGTTGAAAACCTTAGCTGTCAGCTTAAAAATGCTAAATCTGTTATTCACATCAACTAACATGCTATGCATGGCTCTTAATCCAGTTGTTTTGATGGGGTACTCAAGTAAGTTACCAAATTATCGGAATATTTTGACACTGTTTTCTTTTGATCATAAATATTGTCGTGCAGTTTAACTGCTGGCACTTTCCGGCCATTTCAGGTCAAGTGGAATTATGTTGGCATTGTTGCCTGCCATGTGCTGTCCTCCACTCCTTTGCTATCCCCTTCCTCTTGTACCTTCCCCTCCTTGACGTCACGCCTCGTGCAGGCAACCGCCGCGAAGTTTCGCTACCACTGCACATGCTCAAAGCTTCCGGCATGAGAAAAAATAATTGCCGGAATCATCTGCGCTCTCTGATTTTTTTCTTTCTTAATTTTGCTGCTCCGGTTCTTAACCCAATGGCCGAGCGACCAGAGATCTTGTCTTCTCCTTCCCTTGCCCCCACTTCACTTCCCGCTCCGTTGACATTTCAAAGTGCTCGCCAGAATGGGTCAACGTTGGTTACCGTTCTGGTGTGTGGTGCTTGTTCGCACAGCCTCCCTCCATCCTCTCGTAAAAGATGGACCGTCAGGAGCGTCCGTCCGGGCTAATCCACGCTCCTCGGAAGCGGAAAATGGAAGGTCGACGAGCACTCATCCACTTCTCTTGGCCGAGCGATGCTCGAATCTTCACTTATATTGGATTTCTCACCTCCTCATCCTCCTCCAATATCCACCCGCTTTTCATTTTTCTATCTTCTCCTCTCTATCTTCCATTCCATCTCCTGTCCACATTTCCTCGTCTGTATTCAACATTCTCTCACAAATCGATTGAGTTTGCCTAACCCCTCTTGCCTCTTCATTCAGCCACTCATGAGTGGCATCCGATCTTTCTTTATATCTCATATCTTCGTCTGTTTTCTCCGTATTTTTCTATCCTTTAATTTCTCACAAAAATCACAGCAACATCACATCCATAAAATAGGGGAGTAGATATCAATGAAATGGATGAAGTAATGTATCCAGGAATTACTATTACTTTAAATAAATAAATGTTTTTATTTCTCCAGTGCATTTAGACTTGGTAGCCCTTTCCTACATTGACGTTGTAATTTACAGTGCACAAATATCCATGTCCTGGAGGTGAAAAATTCACCCTAGTGGGACTCGATCCCGCGACCTTACGGTTGGCAGACGAGAACCCTCCACCACAGAAGCCGACGACCTTACGTGAGAGTAATATATTCGGAATATTTTCAGCAACTTATTGAGGACATTGCTATTCATTAAGCAGGAGAGTCAGAAGAATATCGAAAGAAAAAGTAAGGGAGAAGTGTTATCTCACTCTTGTTTTGCCACATTTAGGGCTACCCGCAAGGATCTTGGGTCCTCGTCAGAAATATTTAATCGACAAGGTTAATAAAAGCGAGTGAAAATCCACGTGATCTTATTAAGCATGCCTCTCGTGAACAATGTGTGACACAAATCTTATAATGACTGGGTTGGGAGCCGTTAGTAACTCGAAGGTTGCACGCTAGTTTAGATTTTATAGAAAACAAACTCTTAACTAAGGAATTTCAGGTTGAAGGTTTAAGAATTATTTCTTCTCGCATGCCATTAATGATCCCTTAAGAAATAGCGGTTCGCTAATCCGTCAGAGAATAACAAGAATTTCGTCCTTTTCCTCTTCTAATTCCTTCCCCTTTATCCTTCCGTTTTATGGCTTGTCTTATTCCCCTTTTCACGCGCCCTGTGGTGGCTCTCTGGGTGGTATGTTGATAGATGTAGATTATTAATTACCGTTCTGCTCCTGCGCTCCAAATATATAGTAACTAAATTTACTGCATTTTGAATTTATATTGCCTCATCCACTGGAATTTCATAATGAATGTATTTGCTAATCAGTGTTCTATATATCGTCAAACTACTATTTAGAAGAAATCATTCTATTTACTCACATAATTTTTAACAGTAGCTTCAAGTATGCCAGAAGTCAAGAGCTCTTTCCATTCCAGTTCATCTACGAGTCCATTATATTTTTATCTAAATAATTCTACCGATGCATTTGGAAGAATGGGAAGAAATGGCAGTGGAACATAAATGCGATAAAAGTGAAAAGCAGCCTCGTTAAATGCTGAAGTAACTGAGTCTCCATTAACGTTCAGACAGAAGTTCAAGTTGCGTTATGAATCAATAAGTACGTACGTAAAAGCTAGGTTTAGTGGCTGAGACCGTGGACATAGATTAAGGGGTAACTGCGGGGAGAACTCTCGGTTTACTGCCTTTACGACCGTTTTATGGATCATCGGTCACAGTATAGACTTAAACCCTTGTTTTACTGCGAATGAGTGTGTTATGTGTCTATGTAAAATATGTTATGATATAGTTGCCATTTGAGTAGTCGGAAGGCAAAATAAATGGTGAAGGTGCTATTTTATTTATGTTGTAAAAAAGTAGTATTGTAATTAGGGGATTAATGCTGTATGTAAATGTAATATTATGTAGCTGGCATATTATGTAGCTGGCTTAGATAGCTGGATTAGCTTACCTTAGTTAGATGCAGATGTAATATTATGTAGATGCTTTATGCAAACAATTTATGTAAATAAGCCATTAGTTTAAAAATTCGTAAAAGAAAATTTGGGAAAAATTATTACTTTGAAAATGTGCTCAGTGTAATGACGCTAAGCACTTTTTGGAATGATGGCTTTTAAATTCTGTAGTCATCAATTTGTGAAATATATGCTTTAGTTATTTAGTGGATACTCTTAGAGACCATTTACCATGCTGTATACCATACTGTTATAGTAGAAAGTAGAAACAAATCTGAAACTCCGCAGTAAATGTATTTCCGAATGAATTGCTAGAGAAGATGTTTTCATCCAGCATTCTTAACTTTTTTTCTTAACTTAATTCTTAAGTTCCCGCAAATTTTTCTGGAAAAATAATATGCATGCCAAAATCCTTTCATCTTGGTAAAAGGCATGGCATATATTTAGTTGGCTCTCTGCCATATTCAAAGCCTTGAGGTTGCTTTAAATGATAAATAGGGTTGATTTAACATCAGACATTTACACGCTACGAATTTTTTCGCATATTTTGTAATTTTATTATGGCAGAGAAAAATATTTGCAAAGATCCCCATGGGAATAGCGTGGCGTAATGTGTTGGGCTTTCGTTAATATGGCCATTTATGGTGGGTCCAGTTTTTTTGGTTATGTTTTAATTCCAACATAATACTTCATACCATACCATATTATATAATTTGATTGTAAAATATTAAAAGAATATTGGACAACTTTAGGCTAATGCAGAGTTTATTTCAATTATTTATAGTCTGCGTTCATTTGAGACAAGTCTTTGTTACAAATTCACCTTCTTGCATCGAAGCAAACAAATGGCTTTAAGTAAGCGATGGGTCTTCTTTTTTTTACTTCAATCTGGTTCAGAATCTCTCAAAATATTCACTTGATAATTACAATTAGAGAAAAAGTACATCCAAATAAAGAAATAGAAATCTGCTTTTACCGAAATACTTGTAGGAATAAAATTAAAAACCAATATGAGGAACGTGATTGCAGGAGTGGAGCAAAGTTTTGGGGGGGGGGGGAACTTTCAGAGTTACTCTTCCGGGGGGGGAGGTCTGGAATACCTCTCAGCAAAATTTTTTTTAATTTAACACCAAAGACTGCGTTTTTAAGATATTTTGAAATCTAAAAATAAAAAAATCACTTTTTTATTGTACCTTTTTTGTTAACATTTTTGACTAGTTTTGTATGGTACATCAAAAAAAGCGGTTAGTATAAAAAATAATTTCACATAAATACTTTCAAAGACATTTTAATTATAAGTTAGTAAATTAGTGACTAAACTAATATAATTGAAACCTTAACTATGGCAACAAACTATAGAAAAGAACGGTAAAATGTAATTAAACCATTTAAATGCAAATTGCACACCTTACTTAGGTCTACTCCACGATCGCATCACATAGTTATGCTTGTGTTGTGTTACAAATCACAAACACAACAAAAATATTAATATTTATGTTCTCTTTGCAAACATCGTGTAGAAAAAAAACAATATTAAAATGGAGCACTATTTTAAACCAATCTTGACTTCGCCAATCTTATACTAGTATAGGTCAAACAGCTAAAATTTAAAAACATATGCTAATAAAAGTTTTATCAATCAGTTATATTGTTTATCGTTAATTATAAAAACTTTATTTTGTTTCTAAAATAATGTTACTGTTACATTTGGAAACAGTAAGCGAAATATGAAACCGTGAACAAAATAACAAACGAAGCTTGAAAAAAGCTTACTTCATACAAACTGTACTTGAATTTAAAAAAAATCAAATACTCTTATAGTTTTGTTCATCAGATTTGGAAACTGAAAAATGTTTAGTTGTTTTACCTAATAATAAAAAAATTACACCCTTACGTTTTAGCCACTATCCCTCTGTTCTACATAATTAGACGATGAGTCTTGCACTTAGCAATATGATTAATGACATTTGCTGGTTCAATGTCAATGTCATGGTGGATATGTAGAAGTGCTAGTCGTCGTAGTGAAGAAAACGACCTCTCGGCACTGGCGTTGCTTGTAGGTAAAGTGCAAAGAACTTGAAGCAGAGAGTTAATTGTTGGGTAAACGTCTTTGTCACATACATTTAGAACCTCAATTGCTGACTTCGGAAAAGCCTTTCCTTTAACACTATCTAAAATGTTCCATTCTTGTTGCCATAATCCAATTTCTCCATTTAATCTCATTCTTAGTACCTTTCCATCACCATTCAACAAAGTAGAATACCTTTTTATGGGGCACTCGGTGGTTTCCATTAACTCCGTGTTTGACAAATTTCCAATGGACTCGGGTAATAACAAAGGCAGTTTGAAAGCATCCAAAACATCTTTAGAAAACCTTGTTTTGTAATCTGTGCATACACTTTCTAATAATGGAATGTACGAACTTATTCTAAAATAGTCGTCAGGATTTTGTGTGTCATAGTTTTGCCCTTTGGTTTGACGACCGCAAGTTCTTGGCATGTTAACTTCTACGTCAAGTGATTTTGCCATTCCATTGACTTTTGAGAAAATGTCCTTAAAGTGTGTTTCTGCTTCTGAGCATTTGCTCTCTAAATCAAGAATCAAGTCCCTTACAACTTGACCAACTTTAGCAAGGTCAAGGGATTCTCTTTGTAGCAGAGTACTTAAGGGAAGAGTGCGAGCTAAAATGTCACTTAGAACAGGCCTACTTTAAACTCTGAATCACACAAAGCCCCTACTTGTACTGATGATTTTCCTGCTGAGTTTTTATCTTTCCACTGCCTGATTTCGTCTAATGTATCTACTATTAACGGCAAGCTTGAAACGGACTGTTAAACTCCATCGTGTCTCTCAACCCTCCTGGTTTCACACAGCCGCTTGAGGTTTCTTCCAAGATGGGCATTGAGTGCTGTAACTCCTTTGGGAAAAGCAAAGGATGAAGTCACCTCCTCTTTGATCAAATACAGTTTTTTCAATTGTTGCCCCTTTTTCTGATTGGGAAATGCTAAAGTTAAGTGTATGGTTGTAACAAGGGGTCATTATAGCATTACTTGCTTATTTGTTAATTTATTTTACAGCTCCTATATCTGATAGCATAACTGAACATCCATCGGTGCCAATGCCAACACAACCTTCAAAGGGAAGTTGCAAAGACTTCAGCTCTCTGAGAACAATCTGGCCTAAACACTCTCCTGTCAATGATAATTCAACCTGGTTCCTGATGTCCTTGCTGGCTTTGGGTTTTGGAATTGATTAAATCATCAACCTCAAGAGTCTTCAGAATCCAAAAAATCTTCACTATTTTTTTTTAAATTCTTGATATCTTCAAAACCATCAACAAAAGACACAAAATCTTCTCTGATTTCAGCTCTTTGTCCAATGTGGACATACCTGAGAACCAAAGTCACTTGTTCTTTAAATGAGATATTAGGCGTTTCATCAAACACGATTGAGAACAATCTGGATTGTAAAATTCTTTGGACAATAGTTTCTGTAAATTCTAACCTACATCATTCAATTAAATCATTTTGAGTCGATTTGCTGATACTCGTTGCTCTACTAGAAGCAGTCTGCAAGTGTATTTCTAGTTCTTTGACGCCTGCATCAACTCTAAAACGGAGCAAAGCTCTGAAATTGCCATCATTATGCAATGGGCTTTTATCTGTAAGTTTCCCACCATCACGATGACCTCTGAAGGGGAAGTTTTGTCGGCCAAGCACAATGATCGTTTTGACTATTGGCAGTAATCTTGCTCTATTTTCTTGGGATTTCTTCAGCCGTTGCTCATTGACTTAGTTTACAACGCCCTCTTTAGGGTTGTAGAATGGTTTTTAAAAAAGCTGAGACAGCATTTTTATGGTATAGTGAATTTTTGTGTTTTCTTGGCCACCTTCTACTCCCATGAGATTTTTAAAGTTTGTTAGAGGCGCGTTGGTTACCGATTAAGCCGAAGTTCCAACCGCCGCCACTAACATTTTGGTTAGGCGCGGCTGACACGGTTGATACCGGAAAAGGAAGTAAGAAAAGAAGGACGATACGATTTAAACGCCAAAATGGATCACGGAAAGGCTTTTTCAGTAGATGAGGAAATTTTTCTGGATTTATATAATGATCCGGACTTGCAAGATAGTTTGATGAAGTTTTGTGCTATTCATTTCAATTGCTATATTCGGGTCAATATAACTTAGCGGAATTTAACATAGTATATATGTATTTGTCTATTTTAGCAAATATTGTGGAGCACGTCCTTCCCAATAATCATCAGCAAGTCATTGGAAGAAGAATATTATTATGATTCGCATTAGAATTATTGTTTTGGAAGATGTCGTATTTTGTCTGTTTTGATTGATTGGGATGTATTAGTCGAGAGAACTCGTCAGGGGCTTAGCGCTCCTCTTTTTTATGGCACAACAAAACATTTTTAATGTGTAAATCAAGTGTTTTTCCCTTATTACACTTAAATGACGTTTCAATTTCTTCCTCTCACGTGCATTACTAACTTTTTGAGGTGTGCATGTTACCAAAAATTATTTATTTAAATTGAAGTAATTGTTTTTTATGGGGGCCGATTACTACTTCTCTATGGTATGGGCTTATCACATAGGATTCTATTCAATCATGGTGTTTGAAACAGAATGGTCATAATTAAATTTACTTTTTTAGAAGTTTGATATTCAACTACGCAAAATTCCTAAAGGCGTTGAAGCAGTTTTCTCAATGTTGTGCTTTGCTACATCAGGCTGAAGAACGTATTGGAGTGCTGTAGTACAGCAGCACAAAATTCTTCTGCCATCATCAATAGCGTCGCTGCTGCTTCATAAGGATGGTCCTTCTATTTCTCAATGTAACTTAAAGCTGGTGAAAAGCCAAAGCCTATACGATTAAAGCCTCCATTTTCTGATACATAATTCATCTAATCAACTCTGCAAATCTGTGTAATAAGAAATTACTGTATGCTGGATGCTTCAACAGATAAATAATTACGTAATCGAGCTTATCAGTACTTCAAAACAATTAAACAGCATAACCAATAAAACCCCCAACGTCGTTTCGACTTCCTTCAAAATATCGCTATTCGTTAGTCAATTGTTTATTTCATAATTCAGCGCAGGATTAATAGTAATAATAATATTTATTCTTCCATACATATGTTCATACAAGTATTATTTCCATTCAAGGAAGTAAGGTAGCATGTAAGGTAATAAGCCTGTAATTAGGCTAACTTCAAATTTTACAACGGAAATGAAAAGACATAGAACCAATATTAATAATTACATAACGTAAAACATTGAAAGGGATTTAGAGCGTAAAAATAAATTCACAACAGTAGTGACTGTAAAATATGAGTTACAACATAGAATGTACAACACATATTAATTGAAGCATAATATACACAATATACAGACCCTTTAAAATAACGTTTCAATATTATCAAATGTTACTATCCATTTTTTAATCAACCTATGTATTTACATAATAAACAAGTAGTTTCTTTAACTGTATTAGGCAGGTTGTTTTACAATTTTGGTCCCATATACAAGAAACTCCTTTTGTACAGAGTTAAATTAGGTTTAGGCATAGGGATACAGAAAAATCTACGAAAATTAATCAACTTATTGCTCCCATATAGTTTTGGGCTGTATCCATTAAGTAAAAAGAACATTTTTAACACTTTGTAACAATACATATATCTCAGCGGGAGTATTTTTAGTTCAATAAATAGAGGACGGGAGTGTTCATAACGTTAAGTAATGTTAGTCTTACTATTCTTTTCTGCACGAAGTAGGCTGATTTAATAGTGTTATAATAAACTCCGACCCAACAGGTAAGCCCGTAATCCAACTTGGAGTGTACCAAGGCATAGTAAATCATTTTTCGGACAGAAAGGGTACATTTATTACGAATGAAATAAAATTTGGTGAGACTACACTTTAAAACAGCGCTTACATTTCCAATTTGCTTATCCCATTTCAGGCGACAATCTAATGTTACTCCCAAATATGTCACTTCTTTTCCATGACTGGGAAATTACACGGATGCGTTGAACAGTCTAAGGTGTGATACAATGTGATAATTTGACATCAAGATTATAACAGTCACAAACGTCAACATACATTGTGTTTTTCTTTCATTTAATTCTAAGCCATTATGATGAAACCAGTGTCGTAGACAGGATAAGTCATGCTGCATTGCATTATCAACTCCATTCCATGTAGAATTTACCTAATTTAAAGCCACATCATCTGCGAAAGTTGTTACCTTGCCATTTAATTCAAAGCTACATAAATCATTAATGTAAATTAAGAAAAGACTAGGGCCCAATAAATAAAGGTACAGAACCCTGAGGTACACCAGTGTCAATGCTGCTAAAGGAACTGGAGGAGTTTTTACCTTCAGATACTGTGAACGATTAGCTAAGTAGCTCCGAAACCACGCCTCTCACGCCAGCCATTTCTAATTTCTGTAACATTATTTTGTAGTCTAAGGAATCGAAGGCTTTTTTAATGTCAATAAAAATAATCCCGACTCGCTTCTTGGCATTGACACCTTCGTAGACATCGGTTATATATTTAATTAATGCATATTCGGTGCTTTTACCACTTAAAAAGCCAAACTGATTTTCACTATAGAATTTTTTATTTATGGAGATAGCAAAGGAGTCTGTTTTTATCAACTTCTCAATTATTTTAGACAGTATGGACAGTAGTGAAATACGCCTGTAGTTTTCAATACTGAGCCGTTCTCCTTTTTTGAATATTGGAATGACTACAGCTTTTTTCAATGGATTTGGAAATTCACCTGTCTCGAAGCTTTTATTACAGACATGAGCAAATACGGGTGCTATATTTGTAATTACACTTTTCAATGAGCGACAGTCTATTTCATCTACCCCTGGAGTTTTAACTAGAGAAAGGGAATTTACTACCGTAGTTATTTCATAAACTGCCACTGGTTCAATAAAGAAAGAGTTCAACACATTAGTATATGAACTAGGGTTTTCGAAGTGTAAGTTGTTACGATTATCGTGGAATGATTGCGCAGTATCAAAAACACTCATAAAATATTTATTAAATTCATCTGCTAGAGCAGAGGGATCATTTACTATTTCTCCGTCAATCTGTAGCTCCAGGTCTTGTTTGACAGCTTTTTCTTCTCCAGTTAATTCTTTGAACAATTTCCATGTTTCTCTTATATTTGAATTGATAATTGGAACTTGTTCACGTAATACTGATTAAAAGCTATCCTGGTTTCCTTTTGCAATTTATTTCTAAATTTAAGGAAATGTTTCCTCAGACTGTCATTATTAGGGTTGCATTTGGTCTTATTAAATAGAAGTTCTTTCCTTTTAGCTTTTTTAACTAGTTCCTGGTTCATCCATGGTTTTAATTTCGGTGAACGGTTAGCATCAGTTTTCACGAAGTACCTGGATGAGTCAATGCAACGCTGAATTACATCAATAAACATGTAACTCGCTTAAGAAGTGATATCTTCTGCTAATATGGGTGACAGTTTGTATTATTAATCAACTCTTTTAACTTACGCTGATCAATCGTAAGTTGTGACAACGCTTTTGTTTACTGATATCAGAATTTATGACCAGATTTTTACGGTCTATTTTTAACACTGTCATTGAGTGGTCAGTTATGGCCATACGCATTACGTTTCTTAGGCAAGCATATATTTATGCGAATTTATAAGTCTAACATAAATATGGTCAATACAGGTGGATGCCGTTTTAGTTATGCGCGTTTGTTCAACAATTAGGCCCTGCAACCCATATTGCACATAAGATTACTATAAGAGTCCGAATCTCGATTTGAGACAAGAATATTTATGTTCATGTCTCCAACTACTACTAAGTTACCTATTACACTTTTGAAAATTGGTTCTATGTCACTTACAAATGTCGATACAGGGAAATTAAGGTATCTATATAAACTCAAAACATTAATTTTTATAACGCTAAATTTTATAGTTAACGATAAACAGTCTGAAGTAGTGAAATCAATAGTGCAATCTGAGCATATTTTATCTTCTTCGTTAAATACAATTATACCTTTCGAACGAGCGATATTATTACATTTAACAAATGATTTATACCCTGGAATGGTGAACAGGTTAGCTTCAAAATCATGAATCCACGTTTCAGTTAGAATAATGACATTAGGTACAAAAGTCAGGGTATTTAAATGTAACAGAAAAACGTCAAAATTGCTCCTCAAACTACGGATATTTTGCTGAATTATAATTATATTTTCAGGTTCATCTAATGTGATAATATTTGGTATTTTAATTAAGACAGAAGAAACATTATAGCTTACTGATATCGTCCATGCATAAAACCAGTTTCGCAGGTTGTTTTTCTGCCTTTCTTAGATATATTTTTCTTCCTCGTATCCATAATAAATCGTATTTTTTATTCGTCTTTGCCTCCCTTGCTGCACTAAAGAGTCTTCTCCGGCCACGGCAAAGTGACTCATTGATATATATACAATTTTAGAATCCTAAAATGCCGATCCCAACTAAAAATATTGTATACATTTAATTCCTCACTCTATACAGAGAAGAGTTTTATGAAAACAGTTGAATAAAATGTGAGATATGAATTGTTCAAGAGAAAATATGGGTCTTAATTTATTGGTACCAAATTACAAGTGAAAACGAAACAGTATCAATGTTAATTTAACAAATTGATAACAATTTTGTTATAAATTATAGAGATCTACTATTTATACAACATGTCATCACATCCTCTGCAAATAATTGCAGTGTGTGCCTTACAAATTATCTCACCACAGTCATTGCACATTTGCGAATATTTGTTGTCATTCGTACTCGGGCACAAGTGACATATTTTCCTTTTTTTGGATACATTTTTATCTACATGATTTTGGTTGACCTTAGTCGTTTCAACACCATGTTTATGCAAAAATAAATGAATTTTTTGTCTTAACAGACGCGGCAATTTGCGATTGTTTGCACGACCTAGTATAATAGGCATGACTAGACTATGGCCTAAGGTTTTCAAAAAAATCCTCCTCCTAAGATTGCCGTCAGTGCTAGTTTTGAAAATTATGTACGAATTAACGGCAGTAACATGCAAAAGATGATAGAATACAGCCAACGGCCACCTTCATGTTTTCCTTCCCACGTCATAAATAGAGCAAAGCTGATCACTGGAATCGACTCCTCCTTTAGTCAAATTATAAAAAGTTACAACTTCAGGCTTTTGCCTGTCACCGGTATCCTGGTCAATTTTTTTGTCATTATGCATTGTTGAGATCAATATCACAGCCTTCGACCGCTTGGGCACGTAAGAAACTATCGTTATATCTTTTGTGAAGCCGAATATGCTTGAACTAACTTCTCTTTTCCTAGAAGGTAGAAATTCTGGAGGTATTTCTGGTTTGTTCTTGCGTATAGTCCCTACCAAGGTCAATTTATTCTTCGCTAGCAAAGTTTTGGCCAGGGGAACACTCGTGTACCAATTGTCCATGGTAATATATCTGCAACTACCCTTCATTGGAGTCATAAGGCGCAGTACTACATCATGAGGCTTATTTGATAGATGATAAGGGTCTTCAGGTTGAGTACCAGCATATACTTCAAGCTTTAGGACATACAATGACCTCGCATCGACCAACGCAAATATTTTCATACCATACCTTTTCGGCTTGTTCGGCAAGTATTGGCGAAAAGCACATCGTCCCCTAAATGACACAATTTGTTCGTCAATTGTTAAGTACTCTGATGGAGTATCTGCTTCTAAATATTTAACTCCAAGTATAGTGATCAGCTGACGCACTGGGGCTAAACTGTCTGTTTTCTTTCTTACTTCCCGATCATTGACATCATCGAAACGTAAGCAGCGAAGCAAAAATAAAAATCGGTTGCATGACATTGTAACTGAGAAAACTGGTGGACCATCCTTGTCCCATAAGTCTCTAAAATTCAAATGTCCTGCCCTATAGACGCCACTCAAAAACAGTAGCCCCACTAATGCCTTCATTTCTTTTTCATCAGTATCCAAAGCGTCACGATATCTCACAAAATTTGCCCTCACATTTGAAATATACAAATTGGTATATTTCTCTAAAGTTGCAAACAACTCCTTATTTAAAAAGTAAAAAAATGCATCCTCTTCTGTTTTTGCACTTCTAGCCTCTCCGCGTACTCCCGGAAGATGAGAAATAATGTTGTGTTTTCTTGTTCTTCCAATACTGTTTACGGGCTCAGACCTCCACTTCATTGTTTTATCCCTGCCCACAAATGTGTCCACTACTTCACCTGATTTCAGTTCCTCATCATCAGAAGACTCTGAAAGGAGAGAATCCGAATCATGTTCACTCTCTTGGACTATATCCTCTTCATCTTCAGTATTTCCGCCATTACTTTCTTCCTCCTCCCTCACCAACTCTGCAAGTATTTCACTGTTATTTATGAATTTGTTTGGCATGTTGTTCTAGTGTAAAGAGAAATGACAAAATATTACTAATGCAGATAAATAAATATTTCATAGTTTTCATTAAATTCAAGTGCTGAGTGCATAGTTGTATGACTTACATGCGTGAACGAGAGGAATTGCAATCCCTTATCTTGATGTGAATAAAACTCCAAAGCCGGATAATGAAGTTCCCGGAGAATGGAACACTTGGTATCTGCGATTGCTAAGGAAGAACCTCTCACTGCAGTGTCCAAATGCAAAATGAGGAATGATATCGTCTTTGACGCTGTCACTCTCGTAAGAATACATCGTAACATAACCACTCTCGTCAGGTCAAAAGTGATTACAAATTAGGAACACTAACGCTCGCGTCGGGTCAAAATGCTTACAAATTTCGAACGCCAACACTCGCCTCGGGTCAAAAGGCTAGCTATCAATTCACTAACTGTGTAAACTGTAGTAAAATATGTTCAGACAAATCAATACAATGTAGTAAGAGATTACGTTCAGAAATTATTTCAAATGACTCTGAGAAAATGAAAATATTTCGTGTAAAAGAAAAGGTATGGGTCAAATTGACCCGACGCGAGTAACAAAGGGTTAAATGCCTGGTGGGGAAGTTCCTATTGACCCTCCGCTTTGCCAGTATGTCCTCTTTGGTGCGTTGAGAAACAAACCACACGTGAATTCCTCCAGGTTTGTCATTTGACTTAGGGTTATACCTATAACAATAATCAATAGCTTAGTCTTTTATCTCCACTCCTAGCTCAGCTCCAATTTTACATACGACTTGGGAAAGGTTTTCCTGTTCACTATGTATTTCCACGCTGTTATCTATAGCACTTTGTTCTAACTCATCACAACGGTTTAGAGCGTCGTTCACGCGTTTTTGTAGCTGAGCATTTTCATTCTGAAGAGCAGAAATTTGCTCGTAACACCGATCTAACCTTTTCCCCTGCGCTTCAATAATTTGAGCACTATCGTTTTGCCTCTCATATAATTTATTTATGGAACCTCCTAGATTATTTTCTGTGGCCTTCAACTCATTCTTAATTTCATTAACTAAGGCATACACATCCTCTAGGGATGTGCTACCTTCACAACGATCACTATAGTAGACACCGGATCACCATCACCAAGAAGAATTTGCCGGTGGACACTCTGGAAATCACTGCACTTCCGCCACTGCCCACTTGCCTTAGTGCCCGCAATGTCCTCCTTAGCCAGTGATTGTTTCAGGCAATTGCCATGAAAACAATTTCGGCACTTGTCACAGGCAAGGAAAACGGGGTTACTGGTGGTTTTTTTTTACACACGGAGCAGTTACTCATCGTAGAATAATTCTTCTCGCTTGGCGAGGGGGGGGGGAGCAGTAATCGCATGCAGCAACGATCGTCTTTAACTTGCAGATAACTCGGGTATTAAAGTCACTGGATTAACGCACTCACTCTGTATAACATTTTCACCAGCTTGAAAGTCACTGTGGTTGAATGGCTCATTTCCAACAAACCATTCCAAAGAGTGAACTGACGGACGAGAACAGTAGGAGCGTCCGTACACGACGAGAGCCAAACAAAGACTGTTGGTACGATTGGCTGGTTGGACTGTTGGTACGATTGCGATTGGTAGTGTGAATGCACGCAGGGTCCCTACCTCGGTAAGTACCGCGGTAGTGTGAACGGGGCATAACGTTTATCGCATAGCGTTAGCGTACAGACAGACAGCGAACAACGCGGAGTCCGCAGAAAGAAGTGTTGTAATAGGTGGGGGTAAGAGCAGAAGGGAGAAAGAAAACGAAAGTGAGATAGCGATTGTGATGACAAGGAGAAAATACAAGAACGAAAGACAGAAATACTCGAGAGTCCGCGGAGTCTGATATCGCGTCAGTGAACCCGCCAAGTCTTTACGGCACAAAAATAGCATGCATTATGGTATTAGGCTGCTAATATTTTAGCCGTGCTACGGTCAACGGAAAACACCTCTGGCGATTTGAGCGATATAACTTCGTTCGGAATACGCTAAAAACTGCTATGTCTAAAATGAGCTGTTTTACTTACCATGCTTATTTTGTGAATATTCAAGTCCAAAACACATGGTACTATGAGAAGTGAGAAGAACAGACACGACGAAACACTGAACTGAATAGAACTGAAGTGAACAACATGTAAACAACGCGACTCAATCCTAATGTCAAGATTGTAAGACACACTGGCACTGACACAGGTAACAAACACAGTGACACAAGACTAAACTGGAAAGAAGAAGGCAGCGTTTATACAATATTTTTATGTAAAACTATAAATGTGGATGGGTAACCCATCCACAGAGAGCCTGGTGTAACATTATCACCGTGATGACAACGACACCTCCCAGCCCACTTACGCACAATCTCTTCCTCTCGTCCCCCCTGTCCCACTCCATTGACTCAACACCTGCTACACTGTTAGTCTTCTCATTCATTGACAAGCAGTCATTATATTGCAGTAATCTAGACCCCTCCCAGCGGTCCTCCTCCCTTTCCTTCCTTTGAACTCATTGACAACCGGCCACTAATTTGTAGCGATCCAGACCCCTCCAAGCTTTCCCACCCACATACCATTCCTCCCCCTCCTGACACTCAATGTTACCCGGTTTCTCTAATGGATTGGGAGGAACGTTCCCCTAGTTCCCCCCCCTCCCCCGTGGATCTGCGCCTGCGTGATTGACACATACCTATACCTATCTACTTATTTAATGGTATTTATGGGGCATTATTAAATACTTTTTTCAGTGTATTAGCTTAAAACGTTTTGTTGTTTTTTGTTTGTTTATAATGCGGAAGATTCAAATGGCAAATAAAGCAAAAAGATTCGCGTTCTCGCGTTAGTCGTTATAGATTTAGAGGAAGTAGTTTTAGAGTAGTCGAATGTCCTATCCGTAGTTAAATACCCTTGAGTAACAATGGGTAGCTAAAAGGTAGCTATGGGAATATTAAATATATGTACTAAATGCTACCCTTTCAATCTCTCCTACCTATCCCAGAATATTTTGGGATCCCTAGTCGCATGTCTCATCCTGGTGGAAGATTACTGCCAACTCTAATTTCTTACGAGTCTTTTAATAATAAAGAAATATTTACCATCCTAAAAACAAATTCTGCTACTATTACTCTCTAAGATATGAAGAAGTTAAAACAAAAATAATCGCCTTCCGTGTGACGGTGTGCATTTTCTCGTCAACCAACAGGAATTTTGCCATCGACGCACACCCATGGCATCCTTTATTTTTAAGTTTTTTTACGCTGGTTTTTTTTCACACTTTTTTTTACCTTTCGAAACCTGCGCTGATTAACGACCCTCCTGCTTGAATCTTCCCCTCTGTCGTGTGAGCGTATTTATTTATTTTTGAATCTTTTTTTTTTTTTTGCTTTTTGCGGTTTTGCAATCGCTGTCACTTTTTCCAATTATTAGTATTGTCGTTCGCCGTCCAGATGTATTCACGAAGTCAATTCCCGCGTTGGTTTATTGTTTTATATTTCCCTCACCTCTCCGCTCTCGTATAAAAAAATAATCCATTCGACTGAATTAGGAGCTATTTTGCGCGATTTCGAGGCGAGTGAAAATCGAGGTCACATTATGCTAATGGAGGTTTATAGCCCCGAAAATGGTTTATTTTCCCGGTCTGTGCGCTAATGAATACTACCCGGCGGAATCGGAATTGGTGTTCAGGGAATTCAAGATGGCTACCGAGCGTAATTCACAATGCCGCGGCACCATCTGCCGTTCGGGATGAGGAAGGCGAGACCTTAGAATGGAGCGGTCTCTCCGTCTTAAGATCTTAATACTGTTTATTTATACATTTCCACACTTATTACCATTCTTTCAGATGACAATTCACTAGCAGAATATTTTTTGGGCTTATTGTTTGCTTAAGGAAGTCTGGACGGGTAAAAAAATTACGCACCCTAATAAAATAGTAGTAAATATAAATAATAAAAAATGACAATTTTGTAAATATCAAACATTTTGTGAATAAATATTGTATGGTTTAAGGTCAGCCACCTAAAACTAAATGCAATGACTCCTATATCCTATACTAATGCAAGGAGTAGCTTAGTAAAATTGCATCGGCACGTAAAATTTGTAAAAAAGTAGGAATTTTTAATAAATATTTGTATCATACCAGCCCTGTAATATTTTATTAATGTTATTATGTTGCTACTGTTTTAATATCCCCCTCCGAGTCCCCGGCAAACATCTGGCTTCATTGCCGTCTTAATGGCCGGAGACTTAGGAGGGGTTGGGCATTTATAAGTCCATTCCACAGGGATAGATGTTTGCCCCGCAGAGAGATATCTCTCTGCGTAGTTGATCCTTCATCATAGTTTAGAGTGCTTAAAAACCGCGATCGGAGTTCATTGACGGCCTGACCAGCTTCCTTCCTCCTTGGTATAAAATCCGACAATGAAGCTTTTCTCAACTCAGGCGGTGGAGAGGCTGCCTGCGACGGGCAGCGTGGTCTGGCCGGAAGTGTATTCCTCTAAACTGGCGGTTGGTGAAGTGTTTCTGTTTTTCGCAGGTCGTTGGCATAATCGCGCAGGTTCTGATGGGGTAGTTGGCTATGTTCTGGATGTATCTCACACCACAAAGAGTGCACCCTTGCCAAATACACCTCTGTGATCGGGCTCGCTGGCAGCATGGCATGCAAGGAGGTCGCCCCGTAGGGCTTCCGTCCACTGCATACGTGCTCACTTCTTATGTTCCTTCGCTGCCACACCCAAGACGGCTAGAGCCCTATCCGAGAGGTGCCGGTGGTGAGTGGCATTTTTGGATTTTGTATTCGGAACCAGTAATACTGCGTGTTGCGTGGTTAGCTTCTCACGAGGTCCACCATTATCCGGCAAAAACCGTTACCAGGTATGCCACAAGGAGGCTGTTGGTCCGCTTTAGTACCCTTATTATTAGTATTAATATTAATGCATTGTTAAAAGTTGGCATTAGGGAGCGTGGTGGCCTAGTGGGTAGAGCGCTTGGCTACTGATCGAAGGGTCCCGGGTTCAAATCCGGGTGAAGCCCCCGAATAAAAATCCTCGGAGTACGAGGTGGCCAGGGGAAAGAAACTGGCCCCCCTACCCTGAATGTGTGAAATTCACAAGCACTGAACACTGAGTGAATGATATATGACAAAAGAATACGAGTCTTGATAGGAGATTTTTAGGACGTGGGTTAAGAGAAGGATGGAGAGGGAGATGAATGAAGAGATGTAATGTATGGTGGAGGAAGAGAGGAGGTTGATCGGGGAGGTTTGAAGGGGCAGAGGAAATGTTTGGAAAATTAATGAGATTTAATGGTGATATTTTTGGACTATAGCGGAAGAGTTAGAAGCAGAATGGAAATTGGGGTCGCTGTTAAGTAGAGCTGGATATACGAAGAGTATAGGATTGAGATAATGTAGGAAAAATGTTGTGATTTTTGGCAATTGGATTAGTACGGACCTATCATTTAGAGGGTGTCATGTAGGTGAGAACTGTACTCGATCCTGCCAAATGTTGATAGTGAATGAGCCAGAAAAGTTTCCGACTATTTACTTCTAGAAAAAAGTAGTCAAAACCGGGATGGGTACGTAAACTTTACGACGATGTTTTTTCACGTACCAACCGTTATAACGTAGATCAATGCTTAATATTCCTTTGGATGCTATCAATCTAAAAATATATTTTTTGCTTGTATTTTATAAATTAAGAGAAAATAAACTCTTGAGAAATCCTTTAGATACCTGATTTAAATTATTCGATGTAATTAACTCTGTAATATGTGGAATTATATTGGAATGATTTTTCATAAATGTCTGAGTTAGTTTGAAATTTAAGTCTCCTAAGGAATTGTAAGATACACTAGTTGCTTAAAGCCATGTTTGCTTGCTGTATTCGAGGTTTTGCACAATAATCATCTCAACCATATATTTCCTCGTACTTTATAGATTCAAACTGGAATATTTGTAGATAAAGTAATTAATTATATTGAATGCTTAAAATTTGTAGTTTGACGTGAACAATATTTGTTCATCTGGATCCTTACGTGAATTTTCTTTGAAGAGTACTTACTACGATGTGATTATCTATCCTAATGTGATTGAATAGAGTACACCCACTCACTCAGTGATACAACCCGATGGTTGGTTTGGATAGTTGAGGGTAGAGCTCATCCAATACTAAGCATTCAGGGTAGGGAGGCCAGTTCCTTTCCCTGGGCCACCTCGCACTTCGAGGAATTTTTTTTTGTTCAGGGGCGTCCAAAGGCTTTACCTGGATTTGAACCCGGAACCCTTTGATCAGCAGTTGGCGTTTTCCTGTCAGTAAACAAGTAGCCAAGCGCTCTACCCAATAGGCCACCACGCTCCCAGAGTACACACGGTAACCTTTAAATGGGAGAGGAGCACTCCAAATCCATGTATATAAAAGTATCTTTAATTTCCGTTTTTACTATATTCCACCTGTCACAGCTCTCAATCGTCTCTTAATCTCACAAATATCTTCAGCTCTAGGTGCCACCCTCTTTAACTATCCGTGCTACATTCTATAAGTCATAAAAAGCCAATGGGCATAAACGCCTTTGGTACGTAATTTTATGAGTACTTTTATTCACTGCCTAAAAGCTAGCGTTATCCGTTGTTGGCATTATTAAACGAATTTTATGGAGGTGAAGAGTACTCAATTTCGAAGGTTGAGAGATTACCTACTGTCGTGTTCTCTCGCGCGCCAACTTAAACTGTATTTTTCGAGGAATTTTAGGAGCTCTATGGTCACTGGATTTGCGAATCCTCAATATGGAGGGCTTTGAATTTCGGTGATTCTCGACCACCGGTAAGTAATTTCCCATACTGTCGCGGTTGAATGAAGTACTCTTTCATCATTAATTCAGATAGAGTGGTGGCTTGTTTTAGTCCCTGCGTTCATTTTTATTATTGTACTTTAAGTACAGTACTCATAAGCGAATGAATGAACTTAAATCTAGCCCTGAGTGAGAATTAACGAACTCGGATCCGGTTGAATTATCTCTGGTTAAATATTTTCGTGGTGTAAAATCCACGTCAAAACTCACGTTAGCTAAACAACAGTCTGATTTAATATACAAAACCCGAACCCGTAGTAATCATCAAGCTAGAAAAGAAGCTTCATCATCATATGTGAACGTTAAGTAGACATTAAAACACCAAGCCTTGGTTTTAGATATTTTGGAGTGCTGATTTTAACTGCCTAAAAGTTGGCGTTTTCAGTTGCTCGGATGCTGAAATGCGGAGACATTTAAGAGAGTGCTTGGCATCGTATTTAAGAGGACATTATTTCGTCCACTTCTGCTCAAACGCAAAATGCCTATTTCGGTGAACGTTGAGACCTGCACACTTGCTTTTTTCATAAATCCTGAGGGCCTCTGATATCCTCGCTGGCTCAACTTATGTGTACACATATTACTATACCGTCGCAATCGGTTCAAACTGAAGTACTTTTACGCCATTGATTGGTAGAGAAAGGTGGTGCATGGTGCTTTATAGTCCTATGTCGGTTATTTGTAACAAATGATAACTTGTAAATTACTATAATCAGCTTGATAATAGCACTTACACAAACCTAATAATATTTGCCCTGGCACGGTTAAAATCAGCCCTTCCTATAGGAAGTTAAAAGGGATATCTTCTTTAACCAACTAATAGTTACAAAACCACCCATAAAACGCACTGGTGATTTTTAGTCTTGCAGTTGGTTTATCAGCTCAAGATTATTCCTCTTGATATGCAATATGTGAAATAGTACTTTGAATGAGACTTGATTTGATGGGAATTTGTGCCTCTTCGTGCCCTTATTTGGGCTAGGCATGTGTGTGTCCCTTCCAGGTCTTTTTCGATATTTTAGCGTTTCATCAAGTGTATACAAGATATATCTGCCTGCCTAAAATGAGAGGTACCTAAAACGTCTGTCATATTGCTAAAATTACTATCGGCTCGTCACCACAAACTCATTAACTACCCGACTGCGTTAACCAATCCCGGCAATATAAACAACGCGCTTGTATTGATATTTTAGGAGTTTGAAAGTTTTATCGCTTTAAGTAAGCATTATCCGTTGTACACATTTGGAATGAAGTGTAGACGAGATGCAAGACTAGATGTAGAGCGAAGAGGAGCTGAAAGAAAGAAATGAATTTAGATCGTAATTGTTATCATTGTTTAGGGCTCACAATCAGTATCACGTCCACATGAGCTAAAGCTAAACATATGCACCTATGTGGTGTAAGTGTGGGAGCTCTACCGTTTATCTATTCGTTGATGTTTTATGTAGAAGTTATAGTTTTATGTATATATTTTAGTCTATGCGTTCGCTCAAAATCTTTAAATTATCGCACATATAATGGAAGAGTCAGTACTTCAATTGAGAAGTAAACTTTTGTGTATTTTTGCCTTACTTGTGGTTTTGTATGTCAAATTCAGGTATCTTTAGGTTCCATCATTCGTTTTTAATCGACCTGTAAGAACTAGCCTCCTTGACACAATGTCATAAACACATTTAACCCAAATGCGGCTCCCTTTAAACATCATTGTAATATTCATCCAGGAAACATCGAAGTACATATACTTGTGGGAAGATTTTATGTTTTCTTTTCTGCTTTATAGTTGACATTGTCCATATTTCTGATTCTAATGGCATGTAAATAAATCGAAGTGCTTTTATATCGAATTTGGAGATGGTATTATCTACTCTTTTCAAACTTGAAATTAGTGTTAAATGGAATGTATGGATATCCATGGCTGCTCATTAGTAAATACTCAACATTGACGACTTAGAATTGCAATGCTGGTTTAACAGCTTTCGTACAATATCTTAGTAGGCTTGAAATGAAGTAAAACTAAGCCATAAAATCGGGAAGGAAGTTTGCTCAAGCGTTTATTTTTCACATTGATATGACTGCTTATATTTCTGGACTAAAGGAAATTGCAAACTCTAGCTACCAAACCAACTCTAATGGCACGAACACCCACAGGTTTTGGCTCTATCCTCTTGTTACTACCCTTCAGTTTTCATCCATCAACAGCCGATGAGCTGTTACTCGTTATAAGGTTCTAGGACTTTCCTAGGATGGTTAACCGTTTTCTTCTAGGAAAGGGCGAGCCGCCTGTTTATTAACTGGAACTATTCCTGTTCTTGGGAGGTGTGTTTCTAGCTTGGGAGTTGTCTTTTCATCTTATTGGTGGTCTATTAATTGTTCTCTTGCGATGGGCGATGTTATCTTTATCACTTTCTAAATATTAAAGAATAAAATGATAAGGACTTTTAAGGTGATTATTTATCACATGTTGGGAGGTTACTTGCGTGTGATGCACGCTCGATTGTTTGATTGCTCTATGATTTTTGGTGCTTTAATTTTTAATGCATTAACAGTTAACTGCCCGAGTGAGTTTTGATCACTCTAGTACCCGGGTAGTGAGAACCTAGTGAGATTCTTCACTGGAAAACGCGTGTGGACGGAAATCTCTCCCTATTGCAGCCCGAAGGTGATATTACTCTGATGGACGGACGGAGACTATAACAGTATGGTTTCATCAATTTTAAGCCGGAAGTAAAAACCAGTTACTCCTTGCCTATCATGTTTCTGTAATAACCTTCCGCATTGTGTTTTATCTGTGATAATGGAATTTATATCATTCCGAATTATTGACAAGGGTTAACTGGTTTTGATTCCAATGAGTGTTGAAGCTCCATCGATAAAACCATATTGTTGTATCTCTTGATGAGCGGAACACCGGAAATCACAACAAAAAGTGTGTGTGCATAGAACCAATATGGAAACTTAAGGTCTAAACTTAAAGTAAACCGAAGTATTAATTTTCAGTGAAATGTAGGATTGGAGAGTTATTTGGTGGATGTAGAGGAAAATAGAAAATATTAATGAATATTTAGGAGCTCTACCGTTGCGTCGCTTCGTTCATGATACCTCAATATTCGAGGGCATTGAATTGTCGGTGCTGGCTCGAATGAGGGGCAAAATAACTCTTATGCAGTCGTCGTTGGCTCAAACTGAAGTACCAATACGCAATCAATTGGGACTGTATGTCACCGCGTAGTGTTTTGTGGTTTGAGGCATTTGTTCATTAGCTTTAGAGGACATCGCTTGAAGAACGATTTTTAATTCTGAAACTTACATTTGACTGCCTAAAGTTGAAATAAAATCTATGTTTATTTTTTTATGTAACCCTGAGGGATTGAACGATGCTTAATACCGACTATTGATATAATACCGTCGCGTTTACGCATGCGCATTTTAGAATGGATATTTCGTGGAATTTATGGACCACAATGGTCGCCTCATTCGGGATACCTCCATATTGTGGGTTTTCGAGTATTTCTGCTGGCTCAAAAACGAGGTCAACACATACGGTTTTCGCCGTAGTTAGCTTGAATTAAATCGCTATTGCGCCATTTTGGGACGGTATAGTGATTTGAAGTGACTTTTAGTTTTTTAGCGATTGTATGTATAGCACTTTGTTAATTTTTGACCTAAAACATAACTCTACTATTGGCCGCTTCCCCTTGTAGCTACCTTTTAACTTTCGTTTGAATGTAACGCCAATATATTACCTACTAATACAATAATTCTCTTCATGTGAGATCTAAAGCGTTAAAATTGTTCTGCCTAAAGCTTTATAACCATTGGTCTTGCATATTTGGAATATAATCCATAAGTATTGGAGAGTTCTTATGTATGTTTAAAAGTTAGTTGTGAGATTTATCGAACAAAAAACACTTGGAATAAGATTTTGGAGGTGCTTTACTCAAATTTTGGAGGTGCGGTCACACTAACACTAGCACGGATTTTGAACGAAATGTGGAAAAATTAACGAGGACTCTCATGTCGATTGTTCAGAGTTTACAATCTCGTCCACTGCCAAGCAAAATTAAAATGGATACTTAATCGAATGTTAGGGCTTTGAGGGATGTTTTGAGGGCTTTGAATAGCAGTGGAGGCTCAACTATGTCGTAAAAAATTTAAACTGTCACAGTTAACTATAACTGGAGTACTGCATGCCAACGATAGAAACAGAAAGGATGTTTGAAGTTAAATCTAAAGTTAACGGATGTTTAATGAAATACAAATAAGTGCAAAGAGCGCTTTTACGTTGAATATTTAGGGGCTGTTATCAGTGAATTTTAATTGGAATACTGACTAGTTGAGGGGTGATTAATATAGAATTTTGAGGGAAAACCATCATACCCACTCATGCACACATGTAAACCTGATATTTTGTGTAATTTCGGGAGCCCTACGTTCGTTTCATAAGTTAATCCTGAATATAGAGGGCTCAAAATTGTATTTCTGTCTTACTACGGTGTAAACAAATTTGTATACCGTTGCAGTTGGCTCAGACTGAGGCACTATTACGCCATTAATTGGGGTAGTATTGGGGATTTAAATTATTTTTAGTTCCCCGGCATTCGTTTATCAGGTTCTCCAGGTGGAGTTAAATCCGCTGCCTGCGGTATGACGCTATAAATAAATGCAGAATCCATACCGCTTCACACTGGACGCACTGGTCTCTGTCTTTCTTTTTATCTCTCTCTCGGGATCGATAGTTTAAAAAAATGTCAAACAAATCCGAATGCATGCAGCAGAAGGACACCGGAATCCCGGAACGATGAGGCGTTGCATATTTTTCGATACGACTGCGCGAAAGCTCTAGGAGTGACGCGAATACGCCACAGGCAATTTCCTGGGACGTCGAACGTGGGAGGGGGAGTTGCACGGGAGACAAAATAAGAACCAAATGCAAAGAGTAAAGAAAAATAATAAAGCAACCTCACGGGTGCTCTGAAACTTTGAAGGCATCGTAAACCACCTCGACTCAACCCAGTTTTTCTACGCCTCTCATTTTTCTTTTGTTATTTTTTAAAATCTTGTTTTACTTACCCCGTGCTGTCTGTACGATTGTTTGAAAGTGCCGCTCCCGGGATTTTTTTCCTTATTAATTATTATACTTAGCTAAAAAAACGTTTTTATCCACCTTATATTTCCGTCAATAGAACCATGAAAAAGGTTTATCTTTGCTCTTGTGTTTGTGTGTGTGTGTTTGCTTGCCTGGAATGCATTAAAAGGAGTAAAAAAGGGTTTGAAAAAACTCTCCTCACGTTGTTAGAATTCCATCAAACTCTTCACATCCCTTCCTGCGTCCCTGGCTCTCTTGTCCCTACCTGCTTTCCTACATCAGGCTTCCGAGCAACGTCCCTTAATGTAAATACTACGAGCGCGCGCCTGGATAAAACTACCGCCCTTGACGCCTCTGGGGATCCATTGCAGCGAGATGAGGCTCTTGCCCTTCCTCCACCTAATTCCATTTGCAGCGAAATCCTCCGGTAAATTAACCTTTTTCGTCGGCATGAGATTTTTTTATCACTCACTAGCGCATCTTCCACTTATTTACCGGTGGCACAGAAATTTTTTTTAAGGAATGATGTTTTTATATTTTATTTTTCTTGTCAAAGAACTGCTCCGCAAAAACTGTTCATGCACTCAGTAAATTGAAACATCTTTTTGTGGCAGCGATGGCATTAAATGATGTTCGGGAACATTCGTGAGCGTACCTATCTATGTGGGTACATCGATCTTTCTCGCCTCCATGTGCCTTCTTGTCTGATACCCTAAGCGACGGCTTTCTTAGCATGCGAAACGTTAAATTGTCACAATGGTTATGCGTGAGAAAATATAACGTACTCACACGTGGAAAGGATGCATCATGCTTTAGCCTTGGTACGACTTAGGTATGTTGTTCTGCTTTAAGCGGCAACTGTTTTCTGGCCCATATTCGGAATTTTGTATGTCATTTTTTATTTTTCATTTACCGAAAGTAGAAATGACATCTTGTGAAGTTTCATTTTGAAAACTTTTGTTGCTCTAAATACCATTTCATTAGTATCCTTTTTTACTCAATAGTCAATAAAAATTAGCGTGGGAAGGGATTATGCGAAAATGACTGTCACATCGCCCTTAACATCGTCTTTTTGGGCTATTAATTTGAGATTGAGTAGGTAAACGTACACAGAAAGGTCCTTATTTGTTTCATTTAATCATATGAATTAATGATTTTAAGTCAAAATGCCTTTATCGGAATGCTGAGTTTGCATTGCACACTGAACATCTATACACGTGTCGCTATAACCTCAATCTCTGAGAGTCTTAGTCTTGATTCGAACCCTGATCATATTTTTTTGATTCTTTGCCAAACCTGTTGACGATTTACTCGTGTTGTTATACAGCTTAGACGACGTTTAGTGCTGTCAACATTACAATATTTAAGATTTTAATCCTTAAAGTTTTTGAATAACAGAAATATAATTTGGGACAGTTAAAAATGTAAGAATAAATGGTACATATTTTTGTAATAAATTGAAAACGTCTAATATGTATTGTAATTTCAAGTACCCATATTATGAGCTATGAACAAACTATTTACTTTACGTGATGACATAGGTATATTAACTGGAGAAACGAAGACATGTTAAATTCTCATTTCTAGCTTTGCACAAAATTCGTATTCATACTGACCAGGTATATTAACATCGTCACACATAACGTTCGTTGGAGTTTAAAAAATTGTATTTTGTTTGGAGACATGAAATATGCTTGTCTTTTTTTTTGGAATATTTAACTGTGGTCGGTAACCAAACGTTAACTGGAAAATAATAATTATGGTGATGTATAAAAACGGTAATCATTGAATATTCTGCGTTTTTTAATTAAAAAAGTCGCAATACGCCGTGCATTCAGCTTCATATCTGCCTTTCAGGGAGATTCCAAATCGTCGGAGCAAGCACGAAGTGGACCTCAATGGAGGTTCTCACCAATTCGCTCCTGAGCGCCTTGAAAATGTGAGGACGCAACGGGTAGTCGTTTGCGATTGGCGGGCTGCGCTCTCTGCAGGCGCTCCGCTCTGTCCGGCAGCTTCGACTTAACACCTTCAGTGCGGCATGACGTGATATCACGTCATGGTGTACTATCCCCTGGGGCTGATGACGTGATATCACGTCATGGTTACCCTGAGGGTTACGGCTTTCACCCAGGGCTCGGTTCAGATTTTTTACGACCTTGAACACCCCTACGTCGCTCAGTTGAGTTCTAGCAGCACAGAAGTGAAGACCGTTTCGAGCTGCCTGTCCTGGATACATCGGGAGAAAAGTTTTTCTTTGGCCTTGAGGTAAGCCGATTTCCATTCATTTTCCTCGCACTCTTATGTGCGAGTTTGTTTTACGTTTATGTATTTGTTGCCATACATGCCTGGCTATGGCAAATGTACTTGAATGTAATGTTACATTTCTTATATTTATCTACTTAAGCTCGATTAATTGTTTTCTTATTAATATAATGGCCATGTTTGCCAATCCATGTTGAGCATATAATTATTTATTTGTATTTATTTGCTTCCGATAGGTCGTATATTTATTATTTTATTGTCTTATGATATTGCGCCATTTTCATCCAATAAATACGTGAACTGTTGCTTTTATTTAAACTATCTTCTTAGTTTTACTCTGAAATTTGAATAATTTAATTATTTATAACATTTCTCTAATTTTTTTTCTCGTCGTGTTTTTTTCAGTTCATCTCCTCAGCGGTAAGCTGCAAGTGAAGCGGCAATAATACGTAGTTCTGCGGTGCGAGTGTGGAAAGTTAATCAAACAAAAACGTGAGTAAATTATCAACAATTTAAATTATTTTTAATTATACGTTTATTGTTTATATTTATGTATATATACATAGGTATGATTATTTTCCGATACACTCATTAGATATTTTTTCATGGCCTGCTGAGAAAGTGATTCTTAATTTTTCTTAAGCTTTTGTTGTTCCCTCGATATATGTATAATTAATTGTTTAAAAGCACTCATAAGTATTCAGTTACCCATTATACATATTTAGTTCATTCAGATTCTTTTCATTTAGTTGTTCGTAATAATGATTGCCTGCAGCATTTCCTCTTTTGTCTATATAACCCTGAGTGATTATTTTGGCCCATTATTTGTCAAAATGCATATTTAACCAATATGATACAAAGACAATATGTTTTAACTACAGGTGGTGCGTAAACGAGTAAAAAGACGAATCTCTTTGGTTGAGGCGGAGGCGACGCCGTCTTAGGGATAAATTCCTCTTGCCTCAACCTCGACGGCAGACCAGCAGCCTTCGTCTGCGCAGGATTCGCAGCCGTCAACGTCAAGGCAGGACGCTCCTACCAGGACTATGACTCTACCTTACGAGATCTTCGCCTTCTCCAGGCGAATATATACAGACGAAGAGCTACGGGAGTTCCTAGAGGAGAGCGGGGATTCGGATATTTTGGAAGACTCCGAGTGGGGGATTAGCGAGGAGGAGAGTGGGGAGGAGGACAAACCCACCGTATTCCGGCGATTCCGTATTTATATGAAATCCAAGAAGCAAAAGTACGGAATCAAACTATATATGCTGACGGAGCCTTCCGGGTTTGTTTTTCGATTTCTTGAGTAAATGGGGGCCGGCGACTCTGAACTTGGAGGGCGTGGACATGTTGATCGCGTAGTTCATAAATTAATGAATGACCATTTTGACAAGGGCCATTCATTGTTTATGGATAATTATTACACCAGCGTCCATTTGATCCACGAACTGCTTGAGAGGAGAACGTATTGCACAGGAACTCTTAGGGCAAATCGGAAAGGCATCCCCTCCGAAGTGGCAAAGGCTAAATTGAGACGAGGTGAAGTTATGGATGCCTTTACTAACGATGGTATCTGTGTTCTAAAGTGGAAGGACAAAAGGGACGCTCTGATGATCAGCTCCGAATTCGGGAGTCGCATGGTTGACGTGCCAACCCGAAGAGGAGACAGGCTCGTTCCTAAACCTGAGGCCGTTGTGAAGTACAAAGAGTCGATGGGCGGAATATACCAGTTTGATCGGATGATGGCATATTATCCTATTGAAAGGAAAACCCTTAAATGGTACAAAAAGTTGGGCATCCATAACTTTCACATCATCCTTGTCAACAGCTATTTCCTCTACCGTAGGCCTCCCGAAAACATTTCCTTATATAAATTCCGGCTCTCTGTTATTAAATCCCTCATTCTACCTTCATACCTTCCTGACCCAATATCCCTTGTACCCTCAAAATCTTTATTCCATTCCCTGAAATCATCCTCGTAGAAGATCGCAGAAAGAAGACATATCGACGCTGCAGGCATTGTTACACCGTCGGGCGCAGGAAGGAGACAGCATATTTATGTCCTGATTGTGAGGGTTCTCCAGCACTTTGTCCCGAGTGCTTTGCTCCCTATCATAAAACATTGTAAATAGTATTTTTTTAATTTGTACTTGTAAAAATGCATATCTAAATGTTAAAAAAATATTTTTGTAGTAATTTTTTGTGTATAGATGTGTCATTCTACTGATAAATTTTTTATTGTTTAAATATAATATATTTTTATGGCAAGTATTTCTGTTTTCATGACTCAGTTATTATGTAAGGGTATGGTTTTTACATATTTATTTATTCAATCAAAAATGTCCACATACAGCATCTGTTGCCAATTTACAGTGGCCCAATAACAAACGTACAAAGAAAATATGTATAAGTTGATTTGGAATTTCCATTGTATTACGAATCCAATCCTTCCCTCGTATGAGTAGTAAAAAAAACTTTAACTATCATTCTTGCTTTTAGTGAGTGGGTTTGTACGTAATATGGAATAAAGACGCTGCAAAGCTCTTCCAATTAATATGTATTATTGAATTTTCAACTCTAACTGAAACGAATTTGGCACTAAAATTCAAAACGTTCCTACTACTAGTAAAAAATTAAACTTGAGCATTTGGTAGACTATTCTTCTCACGATCTGCAACAAGTGGCCTGAATGAACCCTGTCAAGCTAACTAAAATTTTTTTTCGGCTTCAGTTCGGAAGCGAGAAATGACAAAATTTGGGGCTGATTTTTTCCTTCTTTCCGCATCCATTTCTACCCTGGCAGCAGATTCACCACGATCACCACCCCAAAGCCTAGAAAAGGACTCGTGTCGGCAAAATCTTTCCTTACCTCACACCCATGTTCATGACATACCGAAGGCACTTCCTAGAAATCTGTCCTCACAGTACATACAAACGTACCGACTAAATCTTTCCACTTACAGCGTGCTATTATACTTCCTCACCCTCTTACCTCTTCTCGGTCCCCCCTCCAACCTTAGCGGAGCCGGACTGAGTGGTGCCGCACAAAGGGACACCCTAATCCACCATCATAAATACACAAAGAGAAATCTTGAGTCGGGGAATACCGCCCAACACATGCAGCTGCAGTAAAATCGCCGATGCTATGTGGAACCGTTAGTTGTTTTGTTTCTAACGCTTACGGGTGGTCGTCTTAGAGGAAAAGTTTCGGACGGGGCGGATTATATGAAAGGAGTAAAAAACCCAACGATCAAAATAGTGGGTTGAGAAGGAAGAGAACAAATATGATTCAATATTTTAGGACAGCACCCTTATACTCGAACGCAGCAGCGAGAGGAAAATTTCAAGGAATTATTATCCTATTCAAACAGTTGTCCGCGTGGACTTGTTGCATTTATAATCATTATTACTTCCATTAAAACTCTGAGTGTTCAATAAATGTAAGCTGCTACCATTAGTAACAAAATACATGCATTTTGCATATATTTTGTCGCTCCTGCATGTAAGAAACGATGTGAAAGAAAAATGGAAGATGATAAAAAAGTCGTGTGTATGCAACCCGCATCACGTGTCTATCCCTGGTCACTGATGACGTGATATCACGTCATAAATAAAAATTCGAATAACAAAAAAATTAGAGCGCTCCAAATTTTTTAATTATTTTTCCTGACTTATTTGGCATCCAAACTTACGTTTTACGTAAAAAAAAGAAAGCCGCCACGGGGTAAAATTATGTCATGTATATGGGCAGCATTCAAAGGGTTAATTGGCACTAACGCAATCATCCCATTATCGACCATGCTCGCCCCCTTGTGAGTTTCGGCCGCATTTTGAGGCCACGGACGCCACTTTGCCTGCCGTTCCTCCTCCTTAAATGGTCATTTGCTTCTTCTGCTCCTCTTCCATTATCATGGTTGAGTTGGCAATCTGGGTGAAAATGTCCTATTGTTACTGTTCCTTTAGGTTGTGGGCTTGTCTTTAACGTGTGCTTCGGTGTGGTTGTTAATTCCAGGGATGTGAAGTGACTGGAAACGATTTTGTAAGGAGTGATTTTCGTAGCGTTTGTCACACTTGTGATTCAACCTTATGGTTCATTACTGCTTTGAATCTACACGTATGGCATTTATGTGTAAGGGAGGTTCAAAAATTAGTTGCATTATCTGCAGAATCATAAACTACGACGAGGCCCGAGAAATATTTCAAAAACATCTAAATAAATTATCCTAATGAATAGCATTAATTAAATGGATAAAATGCAAATAATTAAAATTCATGATGAAAAGAGCAAAGAAAGACTGTGTATATTGCCTGCAAAGAGAAGATATTTTAAGAAGTGTCTACCGCAAATACCTAGGTGCTAACATTTGGTCTGATCTTGACTAGGGAGCTTATATTAATTTGGTGGTCGGAAAAAAACCTTTGAATATCTGCTTTGGGATAAATATTTAGGGAAGTAACACATAAACTAAAGAAATGGCCGACGAACCAATGGTTCGTTCTATGATGACGTGACAGCTGTCAGAAATCCATGGGAAAAAGGTAATAATATCAAGCTGGAAGAAGTAGAAAACTAAACTTCCAGGGATATTTTAGGGAGAGACAAAAAAAATGGACCGTGTTAAAGCATTGATAGGGTCCCTGAAGTGGAAAGCGGTGGAAGTCAGGAGTATGGTAAATTGACAACTTGGGGTTTATAGATCGCGAAATAAAGAAGAGGCTAGGGACTTAATAGCTAAAAGGTTTGATAAACCCTGATAACTGGATAGTAAAGACCACAAATATAAAATAAAATGTATTAAAATAATTTAAATAGAAACAAACTTACATTTTAATCTACTGCCTTCAGAGTCGAGAAATAAAATTTAATGAGAAACCTGAATATATTTTTAAGATCATCATTAATATGTAATAATATTTAGAAATAGACAATTATTTTTAAATTGAATTTTTCATTCTATATTCTCTCCTATTTTTACTTACAATCAAACGTTGCCGACAGTCTAATTTAACTAATTGCAACAAAGTTTGATATAAAAATAAATGAAAAGCCAAACCGCAGAGGAAAAGAAATTGACTGTGGTATAATGAAAACGCAGGGAAATTTTTTGGGTCTCAATTTCCTTGGGACCAAAAAAGTGTACCACTTCGTGTTATCTCTCAGCGCTTCAGTCCTGATAGCTTATTATTTATTGGCCTTGTCTAAAGGAAGCATTGCCGTGTCATTAAGAAGGCTTTAATGCCAGTTAAGAGATATCTGGGCCGTATGCCGATTTCATCCTCAATCCGGCTCATTTTATCTGCTTTTTCATCTTTGTTATTTCATTTGGAACAGGCTGCGTCTGACGACTAACGCTTTTGGTTAAAATCGTGTTTTTTTCTTGAAGATATCAACTATACATTGAATACCTTATCATTCTCAAATAAAGATTTAATTATGGAAATAAAGAAGTATTAACGGTTAATTAAAAAAATCGATCGATTTTAACTATGTCTTTTTGCTCTTACATAATTGATTCAAGCCCATTTTTATAATCTCTGGTTAAATATTGTTTCTGAATGAAAACCAATTTTTTTACGTCCTATCATCAATAACGATTAAGTGACCAACCGACAGCATGATGTTATACACAAAATCGGACCTCTAAATTAACAGCAAATTAATGAAATGGTACAGCACCTTGCGGTCGATGTAAAACAGAAAAAAATATAGTGGGCAATAGCGATTTAATTATTCATACGTATTAACTTTGCTGCAGATTTCTAATTAGTTTTAATTTTCACGCTCCCCTTTCCAAAACACTATGACATTATTTAATCATTATTGGAATGTATATTCATAATCCATCAATTTCGTCCTGCTACTGTTCTACTCTGGTCAATCTATGGTCAAAATTGTCAGCTCAATTTGTGGCCATGAAGCCGACTTAATTCCCTTTTGAAGAATTACATTCCGTAAATCTTGAGGTATTATTGAGCGAGGAGTGTATCCTTTAACTGAATTCCTCTCAATATGCGCTAAAAGTATTTTTAGCGAAATAATATAGCTATTTATCTCAAAATCATTTCAATGAGAAGAGATATTCACACTAAAGGGAGACACTCAAATTCATTAAACCGCTTTCAACGAATATTAATTTTATGTGTGGTAATCATTTGTTCAAACAGCGTAGCGAAGTGTTTTGGTATCAAATTTTTGGTGATGAATTCAGTATTTCCGTTTCTCATTTTCTCTTTTTAAGGTTTGCGAATCGATTATCGTAAATTTTGTTGCCATCGGGACGTTTTCGCTGTGGGAAACGAGCAAACAAAATAAGAGATGAGTTATTGATATTACGTAGCAACCCTCCTGGGAAAGGACACACTAATGATGTCTATGTGATATTCAGCGGTGAAAAAATTATTATTGGATTGTATAAATGAGCGCGCTCTTTATTTAGCCAGCTCATTTTTTAATACAAATAACTATTTGCCATTTCCACGAATAATTTTCATTTGAATATAGTAAATTCGATAGCTACATTTATTGAAATCTATTATCAAAATAATTTCCAGCAACTGTGTTGAAATTATTTTCATATTATGTCAATGTTTGGAATGTCTTTATAATTCTAAATTACGACGTTTCAGTTTATAAAATTGAAAAATATTTATCATTTATCTAGATGACACTGAAATTGCTTGAGAATAGCGGACAAATATATAATTTTGTTTTGGTGAAATTTTTAAAAATTTTATTATCTCTACTTATGCACTATTTGATTTAGAATATCAAAACTTCAATGTACTCTATTTTCTTAGACAATACCACTAGTTTCATGCTGAGGTTACGTTTCTTGATATTGTATTATTACTTACGTTTAGCTGCTTCATTGCGTATCTCCTTGGGGAATATTTAGAATTAACGGTTACATATGATCGAATAATTTCACAGAAACAATATTTTCCTCCACAAGTGAATAGTCACTAAAAGAAACACAAGAAAATATTGTAAGGAAAGGAATATTCACCATATCCGACATTGATTTTTAATGAATGAGTTACGTATTGTGAGCTTTTCAAATAGTAACTCTTCTAGATTGGGAGTTAGATTAGATTGTTTGTAGGGGGCCTTCGACAGGAGCTCGGACACTTAGGCCTTCTTAGTCCGTTGTGCCATCCTCATGCCTGTCTGCCACATGCAGACAGGGGGCAAGAGCGCCACGGTGAAGGTGTGTATGGTCACACATCCAACCACCGTCCGGGCCCAACATTGCTTAACTTCGGTTATCTTACGGGAACCGGTGTGCCAATATTTTTTTTACATATTTATTCACCTTATTTTCATCTTAAACATGTTACATTTAAGCATACATACATTTTTTTACATGTAACCCTTGGAACATTTCACATTTATTAAACACATTTTTATACTACATTATACCTATACATTTATTATATAACTTCTGGGTATTTATCATTAAATATTTTTATTAGTTTTCCTGCGTCCTTTGACATAATTTCTGAGTCTAGTTCCAACATATAATTATATTTTTTAGACATAATTTTCTCAATTAATTTTTTTCAGTGTTATTAACAGTTATGTATGATAATACATCCAATTTATAATTGGGGAAAGGGGATACATCTAACGTCACTAATTTAAAATTATTTTTTATTCTTTCACCGAAACATCTAATTTCGTTATAAAATATTTTTATTTTTTACCAGTCATTTTTAATATTTGTGCATTCAAATAAGGCATGTTCTAAATTTTCGAATTGATTACAAATTTCACATAATGGTGAGTCCGCTTTGTTAATTTTGTATAATTTTTCTTTTGTCATAAATAAATCATTTGCAACATCAAATAAAGCAACTTTGTGGTCAAGTGATATGTTCCTCGTTTTAATATTTTTCTATATTTTTTTCCAATCAAGAAATTTATATTTTTCCTCATTTCTTATTTTATTATTTTTTTTACCTCTTGAATCTGATGTTTGTAAATTTCTTTGCTTTTCTATATTTTTTTCTAGCTATTTTGTAACAACTAATGCTCCACAAAAAAATTTGCATATTTAATGAATTTGGCAACTGCTTCATTCGAGGGAGAAAGGACGTACCCAACATTCCATAGCTTGGATAAAATACAGCAATTTTAATGTAGAGCTTTTTTTTAATATTTAGTTTCCTATCTGTAATTACCTAACAATCTGCTATTACTTTATTTGTTAATTTACTCCAATTCTTTACTATAGTTTCATTTAAGTCCTATAACCAAATAATTCCTAGTATTTTTGTTTCATTTACTTCTTTCCAATTTAAATTTCCGTTCTCTGACTTTTTAATTAAAGGTAATGTTTTGGTTTTACTTTGATTTATTTCTTGGCCACTTTGTTTTTCATAATTGTTTAATATATCTTTCAATACTTTCACATCTATATTGTCTTTGCTCGCAACAGTGAGATCATCGGCATACGCTAAAAAAATTATTTTTTGGTCTCCGATTTCAATCCCATTTATACATCTGTTAATTTGTGCTAGTAGAGGTTCTAACTGAATAGCATACAATATCATAGAGAGAGGAAATCCCTGTCTGATTTATCTCTCAATTTTTATTTCTTTCGTTAACAACCCGGGTCTTATTTGTTTTTTCACGACACTCTCTGTGTAAAAAACATTTAAAATATTTAAAAACGTTTTGGGAACGTTCATACTCTCTAAAATCTTAAGCAGATTATTTATACTTACTTTTTCGAACGCTTTTTCAAAACCTATACTAATTAATTGAAGTTCCGTATATGGCTGGGCCCTTGCTAGATTGGGAGTTACTTCTATCGTTGCATCATGATCATTTCAAACTTCAATAAACACACTGAAAATTAAAACACTTTTGGAAATTCGTGTTGCAGGCAATAGTATCAATTTTTCCAATTCGGTGGCGCTCTTAATATGTATAATTTAACATTGAAAGATTAAGTGGAAACAGAACAGGATTTACTGAAGTGTAAAAAAGGGAAGAAAACCATGTCAACTCATGTGTAGAGTACCTATAGGTATCAGTCACCTTCTCGCGCTTTTGAGCCATGTATACTGTTCAAACGAATTTAAAATGTATAAACTTAACAGTTCACATGCCTTATGTTTCATTAATAGCTTCACTAATATAAATTGTATTGATGCATAGTTACATCATTTTTATGCAATAAAAGGTTACTCAAACTCTGATATAAATGTAAGGAATACATGTATCTAAGTGTACTTACGAAGGTATTGTTTTCATGATCACAGCAGGTCTCCACAATATACGCAATATTTTTCTTCAGGCGAAAATTACTGCCATATAAAAATATGATTAGGTGATCAGTAACTTGCAATATTTTTCACCAACTATTGTCAACAATAAAAAAGACAATATATTTTATAATAACAAAAAATATACGAACAGACCTCAATTGTTCATTGATTCAACGGGCCTCGCAGCGCACAACGTACGTACTTCACGACGCTTATCGCTTTCTTTTTTCCCAAAAACTGCGTCTAAGAAAATAATTTCTGCACACAACGAAAGATATTTGTAAAAATTCTGATATAAATGTAAGGAATACAGGTATCTAAGTGTACTTACGCAAGCAATATAGCAAGCGTCCCTATTTGGTCCCATTACATTAAAATGGTTTAATACGTTGAAAACCGACCGCCACCCGTGTACTCAGTACACGTACGCGCCCGTCGGAAGGTTAAATTAAGTAAGCACAGGAACGGACTAAAACCTGGGCTATTTTTAAACTTGACAGTTTTACCGCATGAAACCCGTGAAATTAGTGCGTGACCCATGAACTAATTTCAGGGCGAGAGAGAGAGAGCGGTGCGTATGAGGAGGAATAATGGCGGAATGGAAATCGTTTGAGTGGGAGAAAGAAGATAGGGATGGAGTGGCTATGGAAATGAGAATGCGATAAAGAAAATACTCTTAGCTTGGAATTTGAATGATTGCTGGGAGGCCTTAGTGGCTCGATAAGAATTACTTTAAGGAGGAATCGAGAAGGCAGGCAAAAGATGGTCAAGTTAAGATAAGAAGCGTAAACAAGAGAAGATGGGAATAGTGGGGAGGAATCAGCGGGAGAACTACGGCGAGCAGAGAGGTTTGCGGCTGAGGGAAATAAATAAAATATTAAAAGGAAAGGAAAGATGTGTCGCGAGGTTGATGGATGAGTGTGGATATGGAGACAAGGTAAATACTAGCGAAAAATGAGAAAGGCGAAGAAAACGACGAGGAAAAGGGAATGATATTAATGGTGAATGGAAGAGGGGGATAGGAGATAAAGAGCAGACCTGCAGCTGCAGAGAAGAGAGGACAGAGTGAGAAGAAAGAGGAATGGGAGACGGAGCCGAAAGGGGAAGGGGATAGAGGTGGTGAAGGTGATGGGAGGCTTAAAGAAAAAAGAGATAAGGAAAAGGTATGCCACAGAGCTGCGTTACCTCTTTTTTCGAAAATATGCTAAGTACCATTTTCGTTAACGCGGCAAATAGATTACTAGCTGCAAGTTGAGAGAGAATTGAGCCTAACTTCTTTTTCAATAAGTGTGGAAAATTGGCTGTTTTCTTAAGTGAATATAGAAGATATATTTTGTTTACACATACCTAATCCGTTTTGTTATCTTTGTCCCAATACATGGGTACATTTAGTCGATGATAACCTCACTGCAGGTTTATCGTTGGATGTTAACTAAAGTTCCCTATTCAGCTACGGTTCATTCTTTCTTCTGTATGTTATTTGAGAGTAAAAACACTTTATTTCTCATTATTATTATAGTGAATAAAAAGGGTCGAGGTTAAATGTTGAAAACCATAATTTTTCGTTATTTTACAGCACCGTTGGAAGAATTGAAACGTAATGTCGATATACTTTTTAATTTAATTTCTTTCTAATTTACAAAAAAACATTCAAGCTCAATCCTGAGACAATTTGGACGAAATAATATTTATTATTCATGATTAATGTATTCACCAAAAATCAATTTTCTAATTATCTTGAAACTACCCACATGATTCGCTATCCTTTGCCGACCTCTTCAAGTATCATACTGGGAATAATTCTGTGCTTTCCTTGTTTAAAGTAAATTAGAGGAACTACAGTACAGATAAATTTGGAAATGACTCTTATTTGGCCACATCAGAGGCTTCAAAAGAGTTTCCGTTTGTATTTTGACGGACCTTAGCGTATACAGCAGCATTCAAGGCAGACGGAATGGTTAAAAATAAGATATATCAGCAATAGAATCCTTGTAGTATATTCCACCACCCCATTGACTTAGACTCTCGACAACAAATAGATTTAATTATTCATCGCAAGCAGCAGAGAGGAGGGAAGAGGACGGAATACCGCCGGAAGGGGAGGAGACGGAGAGGATGTAGATTAAGGGAAAAGGGAGGATGGTGGCAGAGGTAGGCTTTAAGGGAATCCCTGTTCCCCTCACACAGAGCTATGAGGACTCGTCCCGGTTTGAATTATACATTCAGACCTCGTTGGCATGCATTCGGACCCAGAAAGCATAGCTAACTGCTCGACGGATTGCTGGGTCTGGGGACAGAGGTTCTATTTTAACAGTCCACCTTATGCTTATTTAACACTATTGTTTCAAGGGGCGTAGGAATTTTATTGTTCGAGTGAGGCTTGGGGGAAATGATTGAGATGCTCTGCTCTGGGCAGTTTTATGATAGTTATAGTTGTTTCTGCAGGTATATTGGTGAAATAATAAACCATATTGGAATCGTCTCAAAATGAATTCATATTTTCACCTGGTTATTAGGCGAGGTGACCAACAACTGAGGTTATTCCTGCCTCTTAGGATAGGTGGTTCGGCCGGCAAGGGTGTTTGGAGAGGGTTGAGCGAAAGCTAGCGCTAGTCTAATTTTTGGAGCTTTCCATTTGCTCTAGTGCGCTTCTCACTTCACAACACAGCATTATAGTTGCTTTCCATTCGTTGCAGACTTTATGTATTTGGCAGCAAACTTCATAACAGATCGATAGTAAGGTTGACGTGCGCTAAACCTCAAAAGAGCGTCGATAATCACATTCGTGATAGTTGGTTTTGTGTTGATTTCCGGTAAAGGCCTCAAAAACGGATAACGCAAAGTTTTTTTTTCAAATAATTACAGAAAAAAACATTTGCAGTTTTCCAATAAATAAAGATTTAATAAGACTAGTTTTAGATGTTTCTACTTCATCTTCCAGTCCAGAACTTGAAGATGAAGTTACAAATATAGAAACTAGTCGTATTAAATATTTCATTTGTGTAAAACTGCAAGTGTTTTGTATCTGTAATTATGGTACGCTGCCATCACATCACACCTGAATATGTGTTTTAGATGTTAGTCACCGTGTGGTGAATAACGTACGTTTTTAAATATTTGTTTGAACGATTATGATAGCTACACAAATCATTCGGCTGTGACGTTGTGCACCTACAGAATGCTACCTACCGGCAGGCAGCAAAACGTTTAGCCAGCGCATATCGCTCCATTCAACAACATCTGTGTGCTCTCAAGCAAACTGATGTGTTCCGATATGTGCTAGCTTCAACACTATATGAATGGAAAGATCTATTAAACAAAACGCGCCGGGAGGTCCACAGTATTACGTCATTTCCGGCGGATGGAGTGTTTCACTTGAAGTGTTCTCCACCCAGAAACCAAATAAGGATCGTTATTCTTCTGGAAAATCTCGACCACTGCTGGTACTAAAACCATTGTTGTGAGCTGAAACCATGTATGAAACTGATACTCAATATCACATGAACCTGATCCCTCTTACATTTTTAGTTTGTAAAACATTTGGCTGTTTTGATGGAGAGCTTTTTTTGTGAAAAGTATTCTTTTTTTGGTACGTGCGATAAGATATTTATTTCTCCGGTTTGATATTGTTGTGGGCATAATTCTCACGCGATTCATATCTGTGAAAAATCAAATATTCCGATTGTCAATGCTGCGCACGTCAGTGTTCTCTTTTATTTTATCTTGTTGATAATAAATTATTGATGTGTATGCTTATCATCTATTCTGCGTAAAAAGTTTGAGTGACTTGGGTTTTGTTGTTTAACCAATACTAAAAATTGAAATTTTCAATCGGGATGGACCATTTATCACAGTCCACTTCATGATAAATGATATGGTTTCAGGTTTGAAAAATATGATATTTTGTCATAGTAGATTCTGAAAATGAAGCTGTAATATGTACGACGAAAAATATTACCACCCCATAAAATGCGATGCTGAGTATTATCATCATCGGCATTTTAAATCCTTAGTTTCAGGATTAACGTAGAAGTAACTTAATTGACGTAACTTTAAATATTTATGTGATGCAATAATACATGTTATGGACGAAAATATTCTCCCTTATACGTATACTTGAATGTATTCTAGTGTTTGCATGCTACTATGAGTAATGGTAAGCTGCTTTTTGCTATTATATGAATGAGAAATTCATCTGTGGTTTATCGTTCATAAAATCTCAGAATGTTGTGTATTTATTCTTCCATTATTCCCTATTAACCCGGTGTCTCTGTCAATGGATTCACAAACTCGTTTTATATAAACTCCATCATGAAAATCTGTTGCTAATTGTCTGTGAGCATTGCTGGTAAAGTTGATTAATGCTGTGTAAATACGTCAATGTCATAATGTGTTCCTATTGTACAAGCTTGAGACCTTTAATTCTGATACGTATTTAAAAACTGTCGTTTTAAATGGCACAAATGACCATGAAGTGAATACCTGACTGCGGAGTTATACTTTTATTTAGAGTTAAAAAAATGGGTGACAAGTCAATAGTTCGCGAGTTCACTTCGTGAAATGAAGACATGATGTTTTCAAAAATACACTTTGTTATATTAACTATTGAGAATTACATGAAAAGGTTGAAGCCGGTCGTGTTGTAATAAAACTGTGTGGAATATAACTAAGTTTATTTTTGAAAACGAAATGGGTAGTAATTTCTCAATATGTTTCTGGATGCGTGGCCACGTTTCATTTCCCTGGGTAGATGTAGGAAAAAGCTAAAGAGAAAATGTGTCATGGAAGCTAATGCTTTGGATACACGTCTAATGTAAATATTTTATTTACTCGGCTTTAGGATGTGGGGAATGTCATAGCACAAGCATCCGTCCGGACGTCCACAGCAAAATACCGGAAGCTCGTCCTTATTCCTTGTAAGTTATTTGAAATTTAGTACTCTTGTTTTATTCCCTTGCCTATGCATGTTAACATCGAATAAGAAAGAATATTCGTTGAACATTTTCTCATCTTTCGGAAAATAAAACCCGGAAAATTCATTTATATTTCATGCAAATGGAGTGATTATTGGTACATAAACTAGATGTATTCAAAAATCTTTTTTGCTTCCTTCGCATTGAACAATAGATGTTACCTGCATCTTATTGCACCATAAAATTATTCCCATTATCGTTTTAAACTGCTTCGTTACCCTTTTCTCACTCTCTACCTGGCCCAACAAAACAAAAATCGGTTTGTTTGTTGCAGTACGCGAAAAGTGAGTCTATTACAATGGTGCAACGTGCTTTATGGCGTGAATATGACATTGATCCACCGCACAAATCGAACATCTTACGCTGGTACCTACTTCCTACTAACAGCGAGGAATTGAAAGCGCGCATAACTTTGGCTGCGAAGACAGTAACTGCTGACATGCTTCACATAGTGTGGAAGGAATTTGAATATCGACTTGACATTGTTCGGGTTACTCAAGGAGGACACATTGAACATTTGTGATGTTTTTTATCCAACAAAATTAAAGAATGTACCGGTCATTTTAAGAGGTCGCGCAGCTCTGTAGCTTGTACCATTTGAAAAATACAGATATTTGAAACAAACGCATACTATTGTAATCACCCTGTATATTAAGAAGGTCAGGAAATATAAATACATACAATAACTGACGCTTCATAGCTGGCTGATAAATTATTCCTGATAAAAGCTATTTTTAGCGTGAAAACTCTCTTAAAATCCTGTAAGTAGCATAAGAAATACTTCAAGTTTGACCTTATAATATTCTCATGCAATTTTCCATGGGCAAATCCCGGAATTCGAGTTCGTCAAAAAATTGTCGGTTGAGAACTAAGCTCCTATCAATAGAATTCTTCTTTTTGAAAGATATTTCTTTCTGAAGGCCTAAAGCATACGACACATGTGTTTATAACCTTTAGTTTGAATGCATTCAGTGGTTCCAGAAGTATAGAAATACTAATTGCAGCCATTGGTACTCGACTAGAAGTTATATCTGGATTCGAATTTGTTAAATATAAAAAGGACGAGCTTAGTACGAAGTTAATTGCATACTCTACTGTATATCTTGTTTTCCACTATCGACTTGAAACTTAGAAGTGTAATTAATAATTGGAATATGATTGAATATTTCCGTAGGATGGATTTAAGGGAGGAGAAATTTTCTCAGTTTCCCAGGCATGCCATGACACTCGTGTACGAAAATATATGGCATGACCAGATATGCAAGTGTCTCTTATATCTCCAGTAGATAAAAGTGAATTCAGAATTTCCGTCATTAGACTAGCCGATAGAGAGTGGGAAAGTCGTCAACCCATTTCTACTTCGATAACTGATATAATTAGGGCGCCAACTTCCTACGTTAATTGAACGTTATTTTTTTTACTGATTATTCCGCATTATTTAATGGACTTGGGGTGAGTGCGGACAACTTTTTATAGAAACGGATGAGCAGAAGGGCGATGGAGCCTTATGTCTTCTTGTTTATTGCCTCAAGTATTCAGGGAATCTGATAATAGGTTTTTCTCATATTGGCACATAGTTGATGTTTTTTGTTAGGTGACATTTGTTGTAGTTTTTAATCGCAATTCTTTGAATCGTCGTAATACCCGTGTCAGGGTTACAATTTTAAGGATACTGGGTTTAACGGTAGAGAAAAAAAGAACTCTATGTATATCTCTGCGCAAACAATATTTTACTAGGGTAAATAAAATGATGAGAAGTGCTCCAATTAAAAGTGGGGATGAATTATTAGGGAATATTTTATGAAGTATAGAATGGTATAGCTAATATGTTTAATGCGTGAGGATTGACGTTATTGGTGCTCTCCTAATGCGGGTCTCGAGTAGGGTGGAGAGGGTAATTTGGGGTGAGAAGAAGAAATGTTAAATAATGTAAGAGAAGGAAAGGTGGTTTGATGGGAAAGATTTGGAGGCAAAACAAGTTATTGAAGGGTGTACGAAGGGACAACAGGCTATTGAAGAGAGTGATGGAGATGAGAATGTTGGGTAGATGGAGAATAGGCAGAAAGAAAACAGTAAAAATAGGACGATGTGAGGAGGAGCTTTTTATTAATGTTATCGATTAGGGACTAGAATAGACGGAGTGATTCTTTAGACGATGCTACCTCTACCTCTCATCTGATCTCTTGATGCTCAAAAGTTCTGGCCAAGTCGAGATTAAAATTTGATTTTCTTTTTCAAGAAAATTTTATGCCCCGTTTGAAATCGCATACTCAATATCATTTGATCAAACGTTTTGTCAAATTTGAGCAAACGGGATTGAATATCGTTGGAAAGAGAGGAATTGGGGAAAATGAAATGTAATGAAATTTATTAGTTTAATTTATTCGAAACGAGATGAGATTCAGGTGTTGAAAACGAGTCTAAAACGGGACTGGCCCATATTCTCTCTCCTTTCTCGGCCAAGTTATTGGGACCATATTTCAAGGTTATTTAATTGCACATACTACACATAATTCTTCTCGAATAGCTTTTGCTTGTGCTTCCTCACTCCTTGATATATGTTCATTAAGCGGTTTTTCAAGACGCGGCTGTATGTAAACTGAGTTGTAAACTGAGGTGTTCTTAAGTCAAGCTCTTATGTTTACTGTAAACTGACCCTGGCCAGGTCTATCCTCTTCTGTTTTGCATTTTTATGCGCTGCCCCAATAGTTTTTGTGTGTGCTGGAAATATTTTTTTACTCTTGTTCGTTCATACTTTAAGCGGTTTTTTAATCATACTTGCTGGATAGGGTTGAGTTTATTTGGTTCATCGTCATTTAGATAATTTGGCAACTCTTTTATGAAAGTGTATTCGATTTTTTTCTAAAATGTTTTAGAAAACTAAGTCAATTCTTATATTATAAGTGTTTTACTGTGATTCATTTATTCAGCCTAAAATTAAGCTAAAACTAAAATATGATTTTCGACGTACTGAATTATTGGCGAGTGAGCGTCATTTTCCGTATTCTCCCGGCAGACAGTTGAACCTTAACTCACTCCTCTTCTCGAATTCTTTACCGCCCATATTCGATTGCACGCGGAGAGTAAGTCGTGACCTCGACGAGTACGTCTGCCTCTCTCAGATTGGCGTTCAATCCCGAGACGCAGCACCTCCCGCTCCTTCCCCCCGCCCCGCCCCCACTCCACCACAACTCCCCCCTCCTCTCACCTGAACGTCACACCCTCCCCTGCCTCCCCACCCCCAACTTCTTCCTCTCCCCCAACTCCTCCCGAAAGACGTCACCGTCATAAAAGAGCTGTGCGACGTTGCAGTGCATCGACTGTAATATACTCTATAGCGGAGATCTCGCCATACTGCGATATCGGTCTTATGAGCTATGCGATATATCGAATTGCGATGTTGCACGATGCAACGTGATGTATGCTATGCGATGCCATGAAACTCTGGTGGCATGAATTTTTAAAAGTATTCTTAGCTAAGCCTATTGTCTCACGAGTCTCGATCAGCTCCACACCTAGCGTCCGAACGTCTGCGTGCGTATTCCCTTTGTATTTATTATGATGCACTGCGATGCATGCCATACGACATGCGATACATTCGATTAAGGTAGTCCGAGCGAGATTTTTCCCCAGTTATAATAGAGTTTTTAATTAATGAAGTTCTCGCGATTAACTAAATATACATTTATGAAGAGTTGACTTGACTAATTTTTTTCACGAAGTACGTTGGAATCGCCTTCGCAACCGGATATTTTTTGCGACTCTGTAACAGTTACTTATTATTATTAGCGGCTAGTAGTTGATTTATTTTTAATAATATCTGATCAAACATGCAAACTACACAATTTTAATTTTATGACGAGGTCTGTGCATTATAAGTTTCTAATTTTTAAAATAAAGTCTCCCTGGAGTGCATACCCGATTCAATTCCCATAGAAAATGGCTGGTATTTCCTGTCAAATGCTTCGAAAAGTAAGATGACTGTAAGTGGCTGGCATTTTTTATCACTGGAAAGGTGAGATTTTTTTTTTATAATGAGTTAAAAATTCATCGATTTTTATGAGAAGTGATATCTCCCTCAAACAACCTAAAAGTGTGAAACATCTAATCACGTTTTTTGTGATGCGAGATTAATAACGCAGTGCGCATTCGAAAGTTGAACGTGGCCCATTCCAGACACTGCCTCTCTCCGTGCACCCATCTTCCCCCCATCACCCAAGCCCAGCTGGTGCTCACTCCATTTAACCGTCGCCCACCTGTTTTTTTTCTTTTCATCCGCATCCTGCGATTCGTCTTTGGATCTTACCCTTCTCAAAAAGAACCGTGAGTGTTTGTGTGCACGCTTTGCTACCTGAGGAGGGTGAGTAGGAGGATAACATCTCTCTATCCCCTTTCTTCTCCATCTTTTCTTACAACCCATTTTCCTCATTCTACCACCTCGAATCAAACCGAGCCCTCAAAGAAAGATTAACGTGGTTGTGGTGACTGAAATCCTAGGTTCCCATCTCCAAAAGCTTGAGTTCGAATCCGTGGGTTGGAGGAATGTTTTCGCTGGCAGTCAGATTTCTACCCATGTACATATTATTGAGAGATTGTTGTAAAAATAATGCAGTATAGATGGATGAAAAATATGGCGGTTTGGTGAACAAAAAGAAAGAATGTGGCCGTCGCGGGACGTGTGATAGTGAAGCACTGACTATGGATAGGAATGGTTGCTGGGCGTACACAGTAATATGTATAAATAAACATGATTAAATAAAATAATATTTTTGGAAATAAGAGTGTTAACATTATATTTATACATGAATGATTATTATTTGAAATACACACATACTTAAAATATTCGAATGAAATTACTTTATATCCCTCTAGGGCGTATAAGAAAGAAACGGTTTCAGGCGTAACTTTGTGGAAGTCATTCGTAGTAGGAAAGTTAGATTAATTTTCAGCTCAGATTATTCCACATGTAGATTTATTTTTCAAAATCTGTGCTGAAAATCCATTCAAATTTCCTCTAGTGAGTGTGTTGTGAATTAATTCGAAGCGGTTGTATTTACGTATCCACGCTATGACTCAACAGATCCATCCTAGAGTCGGGTGTCACGTGACGGCAGACTTTCGCGAGATTACTCCCCATTCATAAGAAGTGTTCCACTTCAAAAACGTGGTTCTTCTTATCACCGCGCGTTTACTCTGCTCTCTTGTAGGAAAGCCTATGAAGAACACTGTTGAAGTGACACACTGATAATGGCATTACAGGGCGCGAGATCTAAACCTGTTCTACATTTATGTTAGTAATTTAAAAAATTAAATTTTGATTAATAATGAAAAGGTTTTTCAGGTATGCCGCGTGATGATCAGGTTTGGCCTGACGTTTCGTGACCTCTACTGGTTACTTCTTCAAGAGGGAGTTGATGTCCCCGTTACCGGTGAGGGATATATATATATATATATATCTCAGAAGGGTGAGTTGGAGGGGGAAGAGGGATGAGGGGTGGAGGGAGAGGTACGTGAAAAATATTTATAAAGTATAGGCATCCAAGTGTGGCTTATTTGGAGGCCACCATCTCTATTGATATTTTCTTTGTTCTTCTTTATCTCAATGGCCTCACGATACAGCCTGGGTTTGAACCTGTTGACCTTGGCGATTACTTTTGTTTTCCCGAAGTCGATCTCGTGTCCCAGGGCTGCATGTTCTGCCACTGCCGACTTCGACGTCTGTCCCAGTCGAGTGTCCCAGTAAATTTCATATCTCCGGAGAAGATTCCCTCGGACAAGGCCAGCCGAAATTCGTCTGAATTAGTGACTTCGATAAACAACGACACCACCACCCCGAAGAGAGCCTGCCTTCCTTACATAAAGGGCGTGACGGACAGGATAGGGAATCTTCTCCGGAGATATGAAATTTAGGCCACACCAATAGTTGAAGGCGCTCTTGAGAGGTGTGAAAGATAGGACTCCCCTGCAAATTGAGGGAGTCTATGAAATCCCCTGTGGAACGTGTGATAAAAAATACATCGGGGAGACGGGACGTAGCGTCAAAACCCGGCCGGAGGAACATCAACGGGCCACTCGACTGGGACAGACGTCGAAGTCGGCAGTGGCAGAACATGCAGCCCTGGGACACGAGATCGACTTCGGGAAAACAAATGTAATCGCCAATGTCAACAGGTTCAAACCCAGGCTGTATCGTGAGGCCATTGAGATAAAGTACAACAAAGAAAATTTCAATAGAGATGGTGGCCTCCAAATAAGCCACACTTAATAAATATTTTTCACGTGCCTCTCCCTCCACCCCTCATCCCTCTTCCCCTCCAACTCACCCTTCTGAGATATATATATCCCCCCAGGTAATGGGGACATCAATTCCCTCTTGAAGAAAAGACCAGTAGAGGTCACGAAACGTCAGGCCAAACCTGATCATCACGCGGCACACCCAAAAAAACCTTTTGATTACCATGATCCGCGAAAGCTTCAATGAACAAGTATGTTTAATAAGTTTTTATTTAATGAAATTAAGAGTTAATAATTAAAAGTTTATCGTTTTCTAAAATACATGTTACTATAACTTTACCAGTCAAGTGTGCGGTCACTTTATCACTTCATCATCGTTGAGTGACCGATTGGTGATGAGAAAAAAATATGGGGCTCGTTAAAGTCAATAAATAACAGTTGTACCATGGTGATTAAAGAATGAAAGAATGTGGATAGAACATACCAACGTTTTGTGCCATTATAAGAAGCTAATAATGCGAACATGTTATTACACTCCCGTCTCCTGTCAACCTAATTTGCCTCGCCTTCCATTTACTGGCAGTTTTATTTTTTTCCTACGATGCCAAAGACTTATTTATATTTATCTTTTGATGTGAAACATCTTTTAGTTTGGGCTTGGTCATCTACCTAGAGATGGTGCCGACGCAAAAAAATTGTGTGTACCAAAATTTGTTTAGAACTCGAACTCGAATCGAATAAGGTATGTGTCAAAGGTGTCAAAACTGACCATGTGCCATTCAAAATGAACTTGGTTGGAATTGCCAATAAACGGTCATTTTTGGAGATTATCGCATCGTCTTACTAAAGAAGATAGACGTCTATAATGGTTGTCGCGACCGGAGTAAAATTTGGATAGCTTTGGATTTGGATACCAAGGTCTAGCTGAATTTTCACGAGAGGGTTCATTGTGATAGTTCTAGGGGACAAAACCACGAAAAAACTATATTTTAAAGATTGAAAAAATTCAGATTGCGATATAAAATTGGTGAATCTCCGGAAACATGTCTACATATCTCCATAAACGAGAGTGAACGCTTGCAGAAATATGTTGAAGGATGATAGAACATTGAATTCTGATTCTAAAATGCTCAGTTTCCTCCGCGGAGCGTCTCGGAAAATATCGGGAGCGAAATAAACTCAGAGTGACAGCCAAGTCAGCGTTACAGAGAAGGAGTTTCATGCAATTAATAACTATGGTTATGTCGTGGACATCTCCTGAATATTTTTTCCCTGAGTACTCTCTCAATCCTCCTCTGCACCCATATCTCATACTCCTGTTCTTTTTCTCTCACCCTCATCCGAGTCTAAATTTCTTTTCCATTCATCGTCAGGCTCCAATGCTTGTAAATATATCTTTATTTTGCAAGCTACTGCGTTACTCATTTCCTAGTCTTTATCTAAGTTACTGTCCGGCTGGGATATTTCATAATTTTCTCGGATACATTATAGGGCAATGTTCTAATTGCATTAATACATGAATACAGCTGTTAAGCATAGCTCCTGTTATATTTTAATGCATTTTTATCTTCAGGATCATAATGACCAAAGATTTAGTGGTACCATATTTATCAAATCATACCCTTAGTTTTTTATATTATTGGGAAATATTATTGTTATTACTATGAGCTTATTACCTCGTATTTTTACATGTTTTTTCTAATAGTTAATTAACTTAGCTTACTCTAATTTTTTTGTTTTGTTTGCCTGCATCTTCTCCTTTTTTCCGTCTCGAATCAGTCGAACCCTCAGGATTCTCCATTCTGCGTCTTCTTTTCACTGAACTCCACGCAAACATTTAATATTGCTCAAGGGAGCGCTCTGTGAGGGAACGGACGGTGCGTTCGAGAGGAAATTGAGGCTACAGAGGGTTGGGGAAAAATGTATTAGGAATAAGAAATTTACCGAGTCTTTTCGAGTCACGCTCACCGCAAGACGGTTGTAGAGGGAAGAAGGTGCGAGATACAAGAAGAAAATGTAGGGGGGCGTTCAGATATTTCGATATTGTGGTTTTCCACATGCGATATTCACGAAATATCGCATAGCGAGTGTGAACAACCAAGTGTGTAATATATCGCATATGTGAAGTATTGTTGTATTGTGATTAAGTTGAACGTTATCAAGCGAGCAGTTTGGTAATTAGGTAGTTTGAATTTCCCACTTCAAATTGAAATAGCCTTAATTTTATAATATTCAGGTTTTATAAACAATGCGTTTTAACGATTAAAGTGTCTTTGTCACGCAGATGCTGATTGGAATGTGGGTCTGTATCCAATGTTGATACTTAGCCGCTGAAACGCGTAGTTTATGAAAAAGTAACTCTGAAATAAAGCTTTTATACTCTATGCTCTGGTAATGCATGGTGGCATGTGTTCTGACGTAGCACTCCTAATTTCTGGTTTGGCTTTGCATTGTTTTCCTGACAGTTTTTGCTTTGCGCTTAGTGGCCTGGGGAGCCTGCGAAAATTTTAATAATGAGTTTCATTTCTGTTGTTTGTAGTTTTGTGCGTGTCATGCTTTTTCATACAGAGATATTTATTGTTGTTATAAATTACTTAAAGGAAGGAATTGTGACTCAAAATACTCGGGATAGTAATTAATGAAATTATTTTAAAACTAGATACACTTAATAGATGTTATTATAATGAATTTTTACAAATTTGTGAATTATTTAAAGTTCTTGTGTAACATGAGGATTGTAATGTAACTATTAATTGATTTTCCATATGTAGAATAATTCGAAATTTTTTTTATCATTTTTTACTCACGTCATTCTTTTTTTTGCGGAAAACCCGGAAACATTGCGTAAGCAGAACAATTCCCTGCAATTATTGAGACGCATCAAGTCGTCGCTGCACTTACATAGAACCATATTACTTGTGAAAAGCGGCACTCAAGTCTAGAGTTATCATATGCCAGGAGATATATCGCGCAGTTTGTGGCATGAAATTTACGTTTCATTGTGAATCGAGCATCACTCTGTCGTAACGTGTGTTGCGGATGGGGATGGAGGCGCAGCCCAAGTAGTTGGGAGGTGTTCTAACTCGGGGCACAGTAATACCTTTGCCATGGAGAGAGGAGTGGGTAGCGGTGCACCCGTGCATTCTCGCTTCAGATGGGATTTGCGTTCTGTGTACCTTTTCACGTTGGGAAGTGCTCCCTCAAGGAAGCTGCCCGCCTCAATTTCCTCAAGGCAGTGCTCTATTATTATCATCGCCGTATTCTCTTTTTTTTTTAACTTTGACGAGTCGTCGATTTTTTCCTCTCCCAATCGCTTTAGCATATAAATGGAAAGAAAACATTCAAGGTGAAGGCGTCAAAAAGTTCTTGGAAAACACGTTATCAGTTTTGATCGAGGATGCTCTCAAGGTCTCTTTTATCATATTTTCTGCTCCTGCGTCCTACGTCTTCGCGCGAAACGTCTTGCATTGTGTTCGGCCCCATCAGTCCGTCTCATGATAACCGCGATCGGTTGACAGCATCGAGGTGCCTGATGATGGACTGCGGATCTTTATGTAATTTTTACTTTGCTGAAGTGGATGGAGACATATTGCACATTTCCATTTTGTGACTCAGACGTTGAAAACGATATTTTACGCAGTCACAATTCCAGTCAAAAGTATATTTTGTCCCCCATTTCCATTTTCATGAGGATATGCTGTATGACGATTTAAGTTAAATAATGGAAAACCTGCGGCCTGGAAAACCTTTAAAAATAAAAGAAATGCCCATTTAGTTTATAGCTTGAGAGCAGCTTTCAGTTTTTTAAAACTACTCTTCATGATTCAATAGATAAGGCCTTAAAGCATTTCCCATAATACCACTGAAAGGATTGTGTGACATTAATACGTAAATCATTTGCTAAACCATTTTTGTAAATCGTTGCATCTATTTCTGTGAATTGTATTTAAATGTAATGATTCAATTATTATATTATTTTCTTACTGCGTTATCAGGCTTTAATAATACTTGGCTTTGAATATCTCATGCTCATTTTCTTTGTCATTAGAAATCTCGTAGATGACTACAGTGTATTATTACTGTAGTAAAATCATCTGATGTGATCTGACCAGATGACACCTACGCCGGTACTAATGGCCTAAAGTATTATTTTGATACGTAATGCGATTGGAATTCATAATTATAATATTACGAGAAGAATGTAGCTCTTAATTATAAAATTACCAGTAATTCTTTGGGAAATTTTTATTAGATTTCCAAACATGGTATAGCTATAATATTTGCCCGTAGGCTATAGATGCCCCTAGGCCATGATATTTCCCCTAGGCTATTTACCCCTAGTCTTTTCAAGTGATTAATATGGCTCACTTTCTCTTCCCGTAAATTACTATAAAAAGGTTTCCGTGGAGTGGCGTGGTTGAGACAGATATTCCGGGTTTTCTTATGCGTGTGTTTATTCTGGCTGAAGATATGTTTCGTATTCCTATGTACCAATGTTTCTCTAAACTATCCCTTATCTTCTTAATACTGCATGGCTTGAAGTGGCTCCAACAAATTCTGGTTTGTGATAGTTAAATTTCGTCTTTATGAAATGAAACAGAATCGTACCTTTCCAGAATATTTAATACACAATACCTTGTGTATTAAAATTTGTGGAAGAGTGCGATTCTGTTTGATCTCATATTGAATTCGCTTGTTTATTCCTACAGAGTGTCAAATCTCTGTAGTTCTAAAATCTCTAAATCATCTGGTCATGGTTTTGCTGATCAATTGTTACCGTCAAAATTAATAACATTAATATTTTTGCTAATTTTGTAGAACTTTAACTGTCAAATTTGATTGCCTATTATAAAATCAATGGTCTGCGAGTTTACTTCGTAGAATGAATGCATTTTAGTTAAAATGAAAACTTGGTTATATTCTATTGATTGCCTATGCCCGTAATTTTTTCAAGCGTTCATTTGTTTCCAGAAAGTGTTCCTTGACTGTGTTAATATTAAAGTGAACCTTACTTACTTAATACTTACGACGAACGCAGAAATTGAGTTTCCCGATGGCTCTATTCTGTTTCTGAATTTTGCTTTTCCGAAGAGAATTTGAGCAACTCCACATTTCAGGTAACGTATCTTCAAAACATTACTTTTTTTCCTTCACTCACGCGTTCATTTTAATGTATTTCCTTCGTCACCCAATGCTTTTGCGTGAGACGTGGCACATTTCTCGCCTCCTGGTTATTGATGCTGTCGAACGCTATCAAACGCCGTGAATCGACGACGCCTACTCCTCTTCTACAAGCCCCGTGCCCTTTCATGTTCCCACATTTCGGCTCCTTCACGGACGAGAAGGCGTCGAAAGTTTGGCGGCGAAGTATAGGGAAGACGAGGTAGGAGGATATATTCCGAAGTTGGGTACTTTTTTTCTCTCCATGCACCCAGAAGACCTGCTTCTTCTTTCCTCACCCCTTAGCCCTTCCCCCCAACCCACTGCCCTCGTTCCTCTTCCACCCAGACGACGCAAGACTTTTTTTCGCAACGCTATCAATCTTCCTATTTGCTCGTCTCAGGCTGTGAGGAAATATCGGAAACCTTCATACATGCACTGAGTTGGCATTTGCCGAGGTGGGTGCTTTGTGGACGTAACCGTTTCGCGTTGGGGAGAGGATGCACACAGCTTTCTTTGCCGTCGCCAGGGGTGTGATATAAGGATGAGAGGGTAGGGGCTGTTGGGGGTTCGAGAAAGGAAAGGGTTGGCCGGACTCCGATTGTACTCGAACGTTGCGGAGGAGATACCATGAGTCGCTTTTTTATTATTCTCCCGTCCTTCGTCGTCCCTGGGCGCGTATTCCTTATCTTTTGTGGGCCGTCCTCTACCGTAGTTGTTCAACGTGCTGGACTCGCTAGGGGTATTTTTGTCTCACAAGGGCTTTATTATTAACGCACTCCATGTTAGAAATATATTTCACTTTCGCCATGGTGCTCTCAATGCACTATTACTCTTATAATTTATTTTGAATGCAGCCATTTCGTCTGATTAACTTACAATCGGAATCTTTTTCAACCGTCAATACCAATTTCATCGCGGCCATTTTCAAGAGAGTTGGCCCTAACCGATACCAGAAAATACTATCTCCCTCCCGCAAATTCCGTCATTCCCCCCAACAACACAGCCCATTCCAATATTGAATATCGTTTTGGATATCAGCTGTAATTGTTAGTTTATAGAAAACTATTTAGGCATTTATAAGTCTCAAAATGGAGTTGTGTCATTTCTTACATTGCTGTTTGGAACGTATACTAATAAGTTGCTATGACAGGTTTTGCAAGTGAATAAGATTTCTTTGATATTGAATTAGATTTAATGTTTCACGATGGCAAAAATTATATTGAGTTCACTACATTCGCTTAAATTGCTATAAATCAGTACTTAATTAATACGCTATGTCATGGTCAGAGGTTTACACACTCAGTTAAGGGAAATAAATTGCTTTCAAGGAAGTGAATTAAGTGGTTAAAATGTATGTATTCGAGTAAATGTGTGGATGATGAAAGAATATAGAATGGATGCGCCGGTAATGTGTGTATATTAAAGGACCAGTTTCATTAGTTTACCCATGATGATAGAATGGACGAGGGACGAATAGCTGAGCATGTTTATGATAGCTCGGGGCTAGCCTCCCACTACCGATTGTATCCACCGCGTTGTGTACGTCGTCCTCTAGCTATAAAGGTTAGCTGGGAAATCTGCGAGGTTACTCGACGAATAAGCAGTCGTAGACAAATAGCGGCGGTATCTAGAGAGTGTAGGGGACCATCCTTGGATAAGAGAGCTCAAAAATGCTAAGAAAACCTGTGTAGATGCCGTGACTTGGCGAATGGCTGCTGCCAACTAACAGACAGGCAGTATCCCGGAGGAAGTGCCAGCAGCCCTCATTTACATAGGTGAAGGTGGAAATAGCGTGGGTTGGTAAAATGACACTCATTGCACTATAGGCGTGGTAAGCCAGGAGGAGAGGGAGAAGATAGGAGATTGTTGTAATGCGAGGCGAAGGGCAACGGAAAACTACTGGTTTATTATTTCGAGGAGAAGCAGCTCTTCAACTATTTATCTGATATTTTTTAAACTGAAAAGCGTGATGGAATCCTCTCGAGTAAAATATTCCTGAGGTAAAATAGTTCCCCATTTGGATCTCCGGGCGGGGCCTACTCGAGGGGGTACATCAGTCAAGAACGATAATCAGCATTTAAGGGTTGGTACCTGGAATGTAAGATTGCTTCTGGGCTGTGAACGGTCTTAAAACGTGATAATAGAGATGATGAGAATATGTCTGGATATTTTATGTGTAAGCGAAATGAAATGGCACGAAGAAGGGGACTTCAGGAGCGGAAGCTACCGCATTATCTACAATGGATCTACGAATGGAAACGCTGGTGGTGATATTATACTCAGGAAATGTAGCGGTATCGAGCGAAAACAGTGAAACGCTAATTACGGTTATATTAGAAACAAAACCCAAGGAAGCGTGGTGGCACAATTATACATGCCCACGCCATATTACGACGATGACTACGTAGAATATATGTGCGACGGAATATAAGAAGTGGTAAGGAGTGTGAAAGAGACTGAAAACGTAATTATTCTTGGAGACTGGAATGCTATTGTAGGGGAAGACCAAGAAGGTAAAACAGTAGGGAAGTATGGGTTAGGAAAACGTTACAATAGGGGAGAGAGATTAATAGAGTTGTGCGTAAAAATGGCCTAGTCGTCACAGACACTATTTTTAAACAACCCGCGAGGATAATTCACGTAAAAAATACCAGGAGATAGCAAAGGATTTCAAAAAGACTAAGTGAAACAGCGATTTAGAAATCAAATAAAGGACTGACTGCAAGAGCTCTTCCGGTGCGGATATCGACAGTGACAATAATTTCGTCACGGAGAAATATCAGCTTAAGCTATCAAAAACTGAACAGAGCAACAAAGAATTACTGGCAGGTGGAAAGATTGAGGAAAACAGAACAAATATTAACCTAGCAAAGTATTCTAGACCAAGCTGAAGAGGATGTAAACGTTTCAGGATAAATCAAAGAGAGATGTTAAAAGATTAGGAAAGGAATTATTAAAGCAGCCGAAAAGAAGGCAGTAAAGAGAAAAACAGACAATCGGGAGCCATGCGTTTGACCTAATAGATGTAAGTGAATACAAAGGAAGGACAGTGGCTGTATAAAATAATAAGAAATGCAATTAGCCGTAAAGTAAGAAGAGCAAGAGAAGAATGGATGAAAGACGTGGAGGTGTATTAATGTAAAGAGGTGGAGGGCAATTTATTCCAGGAAAAAGTTGAAGGTACTTACGAAACGGTAAGAAGGTACTTAAAAGAACGTCCAATCAAAGGTAATGTAATTCGGAATGAAGGAAATGAAATCATCATTGAAAGTGAGGACAAAGTGAAGAGATGAAAAGAGTTCTTGGAGAACCTATACAGCGGCAAAGCACTGAATCCCAGGATTGGTACTAGAAGATGAAGAAACTGTGGATGAAGATGAGAAAGGATACTCCATATTAATATCAGAAATTGATGCAGCAATAAAGGATTTGAGCGAAAGAAAGGTGACAGGAGTTTATAAATTTCCGTCGAGGTTCCTTGAGTATGCAGGAGTGAGGAGTCTATAGGAAGCTATACATATTGATGTGTGATGGATTGGGGCAAGAGGGTAAAAACCTTCCCACTTCCTTTCAGAGCCCTATTTTTGTGACCCTCTTGGTGGCCAAATGTGCCAATTGCGGTATGTGCCTAAAAGCTTGAAGGAAGACCATCTAGCTGCACATGTTTTTGTTGACAGCCGCGTTTATTCACCAAAGAAGTCTCAGTTTGTTTTGGTCTGTCACCGCGTGTGCATCTCCTTATTCGAGATCTGTCGGCCTTCTATTTTTTCTCGTACGTAGTTTTTAAAAACTTTCAATGTATCGAAGAGTACTCTACGAGAGATTTGCAGCTCATCGAGGATAGAAGTGGTGTCAAAGTGGAAACCCTGTGCGTTAGCCATGAGAAATCGTTTCTTGCTTTCTATTCAAAGCGTCAAAAACAGTGTTGTAATCCACTGAAACTGCATTGCAATATCCGTAGTGCTAATTTATATAGAATTACTTCCAAGTACAAATCGAAAATTTTCAGCACTAGAGCGATGTATTTGGTCGAGGGCAGAAAATTGTGTCGTCAGTGCTGAGTGTTTCTGAATAAGGGAGTCGCGAAAGATGACACACCAAGGTCTCCCATCAGTCATCAAGAAGACGTACCTGAGCAGCTTGTGGCTGCAGAAGCGGTACTGTCACAACCGGGGCCTTCTGGTTTGCAATTTGCGGAGGCTCATGTATCCCTACCTTCAAATAGCTCCAGCAATGACAGTGACTCACAAGGAGAGAGCAATGGTGCACCTTATTCACCTCGTCAAGATGTGCAACAAAAAAATCAACCTGAGTTTATCCGAAATCTGTACATCACTAGCAATTAGAAAAAATTGAGAAGTAGAATGTACTCTGAAGAAAAAATTCTTAACATTTCTTCTGCTAATCGAAGAGCAATCGGGAAAGCAGGGGGAAAAGCAAAAACTTACTTCGGCCCATTAGAGTTAGTAGGGTGTGAAATGCTAAGTCAACTCAAGGAAAAATTTGCTGAAGCTAATTCCTATAGTGGAAAAAGTTTAGTCCTGTCTACACTGCCTAAAAGCTGGAGCGTAGCAAAAATTCAAGAGGAATTTGGATCAACTCAATATTTATCTCGAAAAGTGAAAGAACTAGTAAAGAAACGGGGTATTTTATGATCTGGTAATCCTAAGCGAGGAAAACCACCACCTCAAGAGACGGTAAACAGAGAGATATCATTTTTCCATGATCCTGGTGATAGCAGAGAAATGCCTGGAGTTAAAGATTACGTCAGCGTTAATGACAATGGAAAACGGACACACTAACAGAGGAGACTAATTTTAGGAAATTTGAAAGAGATATTTTGTAACTTTAAGGGAAATTATTCCGAAGATACAATTTCATTTTCAAAATTTGCAGAGCTATGACCTAAGGAGTGCGTTCTTGCGGGAGCATCAGGAACTCATACCGTATGCGTGTGTCTGGTGCATCAAAATGTTAAATTAATGATTTTAGGTTGTCGCCGCTAAATCTAGGGGATTTCACCGAGCCGCTATTGTCATATAAAGACTATTTGTCAGCAATGTGTTTCCCTGCGACCGAGGCATGCCATTTGAACGAATCTAACAGCTGCCCTGGGCCGAGGAAAATTCGGAATTCAATAGATGAACACTTTGATGGAAATTTAATTGATTGCATTACTCACCACGCATGGGAGCAAGTTGACCGTTGCTCCTTAGAAATTTTCACAAAATCTATCGATAACTTTCTTGAAACTTTTATTGAAAAGTTACAAAAACTTCAGCGACACGACTACATTGCTAAAAATCAATCTGAATTTCTTAGGAATGTTAAGCATAACATCCAAGTGGGGCAGGTTCTCGTCATTGCAGATTTTTCAGAAAATTACGCTTTCGTTTGTCAGGACTGTGTGCAAGGTATGCACTGGAATAACGACCAAGCAACAGTTCACCCCTTTGCTTGCTATTACCGCCCTATAGTTCAGGATAATGTAATCCCATTGAACTACGTAATCATATCAGAGAGCTGAACAGTATATAACATCAACTGTACATTTTTTTCAAAAACTTCTTAAATTCTTGAAATTGAAATTTCCGAAGCTTAAAAAAGTAATGTATTATTCAGATGGAGCAGCTGCTCATTATAAAAACAAGTATAACATTCAGAACTTGCCTCTTCACAGGAAAGATTTTTCTGCAGAATGGCATTTCTTTGCTACATCGCATGGTAAAGGGCCAAGTGACGAACTGGGAGGAACTTTGAAAAGACTAGCAGCAAGAGCAAGTCTTCAGCTTCCATACGAAAAACAAATACGTACACCTCTTTAACAGGATCCTCAAATAAAATATTTCCGAAAGGACCCCTTCCTATAAGGTAGGACATCATATGTTTACGGAAAGCATGGTAACTTAGCCATTCTACATTTGTTTTAAATACAAGGATGTTGCTTTCTCGTTAGTTTTAAACCAATTGTGTCGGAGTAGTTAGCAAAATTTTTCGTGCAGAGAAAGTGGAGCTCAATGGTAAATTTCTCTGCAAAAATCCATTTAACAGAACAAATAACAATTGTTGTTAACATTTATATTTTATAATAGTTTTTTATCTCATATAGCCACGACATTGAGCATTTAGAAAATTTTTAGGCTTGCATCGCGTGTCTGCTGCATGTATTCTAAATGGGGGAGCCGACGGGCCGCGCGAGAGAAAATTGTGAATGTTTAAATATTTATAAAAAAACGCATTTATGAATTGCCACTAAATTTTATTTCTGGAATAGCTGGGTATGTTTAGATTACGTAAAAACGTTTCGGCCGATTCTGAGATGGAGTATTTGAGACAAGGTTATTAACAATTTTTTAAACATTAGTAATTAACAACAATAGGATATAGAAAAAAAAATTGTAGTTATATATTTGCATTCAATGATGATGATTTAGCAAAATAGGAGCTATTTTTCATTGCTGTATGACAATTACAGGCGGAGATATAAGTGATAATATGATTTAAGGCTCGGATTTTGTCTAAAAATGCGAAAAAAGTAAAATATGCAAAACTCACTCAAAATTTTTTTTTCACAAAATGGTTTGAGGGTATTCAGTTTGAGTTGATATTGTACCAATACACCAATTTTTATAAAAATCTGAGACCCTAAGGGACAAACGTTTGTTGAATTGAGGTGGAACGACCCATATTATTAATTAATCATTATAACAAGTGCTGCATCATTTACTTTCAATGAGTATTAAACTTTATTCTTTTACATTGCATGATTAATCTTAACGTTAAAACTACAGTTCTTGAATTATGGTTAGTATTTATTATTTATTATTATTATTAGCATAAGAGCCGTCGCCTATCGGAAAGGTGGGGGGAGATTTAGAGAGCGCGTAACGTAGAGCTGGCAACAATGTTATCTATAAGGGTTGTAGTAAAGTGAAAATGAGGAATGCGCAAACCTTATGATAAAAAATTGTATTCATGTAATCTATGCCTTTCAAAGTGAAAATCCATATTTTATTTAATGTTTTCAAATATACTGTGTAGCTGTTTCATTTATCACAAATGAAGCGCCTTCATATGACTGTTTTCAGGCATTAATAGATGCCTTTAACATTGTGTAATTCACTGAAGTAATTTTGCTTCAATGACGCAGCAAGAGATATTCAACAGATTACTTCTCGCAAACGCTTTAATCTACGCTTCTCGCATTATATAGTTTGGATGAAGTGATTCAATGAATGTCACGGTCCGAAGCCCCTTGTGTCCATTCGTGAGCAATAATAAAGTGGACAATTGAAATGCCCGATCTGACGTATCTGCAGCAGTTGCTGTATGATGCCTCTACTGCATGACTTTGACCGTGATATTTTCCTCAGAATTAAATTTCTAGAAGGTAGAGATAGGAAACATTTCTCAGTAGTAGATTAATCGTATCATATGATGATCGTGCCGGAAGAATCGATTCAGTATAATTGATTATGAAAAATTGGTGCATAATCATATTTAGCTTTTTTTAAGTTCGTGTAGCTTTTGTGACGAGCAGAAGAATCGGAAGAATCATACGATTCATGTCAAGCCTGTGAAGGATCGTCAAGGATGATCATCGCTGTGCGCATGCCTGACGGGTAGCATAATCGATTAGTTGAAGAATCGGTAAATAATGATGCGATTTTTCTGCGGATATGACTGTGAATAATAATCGGGTAGAATAATCGTATGATAGATATAAATTAGGTCAAATATTATTAACGTTATCCTTGACATGAAGCTGTCTGCCCTTAAGAGTCGAAAACGTTACCTCGTCTCTCGTAAAACCATGAATTTGAGTCATATTTTTTATCTGCGGCATTTTCACACATCTTTTTGCATATTTTGCAGTCTTGTCATTGCAGTTAAAACAGATATTGCAGTAAAAAGCTTTTTCCTGAGCTATTTGAATCTTTCTAGTTTAAAACAATTCACTAGCAGTTGCGAAAACATTCATCAATGTTCTAAAGCCGATTCTTTTTCCCTCGGTAAATTTTCAAATGAGACCAATCCCGCCGATTTTTTCTGACAGTCATAATCGGGATTGAATAATCGATTCAACGATTAAATCGTCCACTTATAATCATTCTAATAATCGAAAGAATCGGAAGCAAATAATCGATTATGATGAAGAATAGATTATTTTCTCCCATCCCTACGAGAAAGTAAAATGCGATGAAATGGTTGATGGAAATGCTGTCGTCCGCTTGTCATCGTTGAAAGCGTATTTGAATTGCAATCCAAAGTAAAAAAATATTTCCTAGATTGAATATCCCATTGATCGTCTCTTAGTTCTTACTTATCAATATATCTAGTATTGGCTTAAGTTTTACTTCCATCTATTCCACCAAACGCCAACCTACCTATTTTCTCATCTGGTTTTAGGCGCTAGTATAAGCAGGGACCAGTATTTATTCCTTTCTCTGGCTTTGAATGCTGGAGTTGACCAATATTTTTGGTTCCTCCACCGCAATTATAAGATACCACCCTTTCCCAATGGCACTAAAACTCAAAAACTCTCCTTCTAGAAAGCCCGCCAGTGTAACTCTAAAATTCTACATTTCCCAGCACTCCGTGACTCGTTTTCTCGGTGACCTGGTTTTCCGTAGGGTTTGGTACCCAAACTTCTAAATTGCACGGCTTAACTGTTGAAATTGAATCAATTTAACATATGGTAGCGCTACCGGCAGTCTATCCTTCTTTTGTTTTTGCTACGATCGTATTTTTTTTATTTTACCATATATTCGTTTTTTAGTATCTAATTACTCGCCTAGAAAAAGACCAATTGTTGTAACTGTTAAAAAACAAGGCTTAAAGTGTTTTTGACAATAAAACGGTACGAGTTCGATTGAAAGGGAAAAGTGTCATTCAAGTAACTAGGGATGTAATAATGTACTGTTTGCAGATGAAGAGAAAACCAACTTCTTATGTAAGTGCTTCAGCCGAGGTCTTACGGCACAAGCGACGTGGCCGTATTTTTCAGTCTGGTCCCCAGACATAAATGAACTATTCGATGGAATTGCTGATGGAATACACAAGGAATGATGTGAAACATGTATTGAAGGGAAACAGGCTAATCAGCCACACCAACAAGAAAGAACAAGAGCAACCAGACCCCTTCAATTGGTGCAAAAAAATCTATGAAGCCATGACCACATCGCATTTCAATTTGAATATTATCAGATTTTGCTGCCACAATGGAGGAGAATATATGTCCACTGAAATGAAGGAATATTTCGTAGAGAAGGGAGTCTAAGTGGAAAAGTTCTCTTCGATACATCCCAGAACAGAATGGAGTAGCCTAGAAGTTCGACAGAACATTACTGGAAAAGGCAAGATGTATGCTTTTGAGTTATAAACTGTCCTAGAATCTGTAGCCAGAAGCTGTGCTGGCAGCTGTGTATATTTTGAATAGCTGTCCCACCTCTGCCTTGAAGAATAAAACACACTACCGAAATGTGGACAGGCAAGAAACCTAACCTTGGAAAAAATCGTGTGTTTGGTTGTTTTTCCTATTTGAAAATCCTCAAGGAATAGCTGCCTAGTAAACTGGAATCTAGGCCGTAAAAATATTACTCGGTGGGCTATTGTCCTTATGGCTATAGGCTATAGCCTCCAAATGAAGGCAAGATAACTGCTGGAAGAGACAATATTTGATGAAACCAAACTCTGTAATACTGAAGATTAGCGAGAGAAGTCATGTTGGGAATTTGAAAAATATGCAAAAGAATCAAAAAAAGAACGTCATAAAGAAACTACGACGGAAGAAGATGAAATTGGTCCTAGAAGATATTCACGTGATAGAAACAAACAAAAGTATTTCTAAGACTTTGTAGCTCTATCAATGCTAAGTTAAAGGGAAGTTTTTCCAGCCACTATAGATGAAATTGAAAATGGAAGTGACAAGTAGGAGTGGAAGAAGTCAATTTAGGAAGAATTAAAGGATTGGAAGTTAAAAGAACTGCCTAAAGGAAAGAAAGCCGCAGAAATGGGTTTCCTGAGTCAAGACCAATGGAAAGGTAGAAGTAGAAAGATACAAAGCCAGACTAGTAGTAGCAATAGAAATTGACTACGATGAAACCGACACACCTGTAGCAAATATTGTTTATGTCAGAACTTTGTTCTCTGTCATTAATCATCAATGTCTAATTGCAGATCAGCTGTGAAAGAAAGAGAATTTTCTAAAAAATAGAACCGGCTGTTGTAACAAAGGAATGCCTTAGAGTTAAAGGTAAAACTTCAAGTTATATCTTTTTCTACGTCCTCACTACAGGAAAGTGTCATTTGACCTTTTCTGACTTAGTGTATGGCACGAAAATATTTCTGATCACACAATAATAAATATGCACTCCGAAGTTATAGATTTTACGGTTCGTTAAGTCTACCTTAGGAATGTTTAAGTCTCCCCTAAAGAAATGCAATATGTATTTAATTTTGGATATTCTTACGGAAAGATGTTAATTATATTTAGCTTCGGCATTTGATTTTTATGTATATGCTCTTTGAAATCACTAATTCTTGAAATGAAAACGTCGTATCGCCATTAAAAATATTTATTGCAATTTTAGGTAGAAAACCTTGCATTTCACGTATTAATCAACTATAAAGAGGTGGTTTTGTACTATTATGCACCCTGACGGCAATAAAACACTACGTTTGTTGTTGAGAATCCATATTAGTTATAGTTATTTTGATCTCCTGTAAGCGTTGAGATTTTTGAGGTACAAAGTTTTCAATTTATGTTGACGAAATTGGGCTAAATCTGTGCAAAGGAAGGAAACTGTTTATTGCACAGCTCAATAGATAAATTTAGATTCCCTTTCATATTTTTCTCAATTTGGGGCCTGAGAGTTTAAGTAATACAAGTGACAACGAAACGGGAAAAACGATATTAGTGCATGTATTCTAAGTTGGTACCGTCAGGTAGTTACAGAAGAAGGAACACAAGTGTTCGAACGTATGGTGCTGCGTTCTAGCTGCCGAACACTTAAGCTACTTTGCTTTTTGTCATTTATTACCTGAGTGAAGTGATGCAGGTGACACTGGACGATGCTTGTTACTTGTTTTTTTTTACTTGTTACTTGTATTTCCATGCTATATCTGCACATTGTTACTTTTCTCTGCTCGCAACTGCCCTAGGAATAAATTAATTTTGACCTTGCTGCCCGATTTACATGAGTTACGTTTGTGACTGCCTGGAGTCTTTGCATAATTCATTGGAACCGCGCATTTGGATTTCAAGCAGGGACTCCATTAGTGGGGTCAAGTGCAGCGGAATCCATTTGGCAAGTACTAGTGCTTTCTTACCCATATTCGGTGGAATTAGGTGACAAAAATAGATGCTTGATTCCTTCAGACTTTCCGAGTAAAAGCACTGGGCTTTTTTTTACTTAGGCTTGAGCAATGAAAATTTCCTTTCAAGGGAAATTTTCTTTGAAATCAGGAGGTGCAAGGTAGCACTAGTTTTCAGGTAATCAATTCAAACATTCGATTTGCCTAAGTTTTCAGGTACAATCAGCGGCACTTACCGCCGATAGCTGGAAATGAACAGCTCATCCGTCCTGTAATTTGCTTTCGCTTCTCAATATCTTTCTGGCCGCAGAGCTATCCCTATAATCCTGAAATTCTGCATTTTTTATTACATCAGTTGTATTTATTTTCAATGTTAACGTGTTATTCCATATTTCAACCATGTAACTGGAGACTGTTATTTAGTACGTCTAAGATTAATTGTCGCCTCATGTATCTAAGGCTATGGTATCTAAGTATTGATAATGAATCGTCATAGCCTGAGCTATTTAGTAACTCAATTTGTATCGTACAAGTGCATTGGAAGTTAGTCCGACCGACATCTTACGGCATCCAAATATGTTTGCAATTTTGTAAATGTATGCGCGCTGTAGATTCTGCCAATTGCTAATTATTTACATATCTGTTGAAATTGTGAAATCATCTTCAAGTACTTTTACCCTCTCCGTGCCGTTTTCCAAAAGACAAGCCGGACAAAATCACAACATTTTCTGGGGAAAAATAATGGAAAGAATACCAGTTCTATTAGAACTCCTGTACTATCCTAATTCCTTGGCCTTTGTCTCTATGCAAAGACATGGTTGATAGAGATAATGGGTAGGAATTTGATGAAATGTTACATTGAAAATGCATGTAGCAACTGTAACTTCTTACTGCGTTGCCCGTTGAAGTGGTACTTACCTTTTTATACGTAAGCGTTCTTTATTGTCGTGCTTATTTTGTGACTACAAAGAGATTTATTGACTTTTCTCGTTAAAATCTCCCGTAGATAAATAAATCCTGAAAAATTCATGTGGAATTGTACGTATCCTACTTGCCTCTTTACTTCTTGTCTCCCATATACGTCGCGGTTGTGCTGCAGTGAGTAGTTACCGTGATTTTCTCGGCTCTGAACACAGCCTTATAGAATGCAAACTGACCTGGAATATTCTTCGCGTGGAGGATATTGAATTCCGAATCGTGGTACATATTTGTTTTTCCTATGAAAGAATGCTTTTTTTATATATATTTTTTAACGTCCTACTTTCATTCAGTTCCGTTCCCTCTTTGATATCCACTCTCCATTTCTGTGCTTTCTTGGCGCCAGTATTTCATTTAACCCTCCTTATCCTTCCTTTCAATGATGCTCTTGAGGTCTTTCCCTTCGCTGTGCCCACCCCCTCTCCCAGTCTTACTTCTGGCGCGCTACCAATTTCGTGTTCAACCACGAGAGATGCATTCGGGGCTGGTCGGCCTGTCCGGGAGGTTAACTTGTTTGCATTTAGGGCCCCTCTCGTCCTTGTCTGCATTTTGGAACTCAGATGTAGTCCTCGGAATCCTCGTCTCCTACCCTTAATCTTTTTGGGTTTGCTAGTGTTCTCTTATCGCATTTCTCCTGCTTGCTCACATCTCCTGCCGCTGTGGAATTATGGGCCTCGTGTGCGAGTCTCCGTTGTGATACCTAGCATACGTCCGCTTTTCCATCTATCGTTTTTCAATAATCTCCCTTCGCCGCCCTTCTTCGTCCGCCTGGTGTCGAGGGAAAAGGCTCCTGAAACGGGACAAGCGTTTAATTAAATGCACCTCAAAACGCGAGCGCCCCACGCGGAGTAGAGAACCCGCAGAACTGCCGATATTAATATTTTTTTATCCTGAGGATATAGTTCTTGTGTGTTGTGTTGAAAATTGTGAGTCACTTTTCTCCATAAAAAAATTATATTTCAGCCTTTCTTGGGCTGAGCAGTGCTATTTTATAATTTATTTTATGTATTACGAACCTACTCCATGCTTTGCAGTAAGAGTATAGTTTTTGTTTTAATTTTTTCCATTTTCCGCTTACCTTGCTGGGGATTTTTGAAGAATTTTGCCGACTCTCTCGCGACCTAGAGGGATAAATTATGCTATAGAAATTTTTATAAAAATAGTTGAAAGCCAAATTGTTCACGGCATAATAAATAATAGGGTTTGCAATTATAATTCCGGGAGAAATTTCGCTTCAACTCGTACTCATGCATAAGTGCTATATTCTGCGTTGTAATCCTAGTGCAGACAAATTATTTTTATCGTTGAGAATGTAGGTATTTTTTTTTGTCAGCTAGCAACCCGTTGCATTTTAAATGCCTTGATTTACTTATTTCGTGTGTTTGCGCAGAAATACGAGATAAAATATTTCTTCGGTCATCTTTTTTTTACGAAGTCCTATTTTCTTCATTATTCGATCGATAACAATTTTTTATAGTGAGGTACGCATGCTTATGTGTGCAACAGCACATACATACACCCTCATCGTTTTCATGTCGAGATAAATATCAAGAGGCCAATGGTGGCTTGCAAATGCATGCGACTTTAATTTAAGGATAATGTGCCGAGTTGAATAGTAAACCAGATAGTAGCAGCAACTTCAAGATGCATATCATGCATGTTTATGTATTAGTTTGTGAGGGCATAACTATTGTTGGCATTAGTTCCTCTTCAGGAAAGTTGTGCGCGATAGAAATATATGAGTGACTAGGATTCTAATATTAGGTAGAAAAATTATCCTCCTTTTATGCTTTTATCTTGCTAATTACAATGTTGAACTGCTTTTCCGGTCTACTTCTTTCTCCCACAGCCGTATAAGTGAATATTTCTTGTGAGTATACTTTTTGAATGAATAATTGACTCCATGTCTAAAGACTTGGAAAGCTCTTGGTTGAACTGTCCTAGCCACCTATTTGTCGCCAGGCGCGCAAAACTTTCGTGGAGGTCGCACTCGGGCGTGGACCAGACAGTTGGTATTACTTTTGGGGATTTCGGTGAGCTTGCGTCTGAGATTTCAAGAAGATTGGAACTTGGTGAGTGGAATGTCGTGGATGGAGAGAGATGAGTTCAGCCAGGCCAAAACTATAAAAGACATCCCTAAGGAGATTTGGCACCACGATAGCGTAGGAAAATGGTAGCAAGGATTGCTGCGAATTGATCAAAGATTTTTCTTTACTAGGATAAAGGAGAAATGTTGACTCGTGCAGATCTTAGAAAATTTTTTTATATTTTCTTAATTAAAAAATTATGCGTCCTCGCGCGTGTAGAGATACACCTGGCTTTTCTCATAACGGAGCCGATAGCCTGTTCCAATATCGACATTATTTACCCATTCCTGAGGAGTTTGTGTCCTGAATTTTTACGGATAATTATTCCAATTACTGTTTTTGTTATTAACGTGCGCTCTAATTGATTGACAACGCGTTTGTATTTCGTACAGTTTTCGTAAACTACGTCATGACGCATAGCGAAGGGTTTAAAATCAGAGACCAGGTGCTCAATTCAGGGAGGCCTCGGAACTTTCTAACCTCAACAATGACGTGATTTTGACGTAAAAACAGCAATAATTTCAAAAAATTACATTCAAAGTTTGTCACGTTTATGACGTCATGGCCACGAAGTTGCCATTGAGGTTTTTTCTGTATAAAGCCTCTTTGTAACTTTACTGAGCCAATATTCGTGATGCACAAATGATTTGGTACGCAGTCACGCGCACAGTTACAAAGGTAATTTGAATCATTATTCTCGGCATCATCACGGTCAAGTCAAATGATTTTTTTAACGGTTTATTTCATCACTTACTGTGTAAACTCTTTTTGAGTGGAATGCTTAATGACGGGTCGTCAATCAGCGTGCAAAAAAACAAAATGTTTTGTATCGCATGCGATACGATATTTTAAATGAATAATTAATATTTAAATTGGAATACAATCGTTGGTATACGCGTCTTCAGCTGTCATTGTAAGAAACTATTACAGTATTGAACCCGACCCCAATTCATATTTTCTTACGTGCTATTTGATAGTGCCGCGCGTTCTCTAAGGATAAGGTGGCCACAGTCCTTGAGATTATTTTAATATTGGAAAACTCTATGAAATCGCTACTTTTCTATAGAAATACGGCATTTTTCCTCGATTTTGACTTGATCACGATATTATTCCATAATTTCTTTGGGACAAAGTAATGCTGGAGAGATTTTGCAAAATCAATAACTTAAACCCGTTTCCTTGATTACTTCAAGCGTCAACTTTGATTGCAGTTCGAAGGCCAAAATCCACGTTTACCGTTACACTGCCACGATTCTTCTTGCATAATATTCAGTCGCCAAAATGAAGTTTGTCAATCATCATCATTAAACATTGACGTCTAAAAATTGAAGTCGCGCATGCGCAGTACCAACTCTGATTCTTGAGGAGATGCAACTATGACGGTGGAACTGAATGCCGCTGTCAGAGTAATTTAGATTCAGCATGTGTCAACTTCGCCTCTAAATTTGTCCAATATCCATTATGTTTCTCCTCGGCAGCGCTTGTGGATAAAAAAATAATATTTTGAGCATAGTAGACGATTGCTTTTGGACCAATACGGAACATCCTAAGAGCCCAGGTCCAATAACTTCGGTCATGGACCCGATTGAGGTTAACCGTGATGCTAGACGTTTGAAGATGGTGGAAAATCCCGGCATCATAATCTACATCTAAAATGTACCCTGCAAGCCACCTCAAGGGTGTATAGCAGAGGGTGAGTAGTCACCAACATGCATTACATTATACTTACCCTAAAGTTAGTGTATCTACGACTAATTATGCACTAGCATACACTGCTAATGCCTGTCACGAGGCGAAGTCTCACAATGCATTGCTCCAAATCATGAATTCGTCATTATGGCTTGTATTTCATGTCTTTATTTTTTGAACCTTAATTTATCACTACGCCCCTTGATTTAGTTATTTTGCTATTGATTGTATCAAGGAATTCCAGCCGCTAGTCATGTAAAATTTCCTCAGTAAATTTCCCAGCGGAAACAGACCGACGTGCCACAGGAACCTGTGTCGTGGTCTATTTTAGGGTTAAATTAAAGGATTAATTAAAATTAAAATTTTGAGGATACCGGGGTTAACCACGGCATTACATTTACGGAATAACCCTCAAGTGCACATAAGCGTGAAATTTCATTCGTCTCGCATTTGCTTTCGCTTCTGTAGTAGACATTTTTACAGTCCTGTTTTTCGATTTTTCAGTGTCTCCACTTACATGTTACACAATGCCCCCGATGTTTCAGGCAGACATACAAAAAATGAAAAAGATGGTTATGATATGCCACCAGCTAGCCAAGCAATACACTAATGGAAACCATTTTGATTTTTAAAATAACACTTAATTGGCAACCCGTCAAAGCGTGTGCAATTTAAGCTGTTTGCGAATTTTATGGCAAATATAGGCGAGGAAATAAAACATACCCAACTTTCGCCTGTTTCATTTTGACAGTGTGTGTTTGCATTCATAGATGCTTAAATTACACTGTAGAATTAGGAATGAGATTCCTTGTTCCAGGAGCGATCACATTCAGTTGGTGAAGGGCAAATGTTTGCCTGGAGTTATTTTCGTACGAAACTTTATTTAACTTCTTTTTGCAGCCACCATTTACTTTTTTCCGGTGTTAAAACTTTTGACCCTTGTAAATTTTCCTCCGCGCTGAGCTCGAAATGGCACTTTCGTTTAATCAGCGGTGTAATCTCCCTTCTTCCCAAACTCAGGCTCTTGATCCATTCGTCTTTATTTACTTTCTGTGGTCTCCTTGGTATCCCTACCTATCATTTTTCCCAGTTATGCCCCGCGTCCTTTACACGATGTCGTTTTATTCTCTTTTCTTCCTTTACTTAATCATATTCCCGATTTCAGGGGTCTCTGTTTCTTTTTATTGTTATCATTTTTTTCTTGTCCTATAAAAGGATTGTGAGAAGGAGCAAATACCTGATTGAGTTCACAGTTTCGCTTTAACCTCGCTTACGGTGGTGCCAAGTGCACGCTTTGACTGCTTGAGTAGTACTCAAGTATGTTCAGCTGTCTTGAATATCTAGTTCATTAAATTCCCACAAAAATCCATCAGCGTGAAGAACGCCGCGGTAGCATGACTGGCGTAAGCTCTCGGCACAACATCGAGAGATAAAAGTCGAGATAAAATCCCGGTAAAGTCGAATGATATTTACTCAGTGGAAGTTTTCCAATTATGTGCAGTGCACTTGCGGGTGACTTTGTCAACGTAATGCCGTGGCTATTCCCGGTATCCTCAATCTTTGTAAGGACTGGGATTCATCAAAGGATTTGTTAGAAGTCCCGTGGACGAAATAGTAAAAGAGATATGCTACCTTGCTCTCGTTAGGGTACATCTTGAGTGTGCCGCTGATATTTTGTGTAAAGCCCAGAAAGATTCGTTCAAAGAAAGAAGTACGAAGAAATCCCACGCGATTGTGTTAAGAAATGCGTGAAACAAACAAAAATCTTGATAAAACGGTTGGATGATTGTTTTGGGATTGGTTGGGTTGGATAGTTGTATTGGGTGGCATGCTTAAACCATTGCTGCATTCGTCATTGAATCCTCTCAGGGACTTCGGTAGATCCAACCATATTCCTTATCCTATAATTTCGTATTCTATTCCATTTCTTTTCTTTTAGGAGCCATCAGAGACTCGATACATTCGGTCTTCTTTATCATCCTCCAACCCCAGGTTTCGAATGCTTCAAGTTCATTTCCGGTCTGATTTTCCAATGGTCCATGTTTCTGATCACGTTGAATGTGGCACTCTATGAATTGCATGCTTAAACGAGTCCGTGGCGTACTTAAACCATTACTGTATTCGTTATTGAATCCTACTTAGGATTTCAGTAGATCCAACCAATTCCCTCTTCCTATTATTATTCGCCATTATTATTATCAGTCCTTCCCTTGTTCATTCACCTTTAAATTCTTGTACCTACTACGTCTTGTCTCTTTTCTCGACCCATCCACATTGGCCAGGCTGTGAGTTATAGCACATCCATCAACGCTGTGAGTCATAGCTCGGAAATCACAATGGTCTTATCCACTCTCTTTCAGCAAATACCAATTTCTCTGGAATTGCAGTATCCATGACATCCTATTCATATTTCTCCAGCCTGCTTATTTACTGTAGCGCTTTCGTATTCTACGCTTTGATTCTTATAGATAGGAAGACCTTTGAAGGTTTTATTTTCTCAATTCCAATTAAATTCAATTTTGTCGTTTCTCTCACTTCTCTCTGCCACATGCACTCAGTTTTGATCTACGCACATGAAATGTGGTGATCCTTCGTAGTTCCGTTTACTGCTTTCAAGGGCGTCAATCTGTCTCACTTCAAGCCTAGAAATCGTTCTTTCGGCTAATATTCTATTCCATGTTCTTGGTACTTAAATTTCCTATCACACTTTGATTTTATTCATTGCTTATGCTTGCCTCATAGCTTCTAGGCAGCTTAATAGAGAAGGTTTCTGCCAGGAGATTTCCTTATCCGGAACTCCACGAGAACTCCACGCGTCACAACGAAATTCATGGCCACCCAGTCGTTGGTATTATTATATAAACGGCTTTTAATTTTCAAATGAAAAGATTTACAAGGTAATTTTATAATAAGAGTAGAAAATATTACCATAGATATTTTGAGTACCATTTAAATACATGAGAAAATAATTAAATTGGCCAAATAGCAGCCCTGAACTGAGATTCAACCTCCCAGAAAGACCTATTTTTTCCCACGTGAAAAACCTGGGAGATATTCTGACAAATAAAATGCTCCATGATTTTGATAATGGAAATCCAGTGGCAACCCTCGTGACTAGGTTGAAGAGGGAGGGTGCTGAACCCTGGTGCAACCCCACTGCCACAGGAGACTTTGCTTGTCTCTCCATTTCCTTATCTTCTTTCTTTTTCCTTTCACCTTCCTCGCTTTCCTCTTCTCTAATGTCACACCTCTTCTTTCTCGACCCCCAAAAAAAGCGAGGGTATCGTGTGAAGTCCTTTTTAAAAGCCGCTCTCTGGGCGGCTCGGAGTCTCTTTGGGGGAAAAGGGGGAACGAGGCAGGGCGTGTTTGCATGCGCTTAAGCGAAACGTTGGGAAGGGTCGCCGTGCGACGCTAAGGGGATGGGTGCCACCAGGCGGTACCAAATGTTTTTTAATTTTTTTTTGTGCGTTTTATATATATTTTTTATCCGAGGGGCGACGGTTGAAAGGTGCCGTAGGGTTGGGAGTGCTGTTTTTTTTTGTTTGATTTTTTTGTGTGTTTTAGCCCTCGCAGCTGTTGGTAAGGGTACGAAAGGTGGTGGAAGCGAGTCTGAAGGGAGGAATGCGAAGACAAGTCCGATTACTCAGGGTGGTTCATTAGCGGAGAAGCAGGAGAGTTGTTCCTTGCAAGATGCGCTGGAGGTGTTGTGTCTCCGTTGGACCCCCCCCCCTCTTACTCCCTCAATTCATCGAGGTGTATCCCGGCATCGAGATTCTAAAGATTCGTGCATTTTGCTAAGGTGAAAAGTCGAGCAACGAGAATTGTGTCTAAAGAGGGATGCCAGCGGTGATTTAGCTGTGAATTGCAGTGGTCCATCTCTCCGGAAAATGCATTTAAGGAAACTTTTAGCAGTTACATTGCTATGGCATTCGATTGTTTGTCTCTATCCAAGGAAGACTGAAATTTATTCGGGCATAACTTAAATTCCGGAGAGACAAGGGAGGTAAAAAACTAGATTATTGTGTGAGATACATTAAAATGAAGTGTAAGAAACCTTTAGCCGCTCTAGGTTTCAAATTATTACTGTTTTCTTAGACTTGAGAAATGTTCTAGTCTGCTTTTAGTCATTCGGAACAGATTTTTTCGAATTTCTTTTAGCTTTGATGTGAAAACGCCAGACGTCACTCTGGTGACAATAGTCACAGATTTCTTACAGGACTTCGCAAATCCTTCAGTATCAACCTAGGTTTTACGTTTTAGGTAATTTCAAGCTTTTTCTTCCTTTAAATATCTGCTGCTGTTTACAATGGAATATGTGACTTCCGGATTTGTTGTTAATGAAAGATAGTGGAGGTGATTTACGATTATAAAAAAACTCGATCTTGTTAGCCTTGTTAAAAAACGAAAGAGATAAAAATTCACAAAATGAAAATAATTTGACTTGACTGAGTTTGAACCCATTTCTCCCAATCAGCATCTTCACACTGTTCACATGACGGCGTACCATATTATTGGTGCATTCAGCATTGAATATTGGTTGAAATAGTTGTCAGTTTTAGTCATTGTTGGGGTTATCCTCCGTGACAGTGGCTTAGTCAGCTTGATAGCGTTTTCTGTACTACTAGGTAGACTGGAGAAGTAATCGTTCGCATATCCCCCAGAAATCCACGTAACTGGCTAAAAAACCTAATCAGTTTCCAATTAATTGTGCGTGTAAGTATGATTACTATTCATAGCTGGGGATTCAAAAGTATTGTCTTATAATAGCGCGGGAAGGTCATAGGAATCTTAATCCAGTTTCTTGTAGTAATTCAGTTTCCGTTAATTTGAGACCCTTGGGATTTAAATTGAATAATGAGAGTGCCTTAAAGGACGAACTGTAGAAAAATCACTCAAAAAAAATATTGCGAACACAGCTCGAGTAATATTTTGCGTATTGTACGATGTGCTTAGGATGAAGCAAAATGTCTGTTTAATAGCATCCCCGACTTCTAAAATGCATTCAAACTAATTTAAAGTTTTCAAATGCATGCATAATTAAAATTTTGAAGTTTTGAATGAATGCGATTGGAATTTGCTGGTGTGTAGGCCAGTGAAAGGCAGCTTAATGGTACTCGTCGACAAACTGCACGTTTTGGTCGTATGTAGAAAACTTGAATAATGGTGATGTTGCCAATGGTAACGTGGGAAAATAGTTTTCTTCACCGTGCAAAAGAAGCACGTAGTAGGTTGCTGCATCAGAAAATATAAGGAACTAATTTCGAACTTGTGAGGTGCTAACACATGCACGGATGATGGGGAGGGAGAGAAGGTTTGGTGGAGTAGCATTAAAAAAAATGGATGAAATTTCAGTCGGAATGCGAGAGGAACACGTGCAGAGATAATTCCACTGGCAACAAGTGCTCCAACGGTGCTTCGTGTGCGAGAGAATATTTATTTATTTTTAAAAATGTTTTTGAAAAATAAATGGAGATAAAGCTTCCATTAGGACTCAGCAGTTGCGAAAAAATATATAAAGATTCTTTCAAGGCTTTTGAAGAGTTAGTAGCTGTCAAGTCGTGAAAAAAATCCCTTGTTCGCACCCAGAAAAGGACAATGGGAGTGAACGTATGTCGCTCGGAAATATTTTAGTAGGGAAGAAGAAGAAGACGACAAAAAAATTGAAACTCATGCCGATTGACACTCAAGTAACCAACCGATGTTTTGCTGCATTTTGAGTGCAGGCGAATGGATGGAGCTGTGAAACAGTTCCATTTCCACGGGTTATTATTCTACATTTTCCAGAAAATTAGTTACTCGTACGCATCTCGCCTCGCAAACGAAATATTCCTTGCCGGGTACATTTAGGTTTCGTGGCTTCCACAAACGATAAAACCTTGGGGCTTAGTGCTGAGTGAATACAATTCAGTTCTATAATCACTGCCACATCCAAGGAGCGGCAACCCCATCATAAGATCTTTCTTCTGGGGTGCATAATTTCACTCTTTTTTGTTAATATTTTCTATAAAATAGTTAAAGTGGAATACATATGTTATTATATTATACAATTCATTATAATTATATTTATAATTTGAATTTGTTAATGGTTTTAAGCATTATTTGTGTTATAATGCGATGCTATCATTCAAATTCTCCCAATGATATTAATATATGCTCGATCAAATGTTTATGCTGTATATAATTTGGCATATTTTAGTGAATAATCTTCTCTCATTATTCAGAAGCATAAATTATGCATATGTTTTGGTTGCGTACGTGATAATAGTCGTTGATTTCCTCTTTTGAAATTCTATGGCCATGCATTACTTTTTTTAATAAATTCAATCGGTGATTTTTTCCATCATGATTTGATTTTATGCTATTGAGATTGAATTTCCAATCAAATATATATTCTTGTTTTCGAGAGAAAGCAATAATTTAATGTAAAAGCAATTTTTGAAATTATTGGGCAAGCAATCATTGATTTTATAGATATTTTAAGGTGGTTTGAGCGAGATAGATCCCTAGTCATAGTAGAGACCATATTCAAAATTTATTCTTTGATTTCAGCGTCTGTAAGAAGTACGAAATAAATATTTTAATATTATTGGTGCAAATATGTAGTGATATATGCCAAAAAATCTCGGTAATTAAATAAGTAAAGCTACATAAGTCTCTTACTTGAATCATTTTTTCCCGCCGAACGGCTGAAAATCCTTCAAACCGGCAGGTTTTTTTTGCGATTTTGTAAAAGTTACTGTGTTGAGTAATAGATTTTTTTATAAATAGTTGAGAAAACATGCAATCTATACACCGTTAGTTTTTTGACGAAATTTAGGTGTTATAAATTCCTATTTCCTTCAATATTCTCCCTCTGAAGCGCTCAGCCATAATCTATCCCATGTAAAACAGCTTATATTTACAGGCAAATTGCTCGAAAAGTAGTTCGGCAAGGGGTTGATATTTTCATATCGTTGGAAAGATGAGAGTTGCATCTTTAAAATGAGGCCAAATTCTTCAAATTCTAGCTGAAGTGATTTTTCGCTCAAACTACCTTCATGCTAGGCTGATTTTTATGTAGTTACATGAATATAAATGTCTTTCGAGATCTGTGTCTCGTAGAAATGAACATATGATGGATGAGAGGAGGGCAAGAATTAAATGAGTGGGGTAGAGATGCTTCATGTACTATTAAAAACGATGAAGACAAAAGTGATTAAACGGAAAAAAACGTTGGAGGAAGTTTCGCGCGTGAAACGTAGAAAAAAGTTGTTTCTAACGGGCCTTGTGAGATTGCAGATGTTATGATGGAAGAGATTACGTCTGTGAGAAAGATGTTCATGCTACAATCCGCATTGTTCAACGCTTCTTCTATCTAATTGAATCTTATCGCCGGTGTAACTTGTCGGTAACAAGTATTTCAGCTCGCTGTTATGAAGTGAGAGATGATTAATTGCGATGGAGGGGCAAGAAAAGTTTAAGGTGGATAAAAACGGGTGAAGTTTATTTTCATGCGATGGATGAAATGTAGAAGAGGGAATCCTTTGTCTGTCAGTTTAATGAAAAGAGATATCATTTCCTTCCTGCGTTGGTCTCAGTTTGTGAGCCATGGCGAACTTGTAATGTTTGTAAACAAAAATTCTAAGAGGTAAAGATTTCCTTTGAAGCCAATGGAAGCTGGGTCTGGATTAAAATCCTCACAAAAAAATACGCCTGATTCGAGCATTGTCGAAGTTAGTTTTGGAATGTTTGTACATCGCTTTACTGGATATAGATTGCGTCGTGAAATATTTGCCTGTAATACGATTTCAGCTTAACTTCTCAAAACAGTCTTTAGTGTGTGATTTATGAATTCGAATTGCCACAAGTCCATATCAAGTAAAGACAACACAAATATATCCTGTTTCACCCAAATAATATTTGAAAAGTTCAGCCTTCCCCAATTAAGAATTTTAGGCTAAGTTAAACTATTGAGATGAAATCATGAAATTTGTTGTTTAGGCTACAATTTTTCATTTCTGGAATGAAGTTAAAGCTTAAATAAACAAATATTTTGAACGTATAAATGGATGGAAAGGAATTGTTTATATTTTTTTCTATGGTTATAGATTCTCTAAGAATGCAAATGTTGGAGTGAAGAGTAAAATTAGCTCCAATTACGTGTTAAGATTAGAATATACAGTGCACTTAATTCAATGGAGGCCTAAACAAATTGCTTTTGCTTGTTGCCTACCTAGATGCCATTCGATGATGTAAATGTTACGCACCTGAGGTCTTCTAGACAAATTTACCGTAGCGTTTCAAGACCTTCTTGTCAAGAAAGGTGCTTCTGAAAAATGGAGCTGTATTTGAACTCATGTTCTCGTAATCTAGGAGACAAGCTGGCAGTGCAGTCCTGTTTTCTTTTTTTACATATACTTTTTACAACTTTTTTGTGGTAAAATCCACACTTTTTTAATTACTTGATGTTTAAAGATAATTTTGATCCAGAAAAAAATCAAATTATCTGATTAACAAAATAAACTCTCAAAGTCTTAATTTTCTGAGTACTCTCTTATGATAGCTTTCGTAGTTAGGTACATACCTTACTCATTATTTAACCTTTTCGATGCATTACATTTTTATGCATGGGAGTGAATAGGTTTTCTGGCTCGTCCCTTGTTCTTCAGTTGGATAGAAAATAAATCATGAATGTATTCGTATATTTGCGTTTAGTGTCTCGGATTTGAGATGTATTTGTAAAAGGGTCTCTCTTTCACCAAACCGCTCTCTTGTAAAATGAAGTAATGGAGAATTAAATATGAACAAGATATTCTTATGCTTCTTGGGGAATTAGTTTGAATGATGGCTATGGGAAGGAGGATAATTGTTGTGAATTTATGTATTTACTAAGGAGGTTGATATTATTTATGAATAATGTTGAGGGAATCACATTCTTGTAAATGCTACAATTAATGCCGTTTACATATTTCTCATTCACTCCTGCGGAGAAGTTTTTAATGCTAACCTAGAGAGCAGGTGGATATCCTTTTGGTGAATGCGAGCGTCTTTGTGAAGAATCGTTTGAAACAATTTCAGCGTCAACTCCAGCAAAAATGCTAGAGGAATACAAGAGTTAAATTTTCTATAGTGTTTTATAGGAGATTGGCCTCTGAAACCGAGCAGTCTTGCAGTTTAGTTAAATAAGTTACTGCTGCGTTACTCTAGTTTGTTTAATATTTAATAGCAACGGAATATATGAATTGACGTTCCAATGAGCGTGCATAGACGAGTGTTTACTTTTACACTCGTTGAATTCGCTTTTCTTTCTTCAAATAAATCACAGCCTTTGGTGGAATAAGCGTACTATTCCAAAAGTCTGAGTGCATTCACTTTGCTCCATTCCACGGTTTTTAGAATGGGACATGATGGGAAGATTTTTGAAATTTGGCACTACCTGCGGACTGCGTCTTTTGCTGGGCTGGCTTCACTTGTCGTGAGACGACGGTTGGGAATGAGTAAGGAGGTTAAAATGAGGTTAAAAAGGTTTCTTTTTTAACCTCCTTGGGAATGAGTTACCGACGAAAGGATCGACGGGGACGGAGTAAAACACGAGAGAGGAAAGCTCCATCGGAATGCACCGAAGGTTATTCGCGCTCATGCGGTTGAGACGCGACTATGGAAGCCTCCGACTTGTGTGATTTTCGCTCTCGAAATTCAAATTTGCGCTCACGAGTGACCCACTCTGTAAAAGCCGCGTAGGTAGCCGCGTGGTTAAGACTGCCTCGAAAGGCGAATTTTTGAAACATTCCGGGGTTCGATGCCCAGTGGTAGTCTTTTTTTGCTTTGAAGTAATTTAATTATCTGCTGCCAGTGCATGGTACCGGCAACGAACAGCGTTCAGTACTTGAAAAAGTATTTCTATTAGGTATGGCCGGAACTTATCTTGAGCAATTATTTTGTCCTTGTATAGATTTATGGAACTTGGACGATGATTCACATAGCCGCTTAGAAGGGGCTTAATTGTAGAAATTAATGATTACTTCAGCACGGCGAAAACTTATCCATAGTTTTACTGACCGTGTTGTAAATGTAAAAGTTGATTAAGAATTGGTTACCTTGTTCATAAAATGGGAGATAAATTAGGGAATTTTTCATTGAGAAAAGTTATGCATTTCTACACGTTCTATAAGATTTTCTCCCCGGGCATCACTCCATTTTGTCTTCACCCTTGGTAAGAATTGCAGCTGCTGCCTCTGCGTAATCGGTTTAGCACTAGACTTTCATATATCTATTGTCCTTAATTAGAAATTTAAGCGTTTTTTTGGTAGGTATTTAATGAAGGTATAGAACGTTGCGCGCAAAGACCCTAAATTACTAAAATAAATAGCTACTTGTGTGGAGATTTTTAACATTTTAAATATACACAACAAAAGTTTGTTTAAGTGCACCATGAAAAGTGGCTATCATTATTTCACCCAGACCAGCATCATTTCACCAGTGACTGCGTGAACTGAAACTTGCGTGAAACTGATACTGCGTGAACTACTTTAATATGTGCAGGGACGGAGAAAATGGTGAACATTGTAAGAAGTGTATATTGTAAGCCTATTACACCTCAGTCCGCCTACTCAAACGATGGAGAATTTGGCCCTCACCGGGGTCCATAGTAACGCAGCTCTTGCGGTTCAGCCTCTGAGAATTCTGGTAAGGAGCCAAATTTAACTTTTTCCGGGAGCTCACGGATCATTTGTAACTTCTGTTAATAAAAATTCTATCAGATACGCGATCACAATACTGGAGAGTGCTCTGGCTGAAAGGGTATTTTTATAAAGGGGATAGAATCAATTCAAGTATAAACTATTTGTGTACTTTGCGTTATAGTTATATTTAAAAAAACTCACGTATCAAAATTCCGTTTATTTTTCAACTATCGCGTCGGCAAATATCCTCATCTTGGTTACACTGTAATACAACCATTGAAAAATATATTTCTCATCCATCACTGTGGAAAAACCTCTGAAAGTATTCTAAAAAACGGGCGTAGTATATAAGTAACTCCATATTAATTTAATTGATTCAGAAGTTCTTAACTGAATAGAATATTAAAGTGGTTTAAAGAATACTTTTTGCGATGTTCTTTACCATTCAATAGTCACTCTAGTTATTTGTATTTAAAAATTATTTAAATTCCTATTTCCATGCGTATTTTTAGTAAAATATCTATACTCACCATTTTATTGCATACGTTTATGATAGTTTACCAATAAAAATAAAACCCATTGATCGTTGCGGGTGTATATTTAATTATTTGCTGAAGTGATTTTGGAGTCTGTCTGCAAATGATGCTTGTATAGGTTTTGCGTTCACCTTCTCGGGTTGAATAATGCGTCTCTAGAAGCAGTACAGGTTATTTAAGAAGAAGGCTTCGGCTACGGGGCAAGAGAAGCATTGAGTCATGGCAAACTCCACTTGCAACCAAACTCTTGCGTCACCTCAGCACCTTCGAATCGCTACGGAGGTCTGCAACGACCCTCGGAATAATAATTATTCGCCGGCAGTATGCTCCCAAGGTGTGTGGTTGCTATGAATTCTCCCGGTATAATTTTGTGGCTTCCAAAATGCTGCTTGCCGTTAGGGAGAATGGAGGAGATAATTTCAGGGAGACATGCCTTCATGACTGCTCCGAGATTTGAAGAAGATATGGGAGGAAGGAGAATGTTACAGGAGATGAAGGTGGGATGCTGGGAGAGGATTTTAAACTGTATCGTAGGTACGATGCCCCCTCCCCCCTCCGAACAACCTCCCCCTCCGTTTCGTAGTTTTGATGCTAGGACACAGTAGGAAGGGCGAAGATAAGAGAAGACAACGGTTGGAAGCGTTAGCAGGAAGTCACCTTAGGGCGGGTGGGAAGAGTTCCTCGGGGGAGGTGGGGATGGCAAAATGGGAGGGAGCAGTAAAGCGTCGGTGGAGACATGGGATCCTGATATAAATGAGCAAGGGGAATCTTCCCTGGATTCGGAAGCTGAGGGATCCAGCGAGAGAATGGATCAGGGACGCAGAAGAGCTTCGGAGAGAAACAAGAGCGATTGCGAGGATTTCCAAGGAATGCAATTAAAAAAATATCAGATCGGAAGAGAAGGAAAACCAGGGGAATGGGAACAGGACACAGGATGAAACTAAAATGCTAGGGGGAGGTAGGATTGGGGTACGTATCAGGGTTGCCAACCATCCTTAAAAACAGGGAAGACTGCTTGAAGTTGCCACCTCCTTGAAAAAATCCAGAAGGTCTCCTAGATTACGGGATAATTTGGGAATTTTTTCTCAATGTTTCCGGATTTTTTAAAAGTGTCGCGGAATAATAAGGGGTTATGACGCTACATTGTGCTTAATAAAGAATGCAACTGGTCGAGTAAAATGCTGTTATACTTGACGTGATGGTATCGTTACGTTTACTGACATTTGGTCCCTTGTACTTCGAATTTATCTATCCTCCATCGCCTTGATTTTATTTTTGCTTATACTTGCATCAAGCTCAGTTGTTTGCTAAAAATGTACTGGCTATCCTTACTTGAAAATCACAAGAATGGAAGAACGCCGTAGAATTTTATACATTCCGGGATTTTCTCAGATTCTCGGTTCTGATGGGATAGAATAATGCTGGAGTATTTAATGGCATAACTAGTTGAGCACGCATGAAATTGTGCCATATTGTTCCACACCAAATGAAATAATTACTATTTCCAATGTTTGATCTCTCATGCGTAGCAACTAATTAATTCTCACTACGCTTCTCTTTATTTCTTTTCACTTATGATTATATTTTCCTTAGCCTTGCATGGGAGTGTCCAAAAAACTTATTAGATAAAATTTCTTCTAAAGATCTTTCATTCAGATGCAGCGCTGTATGCCATTACAACATTTGTAGTAGCCAATTTACGGATATGATAATAACAGTATTCCCATTTCTGAGGAAAAGACTTGCACAGTACTTCCATTCTCTTGCATAAATATACTACTTAATCATGTGATTTGAATAAGGTCACCATTACCAGAATCCTTAAAAGTCAATAAGAGCAAAATTTGATGTGCAATCTTATAGTATTACTGTAGAGGTGCTGTATAGGAATGGTACACTAAGATCCCTAAAGTAGGTAAGATATTTGTTAGGAAGGTAAGGAGAAAGACAGAAAGTAAAAACTGAAATTCTAAAAATACGGGGTCAGGAGGACATACGAGGAGAAAATGAAAGAGGCTCTGTGGAATGTATAAAATGGAAACCGAATTCCACTGGGAAAATTGATCAATATGTAGTGCCGGTCACAAAGAACTTTTGCAAAATGTTCATAGAACATAAGTGTTTGAAACCACTTGATCACTTTGCAAGATATTTATGTATTTAATCGAAAAGGTGGCCAATTTCTTTAAAAATTCAAGCGATGTAAGATCGCTAAATATAAATATTGTTCGTAAATATCAGCATTTGCTGTTTAGAATCTTGTATGAATTTTAAAATATACGTTTCCACCGGGGAAATTGCACACTTGAAGCATCAATATCGTCATCATTATACTGGAACCTTAGTGCGGTCAGGCCTGATTACACAACGCATGCACCCGCGCGAGTTCTATCAGGAATGCATGCGCCATCAAAAAAACACTTCCGAGTATGCAAGGTCAGGAAAAAAAACTTTTTTTAATCCCGGGAACATGCTCTGATTGAATGAATTCACGTATGAATCCGCGCGGTTTCTCACCAGGCCTTAATTGCTTTCATTACGACCTTACGAAACGGGACAAAATACTGCGAACACGCGAATTGAATTTGTACATAAAATTATTTTTCTGAGAGTTGAAGCGACTTTATGACGATTTCACATAACCTTCCTCGTCCAATCAGTCCCTCTCCTTGAAGTATCCTTCCACTACACCCAACCTGTTTTCACTTTTCAGCTGCTATCGATGGAAGGAGGGTTAGTCTCCTCGCTTGCCAGCTCAAAGATCGCGTGTTCAAGTCCCGCGTGGGTGGAAATTTCGTCACATAGGGCATGGCTGCTTTTGTCCTTCCACTGGGTGGGAGAAACAGGGGCATTCATATCTCATTTCACCCAGATGAAATAAAATAAACATTAACCTTCCGGCAGGCGCGCATTTTTCAGTCACACGAGCGGTCGCGTTGTGTACGCAGTACACGAAGACGCTAATAAAGAATACATTAGGTGTTTTGTAATTTTTGGTTAATTTTTCATTGGTTAGCTATATTATTTATTTATATAGCTGTTTACATTTCACGTGATTATTTTTTATTATTACATATTTTAATAGCTGTCCAGCTTGCCGAAGAAACTTGTCTCTTGGTGTCTTGTAGGCACTTGAGGCACATTTAAGCATAGGTAACATCTCCCTTTTTCGCAAAGTTCACGGGAGAAATAGTTTTTACTTGAGAGTGGTAGCGCTTCAGGTATGCTTCCAATAGGACGGCGGAGTCAAAACCGTCGATTTCGACACTAAATGCCCATTTTTGAGACCCACGGCTAGATCGTTTCTGAAGATTCTTCTTCAATGATGTTATTTATCATACGATGCTTATTGAATAGATATAAACTGAGTTAATTCCAGCTATATTCAAGAAAACAAAATATCATGCAAGTGGTGGGGGCGATGCACATTTTATCAACTGTGTATACAGTACCTTTAGTTTCATTGTAATGTGTTATTATTTTTGTCTGTTAGTAGCTGAATTAATTGAATGAGAGTCATGCGCCGTAAGCATTCGAATGACGGCTTTGAGTCTTGGTGCATATAATACGAAGGTCACGTTTCTTTAGAATCCAAGCAATGAAATATTTTCTTTCCTCGCTATGTTCGGCTTCAAATTTCGGTTTCGTATTTCAAAATTAGTTTCACTAATGTAAATTGTATTGATGCATAATAACATCATTTTTATGCTATAAAAATGACTCGTTCTCTGATATAAATACAAGGAATACAGGTAAATGTATGTACTTACGAAGATATTGTTTTAATGATTACAGCAGGTCTACACAACACACGCAATATTTTGCTTCAGGCAAAAATTACTGCCATATAAAAATATTAATAAGTAATCAGTAACTTACAATATTTGTCTCCAACTATTGTTAACATTAAAAAAGTCAATATCTTATAGAATAACAAAAAATAAACGAAAAGACCTCGATTATTCATTGATTCAACGGGCCTCGTAGCGCACAACGTACGGACTTCACGACGCGTTTCGCTATCTTTTTCTCTAAAGACTACTTCTAAGGAAACACACAACGAAAGATATTTATACAAATGAGGTATAGCAAAGGGTGCCAAGTTGGTCCCATTACGGTAAAATGGATTTAAACGCCGAAAACCGAACGCCGTGTACTCAGTACACGTACGCGCCCGCCGGAAGGTTAAAAAGCTTTTATTTCCTCACAACCCATCTCCTACCAATGATCCTACATATACACTGTCGCCCACATGTATTGTGACCTTGAAAAAGGCACTTAATGCTGAGACCAGGGTCGGCGAATAAACACAAACGTAGAAATTAAAAACGTGATTAGATATCAAAACGAATGGACTGTAATGTAAAATGTCATCTTCCTCCTGGAAAAATACTGGAACCCATTCATAGTCTTTCCTTTTCCACGTATTAACCAGGATTCTCTATCTTATTCAGTAATTCTATGTCTATTTTATGCTGTCTTTCATTATTTTCAAGTACCCCAGACACATTAATCTATGTAAGCAATTAACTCTTATTACATTGCTAATGCCTGTGTTTATTTCTCTGTTCAATGTACTTTTTCCCGTAATACTTATCAAGAACGTCATATCCTTAGATTGTAGTCTGCTCCAGTCCCTCTCATTTATCACTCGTAAATGTGATGCATACTATTGGTGTATATGAGCTTTTATATGTCATCATTTTTATCTTTCTCTGTACCTTCTGATCCCAGACCAAATGTCTTACATACTGGAACAGTTTTTCTTCCTTCTCTATTTTTTTATTTCATACGCCGTTCTACCATAACTAGTTTACTAGAAGTTACTTCATTTCCTAAACAGGTGTAGTTTTCTACAACTTTGAGAGGACAGCCTTTTAAATGGATGTCTTTGTTGACATTCTTCTCTCTTTCTATAACCATGAATTCATTCTTCTATTCGCTATAAGTAAAATAACTGGAGAAACCCTCGAATGAAAACAGAAATATATATTGGCCACCCTGTGTATGCGTACGTGTTGAGGGAGAGGGAGGATGTTCGGAGATGGGGAAGAAAAAGACGGGAAGAGAGAAGAACCGGGATGGATTTGTAAGGACGTAAGAAGGGAAGGCTAGTCAGGAAGGAAACGAATGAGTCAGGGAGGGATAAAAGGTTTCTCGGGCCGACCAAGGACGACAGGATCGGAATTGCATCCTTATGGGAGTGTGGTAGTATTTTCTTGGTTCGTAGGACTTCGGGGAGAGGGCGGCTGAGCGGGGAGGGAGGGGAAGGAAGGGGAAGAAGAGGGGGTTAATAAAAGAGGAAAGAAAGGAATTATAAGGAAGGAAACAGTGGAGTAGAAAAGCGTAAAGGTGGCTTTACACATGCAAGCTGACTTCTATTGAAGTCGAAAGTGCAGCGATGTCTCAATGTGTCTACTTGCAGGTATATTTTTGCTTACTCACTATTTTGGGTTTTCCCAAAGAAACGAATGACGAAAGTAATTAATGAATATGGCCATTTTTGAAAATCACCCAATTTCGGCAATCATTGTGTTCACACATCGCTTTGCTTGAGTCCCACAGCGATCGTAGATTTCATAAATTTTGTAAATTACATAAAATATGTATGTGCATCATTACGGTGTATCAAATATGAGAATTGTTATAATTCTTATTTACCAATACTAAAAAAGCCATTAGTCTCACCTTTGTGTTTTATTTAACATTAAAAACATTTCCAGGGGCAAATAAATATTTACTTGCGTAACAATGAGTAATTCTCCTGCTAATTTATTCGTTGTTTACATTATCAATCTCTCCTTGAAGTTATGTGACCAGAATTTCGCAGGATGAGATGAAATTTTACGGTAGAATTGAAATACTACTTGCCGGAGAAAATTAAAGCTAGCCTATTACCTTAGAATGTGCGAACCCCTGTTAATTACTACCGTTATTGACCACAGTGCTGCCATAGAAGTCCTTGCTGAAAAGACGATGTACCACTTGCCAATATAGAAGCCATTCTATTACCCTTGCAAGTGCCAACCCAGGTTGATTACTACCACTAACGCCCCCTACTGCCATATAAATCTGTGCTTACACATCGAAGGGTCACATGAAAATGATTTCCCTGTAGAATTATTGAAGTGACTTCCATGGTTAAAGGTGTCTTTCGTGGAGGTACTTGAAGGGATGGATGTATATGGGAGATGTGGAGAAGAAGGAGAGAGAGATGGGAGAAAAACGAAAAGATTAAAAAGGGAAGTGATGCGGAGAAGAGGAATTGAGAAAGGGAAAGTGGGGTCTGGCGTGGAAGGGAGAAAAGGGAATAAGGGTATGTGTGCGTGTGAGTATTGGTTGGTTCCGCTACTGAGAGCGAAGGGAGAAAAGAGGGAGAATGTAGCGTGGGAATAAGTGATGTCGGGAAAGGATTGTGAGTGTCGAGGAGACCGAAGACCCAGAAGGGTGGGCCCTTCCTTGAGTAAGATGGCTGTAAGGTTGTCTGTGGGCAAAAAAGAGAGAGAGATAGAGAGAGCTAGGAGTAATGGCATGGATGAGTAGGATCGTGGAAGGAGATAGAGCGATGTAGGCTAGGCAAGAACGGCTAGGAGTGATTTCAGGGAAGAAAGAACTTGGTAGAAGGATGTGTGCTAATAGTGAGAACCGGGGATAAGAGATTTTGGGAAGGACGCCGGGCTATTGGGAAAGTAAAGCGTTCCAGATTTAGGAGTGGATTTATTTGGGCAAAATTGAAATAACAGATCACTTATATACTCTATGGATTCCCAGTAAAATGTCACTTTGCTAATATAATTAAGCGAATCAAACAATTGATCGCTGCTGGTAGAAAACTACGTGGCTGCTGGAAAAAGGGGAAGATATGTAAGTTCTGCGAACAAAGATGCCTCTTACTCAAATGTTAATGTACGATTCTGAGCTGTTTTGACGACTTGAGTGTGACTTGGTCAAATTACTCCTAGGATTACCCGTTTTACTTTTGTTCCAATGGATGAATTTTAAAAATTACGATATTTGTACGTATTACAGTTTTTTAGAGCATTATTCCGCTCCAGTTAACTTATTAAGGCAATATAGAGAGATCCGGACACTTTAAGGAAAGGAATGAAAATTCAATTTTTCAAATAAATTTCAAGAATTCTGCATTTTTCTAAGACAAATAACGAATAAATACCTGGTGTGCTCTTTTTATTCAAATATCGCAAATGTTGCTTGTTATAATATATAAATGAATCACAAGAATTCAAAAATGTATAACATGGAAAATGTTCTCTTCTCCCAGAACTTAGGGAAATCTCGACATGTACATAAATCCTTTAAAAAAATTAAATTATGTTTCCAAAAAATAGTATGTATAGAAAAAGTTATTGATTACAGCTTTCACAAACAAACTGTTTATCTCACCAATTCTTTTCGCGTCTTTCATGGAATCAATAAATACAGTCCTTAAAGCATATTGCCCCCCCTCTCACCATCAATATCGTCTTAAAATCCTTGTATGATTGCCTTATTTAATAACATTGTTTATTAAATACGATAAAAATATTCAATACCCATTGCAGTTACTAACATGAAATGCATTTTGGTATGTTATTAACAAAAGATCAGAGAGAACTCCACATGTGAAAACCTCGCCAAATCACTATTACGAGATCTATCGATGTTACTCCACAGAGAGCAGCAGCATACGTTCCCGTGAAATCCCTTTAGCTCAACACTGCCTGAGGGTTTACCTCAGAGCACGTGGTCTCAAAATGGGAATGAAAAATGCATTAAATCGTCCGTAAATCCGACGAAATCTCGATTATAGAAATTTAAAATATGATAGCATTTAAGAGTTTGAGTAATATAACCTTTTTTACGTAAAGTAAATATAAGCCTTTGTGCCTACAGAGCCGAATGAAACTGAATTTTGCGGTAATATCCTTGTATGACAGTGCACGTTCAGCTTATCGGTATCTCTCATTTCATGTAGCAATAAGTTTTTTCACCCGAGCGCTCTGTCACCCAGGCGCAATTTTTCATGAAAGTGCCGTAATTTTCCAAGAGTCGGATTGTCCCGAAATGACCTTTCAAAATATATTTGATACGTATAGCAACAATAGACTTTAAATTCATTAAAACTAAAAATATAAAAAAGCTATTTTCTCTGTAAAAAGCTGTTTTACCCCTTTGTATAGCAAGTATGTCCAGTGACCACCTTTAAAAAAGAAGGGTAGAATTGGAATGAGTTATGGAGGGAAAGGATTTTGGACGCCGAGGAGGCCGGAAACCCTAAGGGTCGGCCATCCTTGAGTAAGGTGGTGGTAAGGTTCTCCGGTGGTGTGCATACCAGAGAGAGGGAGCAAGGAGTGATGGCCAGGATGTTTAAAAGTGTAGGTTCCTGGAAGGAGATAGAGCGACGTAGGGAAGATAAGAGCAGCTAGGAGTGATTTCTGGGATGGAGGAGATCGGCGAGCGGATGTCTGCTATGAGTGAAAGTAGAAAAACAATAATTTGGAGAAGATTGTCTAAAGATTAGGAAGGGAGGGGTTTTAGGCATGAGAGCGGATACCTTTCCTCGAGATTGAGATCGCTGAACCCTTCTTTACGTTTTACTCACAGAAACCCCTGCGGGAACCGAAGATTACTATTAAAATAAAGTGAGTAGAACGGCTGATCGCATCGGATAGGAAAACAGCCGCTTGGCCGTTTGAAAAGATATATTATTACAAAAATCCCTACAAAATCAGAGCCGGCGCGCCGCGGCGTTAGGACCAATACTGCTGAGAACAGGGGTCGTAAAAGAGTCTTTCTTAGCATAAAAAAAGAATAAGGATAAAAATCAAGAAGCTGGAGCAATGGTGAGAGAATTTTGTAGTTTTTTTTTCAGACTTTGTTACAGGGATCCACCATCAATGGAATGGAGAAAGTATATTCCATGTTTGGAAGTGAAAAAAAGAAGCACTTAGTTTGAGTAATTTAATAACGTTTTACGTGAACGAGTGAAAATTCGGAAATATGACTACGGTTGTATTTTAAAGAATCTCCTGCAATGTAATCACCTTAGCTAGTCTTAGACTCCAGTGCAATCGGATTATTTTCTTTCGGGATGAAAGACGATTCACCATCAGTGAATCATTGTCCTTGCTACCCTGGGTATTATTTGAGCATTATATCACAGTTTGCTGGGAGAAAGACCAATGTGTGAGAAAATCGGTTTTAAGAGGACGCTGAGTGGATGCTGCATGAATAGTTTGCTTTACTGAGCTTATCCGTGTATAGAAAATAATTCCTCCATCTCACCGATGGATACTTTCATGTGTCTGGAGAAAGTTTTTTCTGTAGGGGACTAATTTGGGATACATTAATCAGCAACCTGAGATTACTATATTTAGGAAGAAAAAGTGCTTCATCTGGCATGAAAGATTTCAGGCTTTCCCGGCGAATCATTCTGCTGAGTTCTACTTGGGATTTCCACCGGGTTATGTCTGTAAGATGACCGAAGTTTCATTGAAAGGCTTTTCCTAAATGCTCAGGGCTGTAGACGATCTATATCTCATACAGAGCTTGAAAATATTTCTAATAAATGGGTTAGAGATTTGCGGGGATGCACTTGATCAAAACTAATTTTCATGTGCCGGGAACGCAGTGAAAGCAATGTAATGTATGTAGAAGTAAATTAAATAAAACATGAAGAAATGATTACAGGAAATGAGTAAAGGACTCCTTGTGATACTCTTTGCCCATGGTATAGCTGCATACGCAGATAGTTATTTCAGGGATACAAGCCTGTTGAAGAACGGGAAAAAGTACAGCATAGGAGCGAGTATAGTGAGTACATAGTATAGATAAGAGTACAGTTTGGTAGTGAATTATTTTTGTAGGTATAAGCTGTTCAATCTCACTTTGATGACTTGTATGAGACGGTAAAGTGAGCTGGGTAGATTACTGTTTCAAAATATCGATCACCGGTAATGATCAGAGCGATTGGAATAGTGAAATCAGGTGGATGATAGCGAAAGAGGATTCTCGCTGGAGGGAATTACTTCTAATACTAGCAGAAACTAATAAAATAAGGGTAAACGATGTGTTAACAGAAGATTCTGAAATAGTTCTCGCACCAATACATCTCCAAAATGTGATAAGCCAAAACTGAAGTCGTGCAGTCGGTAATATCGTGACTGCCACTGCTAAGTGCCCTGATGCCGTAAATAGTCGGAGGTCGTAGATAGTAGAGAAGTAGCAAATAATGACATATTTGAACGTTTTTTCGCCCTCGTACTTGCTTATTTCTTTTCGGGAAACCGTACATGCCAATGCACTTCATAAAGATAGCGACGTCATTTCATATGCCTTAGCCAGCGGGATAATATTCAGTAGCCATTATAAAATAGTAACTATTAGCATTAAATTTAGCTGAATTGTTAAAACTTTCTTGAACGATTTTTTTCAACAACCTTTGAATAGAAATGTGGGTTATTTCAAGTAAAGTCTCGGATGTGTTGAAATTACTGTTGCATAATACAAATAGTCCATTTTTGCCCAATTTATCTTGCTTCAATTGTTTTCATCCATTTTTAGCGAAGACGAAAATATGTGTGGAATAATGTTGCGGGGATATTCATAGAGTTTAAGACCTATGAGTTAGGATTTCAATGCGGCTAAAAGTTATTTAAGTTTTAAGTTTCTGAATAAGTTTAAACTTTCCGTGCTCATTCAGTAGACCATAAGCTTAACATTCTCTAAGCTAATTCTATCGTGAATAGCGCACTTCAGTGATAAAACAACGGTATTGTTACTGGTGTTAAGGAAACGCCGCACGGACTTCCTAGACCTGGACTAACAAAATTATGAATGCAGCCGTGCACATTTGGGAAATAAAAATTTAGTATGAATTACTGCAGCCATCTCCACGTTTTTAGTTTCGTACATTTCTCTGAAAACAAAGAGACGTGTACATATTTCGCGTCATTCATAAGTTTTAATTACTAGCTTACTTTCAGTGTCGTTAAAAACGCTCTACTTTCTATTTAATAGCAACAGAGGGAGTGCGTGAGGGTGGTGTTTCCATGTCTCTGCTGCGGTGGCCGTTGTCGCGTCCGCGAAAGTGCCAGGGAAGGGTAACAATGTGACAAGGGATGACAATGGAGGTCCCCCCCCCCCTAAACCCTCTCCCTGCCACCTCCACTGATTCCCAAGGCTGCCATTGCATTGCGGCTGCAGCCATCCTCCTCCTCGAGTTAATTTGGCCGAGAGGAAAAAACAGAGAAAGGAAAGATGAGGAGAGAGGTAGGACTGAAAAAAAGCTGTGAATGTTGCGAGGGAGAAACTCTGAGACAAAAGCATGAGACGTGGGGGAGAGGCTTGACTGAAAATATCTCGTCTGAGGTGTTCGATTCCTTTTGTGGCAGAGAGTTAAAAATGAAACCACAACGTGTGATGATTAAAGCGATGCCTCACCCGAAAGAATACGACGATATTGTTCCCAGAGGAGGTGTTCCACTATTTCGATTTGTGATATTTAGGTTATGGTATTCCACTCACTTTTTGTAAGATGTAATCATGGGTGATGGACGTTTGAACAATGCTGTCCTGATTCGGTACTAATGATGATAATGATGGACAACATTAAAAAAATAACCTTATTTCTCGCCACTCTATTTCAGTCATGTTCATATTTATCCGTGTTCCCGATTTAGTTCATAGTTTCATCTGGGTTTTGTTTCAATGTAGTCCGGTATTGTTAACTGAGTATCAATCTATCTGCTGAATTTATCTTATTTCTTACAAAAATTAAGATTAAAGTTCCATTTTTTTGCAATATAATCCCCCTGAGTATCAGCCTCACCCGTTGCTAACATATTTATTTTCCCCTTTTGAAAATTACAGTGATGTTGTATCTCATACATACGTTGCAGTACTGCAGTGAGAGAATTATTTTTTCTTAGTAAGCATTTTGCTTCCTAATTCCACATGCCTCTCCATAATGGATACAATTTCCGGATTTAGAATGTAGTATATTACATTTTTTGGGTTTGTCAGCCATTTTTTATGATCTACTTATTCGTATTATCCGCTTACTTAAAAAGCGCGCTGCCTATCCCTGCCTCAAATAAGGTATAATGTGCTTGAGAATGTTGGTGACTCCATTTCAATGTTACTAAAAACATGAGATCACACGTTTATTGAACAAAAACACTGAAAACTATCTCTTGAAACATCCTATTAAGGCCCAGTTTTATAGTATCTGATTACATATTTTATCGATATATAAACGAAGGTTAATACGATCTGCCGCCCAAATCACTTACGTCAACTCACAGATACTCGAATTTAATTTTTAAAGACGCGAGCTCTCAGTTAACATGTAGAGGCTACGTCATCTATGAATAGGTTCTTGTCTCCGAACGTTGTAACCTAAATACTGGATTTTGAATATTTGCTGTTGACGATGCCTTCCTCAGTTTTGTCAGTCTTCCGTAGTAGTAAGTGCTGATCCTGGTAGGTCGTGCAAATGCCACATTGAATTGCTCGAAAAAGTTTGCGTTAATATCTTCCGGCGCCGCACCATTAATTAAATGGGGAAAGTTTATTCTGTATTTGAAGGCGGAAAGTCAGCACTTTAGTCTGAGCAATTTAATAACGTCAACCGTGACCTGGCATTATATAACGAGCCTTAGTGTTTCGATTTATGTTTCCCAAATAGGTTAATCGTTAGCTACCAACGGTAAGTGAAAGGAAAATTATAAGGGAAAAATACCATTGCGGCCATTCTTTGCGAGATCTAATTTCATCGTCGACCGAATAAATAAAAGAAATATATGTGATCAAGATCATGGAGCAGGTTTGTCGGCCACTGTCGTTATCGTTGATGCTCCACCTGCTTGTGCCGTTATCGTCCATATAGCCGCCTGGAGACGGAGGTGGGGTATAAGAGTATGAGTGGATAGGGTCGTGCTTGACAGAACGAGAGCATGAATGCGTGGGAGGGCTGGCATTTGAGCGCCGTGGTGAAGGTGGAGATACTGTTTGAGAATGCCGGCGATGAGAGTTGTCGGAGGAGGAAATGGACGGTGAAAACATAACAATTAGGACGACTCGCTCCATGTATCTGTACACGTGGCTTTCAAGAGTTATCAACGGCACTGTGGCGTTTCGTACTCCAGTCTCCGGCCCTTTTGTGCTCGCCACAGAAATGGAGTCTCAACCGCTGCTGCAGAATGCGGGAAATGGCTTATTGCCTGACGCAAAAAGCCTCCCTTTCAGTGCTTTTTATCGCTCTTTGGGTAGACCACCTTACTTTTTCTTGAGGCTTTCTCCATTCTTTGGGGCTCTTTCGTTTTTTTCCTTTCATTGGTGAATCATGACATTTTATTAGGCCTAATGATAAAAGACACTTGATGAAAGCTCTGCTCAGTGCAAAATTTTATACAGTTTGAGACATTCTGAGACACAATGGCCTCCTGAAAGGTAATTAGAAGGAGCAACGACCAAGGATGTATTTGCCAATAATGGAATGAATGAGGCACATTATGAGACTGGTCAGTACGAGAAATTGAGAAGGGACTAAGTGGTTAACTGGTTGGGGAGTGGAGTGGAGATCTATGGAAAACCAATCGTAAGAGTGATTTATGCTAATGATGATGCCAATTCCCGTGAAAAATAACTATTTTATATTCAATTTTGGTTAAAAATGGTTGCCTACATAATTATACTTTATTATTTCTGTTAGTAATTTTTTCTCAGTTATTTTTATGCTACTCAGTCTTCTTGATTTTTAATATTTTTAAATATATTATTAATTTTTTACGTTTTAGGTAGGCCACCGTAATTCCTTTTTTAATTCTTGTGGAATTGTCCAGTTGACGTTTTATTACTTATTCATAACAATTTGGAAGGTCGCACGAATTACTTCAAAAAATTATCATTTTGGTTTAAATTTTATTGAAATGGGGATAGCACTTATGAATTTAGTGCCATTATTTGTTTCCGCTCCATAATTTTGATATGTCTAATTGTTTTTTTTTCTCAATGATAAAGATATTGTAAATTGGATTGTTAAACTTTATTTGATAACATTTATTGAAACCTAAGTAATTACTTAATTGATGCAATTTTACATATGCAATTTTAATAAGCTCTCCCATATTTTCGACGAGTTGTATGTTATTGCATTATAGGTATTAAAATATACAGTAACATTTACATGACTAGTGTCCTACTATAGCTATGTGAGCTATGGGTATTTTGGGAATAAGAATCAAGTAATTTCTGGTCCGAGTGAATATAAATGTATACATAAATGTATTCTGTTTGGGAAAGGGTCGTGAAGTATTGTTTTTGGTAACAAGAAGTGCCAGTTATTTCATTACAACGCCTTGTCACATCTGATGGAATAATTTATTAGCTGCACTAATTGTAAGTAGCCGTTGACCTATATAACGTGTCTCCTTGTCAACGAACTCTCTGGCTAACTCGGGAGCCAAAGGCTGTGATTTGCCTCGGACGCGGTTTGCCCCTCCATGTTTCAATTATTTAACATCCTTGTTGATTATACAGCACAAAACTAACTCCATTTTTGGAGTAATTTCGGAAACTGTACCATCTCTTGTGCAACAAAATTCATAAATACCAATCATTACCAATTTAAACCTCTTTTTGTATCCATATAAATTTTTTTTTGTTTTTTGCCCCTCTTTCTTCAGCAGTCAGTTTTTTTAAATTGTATTTTTCGGACAGACTGCCCCGATGCAATCTTTCATTAACTTTGACATCGGAGCGAAGCCTTTTTAAAGGCCCTAAGAGCTTTCAAGTCCCAAGTACAACGTTTTCATTTCCTCTTGAATGTAGCTGAACGACAATAGGGAAAAAATACCTACTTGGAGATTCACTTTATTATTCCCGGTCGTGAAATGAGGAAGTTAGCATGAACTGTGTAGTGATGGACGATAGTATACTTCTGGTTGGTTTCCCACCTCTATCGCGTAATGGCATGAAATGTTGACTCGTGAATATATTGCCATTTTACATTTGTGACTAACGTTCATTTGCCAAAATGTGTTTTGCTGCCCTTTGTCAATTCCAAAATAATGATTCCTGGATCATATGTAACACTTCTTTTCTCTCAATGTCTTTTACATATTGATTGATTGTTTCTTAACTTTCCAGATTGTGATGCCATTCCTTACTTGCCCAGTCTCATCTCTAGTATCTTTCTCTTTTTTAACCTCTAGTTACCCTTCTCTCTGCGTAAAAGATTCATCTCATGCCTTGAGCTTTCGCTGCATTAATGTATTATTCGATTTAGATTCGATTCTTTTACATTAGCCATAAGCTTTGTTCGTAAATTTGAGTTAAAACATATTCATCTTCTGATACATTGGTAATTGAATCCTTTCATGATCTTATTTTTTATGCTGACACTGCCGTTGCATAAATGAAGCCCAGCTAGGTGTGTCTTTGCGTTTACTTTTATCTCGAGGATAATTGTTATTTTTCATGTATTCTGGATTTTCTGAAATAATGACCGATCAGTCTCTGTGATTTAGTTATAAATTATCAAATTTGTGTAAAAATAGTAGGCAATGGCCCAGACCTATAAATAGTCATCTCAAGTCTGTATCTCACTTAAAATCGTTCTCCAAAGAAAACATTTGAGCGCCTTCTCCGGTGTCTCTCGGCTTCAGCTTTACATGTGTTTCCCATATTATTTATCTGATATAAAATTTAGGGCGAATCACTTGTAATAGTTCGTAAATTTATAATGGAAAGTGGTGGGGCCATTTCTTTCTTATTTGTTCTACCGAATTCACTATAGCATATGTGTGGAAATGGGCGCACATTCACTTGCTATCTTTTTCCTAGTCATCTTTTAAGCTTATCCTTAAATAATCAATAACCCATGCAAAATTAAGGGAAGTATTTGGGCAGAGCATTGAAATTGTATCTTTTAAAGATAAACTAAAGAAGTAATTACAAAAAGATAATCTGGAATCAATGCGTAAATGTTATTTGCATTTTTGAGTTTCCTTATGCAGTAACTTCTCCCTAAATAACAAAAATAATATAGCCAGGAAAAGCTATAAGTTGATTTTATTATTTGCATAATTAATTTCAACATTTATGCTTCCAGGTATACAGGCTCCCGTACACTAGGTTAGCAGTTTTCAACGACCATTACAGTTAATCTCTAAGGAATCAAATCCTCCCGGAAAGCCAAGCTTGCTCCGCTAAAAGCGTGCTACGTTTTCGTTTTGTTTCATTTTGTGGGAGAAATTTCCATTAATGGAGACCAAATAACATTAAAAATTTAAAGCTTTAAGCACCGTTGGCAATTTCCATGTACTAACAATCGCAAATAAGTGTCGGAGTCTCAGAAAGCATTACAAATTACCCGTAAGAACTTTTTATGTTTTTTTTACGCCAGGGTTTTTGCCTAGTTTTGAAGGTTACTTTTGAGACTTAGCTTACTTTGTATCTACATTACCAAGTGCATGTAATGATAGAAAAATACCTTGCGTTTCAGTGCAACAGATCAGATGAAAGAAAAATCCTTTGCCTTTGCTCTCAGTTTCAATTTAGTTTTCTCCCGAATTCGTGCGCTCTGCTTTCCGTCGTCATTAAAGTTACCTTCTAGGTACGTATATTTTCTGCATACCACCGAGAAATGCGAAAAATTCATACCTACCTACGGTCATGCCAGGTTTCGATGAAAATAAAATCAGGCTTTACTCCCGTGTCTTTTTAAGTTTTAACCTTGTTATGAGGGTTGTTTTGGAGAGTTCTGGAGTCTTAGCCGACATAATAACTATGTTACCAAGTGTATAAAATAATAAAAATGAAATTATCTTTCTCGCGCAATATGAGGATTAGAGAAAATACCTCTGTCCTTTCTACTATCAATTTGCTTTTCACCCTAATTCTTGCGCTCCGCTGGCCGTCTTCAGTTTCCTTTAATGTGTAGATAACCGTAGGGGTAAAAATTCCAACGTTCGGCAACCTATGGTTTGAAAAAGGTTTGTTGGTGCCAATAAAAAGGCAATTGAATACTCAGATATTTTATGTTAATTTTATTTTTAAAATCATGCATGGAAAAAAGTGTGAGCATGCAAAATTGTCAAAAATTACATTTTTGGGTAAGTAATGTGATTTATGACAATTCCAAGCAAAAAAATCAAATTGGTACGGAATCGAACCCAAACACTCCAATTTCGAATTTTCAAACCTCTGAGATAATCTTCTTTCTCTGTATACTGTTTCACCAAAATTTTGGATGCTTCTTTAAAACTTAGTGCCTGTAAAACGTTTTTCCCTTCGTGCCCCCAGGAATGCACAAAAACCGGGTTAAGACAAATATAATGTACGCTATGAAATGAAAGTAAAAGTTATACGCCGAGGTAGTTTTAAGCTTTAGCCTAATTGAGGGGTACTTTGGAGACAGGGTTGGCATTTTAACTACGATATGATATGTATGAAGTCATAAAAGTATACTAACAATGTCCACGCATTATAAGAGACGGAGGAAAACCACTCTGATTCTGCTCCAGTAACATTTTCTTTATTTCCTATTTCTTGTTCTCTGCTTTTTGTCATCAGAGGGTGTCCTGTAAACATGTGGCCGCGCAATTATACGATAAAAACATGGCGTTGGTATTCAAAAGTAGATGGAGAGTTTGATGGAAATACTTACATAGATTTATAAAAGCACAATAAATGGGGTGAAGTTAGAAGTTTCAGTCGATAAGAAAACTAAAACTAAATTTGGAATTGAACTTGGACTCTGAAGTTTTGCATCAGTTGTTCGGATGAATGAATTTTCCAGCCGACATAATTTTCGAACCATTATGTTTATTATGTAATCAGTGGTGGTTTATGTTACCTGGTAACCCTTTTCCCGAAGTGAGTGTCCGAGATTTGGAGGCACTCTATGACGCAGTGATACCCGCAGAATAGAAGAAATTATAGGCTCAGGAGAGAAAGGATGACTCATACTTTCAGAAAGTGGTACAGATACAAAACAAGCGTTAAAAGGCATACAAAGCCAAAGAAGGATCAAACCATTTTATCTACACAGCCAAATTCACCTAATAAAAACCCTGAAGAGCGAGGAAACACAAAATAGTAATTTGCAGAAATAACGGGTTAGGGAACACAAAATTACAAGCAAATCGTGGGTTGTAATTGTGAAAGATAGTCGACTCTATTCGACAGAGTGTTTTGAACCGAAAATCGAATTCGGACCCTCCAATTTCACTGCATGTACACAGGTGCAGTCGCGTGTATCTATCCGACGAAGAATAAATCTTGTTGTTCACACAACCACATTCACGTAAGAAAAGCGGAGAAAAGCGATGTTACATCAAATAGTAATGTTATTACATCAAATAGTAATGTAACGGTATAAGAACAGCACAAATTGGCGACCACAAAGTGGGTTTGATAAGGTGATAGATAGACGATTCTATTCAACAAAGAGTTATTCTGAAGCGGGAATCGGTTCCAGGCTCACCTATGTCTTTACGTTTACCCAGGTGCTATCTATTTGGTGTGTTCCCTATCCAATGCGTCTTCATCCCCCTGTATAATGTGTTCCGTATGCTACCGAAGCGCAAAATACACTCCTACCTACGGTCAAAGCAGGCGAAAACATGCTCTAAATAGGTGCGCGGTGATGAAAATAAGAAAACTCTGCCCCTTTGGTGTGCTGGCATAGAGTAGAGAGTGAGGGGCAAAGCGAGTTTTAGCGGGGGGGGGGGGGGGTTGGGAGACCGAGGTAGGTGGCGTGAAATATGCGGCGGGGTGCGGTTTTTCATGCGCCAGGGGAGAAGGGAAGGAAGAATTGATGGAAATATGAAGTGCGAATGGAAAATGGGAGCATGGAAGACGGGTGGGTACTCTGAGAGGGTGGTGACGACGGGGGAGGTTTTAACCCTTGGGTGGAATGACGCAGCGACGCGTTGGAGGGAGGAGGTGTGAAGGAGGGGGGTGGAAGAAATACGAGTTGGGGAAGCAAAGGCACCACGGCGACGCGGACGTCGCGTAGTGGGCGACGCGGAAACTTGAGAGGAATTCACGACTTGATTCGAGACGCAATTGAGTATTCGAGGAGTATTCCATTCATAAAGTTTTGTGAGGAGCGACCAGCGAGAGGCGTGTCGGAAATTTATTAATATTCTATTGATAAGAACGTAGACTGTTAAACTCTGCGGGGGAATGCTTTCTTCATCTTTATTATAATAAAATTGTAACGGCTCTCAGTTTAGCCCTTTTGAGAAATTTAGGCCGATGACAGGGAGTAAGGTATTTCTACTAACGTATGACTTTTAACTCTGAAAAAATTTGGAAAATTTAAAAATTTAAAAAGGATAAAATTTATTGCTTCGAAATTTTTATAGATTTAGGATCAAATATCGGAAGAACCAATGCATATCTGTTAATATACTTGTTTCTGGGCTACCATCAGTAAAACCATGCCATACCGTTGACAAAAATTGAATAAATAAAAACTTTACCTTGGAATGCTATAAAATGTAACAAAATATGTGCTGATGAAATAAAAACAGCTCTTTTTTATGAACAGTACTTGATTTTCACCACCGGTGCTACTGAGTATATGTATCTATATTGATAAAAGACATTAAATGAGGAAATATTTAATATATACATCAAAAGACATGTTAATACACGGATTATTATTTCCTAACTAAAATCATTTAAATCGCATGAAGATGAATAAATAAATGTTCCATGTCTCTTATACTTAAAACCACATTTTGCTCCTCGCGAATAATTCGAATATTTTTGTTTACAACAGACCTTCAACTTTGTTTTCTTCACTCTTATCTAAAATATACAATTGGAATAATTTTGCTACATTTATTTTAATGGCTAAATGGAGGGTGCGAAGAATCTTAAGTTACTTCTATAACGTGCTTGTATTCAACCCTCAGAATTTATGCATAACATGAGTTGTTCAATTTTGTTTGTACTTAAATTATAAATACGAGTATCTTAAAATCCCTCAACGTTGCGGTTAAAGTGCCTCGTTGTCACCCAAATATATTATTTCTTTGAATTTGGTCTTCCGAAAGTTTTGAGAAATAAATTGGCTCATGTAGTGAGTACTCTTGCGAAAAAATAGAACCAGTGCAAGAAAATGTCGGAACTCGGTGTCCCTGAACTGCGGAGTAACACAATAAAAAAATGACATTCTCAGGAAGTTTTCTCGGGGAAACGAAGGGGGCATAAAAGAAGACCAAATCCATTCTCAGAGGGTAAGAAAAGAAGCTGCCCGGCTGAAAGAGAATTTAAATGGGAAGGATGAAGATCGGAACACACACCAAAGTGACACGGAGAAGGTGGTCGTCAGTGATGTCGCGAGAGAGGGAGAATAACCCAAAAAAGGGAGAGAAGGATAGGAAATAGGTTTGAGCGAGCAGGAGAGGAATATTCAAGAGAGGAGCGTTTCTGGAAAAGCGGATGGAGAGGGTTTTGTGTGCGAAATGTGATGGCAGGAGTGGGGGAAGTTAAATGCTGGAGGAATTGGGGGGACGAACAGATGGATGTGGTGATTTATATGCAGATAAAGTAAGGAATTGGGTGATGGTAAGATTTTTTGACGGCGGTGAGGGTTGAAGGGTGGCGTGTGTGAGTGGTTTGAAAACTCTTTTGGGGTAGATCCGAGAAGGTGGTGGTGTTAACATGGAAGCGTGAAGGAGGAGACAGGGTTTTGATGTTGGGGTTGAAGGTAGGGGCGGGAAGGAATGGAGCGAAGGCGTATATGTCCCGCAAAATTTCCTGGCGCAGACCTGCGCGGCAAGAAGAGTAGGCAGAAAGGTAGGGGTGGAGAGGTAGGCAAGTAATCGCGAAAAAGGCACGAGGCACGCACACACCAGGCTAGTGGTTACAATACCCATCACAACGACTTAACCGGGGTCCCTATTGAGAGGTCTCATTGTGTAGCGTGTTGAAATGGAACAGCAGGTAGTGGTATCATCCCATTGCTCGAAGCCCATTTGTTAGCAGTTAAAAAACCTTTTCAATGGTTTTTTTTACTGACCCTCCAAACTCAGCAACCTTCCACCGTCGTATCGCAGAATCATGAAAGTTCCGTAGTTCATGTCCCAAGATCCTCCACTTTGCTGCTCCAGGAATTTTTGCGAGAGCTACGCTAGAATGGAGCCTTGAAGATGGGGACTGAGGGAAGGTTTGATGCGTGAGGGGTTTTTAAATCGCCGGAATTTAGAATTCTTCGTGAATTGAGAAAAAGAAATGATGTCTCCCGTGAATTCGGGAGAATTCCTTTAGTAGTTAATTTTTAATTAATATTCTCAGATCGTCAGGTATAATGACTTGTGTGGAAACTGTTAATTGACAGGAAAGGTGGATCACTTAGGCAACATGGGTAAGGGCCACGCAGTCTTGCAGGGGGTTGGAGACGTTTCTTTTCAAATTTGACGCAAAAAAGCATAACGCATCAGAAGTTTCTGAATAGTAGTCGATTGGACTTTCATGACTAGTTAGTAAGTTGAGCAACACGCAAAATATTATTATTTTGAATCTGGTAATGACTAAATCTGACTAACATATTCGTTTCGATTATGAAATATGGAGGTCTTCTTAAAGAGTCAAAAAAATCATTTTATTATTATTTGATTCAAGAAGTAATTTTCCCGATTTTCCCACCAACTTATCTCGGAAATCGTTTTCCGGGAAGGCGAAAAGTCCATAACTACGTGCAAATAGCGGGTCCTCTAGCCGGCGCGGGTGAAGGCTTATGGAGGAGCAAAGGCTTCAATGGATGGAGGAAGTTGTGGACGGAGATGAGATGAGAGATGAAGAGAGGGAGTTCATGGTGAGACTCCGGCGTTAAGGAAGGCCTGACAACGGGCGAGAACTTTGAGGTGTGAAGACGCATTGATGGGTGGTAGGTGGGCTATTTTCCACGGTGAATGCGCCACAAATTGCCCATTCCTGCTCTTCAAAGGTCGTCTTTGTTTTTTTGTTCAACTCAGCAGCGAGTCGTGCCTAGAATAATTCAGATGTACGCATAAGTGTGAGCTTCATTATTTTATTCCAAGGTGATGCGTAGTGCTATCATATTAATATACCTTCCTTAATAATGGTGACTATTTTCTTTTAATAATTGCATAGAGGCGTATTCTGAATTCTTTTATGTACTAAGAGCAGAATTGTCTATTCCTTCTTCATTCAAACGTCCCTTCGTTATTCTTTATTCAAGATTTTTTGATGTTTTTTGTTAAAAATTTAGTCGTGCCTAGAATGATAATGTTGAGGAAAGTTTGAGTGTGGACTAAATATTTTGACTCCAGGTTTATGCATAGTAACTGTAATCATATTCTATCCTTTCATGAGAGTTCAAATTATGTCTTATTTTATAAATTCCTAGAGACGCTCTCTGGATGTTTGCATGCACAAATAAATATAACCGTATTCTTAAAAACTCTGTATAATTACTTCTTTCTAAGTATATTTTTGTTGAAAAAGTCTAACGATACTGATTAATCTTACTGTTTGATGTTTGGTAAAGAATATTAGTGACTTTTCCTGCACGGTTCACGAAATCATTTGTCTCTCCTCTGTGTGTGAATTTGCTTGATAGTGTGACGTGAAGCGTTAGTTTCTTGCGTTTTTATCTGGAATACTGTGTTTATTTTTTTAGTTATTTGCTTCCAATTATTTTAAACTTAAAAATGTATTATTTTAAGATGGATTATGGCATTGAATAGCAGTCTAGTGGTTCATCTAGGCATCTTAGGTATTTTGGCAACGCGAAAGTTTGTGGAAACTTAATTTTCTTGTTCTAATTCGTCTGAGTTCGTTGAACTTTTTAAAGGCTTTTCCTTGTGACAAGTTCCCTCCCTGTTTGAATAGAAAGATGGCCTCGGTATGAATCATGAAGAGGTCATCTCGTATGTGGTATTTTTGATTAGCATTTGTCGGGTAAGGTAAAATTGAATATTTTCGGGCTAAATTCATCAGTCACTGATGTTAAAGTTTTTTCATTCAGTGTGTAAACGTTCACCAGGAGGGAATTTATTCATGATACTTAATTTGAAAGTACTTGGGTTCTACTCCTGAAAGAGATCAAAAATATAATTCTAAAATTGGCATCAAATCACCTTTATCCCATCACGGTATTCACGAATGAAACTTAGAACCCTCATTTACCCCGCATGAGGACTGAATACGTACCAAATTTCTGAGATGCGAGTACATATTCGCTCAGTAGTTTTATTTTATATTTAAAAACTTTAACTTTACTTCTTTAAAACTTAACTATTAAGTGAGGATCGACTGTGATGAGATTGAAATTTTAAATTGATATTACAGAGACTAAGCTTTGGCTTTTGGTCAATAGGAAATACAAGCTTGTCCCTATCACCTTTATGACCCAACCGATGGGGTATCTATTATTTTCCGTACAGCCATCGCAAAACTTGAGACAGCTGCACAGTGGACGCTTTTAGGACTGGAAGGGTCAATTTCCTAGAAACCGTTCTTGCGGTTAAAAGGATAGTTGCTTAGATACTTCTTTACCGTTTGACCTTCCTATGTGTAATTCACGTACCAGTTCTAAAAATATTATAAAATATATCTCCAGTGGAAAAGAATTTTTATTTACACTTTTCACCCTTCACTACGTCCCTTTGCACAACCACTTCCAATAGAATTGACTCCGTCCGTGACTTGACATTCTGTGAATCCTATTTGAAATTATTTATATCTTCTTCTTCTTCTTAAGTCCTCAACCAAAAGGTTGGTTGGCGGCAGTTCTCCATTCGCTACGGTCTTGTGCCATTCTTTTCAACTGAACATACGTGGAGTAGCCGCACTCCATAATTAATTGTCCCATAAACTCCAACCTAGGCCTGCCCCGGCAGTTGGTTCCCTCCACAGTGACTTCTAAGATGGTGGCCAGCAAGGTTTCGTGCCTTAGTTGGTGGCCGATCCAGATATTTCTTCTTTTTTCTGTAATTTCAGCAGACAAGGAGACTCCCCCACACGTCTGAGAACGTCCTCGTTACTGGTTCTGTCCACCCTGGGAATCTTTAACATCCTCCTGAAACACCACATCCGGAATTCTTCCACCCTCCCCTCTTCTGACTTGCCCAGCGTCCAGGTCTCACTGCCATATAAAAATATGCTTCACACATCAGTTTGAAGAAGGCGTTTTCTTAGGTCTAGGACGATATTTCTGGATGTTAGGAGTTTTCTTTTCTGGTAAAACGCATTCTTTGCCTGGTGAACTCAACTCACTAAGTCTCTTTTGACCCTTTCATCGGCTGTTATTTTGCTTCCCAGGTAGGTAAACTCCTCTACATTCTCTATTCGCCTGTCCCTTAAATACACTTTAGCTTGTCCCCCATACTTGCTAGCCTTAAGTATTTTGGTCTTTTCTACATTTATTTTCATATTGTATCCTGTTGTTAGGATGTCCTCCATTACCTCAAGTACCTCACTCAGATCCTTTTCGCTCTCAGCCAGTAATACAATATCATCAGCAAACCACAATAGAATTGACTCCAACCGTGTCTTGACATTCTATGTATCCTATTTGAAATTATTTATATATGAAATCATATTTGTGCATTACGTTTATACTATATTTTATAATATGCTTGGAAAATTCCGCTTAGAAGAAAATGGAAGATCTTAAGGAGACACCGTAATACGAAGAAAAGAAGAAATCGGAGAGAATTTTGATGAAGGTTAAGAGTTTTGTGGCTGTGAAGGAGAGAGTAATCTCCAACGCATGTGGAGGAAGAGTGGGTGGGTGACTTCGATCGTGTCCGGATAAAATGTAATCTCAGTTTCTCTTGACTCTCTCGCTTGAGCATTCATAAACGCCGTTGGAAGAGGAGGAGGATGGGGGGGGGGGGGCATGTGGTTTGCGGGGTTGGGCGATGGGGTGAGAAGAGAGGGCTCTGTAGGCTGGGTGAGGTTTTAGGAGTAAAACGCTCGCGAAAGTTATAACGACAGCAGGGAATGGCTAGGGATGCCAACCCTCCCGGATTCTGCGCGAGATCAGGACCTAAAAATCTCCCGCCTTCCGAACTGTGGCATTTTCTTCTTGCTTTATCTTTAAATAATACTCAACGAAAAACATTTCCATTGTTTTCGCTCACAACGCTTTCTCTTTTGGGTCCGTTATTTGACTCTAATATAACAAAATATACCAATAAATATAATTTTTTATTGAAATAAGTTCTCTATTACAAGTACTCTGTTAAATTAAATTTGAATTTTCTTTGTCGTTTGATGTGCATATAATATTCAATAATTTAATCTTGCTCGCTATTAGATAAAAGACTAAATTTTAATAGTTAACTCGATTAAAATTCTGCTTACGTTCTCATTTATGTTCTTCCTATTAAATAGTTCGAAGACTAAATTAGAACGTTTCAAGCGTATATTATTCATGTGATGATTATAATATTCAAGACATCCATCTGTATCGCAGGTGAATTGGTGCATTTAATGTTGTTTAATTCTACGCACTGAGAATATTAAACATTTACGCATTAATACCTACGCTCATGAATGTCGATTACATAATACACGTTATAGTTTGTTTATTATGTTTTGAAAATTTGATCTCCTGAAATTTTCTACTCTGGAAGCGGACAGCAACTCTTGGAATGTGATCCTGTTGAGTTGGCAGCCGTAGGCATAAAGCCATATCCACGCCCATCCTTTCCCGTCGTAATGTGAACGGTCCTTGGGAGGCAGTCTGGGAGCATGATGAGCGAAGGGGACCGTTCTGTATGGCGGAGAGATGAGGGAGGAGGCTCTAAGTCTATTATAAAGGGAGAGGGGCGCGGGGCGGGCTGGCGGAGGCGGTGTTATAACGACACCATGCGGGCGAATGTGAAGCGGCGTCGGGACTTCCCTTTAGCCTAGTGCCGTAAGTCCGCGAGGCGGAAGATCATCGGAGTTGTGGCGCGTTATAAAGTCGAGACTTGAAGGCGTTACACGCGAGATAAGGGATCCGATGCAGGGAGGAAGGAAGCACTGATATCCTCTTCTTTTTTCTCTTCTCTCCCCGCCTGTAAATTCTGGTTCGCTTCAAGCATAAAAAACATGATTTAAGAACGTAACTCGAGACGGTTGACTGTTTGCGCAGGCGGCCGACAGCTAAAGTAATTTGCGCACATTAGAATGGATGGGTACAATGATGCGGGGTGGATTATTTTCAGAATAGAGACATCGTGGAGGGAGACCCGGCTTCGACGTTGGCCTACTCTAAACAAAAGAGCAATCACTTTTTCAAGGCTCACTTGGTGGTATTCCATCATTAGAGGAAGAAAAAGGCAAGTTTTACTAATATCACTGAATTTTATTAAAACTCGACCAGGGTTTCCACGTCGAAACCCAGGTCGAGTTTTAATAAAATTCAATCGTATCAGTAACATTTATCTTTTTCTTCCTCTAAACAAAACAAGTGTGGCCGTCGATGGACGGCCAACAAAAGTGGAGCACGAAGTATTGATATGACTGGAAGTTGGGAGTATACATAATGTCTGTGGTAAGATGGCTAAATATGATATGTCCGTATTTTTCTGTTGCGAAATTGAGTTATGCATACCGTTGGGTTCATAGTGCTAGTACCGTTGAATTTGGAAAGTTAAAAAAATGTAAAAACAACCGTTTTTTACATCTATTACGTAAAGTTTACACCTAAACTTTGGGATTCTTATTTCTCAGAGCCTACTAAACTTTAAAATTGCTCTCATGTGAAATTTGTAAAAAATGACATATCATAGTTAGCCATCTTCCCACAAATGTATAAATGGATACAAATTATTAAATAAATATTTAAAAAATTGTAATATAAAAATTATGTGAAAACATTAATGACAATTAAATGAGATACACTTAGCATTAAAATATTCATACAAAATTAAACTACATCTCTCAAGTGATAGCATTGTGAATTAATTCGAAGCGCTTGTATACACGTAACAACGCAACGACTAAACAGTCGAGCCGTCCGGGAGTGGGGTGACTTAAGGCTTTCGCAAGATTACCCCCATTCGTAAGAAGTGTTCCACTGCAAAAAGAGTCAAGGAGCCCATAGTTTAACTTCCCATTCGATGAACGGAGTACTTATCTCAATGTTCTTTACACTAAGCAACAAAGTTTCGATCGGGATACTGCTTTAAAAAATGCGTTCTGCTGTTTTCAACCCGGCACTCCGGCATAGGTAGCCAGTACACTAGTATCAACCCCAAGCTGATCCCCTAGGTCAGGGGTGGGAGAACTGCGGCTCACGAGCCAAACGCGGCTCTTTAATTACATTAAAGTAGCTCTGATATAAAAATGAATAATTATGTGACCGAATATTTCATTCCAAATTTTCCAATTTTATTAATCTAGCTAATTAATGATCTGATTATTTCATTTACTAATTTTTTAATCCACGGTACTTTAAAATAGGAAGAATAACTTTTTTGTCAACATATGACCGTGTTTATTTTTTAAAGGAGTTTAATAATATAATGATTTTTTTTCTTCATCTATTAACGAAATAATAATGTTGTAACTTGCTATACTATTACTTTAAATTTTCCTTATTTCTAAGAAATACATTTTTGGCCCTTGAATAATTTTTACACCCTTGTGTGGGACAGATTTGGCTCTTCCGTCTCCTCCCACAACTCCATCATTAATAATGCTTTTAAAGTTGGTTTACTTGCCTCTCTTCCCCCTTCTTCCTTTCCCCTTCATCTCAAGCATCTTGAATCTTCTTGTATTTTGATCCACCAGGCTTTCTCGCCCCCTGGACTCAATAAGTTGCACTAGTTTCTCCTGCCCCTTCATCTCCTCTCTCCCTGTTTCCCCCACTCTCTACTTCCTTTTTCTCACCTTTATTCCCCTTTCCCCTCTTACACCTTCGTCTCCCCCTCTTAGCTCTCCCATTCTTACTCTTTGCCTTGAGAAAGGTGGATGCCAACACCACCGAAATATTGCAATTTTTAATTTGTCTTTTGCTTGTTTCTATATTTTTATCGGCCACCCTCTTGGCATATTTTATATTTATCGCTCGAGTGATCCTTCAAGAAGTTATATATATATATATAAATTTTTTCACTTGGAATCGGCCATCATTCCATCTTCACATCATCATTGTGTTGTCCAATTTTATATGTTTCCTATCCTCTTTCTTTCACCACCTGTTTGAACGAAATATTTATTATATATATCTAGAACTGGTAGCAGCAACAAAACATGAGAGAACTATTACTCCAAACTTCACCATCTTCCCACAATTACTGTTCCATATTCCCTCTCATCTTCATGGCTGATATTCCAACAACCCTCTCACCCACAGGGTAGTTACTATGTAGATTTATACGAATGCACCGTCGAAGGTGGGATGTTGGAATGCGCCAACGGCTGTGATTAGATAATTCAATTAAACATATGCACTTATTAATATACAATTTCTAAAAATGAAGTCACTTTTCCATTGTTCGAATTACTTGATATGGTGTTTATTTTTCATTTTGATGGTCCACGAGCGACCATGTTTTCTGATCTATGGATCGGAATATTGGTAATAATCCAAAATGGATGTAATACCATGGCGTGGAATTGAAACCGTTTCCGGACATTAAACAAGCTAAATTCCCATTTAACATACACGAGTAGATGGGGAACTATTGTTATTTGTTGGTTTAAAGACTTAAAAGGTTGCACCCAGAACTTTAGTCACGAATTGTTCTTGAGCTAACTCTCTTGTGTTTTTACTCTGTGCGGGTCTTAAGTTTATTAGGAGGGGTACCTGGCGGGAAATGTGCGAGTGATGTTATAACGACTCCGCGTTAAGACTCGAGACTTTGTTCGAGATAAGAGATCCAGCGCAGTGAGGTTGGTTGTGACATTCTTTCCTTTTTCCTTCTCTCCTCTCCGCATTATTAGGTAGTATGAGCATTAAGTCATTGCTCATAAAAATCCTTTTCTTTGGATTTATAATTCAGAATGAGGTCTAATCTTTCTAATTAAGGCAAGGCATCTACTTCCTTCTGCGGTAATTTTCGAGATATTTACCAAAACATGCAGCTAGCTTCCCTGGGACGTGGTTTGGCTTTGAGCTCCAGGGAATTCGTCTGAAGAAATTTGACAAGTATAAAGTACAGATGTTCTCTCAAGAGTGTTGCTGTGTAAAGTTCGCGGATTTTATCATTGATATTTTACCTTATCTGTAGCTTAACATATTCATATTTCATAATCGGAAAGAAACATTGCGTTCTTGAAGATGTATCGATAGTAAGGAAGAAAACAAAAAGTTTTTATCAGACATCGAAATTTGGTGATGTTAATGAACAATCTGAGTAACCACAACGGAACATCTGAGGAATGAATTAATAACTCATATTTGTCCAAATTGTGAAAATCAGTCAGAAAATCAATAGATATTTTTTTATTTATTATCAGAAGAGGGACCCAGCTTCACACGGTATGCTGCGAATTAATTACACCGATTACGCATAAAGAAATATTGAGCATTTTACATTTTCTCTGCTAAAATGTTTGTACGTGACATGAAATTTGACGCTTAATTACGAGAATATGTTAAAGGGTATATTCTAAAGGTATTTCAGAAGCAGATAAACAACAAGTGGTGCAATTAACCACGCATATGGTTTCAATATGACAATCTGGGTCCAGAAATAACGCTAAGTAATATTAAAAAGGTTCAAGATTATAGTGCCCGTTGAATTTTACCGGGAGAATTTATATACCTATATGATAAAGAATCAATTTGTCGTGCTATATGTAGGAACTATCTATCAGCCTATCTACCCCTCAACTATCTATCTACCCCTAATGAATTCTCACCGAAATTTGCTTATAGGTTTTGATAATCTTATAAATAATGCACAATGTATGTATTTGTATGGATATATGTTGGCGTAAAGCCCGATAAGTAGTACAACTTTAAGGAAATGTCTTTCATGATCAGGTAACTGGCTACTTTTCATGTCAATCTTCCTACTTTTCATCAATTTTTCTCGGTAAAATAAGTTTACCTATGTAACGTGAGATTTCTAATTCCTAGAATATTTGAATGGTATTTTCTATAGACATTTCAGTAGCAGAACATACCAGTTGTACTATTTGCTAATGTTATTACATACTGGGGCCATAAATAATTCTAATAAGGGCAAGATGAGGGTGCCCGTTAAAATTCAGCGCGAGAGAGAAAACATGAAAGCCGTGTATGTGACTAAATTAATCAATGTGACGTTCTAAATGCAGATATTACGCATAAGCCATTAAACGCAAATAGAAGGATTAGGATTAGAAATTCCTATACTGAAACTCACTGAAATTTGCTTTTATTATTTATTCAATATAATATTCATCTGGGTGAAATTGTCAGTTTATATCCATTAAATCAGGTTGTCAAGAAAATGTACCATAGTTGAAATGGGAGAAACATTGATTATTTTGGAATTGAAAACCTAATTCTTAAGCAAAAACGAAACGTAAAGCATAATAAAATGCAATAATTAAATATTTAATTTGTTCATCCATCCGATAGTGAGAATGTCAATCCTATACCATGAATGCAAACATTAAATAAATCAAAAATACAACCTCTGCACTAATTCCAATTCTTTTCTTATTGGATTAAAATCTATGGGACTGTTTAGGGACCCTTGGGGCCCTGAGCAAATTTTGATATAGCCTATGTCCGTCCCATTGCACTCAAATACCTACATAAAAATTTTCACAGCAATCAGTTTTTCTGTTTTTGAATTGAGTAACAGACACACACAGAAACCACCTAGCTTTTATGTTAGTATGATTTAATAAATGTAGATTATAGATAGATATAATAATATTTTGCTTCACGTTTAACTGTAAAATATGGTCATCCTTATGATTAGAGAAACGTTTATTTATCGTATTCATAGCAACTTATGGTTGTTGCGGATCCATAAGTATTATTTCCGAAAGTAAAATATTTCTGAAAAAAAGTAGTGGAGGGCAAAATATGAAGGGCGTAAAAGTGAAAACTTATGTGGGAATGAAGCGGTTGACTGATTGTCAATTGGAGTGGAGAGCTGGTGCAAACCAGTCTTCGGATTGATGAATACCGATGAAGGTTAACATATTTGTCGTAATAATAGTAGGGAAAACTTATACAATAAGCTACATTTCTGAAGCTGCGTGTCAGATTTATATTTTTTTTAATTTTTGTCCCTGGAGCCCAATGCTAAATCATATTCTATCGAAATAGAGGACATTGTTTTGGTGAACGTCTCAGAAACTATTGAACCGAAGACAGTGTATGAATTTGGACAATTTTATTGATGTTCTTCCATTAAAATAGTATATGTAACAATATTTTTTCTTTCTGCTTCTTACCCTATATAATAAAAATTACCCAAAATACTACAAAATATTGCTCTATCCAAAATGAAAAATGGTCACCATATGGCTAGAGGTGAATCTCGACTACCTTCTTTCTTTTCCCTCTTCCCTTTCATCTTCCCTCTCTTCCTTCCCTATCTGTTCCCTTCCTTCTCTTAGACCCCTTTCTTCTTTCACGCTCTCCCGAGTTCCGAGCGTGGGTGGCACGCCGAGCTCACTTCTTCTGTTTTTTTATCAGCCCTTTCCTCTCCACTGGGTCCGCTCCTCCGAATGCATCTTCACTCCCAGCTCACTATTATTCCCTTTCCCTCGAACGCACACACTTCTACTCCTCCTCTTCATTTATTTTTCCCCTGTGGTACCCACCCTCACCACCCTCCTTACCTCACATCCCTTCTTCTCCCCCGATTTCACCCATTTTCTTGCCTCCTTTTCCTTGAACACGGCCAGTGTTCTTTTTCAACCTGATCACCGGTTCACATTGAACGCGAGAGCATACCGTTAGCTTATCGCCCGTCTTTAAACTATCCGACTCATCTCTTGACCTCTTTCCTTTTCCTCGTACTGGAGGATCTAGGTTCGAATTACAATCAAGGGGAATGTTTCTTTATAGACTGTGAATTTCGCCCATTCCTGTGTCTCATTGGCAGGTGTCGGCTTTGTTAACCACTCGGAATTCGTTTGACCAATGGGATCTTTTCTTCCATTATGTCAAATTTCCGGGAATGGTTCTTTTCCCACTACGAGAATCGGCTTTCATTTATAAATTCCATCTGTTATATCATCTACTAATCCGATCAATCGTAAACCATGCCAATGGGGAGCGTCTTCATGTTTAAAGACATGTTTTTACTTCTCTATTTAAATTTTTATTCTCGTCTGGCACATGTTTACGCAGCAAGGTAACTTGTGATTGGTCAACTAAAGAGCATGATTTGAAATGTGTGCGTGGGCAGTCTTAAGCGTTATCTTCATGAGGAACGTTGTGAATGCTGTTGGACTAAAATGCTCAAGTTGAACGTTCCTTTAAGTTACGTTCTCATGTTATCTCCTTATGCTCATTGTGAACAGAATTATCAAAGGAAAAGAGAATAAGGAAATCACTGCCTTTGCACAGCGTTTTGTTCTTAAGATATGTTGTGAAGGCTCTCCAGCAGGCTGAAAGTTGTTACTTAGTATTTTCCACACTATTATACTGAAATGTGCATCAGCATTCCCATTATCATGATTTACCATTTTTTCCGTTGCCATTGTTACCTTAAAAATGAAAATGAATTGCAACCATGTTCGGTAATCAATTATAGTGTGGAAGATAATAAGGTGTTGATTTTACTAAAATATGACTTGGTACGACAAAGTTATGCCACTCTAAGTGTGCTAATGAAATGTTCTAATTCAAAAGTCTTTTGTTAAGTTTATAAATTTAGATCTTACGTTCAGTGAGAACTTTCTGATTTTATCGAACGCTCGTCTTTCCTTCATTTATTTCACCCGTGCCGTCCCCATACCCCATCCCTTTTCCCCCATTCTTCTCTTCAACTCCCCCCATCTACTTTCTATTCTCTCACCTTCCTCGTACGCGACCAACGCTCTCTTTCAACCCCATTCTTCCCCTCTTTCTTTTAAATGTGTTACCCTCCCCTTTTTCCTGCTTCAACTCTCCTTTTCTTATTTTTTACTGCGAAGTTTTTATCTCTTCGCGACTCGTCTCAAGAAAAATTATTTCATCCTCTTTCCACCCCCTGCACACTGTAACCACGCCTTCACTTCCTCTTTTCTTTTTTTGTTCCGCAGTGGAACACCTGTCCTTACCATCTCGCCTCTGCCGCTACTTCTCTCCTGATTTCAGAATCTTATTTCCGTTTTTTGTCTCCATCATGTTCCTAGGGTTTTTTTTTAACATCCCTATGATTTATTTTTAATGGCTGTTATATTTTCATGAGTTAGCCACGGTGTGTTCCAAGAGTCTCTCAACTTTAAGGGTACTAAAAGGTGAAATATGAGTTGATTTTCGTGGACTACCTGTTGTAATGTTTAAGAGTTAGTTTTTTACTGTCTCTAAGAATTTGTCCAGGAAGTTGATGATTAATTTAGTATGGTATAATGTTTGCGCTCGCATGTTACAGATTGTGTATTTTAGCTTCAAATCGGAAACCTTTCATCCTCTATCCATGTCTATGGAAAAGATATAACCAGTATGGTAAACGAATCCACGTCCCTTTATAATGTTTACTCATTATTCGTAAATATTATAGTTCACTTACGTATGATTTATGTATTCAGAACATTTGAGTTTCAGTGTGACACAGAATATAAATTTGACGCCGCACTACGTGTCTAGGTCCGACAGGAAAGATAAAATAAGAGAGATACATTGCCAAACAAATAGGTACAAAAATTCTTTCTTTCCACGCGCAATAAGTGACCATAATAAAAACTTCGATACTCTAAAAACACTCCCGAAATACACTTTACTTTTTCACCTCTCTATAACATTTTCCTTCACACCTCCTCACGAATGTTGTCATAACATCCCCTGCTACACGCCCATGTGGCGGCTTGCATGGTAGTATGTAGGTGTAGATGACTGAACAAACGCCAAGGATTTTCAAAAACAATATGCAGTATTCGCTAATTTAATTCCTCTGCGCAAAATTGCAGTCATCTGGCAGAATGACTGGATTTAATTGTCTGTGGTTGATTACTTGAGTGTATTGTTTTATTCAAATGCAATTGCACGCCACGTGTTTAGAAAAGGTAATTTAGTGGTTTAGCTGCAATTATTTGGCTGGGGAATTTTCAAATGATTGTGCCTGTGATAATTGTAATGTGAATTATCTGTAATGAACGCTGTGACTCAACGCGCTGTTACTATGGGAAGTGTGAGCTTACTTGAATAATAATGGTATCAAGAGAACTGAATACTTGTGGCTTGTATTAGCTAGCGTTTTCTTGATATATAATCCTTCCATCAACTGTATGCATTTGAGGATCAAGGAGCTCTACTAAGTTTGTAATTCACAACTTTTAGAGCTATTAGTTTTACAACTAAAACTATCTTAGGATGCATATCTTTTGTGCAATTTCCAGCGTTAAATTCTAATGTTAATTCTTCTTAAGTAATGCAAGATATTTATATCTTGAAATTTCAGTCGAGCATGAGTTCTTGCGAGAGCAATATATATTTGACGTACTTTGAATAATGATTTTCCGTGGTTCCAATCTCGACGAAGGTGGTTGGTTTTGGTTACGGCCCAAAATGGGTGTATTGTTCTTCGTTATTTGTTTAAACTCTCCAATCATTGCACAAATGATGTGGCATACAGTCACGCGCACGGGTGTATGGATATACCCCAAAGATGATGAAATTTGCCTTGAAAAACCCAATCCCGGATCCCGGGGGCTCATACGAACAACATGTTTATATTCGTCTTGAATGAAGCTGGCTTGCTGGTGTGAACGGCTAACACACCTTACCGGCAATTGAGAGATCCGGGATCGAATCCCGGCCCGAAGTCAATTGATATGCAATTCATGGCAAATTTCACTCTCGACATTGGAGTATTACGTATTTCTTTCTTGAGTATCATGTTATGCTCTTAAATAAATTAATTCTCAAGTGCTTCATTTATCCTGGTAAACAAAAAATATTTATTTTTTCTTTTATTTTCTTCTGTGAGTCAAGAAAACCTTTTCTCAGCTGATCTAGAGATCACCTGTCCTCTATGAGCGTGCGAAAGCTCTTTGACTGCCAGGCGTAGTGTTTAAAAGGGAGAGACTTAGAGATTTGTCACGTTCGCCTCTGATAGGGAAGTGTTGGAGGTCGGGAGGTACTCGGCTTCAGAGCCAAGGAGTACGTGATTCCATCTCAGGCGCGTACCTAGTGATATCTCAGGGATACTACCACCGGCTGTGCACCTTGAAGTTTACATTAAAAAAATACAGCGGGGGCGTTCCGAACGAATAGTTTTAGGGATTAAAAAATGGGTGTTTTCCTGGTAATAGTGTGCTATAAAAAATTTAATCTCCACACCCGCCGCTGCAAAATAACATAAATGTGGCTAAAGTTAGAGAACCTGATTCAATACCTAAAAAATGTAATACCTAATCTCGTGCGAATTTGATAATTACAAATGGAGTCAAAATTAAACGACACTAACATGGTGGATTATAGTAGACTGAACTTTTGTCTCAATGTGTAGAGCTGAGGTTAAAATACCTATAAGTACAAATAATTTTTTAAAACACGATTACAGATAAATACTTAGAAAAAAAATTGTGGAAGTATTGCGGAATTTCTATATTTGAGCCTACATCCGTAGTAAAGGATGTGTTTCAGTGGTTACGATGTCGAAATTAATATTCAGTAATTCATGGTTTTGAGAAGTATTTCAGAAAAATTCTATGATTGTTCGTTGATAAGTCAGCTTATGCTGGGTATTTGTCAAATTGTAATTTGAAATGAATAAATTAGATTGCATGCGTTCATGTTTTATCATCCTTTTTTTGGAGTTTTTGATAAATAAATAAATATCATCCCTCACGTAAGAACAAATGAGTCAAAGTGTTGTGGGCATGGAGATGTAGTGATGACGTTCCGTGACCAAAACTTGATGGTGGTGTTCTCTATCCACACAGCACTTGTAAATTTGTAATGATGCTATTTAATTTTAATAATTTTGTTTTTATGTATTTTCTCCCGCAGATACATTATGATGGAGGTAAAGAGGAGCATGGAAACAGTATCCCAGTCCCGGTGAATAATATTATCAGAGTGAATGGTATTTTCGTATACGTTTGCTGAAATAGAATATTATGCAATGAAGAACATGAGCAAGATCGGTGGAAAATCTCCATGCCGACTGGAAAAGTTTCAGTGGACTGAGTGGAGTCTCATGTGTTTATCGTGGATGGCGTGGTAAGTTCTCATTAGAATTTTTCTTTTTATATTTGTCCTTCCTTCATTCATATCCTTGTTATATCCTTCCTTGATATCCTTGTTATATTTATTTACATGCACGCAGGACTCTGCAGTCTTCCTTAAAGGTGCGCGTAGCAGTCAATTTCAGGCTTTTATATTTTCATTCCACTGCAGTGAATACTTTTAGAGAAATCTTTAAGTTCCCTTATAAATAGTGGCATGATTCGGGGGTGGCAAGGGGTGGAATTTGCCTTCCCAGAATTGTCTAACCCACTATTTTGCCACCCCAGAATTTTAAAGTAAAAATCTCAATAATTTACAAAGAATTGGGAAATACAACTCTACATGCACGGCCTTTTCTTGAACTTTCTTGATTCTTCATTAATCATACCTAATTTAGGAGAACCCCCGGACTCCCCTTCCACCTGGGGGATATTCCATACCCCCCGGTAGGCCTTTCCACCCCAGTTAAAATGCTAAAATTACGCCCATGCTTATAATATGGCTTTTTGGAGATGAACCTCTTCATTTTTTTATACTATTATGTCTCAGTGTCGATGCAATTTGGTCGATGTTGATTGAATGATTTCTACCCGTGAAAACTTGACGATAATGCTTGATTTCTCTGGATTTAAATGAGGGTAGGTGCTTTCATCCACGCCAATCATGTACACTTTACTACCAAAAATGACGAGTTTCCTCAAGAATGGCAGCCATTGTCTCTTCAAAGGTTCATCTTAAATTACAGCGTGTGTCATCTCTTTCTCGTCCTGTTTCTGCGCTTGACACTTCATCTTCTTGTCAATATGATATCTGGCTAGATAAATGACTTCGCGTTGTGGTACGATCTTGAGACTCCAGTCCACTCTTCTACAAAAATGTGTGCATGTGTACATGTGTATCCATGCATGATGTAGTGTGCCTGTTTGTGTGTTTTATCCTTGATTCTTATGTTTAAGTTTTTCTTGCGTCAGTGCTACATAAAGCGTGAAGGCTTTATTGAATATTCATTATTTTTTGTTTTTGTTTTTTTTCTCTCCGACGATTCTGGTGGTCCATATGCCCCTGCGATCCCGATAAGCCATTGGCTTGTCATCAGGTTTCGCAGGGGTCGAACCACCAGAACTTGACAAATACCCATGCCCTGGGCAAGTGAAAAACCGACCCAGGCGGGACTCGAACCCGCGACCCTTGGATTAGCAGGCGAGGACTTTACCCCGCCGCCACCGAGGCCGGCTTTAATTCACTTCTTTGGAGAATCGGTCTCCCTTCAGTCTACATTTTTATTTCATCCATTCATTAAACTTCCTGTCAGTCTGGTCTGTGCTCAGGGTTTTACAGCATGTTAAATACTCAGAATTTTACTTCTCAGAGCCCTCAGAGTATATGGCAGCATCGTTGGCTTGACTCGATTAGTGGACTACCTATTTTGAAATTGATGACATTTTCTACGATTAGGATTATTTTGTCGTTGAGTATATACTTACTCTATGGTGGTACTCAATGAGCATTTTTTCTGTTTCTCTAAGATAATGATAATTTTGTCCTGAGTTGTGTTAGGGGGTGTACACGCATTAATAAAAGATCATTTTCAAAGTTGTTTGCTCCAGTCAGCAATCATGTCCCAAGCGTGAGACTGACTTTATGAACTTACTAGCATTCACTCATGTATTTGTTTCTTCATAATGGACTTAATTTAATTTAATCATAATACACTTCATACACGCAACAGGAATGCAATATATGCTTTTTTCATGAATAAACTAACAATGAGCGAAGAGGGGTTACAGGAAAGTAGAGCATTTAGAGTGAAGTTTGAACGTTGATCTAAATTCCCGGGAAAATATCTCTTGTGACAACGTGAATGAATTGTGATCGCAGAAATTTCTTTCGGTCCATTGGTAAAAGTATGATAAGTTTGCTTGCCACGATCCAATGGGGTGGGACGATCTTATTTACGCTGCAGGAAAGACTAACTACTCCCACAACTACAAAATACTACAAAATAATATTGATAGCAGTGAACCTTTCTAATTGCGTGATTATTGCACATTTCCAAATTATTTCCCTCTTGCATCTTGATTGATCTTACATCATACAGCCTTATGTGTGGAGGTTAGGGAGCGAGGATCAGAAGTTCGCTTACTTATAGTGGAGGTTCAATTTTAATTCTGAGATACGAATGAAAAAAAACGTGTCAAATGTTGGTGGAGGTAGAAATTTGTTTTTGGTGTTTCAAATACTGAGATAATATCACACCATCTACCTTATTACCTTAAACCTAGGAGTAGCACAGCATCCACGCTCTTCATGAGACTCGAACCAAAGGTCGGCAAAGTTTTTCATCTTTCCCAGCCATAGCTTGATATTGTTCCCTTATTGTCCCCGCTTTGGGATTGTATTTATTTGGTAGAAACTTCGAAACTGGAAAGAGGATCGGGAAAAACTATCTTTGTATCCAAACGCTTTGAGCTTTTGGATTTTTTGAATTTCCATGCCGTGGCAAAGGGAATCGGTGTTCCTCAGAGCGGGAAAGTACATCCTTGAGGATGACAAGGACTGACGTGTGCATTTTTAGTATCATTGCCGAAACGCGTTCATTTTATGTCGACTGATATGTAAAGCTGCTTTTGATATTTTGGATTAGGGCACGCGTGGTACGATTGGGAGTTTCAGTGTCATGTGACGGGCTTCAGATCCTCAAGGAGGCATTATTTTTATTTCCTGTCGTATCGTTCTCACCTATTTGAAATGTCCACATATGCCTTTTCGTAGCTTTAAATGCCATTGGAGACTTCGGAAATTGATTTTGGGGTTGAGAGAGCAGTGACTGAACTTTTTTGACGTTTTTATGCGTATTTTTGTTGACATTCTCATTTTCAATCCCTTTTGACAGTTCTAATATTGGCGACTCTTGCCTTGTATTCTTAAATTATAATCCATGAATCAATTAGTATCAGAGTATCTAAAGCGTTTAGAGTAATATAAAATACTCCTGTGATGTTAAGCCAAAATACCCTTTTTGTCCATCGCCTGCCTGAACTAAATAGTTAAATTTAAAATACAAGTGTATGCATAATAGTTACCAGTCGTTTATGCTCACTCCTACTCTTTAATAAGTTTGCATAGCCTAGTACGCTATATTCTCAAAAGAATTTCTTAAAATGTGCCGTTTAATTTTAAACCTATTTTGTCTTTGTCTCAAATGCGTCGAAACCCACCATTACTCTTATTTTTGTATACTTAAATTATTTTCAAAGTCAGAACTGAAGAATCTCCTCTTGACACCGTTATTTTCCCCCTCAATTACTTTCGCTGCATAAAAACTAGCGCTAATTGTTATACGACGACGATCGATTCTTTATTGTCCAGAGAAGATGCATGATAAAATTGCACCTATATGATCAAATAAAATGCGATATTAAATCCTTCCCAACTCCATATTTGAAACACTACCAACAATTCTTGTCATCTATGTGCGCTATGTGTATATTTTCACCCTCTAAATGCTGGTTACTCCTTTATATTTTGAGATTGACTTAGTTTTTCTTCCTGATTATTTTACCTTAAGGTGTCAAAAAAGAAATAATGACACAATTATTAAGATGAATATAGAGTATTATTGCATCACGAATTACGACGACAATTCAATAATTCATTAATTAACGTGGGCTATGGCATCGAAGAGTGTCGGTGCTCATGATTTCAATTGGATTCACCCGGTCAGAAATTTAAATTGGCCTTCATTTCCCTCCATATTTAATTCGTACGATTTTTGTACTTATCTGTTTAACCACCCGAAGTGCGTACATTCGTCTACATTAATATTGTTGGCTATTCCTTTTCGGTTTTCATGGAGACGCTGAAGTGGTGAAACTCCACCGGAAAATATCCTCAAAAGGGTTTTAACTCCAAATTGACTCCGTACCCTCCCGGGTGGTTACGTTTCATTTTGGCCTCTTGGGGCAGGGGGGGTAGGAGTACGAGAAGAGGAACATCCTTCCTATTTTTTTCGTTTTTTTCCAATCCGGACGTCTGCGAATGCTTGTTTTGTGAATCCCGTGCGGATGATTCGCAGTATGGTCCTTTTTTTATTATTTCCTTCCCTTTATTTAATAAATCAATACCCGCTGAACTCAATCCTCTGTGAAGTGATTTTTCACAACTATTTTTTTATGTTTACACTTTCTCCACGTCTCTTCCAGCTACGCGTATTCATCTTCTCTCTTTTCGTTTCAGTGGACGTGGGTACTACTTGTTTTGTTTCGTTTCGCTTCAGTTCCCGTTTATCTCTCTCACCGTTGCCTTCAGCCTTCCGGACAGGAATTCTTTCCCAACCGTTCCCAGAATTTTTTTCGACTCTCCGTTTCCGAATCCCGAGAAATGTCGGTGGAAAAATTTGGGAGCATTTCTTGTTGTATTTCGTCGTTATAATGATATTACACAAAGGATAAAAACTTTGTCAAATTTCACAGACTTTTTAGTGTAACGACCGGCTTCATCCAATAGTGGGTATCATTAGCCAGTTTGTACGGAACAGTTTTACTCTATTATGTGCATAGTCAAGGTGAGAGGAAAGGGAAGGCTTAGAGCCGTGGCATAGAAGGAGAGGGTGGCACAGAACGAGACACGTGCGCAGAAAGTCTATCGGGGAAGGCTAGAAGGAATGGATCCAAATCCCTCCCCCTTGAAGAGAATAAGAATATATTTTAATCTAGGACGGGAGTATTTATTTACCACCTAAAAGGACGGCTGAGGGGTATTTGCATTAAATGTTTTATCATAATTTGTGCTGCATTTGACATTGGTTTTTACAGCTATGGTTGTATTCTATCGATTCAAATACCTTATCCTAAGACTAGCAATACATTCATTTGCCCAGTCGACCCCGGGACCATAAGATCAGAAGCGGTGAGTTCGGAACGTTGCCACTATGGCTACTGCAGTCGCTGTATCATTTGGTGGACTCTTACTTCCCCAGGAGATCTACACTATGGTAAAAATTTATTATAAATCGATACGTTAGACAAGTTTTCTTTTTTCGAACCATTAGCGCCTTTATTTTCATGCTGCACCAAGGCTATTTTGACTTTTTCGGTTTGACTAGAGTTTCACGTGACACCACATTCCCACCAATCCTTCTACTTAGCTTGGAATTAGTTTCTCTCTCCTCAACTTGCTTTTTGTTTTTTATTTGAAGAACTTCCTGCTCTATAGGTGACTTTTCGTTCATGAATGCGATCGATTGAATAAAACTTTGAAAGGATATATTATCTTCAGTGATGGAGATGAATTTTTTCTGTACATGCTGCTTATTATCTCACCTACAACTTCATTTCGTACAACGTGCAATTAAGGCTGTTCATCTGTCATATTTATTTTTCTATGATTGAAGTACCTCGGAGATCATCGTCCTTAGTTAAAAGAACGTTTTAGTATGTTTTCCTTTATAATAAAAAAGGAAGTGACTTTTTCCCGATTCTTTTCAGTTGCGTAGATTTCAATGCTTTCACGAGCAGAAGGAGGAATTGTTTTGCCCGTATTTTCTCATATTTCTAAGAAGAGAAATTATATTCTTTTACAAAATGTCTAGTTGATGAATTGCTGTGAAGTAAATATTGTGAGAACCATTGCCTGAAATCTTTTAAGACTCGTTCAAATGCAATAAAACGTATTCCTCCAATGTTTAGTATTGTACAAGTATGAACAAGGCGACGCATTCAGACAATATATTGTTCAGGCTTCAAAGCAGAAGCCAAAACTAAGAACTTTCAGATGTCCCGTTCTTTGTGGATTTTATAATCCGATGACAGTCTAATTGTGAACAGGTAGTTCAGAAGAGTATTTTCAAAGCGTAAAAACATTACCCACTCACCTGATGCCTGATCAGGGGACAGGCACAGATCCACCTTTTTCGCGAACTTATTCATTTGGGGTGGGGGAGGGAAGGGTTGCTATTCTTCCCCGTCTTGTATGTCCAAAAGAGAGATTTTCCAATGCTTAGGGGGTTAGGAAATTGAGATTGTAGTAACTTTGAGCTCGAGTCTAGTACATCATCCGCAAGGCAGATGATGAATGGCCGAGGCTGGACACCCTGGCTTTGAAAATGATTGGTTTGTGCGAACGTAATTCTGGTTGAAGTGTAAAAAATTAGGTTTAACGATGGTTGGGCTCATTTTTTGCATTTTCAAAGCAGCGCTGCCCATTCTTTGCCCTGTGACTTCTTTTGTTAGGAATGCAAGTAATAGTGGGTCAACTACATGGATTTAGTTATCTACGCATCGAAAGTGTGACGTGATAAATGGTTCTAACATATTATACAGAAACTTGCAACCATAGAAATAAATTTGTTTAGTATATATTCCTTTCCAATAGTTTGAAAGTAATTCAATAATTCAATTGAAGCATGTAACGTAGAACTATGTAAATTTCGTCTTTCTGGTAACTGTACCAAACCTCAATTATGGGATACATGGCTATGCATATAACTAAATGCGAGTGGGGATAAAACAGTCATTAATCGTCATATAGCTTCGTTCAATAATTCGTATGAAGTATTTCTACTCAATAACTCATTCATTCATTATAATAATCTACCGGTTAGAGGTAGGTTATGATGAAAGTCAGAGAATATCCAACAGACTCTTGCACGTGCCGTGCCCTATCTACCTCTAGTATTTCTTTCTTCATCTCAGCATAAGGCCTACCTTTCTTCATCCCGTCCATAAAATTTAATCTCTTTCTTCCCCTACCCCGCTTACCCAACATCCTTCCCTCTATCACGGCCTTTAGGAAACCATCGCCCCTCATTACCGCTACCAGCCACCTACCCTACCTTCCCATAATCTCATCCATAAGTTTCCTCTCCTTGCCCACCATTTCAAGAACTTCCTCATTTGTATTCCTTTCCGTCCAACGCACCTTCTTCATCCTCCTCCACGCCCACATCTCGAAAGCCTTCAGCCTATTTTCGTCTTCCTTTCTCAAGGTCCACGTTTCTGCTCCATACAACGCCACACTCCATATCAAGCTCTTCACCAGCCTCTTTTTTACATCCTCACTTAAGGTCCCCGTCATCAGCTCCCTTCTATTATTGAACGCTTCCTTCGCTAGCGCTATTCTCCTCCTAATGTCTTGTCTTCTATGTCCTGTTTCTTCTAGCGTACTACCCAAGTAATTAAATTGTTCGACTTGCTCCAGTTTGTGACTTCCTACTCTTATCACCAGCTTCGCTTTCTTTTTCCTAGAGAATCTCAATACTTTTGTTTTATTATTATTAATCTTCATCCCGTATATCTCGAACTGCTTTTCCAATGCATCTACTAAAGTCTGCAATCCTTTCGATGACCGACTGACCAACGCCTGGTAGTCCGCGAATCTTACCGACTTTATCCACTGGCCTCCCACTTTCATTCCCGCATCTAGCTCCTCCCATGCCTCACTTACCATTTCCTCTGCATGGATGTTTAAAAGCAAAGGCGCCAACGGGCACCCTTGCCGCACCCCACAACCTATAACTGCTCACCCTGATTAACCGTCAGCTACCCTCACCTGAGCCCTCTGCCCCATATATAAGTTTCGGTCGAGTTTCCTATCACGCCAATCTATTCCTATTTTCCCCAGTATCTGCATTAGTTTCTCTCAGTTTACTCTGTCAAACGCCTTTAAGAAATCCACAAAGCAAGCGAAAACATTCTGATTATACTCCATGTTTCTTTTTATAAGTGTCCTCATTACCGCAATCGCGTCTCTGGCGGCCCTCCCCTTCATGAACCCAAATTGGTCATCGCCTAAATAGTAGTTTGCTCTGCTCTCCCACCTTCTATTTATTATTCTAAGTAAAACTTTTGCCACGTGCGAAATTAAACTGATTTTTCTATACTCCTCGCATTCTGACGCTTTATTTTTCTTTGGGATAGGTATTAATACTGTTTTCACGAAATCCTCTGGCCATAACCCTTCCTCGTAGATCCTGCGAATAAGTTCGAAAAATGATTCTCTCCCCTTACTATGTAAAGTCTTCAGTAGCTCCGGAGGTAGGCTATCAGTTCCCACGGATTTTCTACCCTTCATCTCTCTTAATGCCCTCTCTATTTCGCTGTCAAGTAAATCTGGTCCTTGGTTATCCTTATCTATTGTTCCTTCATTCCCTAGATCTAGGCTAAAGGGTCTTTTATCGCAGTCTAATAGGTCCTCTACATATTCTCTCCACCTTTCCTGGATATCTTCCTGTTCAATTAACATCTTGCCTGTTTTGTTCTTAACCTTTGGTATCGTTTGCCCTCTCTAAACACCCGATAACATTTTCACCTTGGCATACAAAGCGCCCAATCCCCCCTCCTCCTGCAGCTTTTCCATTTCCTCGCATTGTCCCTTCCACCAGTGTTCTTTTGCCCGATTTGTCATTCGCCGGAGTTTATTTTTCAATTCCTTGTACTTCCTCTTTCCTACGTCGGTGTAGACGTTTTTTTATATCCTTCTCTCGTCCATTTTCTTAATCATTTCTTCCCTTACCCACTGCTTCTTAAACATCTTCTTTTACATCGTTCCTATTGTTTTCTCTGCCGCTCCTACGATGCCTGTTTTTACAATCTCCCATCTTCTCTGTATTGTTCCCATCGGCTTTGCTTCACCTATGTTCTTTTCTACCAGGTCTTGGTATTCCCTCCTTTTCAACTCTTTTAATGCTTCAAGGTTCCACGTCTTTATCTTCCTACCTTTACAAAGCCTTTTCAATCTAACTTCACACTTCATCATCACCAAGTTATGATCCGAGTCCGCATCCGCCCCTGGATAGCTCCGCGAGTTTTTTTACATTGTTCCTAAACCTCTGCCTAACCATTATATAATCAATTTGGTATCTCCCAGTATTACCCGGCATTTTCCATGTGTACCTACGCCTGGGGTGATGTTTAAACCAAGTGTTTGTCACTACTAATTTATTTCTTCTACAAAACTCAACTTCCTTTCCATCGCGATCATTTGTTCTTCCTAGCCCAAACCCTACCACTTCTAATCCGTCCCTCCCTTCCCCCAACACTGCATTCCAGTCATCCATCACTATCAGGTTTTTTTCCCCGGCACTTCTCTAATTATTTCTTCTTCTTGATCGTACACCTCTTCCACCTCTTCCTCCGTATGGTTGCTTGTATACCTGGACCTGTACGAAATTCGTCGGGAGTGCTTTTATTTCTACCACTAGTATCCTGTCGTTCATCTGCTCAATGTTTACCACCCTCTGCCCCAATTTTGTGTTCAATACCATACCTACCCCACGTTGACTCTCATCTCCCCCACTATAGATTACCCTGTAGCTATCACTCCAATAGTCTCCGCAATCCTTCCATCTCACCTCGCACAATCCCGAAGCATCTATTTTTCCTTTTTCCATTTCCTGTTTAATATTTTCAAGCTTCCCGGCCCTCATCATGGTCCTTACGTTCCAAGTTCCTATTTTTACCACAGTTTTCCTCCTCTTTCTATTTTTCTTCTTCTTCTCCCTCCTATCCCTTGTTTTCGCCGATGATGATGCTGATGTGCAAGGATTTCGTGTGATGACGACCGCGGAGGCCTTGACTCCCCCGCTGCCGGGCACGACACCCGCCCTAGTGGGCGGCGTCCCGTAGTTGCCAGGAATCAATTCTCTGTGAATGACTTTCATATTCCAGGAAGTGATAGTTGAGAGGTATTCCCACGCCACTCAACGGTATTTTTAACGTGACATCATCACGGAACTACCTTTAGTCTGGCTCCTACCCTTCAAACTATCTGGCATGGGTGGCCCTACCAAGAGTAATAGTACTTGCTCCTGCCAGTCCAGCTCTAGGGGTCATTGGAACGCACAAGCCCTTCCACCACGTCAATGTCGTAGTTCAAGGAAGAGAGGAGGAATAGAGTCTCAATAATATAGTACCTAAGGGAAAATAATTGGTCAAGAAAACGAAACATTTCCATCGAATGTAAGAAGTAGTAAAATGACCTCGAGTCGTCCTTCTAGGTCAAACTTATTGCAACAATTATCACTATAAAATAAAGGAAATTATATTTGCACATCATTTAATTATAGTTAAAAATGAACAAAGTCACAAACATTCAGAGGAATATTAAGAAACAAAAAATTACTAAACTATACGCTTGAATTCCAAAAAAATATTAAATGACTCCTTCCGTCCTTCTAGTGTTAATTGCTTTAAAATTTGTAAAGAATATGTAGCATATGCGGAAAGAAGCATTAGGTAACCCATAAGGCATAATTTCATCTATATATACATATATCTACAATATATTGCTCATACATTCATATGTATGATAGATTATTTAGAGAAATACTTTTTTACACCGACAAATTTCATCAACATACATTTAAATACATGAAAAGGCATTTATTATAAGTTCAACAGAAGTATAACTACATGAAGTATTACATAAAGAATATTCAACATTAGCATGACTGCATGAAGTTTTATACATAAAATTTCTGTCACTTATACTTAATACCCACGCCGTAGCCTCTTGCAAATACCTTCCTAGCTTGTTTTCATTTTAACAATGCATAAGTATATATTAGAGAACTGCTGTGTAAAGGGTTTCCGATGAAATCGGTTGTTTCATTAAAAAGTCTATGGAATATTTTCTAAGTTTTTATTTTTAGTACAACAATGATATTTTACATATTTAAGCGTGACTCTATTGATTAGTGATATTGTTAAAACTGTAAAAAATATCGAAATATAGCAGGATCCCAGCTAAAATGATCCTTTTTGTTAGAGCCGAGGTAACCATATTTAGCATATGGCGCAAATATGCATCTATTACAAGTATTCAGTCGTACTCTGCTGAGGGACTTCTGACTCGTCATACCACCGGGAGATGTCATTAACTACCATGACGTTGGTGTTTGGGAATCATTTCCACTGTTTCTTGGCTCTAATGGTTCTACCGTAATGTCAATTACATTACATTTCCGCTGAAAATTAACAGTTTTCAGTAAATACATTATTACTTATGATTATAAATGGTGATTTTCAGAATTTGCGATAAACGTGAAATAAATGCGATACTGTCTATTCTTACGAAATAAATACAATTATGTTACAGGAAGTCTCCTTTCACTTATTCCAATGTGGATTACAATACAGCCTGAAACTAAGCTAGATTGTATTGATGTTACGTACTGCTATTCCAAACTTCATAGGTCATATCGCTCCGGATGTATTTCTACCAGTGACAGAGGATTGATGACTCGTGTTAGTATTTATTTCAGATTCATTGGATGTAATTAAGAGAGCATTTGTTTCACTGGAGGTGAAAAACCTAAATTACGCTACAGCACGCGGAGTCACGGGCTAATACACCATGTTACGCCATAAAGTACACCGATAGGAGAGACTGGGCAGTTCTTCGTTGCAACGCCATTGAAATTTCTGAAAGTATTTAAAAAGAGGCATTATACACATAGTTTTCTGAATGTTTATTTCATTGGTTTGTGATCGAACAAGCGCAGAGCTCATTTCACAAATCACCTAATACAAAATGAAACAGAAATCATTACATTTAGCATTAGAATTGATCTAACTTTTGTTAATGATGTTTTTTGGCATATTTATTTGATATTGAAAATTATTCGTACCACCGTTATCTGTGGTTTCCTTTAATATGCTAAAACAGCACTCCCTTCACAATTTTGAAATGCTACAGAATGCTACATATATAATTCATAGCAATTATTTATTTAAAAAATGATAAAATCACCATGCATACTTATGATGGATTAAAATGAAATGCAAATAATGATTTTTGGGAATTATCGAGTGTTCTAGGGGAAATGCCATCTCCCGGACTCGATTCCCGGCGGTCTCATAACTTTCGGCAAGTCCTCTAACTGCGCGCTCGCTCTCCTAAACGTTTGCCGAGATACGGCTTCGCTTTAACCTTCTCATTCGTCTCCTCCGGAACGCAGAAGGGCTCTCTGTCTCTCTCCTCTTCCCACTCATTCTCTTCCTCAATCCCTTTCAGTCTTCCTCCTTCCCGTCATCTCCAGCTGCTCTCATTCTCTTCCTGTGCCACTTTTTCTTCCTCGCCCTTTTCCCTTCAGCAGAGGAGTTGGCGCCAAAAAATAAAAAGGATTGCCCTTCCAAACTCGTTCCCTCGTTCCCTTCTCTCCTTCGCTCTCTTTTCCCATCTAGCCCTGTCTTCACTCCGTTAACCGCAACCCGTTGACGCATTGGATTTTTTTCACGATTCCCGATCCTGACACACTCCTGTATTTTATGTGCATTATTTTTTCGCGCCAAATTTTCCTGCTGATAAGACATATTGCTAAATGAGGAAACGGCTAATTTTATGTTGGTATTGGCTATGGAGTGACCTTTTCTGTTTGACGCTCAGATGTTTTTTCAGATTGAATCTTGCTGCCTTGATTATTTGACGGTAAGGTTTGTTTTTAATGTTTTTACAGCGTAAAATTCCTTTCCATCGAATCATATTGCGGAATGACTCCATGACCAGATGCGCGCAGTTTTACTCTAAAAGGAGTTATATTGTGCCGAAGAAATCATGATTTGTTTGATCGAAGTTGAATGTATGGTTTTACGAATGGTAACGTGTAATACGCCGAATCTACACTCTTCTGTTGATAAACTACTAGCGGTGCATCTAAAGTGACGCCAATGATATATCGATGGTGAGTATTACATCCGAACGATACGATTTGGACAATAGTTAGGCCTGTGGGGAGTGTTTTCTCTCCCATTCGTTTTGTGGACATGTCTAAATAAATACTGTGCAATATTGATCGATATTTAGCTAGCGATACGTTTCGAAGTAGCATTGGTATTAGCCTTTTTTAGTGTCCATATAAAAATGCAATAAAAGCGGACTCCGGGAAGCGACTTCGAATATCGATTACCAGGTGTGTTGCGTATCACATATTGCTCTCATGTTTACGCTGCCGTAGAGATATTGAGACCATCTCCATCTTCTAAAATCATTGTGGCATTCCAAGGTCATCCAAATCTCGCTAAAACATCCGGTTATCTACTTGGTCATATTAACTTAACATTCTTCTTTATTTCAACCTCCATTTAGTATTCCTAAATGAATACTTGGAGAACTCAAATGCATTGCCATCACATACAAATCGAGGTATTTTCTGCATCTCTGGGCTGCGTTTTGGTCCAACTAACGTATTTTAAGGCAATTTCTCTGTGGGTTTTATAAAATTCGTCTCACAAATCTTTGCTTGAATATAAAAAATCGATTATAAGTTGACACGTCCAGGTAAATGGTGTTTAAAACCACTTTGGTATTTCGTAATTTAGATATAACATCAGGATCGGGTTGGTCTGGTGGCTACTGACTGGCTCTTCTTTCCTGGCTTTGAATACTAGTTGTGGCATAGATTTTTCAGTGACCTCAATAGGGTGCTGCTTCGGAAGTACCTAAATTGCCGTTCTTAAAACTTGCGGATAGAACTTTAAACTATGAAACTCCTGGTGCCATTTGTTAATAATATTCTGATGCTAATGCCAATTCAATCTCCACACTCCCTCCAAACTATGCTCTCCTAACCTTCCTATTCACCGACCCATGATGACCATAATTTCCGCAGATTCGGTTGTGACGAATATCTATAAGCAACAAATCAACCGAGTTTTAATTTTAATTCTTCATCAGAGTGATCTTAAAATTTTCTGGAGTATCCCCCACCCCCTAAAATATTTGAATGTATTACGTTGATCTGGTATTCTGGGATAGGAATGTTTTTGTCCCAATAATGCGTCGCACAATTATGACATATTATTGTGTAATAAAAACGATAGCTTACTATTATCCGCGTAAAAATTTTATACCTACCACGGTTTCGGAAATTCTATGCCATTCTCAAGTTGATTTCTCCTTGTCACCTTGGTAAAACCTTCAAACTTCACTATTCGGAAAATGGACATCTTCTACCTTGTAAACGGTAGTTTTTTTAGGCCACTAGTTGGTACGAAAAACAACAGGACATGCACCTTTTTACGAAAATAAGATAAATTGAAAGTTTCACCGATTTAATTTACAGTGAATCACCGATATGTTCTTCCATTCGTTCGTGAAATCAGACTCGAAAACGGAGGTATGCGTTTTCCACGGCCACTCAGGTGCCCGTACTCTAGATTTATTATGTTTTCCTTTTTTTTCCCCTCCACGTAAAATGTCACGCTTGAACGACCAATCCAAGCGGCGCAGTCTGCAGGAAATGTTCTCACGTTTCGTTCGATTTCGCTTCTGAGTGGAAAAAGGACTGAAGGAACATGAAATATTGCATGTAGAGCTATGGGGAAAAGCTAGCAATGCGTAATATGTTTTTTAGATCAAACCTACGTGACTTCAGAGTATTATTCCCTTGTGCTTGTATTAAGTCTCTCATTCTTTATTTTCCTCAAAGTTTTTCACAGCTCATCAAAAATATTATCACATTGAAATTAAAATATTGCAACTATGAGAGCAGGTGGTGAAATAGGCAAAGTTTGGTAGTAATTATGAAAAATTAGACTCAGCGCTAGGGTAATCATGAGAGTATTTTGAGCAGATGTATCCTAAAAACATGAATTTTGCTTGGCAGGATGGCTAGACCAAATACTACTTCAGGGATTCGTATTACTGCACGCATATGGAAATCTGGATTTTGTGTGTGTGGAAGAATAGTCCTTTAAATCAAATATTAGTAAAAGAGTTAGTAGTAATGGACCAAATGGTAAGCAGACAAAGAATTAGTAAATGATAGTGGACGAAGATTAATTAGAAGTTGGAGGAAAGTCGATTGCTTGGTGATTTTTGAAGCGACAACGGAAGGCTTTTTTGACGTTATTTTTGCTAAATTTGAAATAAATAAATTGAATGTATTTAAAGTTTTATTTTGGGCGAGGGTGGGTCCAGAATTAGCTTTAAAATTTTGAAAATGAATGTAAACGAAAATAATTGCAGTAGAAGACACAGTTATCGTATCTAACTTTGAAACCTATCAGATTGTGATTGGTGAAGGAATATTTGACTTGTGTTTTCATTTAGTTTTCTCGTAACCATTCTATTTTAAATGCAGGTACTCTCATTCACTTATTGTATTTTTTTCGTCTTTTTTGAGTCATCCAGCTTAAATGACATTGTATCTGTCCTGCACACATCGCATTGTTCGATGAAATTAAATCGATTTCGAAAAGCCTGTGGTCGATTCAGCCAAGCTAAGAGAAAACCGCGCGCAGGTTTTTTTTTGTTCAATTTTTTATATGGAGTGTTTTTCCCCTCCGTTCTTCCGCTCCTCGACTTCCGTTCTCCTCTGTCCACTCTCCTGTCCGCACTCCGCGGGGTCTATTTTTCACTGCTCATTATTTTAGTCGTAAGTGGGCTATGTGAGGGCTTATGGGAGGAACTAGTAGCACTAGAGGGAGGGGAGGGCTCTTAAGGAGAGTGAAAAAATAAATGAATGTACTCCTAAGGCGAAGGATATACGAGTTGTCCATTGTGCCACTTGCCCTCTCGCGTACTACGGCGATAAGGGTCAGATAAAATTCCTCGACCACAGTTATATTTGCACTTTCTTTATACTTATTATTATTTATTTTTTAAATTTTGCTTTAACCCGCCGTTGATGTTGCCATTTATTCTTATCCATCTCGTTCTATTTCCCTTTTAAGCTTTTCTCGACTAGGGCCCATGAAGTAGTGTTGAGAGGTAGTAGATGAAAGGGATGCTGCAGGCTATATTAAGAGAGAAATCTTAAATGAGCGGATAAGACAGTGAAATTGGGTAGAAATCTTTAATGAAGTGTAAGTACGTTGACATTGTACTTAGCTTAAGTGCTATATCCTCTGAGAAAATAGACTTTTATTTGTGATGGGACACTGCGTACGCCTTCCACTTATAGGCAAAACGCCAAGTATCTCTTTAAACGATCTCTGTCATCAGTATTTTCCTCCTATGATTGGCTATGTTAAGCACTTTATGCAACCATATCCCATGCTAAGTCCTGTAATTATTCTTACCCTGCTCTTTCTTAGTTTCTTCCGCGTATTGTCTCTTAGTCTTCATCGTGGGACTTTACCTTTGTTTTATTCTCGCTGATGTCGCCGCTAAATTTGTTCCCTTCCCGTATTTCCACATCAAATAGTTTCTTCTCAGTGTACGTCCGCCAGTCAGTCTTATTTTTTCCGTGTTTTGCTCCATGCAATCCTTTCTTCATCGGTGTTTGTGATGCTCCTTCGTTTTTTTAATTTTCCCATATATTTGATGTTTAACAATTCTCAACAACTAGGTTTTAGAGCCGCCAATCCTTGTATCATCCCCTTTTTTATGCTTCACGCCTCTTATACATTGAGTGATATCTTTCACATCTGATATTTTACTGTCTTTTTGTTTGAAACCTTACATTACTCTAGTATAGTGGTCCATCGTCATCGTAATACCTTCCTTACTTGCGATAATCTTCGATTGATGCTCTAAACGGTGAAATGACAATAATTTACTGTGAGTTTACTCGAAGAGGATAGTTAATATTATCCAGACTTAAATGCTGCTATTTTCACGTATTATATAAGGTTATGGGTGACCGAACATCCATCGCGTACTCCCCTCCTTAAATTTTCTTTCTTATGTTATGCCTCCATTTTAAATAACTGCCGACTTTTATTAACACAAAACCACTTTTATTCACATAAAACCATGCAAGAACGAAATTCATTGACTATCTTGAGTTTACAGGAGCGGTACATTATGCGTCAAGCTCTTAATGCTGTCATTGATACAGATCTCTCGTTTCCTTCAACCTTTCCTCTACTAAGGCCCAAGAAGAAGTGATTATCTGGGTAACGAAAGGGTTGGGAGATTTTCTCTTGTCTCTTCTAGAAATGGGTTATAGTTTGGAAAGCGTAGCGTGCTGATTGTTTGTATCGTTTATGTTTTCCTAAATTCAGTGTAATTGTTGAAGATGATGGTTAACAAAACACATCCCTGAGTTACCTCTATCCAAACTTAACTTTCCTTCACATTTTATCTGCTTATAATCGTTTCCAACTCTTCTTTAAATAACTAAAATAATATTTGTTTTACTTCAAACGGGGAAATACAAAAAACCATGGCAAAATGTGATTTTACATAACGTGAAAATTTCGTTTAAGCGTTGACCTGCCCTCATTATTACCTTTTCGATACATATATTCTGTCGTACTCTTTGCCCTTCACCCCTCCCTCAATTAGGGTCCAGGTGGGAGCGAGGAAATGGGGATGGAGGGGGACTAAGAGAAGGAGAGATTTCGAGAGGAAGGGTTTTTGTGTGAGTGTGGATGAATGTGGAAGAGAGGCAATTTCGATGTTTCATCCGATCGGCTGAGTTTTCCTTCCGGGAAGAGGTAGAGAAGAAGGGTGGGCCCGGAACGAGGGGAAGAATGGCGAGATTCAACGAAAGGCAACGGGAGGAGATTAAAAGGATGCGGTGGGAGGTCGAGGGAACGGCGTTTGTCTGTGTGGGGGTGTGTTCTTGAAAGAGGGTCGAGGGTGTAGAAGGAATAGGACTTCTGGGGCTGCTTCCCTTGTACGTTGAAGGCGTTCGTTCTTCGGGAAGTTTCTTTTGAGAACGTAAGACTACGAAATCTTTCTCGGGAAAGCGGGATTGATGATGTTTCTCCCTTTTTTGCTTGTATTTTCCTCCGAGGGGAGCTTTGCTGCTGTTCTTCTCAAGGCTATCTTTCCGCCTTTCTTCCCATGTTTGTTCCCGCTATTTTCCTCACCTACAAGTCTTCCTCATTCAGAGTTGATGAATTTTACCATTGACTTCCGCTCTTTTTCACATTTATTGGAAATATTGATGTTCATGATGAGCAAACACGCTTCTTTTCCACCTATTTTAATTTTATCGACTTATTTTTTGATAATTTAGCGCTAAACTTGTTCCTCGCGAGCCTTTGTGTTTATGTTTTTACTCTTATCTTGGGCAAAGAAAGTGGTGGACTCTTGTGGAGTATATTCATTGCGATCATTAGAAGGTTCCACTAGGTACAGCCCGATAGTCTTCAAGGTTGGTTTTATCGTTTCAATCTCGTCTCAATCCCTTAGCTTTCCGATTACTCACTTTATTTAATTTCGTTCTGATCTCAGACGCCAGTGACTCATCTGATGATAACTAATTTCCACTTTTTATTTTTATTAATTTTTCATCTTCTCCAGTGTGAATAAACTTCACGACGATGATTAACGTGTGATCTGTGTACGGAAACGCGATTTTAAAAAGCAAGGGTGTGTAATTTGAATTTATATAAAATGATATCTCTCAATTTGGGTGCAGTTGAGTAAGAAAGCGGTAAACACCAGATCTTATATGTAAATGCGGTACGTACTGTAGAGGAACATTTCTTACATCTGGTTAGTTTAGTTCTTTTGTAAAATAATTAAAGCATTATTTAAGAAAAGACTCGTGGGTATCCTAATGATTTTACTCCATTTTACTTATCCTTTCATATCCTTTCCTGAGTAATTTGTAAATATTTGTATTCTACAAAGGTGTGTGCCTGTATTTTTTATACGTTGTTGCAAGGGATGGCGTGTTAAGAATGGGGTGGAGAATGCGGGTCGAAAGATATATATCTTTTGCCCCGACCATTTGCCCTCGTGTTCCGTAGATCTCTCTCCTTTCTCAGGAATCGACTTGTTACGCCAGAGTGATTGATGCGTTAATAAGAGCGGGAGCCGTCTTCTGTTTCGTTGCTCCTTTTTCTTCCTCTGCTGTAGGTTTTTCTCTTCCTTCCTTCCTTTTAACTTTTTCCCTTTTAGCTGGAGTATTTACCCAGAAGCATCCTTTGACTTAACCGAAGCCGAAATACTTGGATATGTTCCTGGATTTTGTGGAACAGTTTTGAGCTCTATCGGGATTTTTCTGCGTTGAATTTTTTTTAAACTCAACTTTTGGAAGTCCTCTAGCTATTTACTTAATAGTTGTTGATTTTTTGTTCTTTCTAAAAGCTATCTGGCCATTTTCTTATTCATTTTTTATGCCCATATAAAGTGCACACGCTTGCTTATTGATGTTTATAAATATTTGGACACATTTTGTTGTTCTATGATGTGGAAAGTTCCTTTACAACGACCTAGAATAATTTTAAATTCCAGTAGTGAGCCGATTTCGAGTTCAGAAAGGATTTTATGCCCTAATTCGAAATAGCATGGGAATCGGTGAAAATTATAGCGCAGGAAAGTTTGTATAAAGACATAAACATATAAAATAATCCCAATACAATAAGTTACAGGAACAAGTACCTAATGACTAAAAGATCAAATGAAATTTTTTTGGGACCTATTTTCATATGTTAGGCTATTAATTATAACATTTAAGTCATGCAAGAAGTAAGTTTCTTGCTTTCTTTCCATGGTTCAAATTTCGAGAGTGAAAATCCTTGGTGTATAACATGCATAGGAAGCTATTTACAAACTCAAATGACGTTTTCTTATGGCCATAAACATTTATTTTTGAAAATCAATGAATAAATGACGAACCTGTTCGTTGAGTGAATACTTATAGAAGTTAAAAAAAAGTAAATCTTTTATCCCTTACGTACTCATTCATGCAAGGCCAGGATTCCATAATTATTTGTTTTTCTTGCTTGTTGCAATTTAGCCCTTTGTTGTACTTTATACGAAACTAAATTTCAACTCACAGGGCTCAGAATAATAAGCTTACTTAGTCATGTTTTGGCTGCGTGTATTTATGGGCTGATTATGATAAAGCTAGCTCTTGTTGCTGATTTTGACATGGCCTTTTTTCCTCTGCCGGATGTTGAAGTCACTATTTATAAAGGATGATTCACTATAGATTTCAGAACGATAGAATGGATTTCATTATCTACTTTCTAACATCTCGTCCTAGTTCTCTATTACTATATCTTACTCAAATCTCGTTGTTCAAAAATATTAAGCAATGCGCTAAATGATTGATGGTTATATTTTTGTGCCGAAGACAGTTATGTAAAAGTTATTAAATCATACCATCGGAATTAAGTTGAAAATTCCCAAGTTTCTGTTTTCACGATGATTAATATTATGTGGTTGTAAACGAAGTGGGTTGTAAGAATTTCAATGGAATCTGCATTATCATATTTGAAAGAAGCTAAATGATAACCGTAAAATAATGTGCCTGAGAAGGTATGGAGTAGTTTCGGCATAGAAATAACCGATATTAAGTTGCAGCTTATTGATACAGCGACATACTACCGACAACTAAGATGCAGCGACCAACAATAATCCTCCGAGTGCGAGGTGGCCCAGGGAAAGGAACTGCCCCCCTACCCTGAATGTGTGAATTCTACACGCCTGTGGCTTAGTCTGGGGTGAGCTCTACCCTCACCTATCCAAACCAACCTTCGGGTTGAATCACTGAGTGAGTGAAGATACAGCTTAGCCATGTGAAATATGGACATGGTAGGTCGGTTGGTTATTTTGGGGAGGTGATTGTCAGCTGAGAGGATGTTTGCGACACACAGGATAATTGGTAGAAGAATCATTGGGGAATGGAGGAGGGGTGGAGGGAAACCCGGCAACGGCATTAGATTACTCTATAAGAAACGGCGCTAAGAGGTCACGGTTTAACGTATTTTCCGACAGAATGAGTACTGTACTTAAAGTGTCCTCCAAAAGATCCCGGGTCTTCCAGATTGCAAGCCAGTGCTGTAGCCATCTCACTAACCCGATGCACTATGGACGCGGCTTTCATGTTTTGGTTTAAAGGCTGTTTTTCTTGTAATATAACCAGTTTTTTTTACTCTGTTAAAAATGTTCTACAATCTATTTTAAATAAATTGATTACAGAAATTTGGGAGCCTTCAACGGCTTTCGAGCTTCATCATCATCGTGATTAAAGTTTTATCTATTACTGCCTAAGTTTTGTGTTTATTTCAGCCATTTTAGATTGGAAATATTGAATTAAGTACTACCAGATTAAATTAAATAGTGTTCTATTGCTACTTTATTTATCCTTAAAAATATTTATGCTTTCAATTTATTTAGGTAATTAATTTTTTTCTTCCTATTTCGATAAGAGTACGATAGTAATGAAATAATAAGAGTATGATAATAAAATTCTCAGGTTTTACTGGCAAAAACTGTTTAACTTACTCTTATTTGCAAGCGAGTCATTTTGTCTGCTTCCCACAACGTCTTTCCAAATGTTTAAATATTCCTCTACTGTACCTTTATTTGCTGATATTTAAAAGCAAAGAAAATATTTTATTCGTGTTCAATGAGTCTTCTATGATATTCTCTTTGTTCTTATTGGTTAATCTATTTCGAATGGTGGATGTTTCTTCATGGGCTGGAAGTGCTGCCTCATTGTCCATAAACGTTTTGGTGCCAATTGTCGTACCTACGGCTGTAGAAATTTATTTTTTATTTCAATCTTCCTCTAAAGCCCTTAAACTCAATGTTAAGCCTTGACATTCCGCTTTATCTCGAATGTTTAATAAATGCACTGTTCTCGATGGCTTTGTACGAGACGCAGTGCAAATCTACCCATGTTATCCGTCTCTTACTCAATTCCAATGGTAAAAGCTTCAATTGTTTCATTCCTTAGATTGCTTTTTACAGCTCTTCATTCTCTCCTATTCATTCATAGCTCTTTTACTCCCTGGTGTTTCTTCTTTACCGTATACCTCTTAATTTGGCTTATGTCCTTATCCCTTGGTCTTCCCCGTAGAATCTTCCCATTTATTTTTCTCTCGATTGTGATCTTGAAAGATGGATTGTGTCTCATGATGTATCCAATCCACTTGGTTCTTCTTTGTCTTACTACGCTCCATGTACGACTTTCTTCTTCGTCTCTTTTGACACATATCAGTGCATTTTGTATTGAGCATCCGTCTCCAACACCAGGTTTCTAAGGTCTCTACTCTTTTCTGGTCTGCTTTTCCGATGGTCGAAGTCTTTCACCTATAGGGAGCCACACACTGTGCAATTGATTCTTATATACTACCTCGTAACCAAGTGCATCATTCATCATCTTTGAGCATAGAAGTGGTATCATTATCATGAACGCTTTCTTAACTTTATCTATTCAATTCGTTATTTCCTTGTAACTTCTTCCATCCCTTGTGTTAATTCTTCGAAGAAATTTTAGTATGGGTTTTAAAACGAATTCTAGTTCTAAGACTGTCGAATAGGTATTTTTCCATAAATTCACTCCACTGATTATCGTCGTCGTGAGGTACTTTCGGAAATCGCTTTCCATTTAAATGAATGTTTTCCTCCCCACGAAATGAATTTTTAATACTCAGAATTCAAATAATCATGCTTCACTTTCATCACAGACCACAATCACACAGACCACTATCATGTCATCGCTTCCCATTCAAATTCAAGCCTTGAATCTCGATCATTTTTGTTGGACTTATAAATAAAGAATCCCGTCCTACCCTCCCCAAATGAATTTTTAATATTCAGAATTCAAATTATCGTGTTTCACTTGTTATTAGTTTTTATGTATTTTAGGTACCACAGACTACTATAATGTCATTACTTCGAAAAACATAGAGGAATCTCATGTAGCGCAAAGCTATTAAATAGTATGTCCAAGTTATTCAGCCAAATGGGGGGACTTTTCATTTTCTGCTTGAAGTATTCCAAGGTGCTCCTCTCGCAAAAACATCGAACAAATTGAGTTAATTAGAGGCTGCCCACTGGAGCCTCACGGAATTTGAAATATTATCCGTGGTTGGAAGTTCCTCCCTAATCACCGGAACTGCCATAATTGGCGATATCGATTCCAAATAATATACCTAATTACCATGTCACAGTTGTGGACTGTTGTCGCTCAGGTAGCTTTGAAATAATTCTCCCCTATGGTTACTTACACTGCATAAGCCATACATTGTAAGAAGCAGGCTAGCCTGGTTGGGTCTTCATTCAAGACAAGTAGTTTTTAGTTTTTATTTTTAAATAACTTGTCTTTGTATCATTTGATTCGATTATTTTCTGGTGTTTTTTGTTTCTGGTGAGTTTAGTTTCTCTTAGCTTTATCAAATTAACGGATATTAAAAAAATCCTTTTATCGTATTATTTCACGAAACCCAGGTATTGCTGCTGGGGAACAATAGGACTCCACAGAACATAGTTTAATAGGACTCCACATAACATAGTTTGAGAATCGCTAATTTGATGATTAGTAGTTCTCAAACTATATACTACAATACAAAGGCATATTTTTATATGGCAGTGAGACCTAGACGTTAGGCAAGGCAGAAGAGAGGAGGGTGGAATCATCCGAGATGTGGTGTTTCAGGAGGATGTTAAAGACTCCCTGGGTGGACAAAGTCAGTAACTAGGAGGTTCTCAAGCCTAGAAAAGGCGTTTGGCAAGGTTCGCTGGGCACCAATGTTCCAAATGCTGAAAGAAGCAGGAATTAAATACAAGGACAGGAGAGTAATCTGGAGCCTATATGAAAAGGAAAAGGCAGTGGTGCGCTTTGGAGACCATTTGCAGGAAGCGACTATTAAGGCAAGGGGTAAGACAAGGATGCTCCTTATCACCGAGTCTCTTCAACTAGTACATACAGAGAGCTCTAGATTAGATGAGAGAAAAGGTAGGGGAACTAGGTGGTGTCAATATCCATGGATAAAAACTGGATATACTGTGGTTCGCTGATGATATTGCATTACTGGCTGAGAGCAAAAAGGATCGGAGTGAGGTACTTGAGGTAATCGAGGAAATCCTAACAAAAAACTATAATATGAAAGTAAATGTAGAGTAAGTAAATTAATAATTGAAAGTAAATTCTCTCCGATTTCTACTTTTCTTCGTATTACGGTGTCTCCTTAAGATCTTCCATTTTCTTCTAAGCGGAATTTTCCAAGCATATTATAAAATATAGTATAAACGTAATGCACAAATATGATTTCATAGATAAATAATTTCAAATAGGATACACAGAATGTCAAGACACGGTTGGAGTCAATTCTATTGTGGTTCGCTGATGATATTGCATTACTGGCTGAGAGCAAAAAGGATCGGAGTGAGGTACTTGAGGTAATCGAGGTAATCCTAACAAAAAACTATAATATGAAAGTAAATGTAGAGAAGACCAAAATACTTAAGGTTAGCAAGCATGGGGGAAAAGCTAAAGTGCATTAAAGCGGCAGGCGAATAGAGAATGTAGAGGAGTTTACCTACCTGGGAAGCAAAATAACAGCCGAAGGAAGGAGCAAAAGAGATTTAGTAAGTAGAGTTCACCAGGCAAAGTATGCGTTTTATCAAAAAGGGAAACTCCTACCATCCAGAAATATCGGCGTAGACCTAAGAAAACGCCATCTTCAAACTTATGTGTGGAGCATATTTTTATATGGTAGTGAGACCTGGAAGCTGGGCAAGGCAGAAGAGAGGAAGGTGGAAGCATTCCAGATGTGGTGTTTCAGGAGGATGTTAAAGATTCCCTGGGTGGACAAAGTCAGTAACGAGGAAGTTCTCAGACGAGTGGGGGAGTCTCCTTGTCTGCTGAAAATACTGAAAAAGAGGAGAAATATCTGGATCGGGCACCAACTAAGGCACGAAACCTTGTTGGCCACCATCTTAGAAGGCACTGTGGAGGGATCCAACAGCATGGGCAGGCCTAGAAATGAGTTTATAGGACAAATAATGAAGAAGGTTAGGCTGCTCCACCTATGTGCAGTTGAAATAAATGGCACAAGACCGTAGCGAATGGAGAACTGCCACCAACCAATCTTTGGGTTGAGGACTTAAGAAGAAGAAGATATTAATAATTTCAAATAGAATACACAGAATGTCAAGACACGGATGGTGTCAATTCTATTGGAAGTGGTTGTGCAAAGGGACGTAGTGAAGGGTGAAAAGTGTAAATAAAAATTCTTTACCACTGGAGATATAATTTATAATATTTTTAGAACTGGAACGTGAATCACACATAGGAAGGCCAAACAGTAAAGAAGTATCTAAGCAACTATCCTTTCAACCGCAAGAACGGTTTCTAGGAAATTGACTCTTCCTTTCCCAAAAGCGTCCACTGTGCAGCTGTCTCAAGTTTTGCGATGGCTGTACGGAAAATAATAGATACCCCATCGGTTGGGTCATAAAGGTGATAGGGACAAGCTTGTCTTTCCTGCAGTTAATGAAACAAGAGCAATTTCCACAAGTATGACATTTAATGCACGACCGGTTTCGCTTTTTACAGCATCTTCAGGAGACTGGGCGCACGCCCCTACTTCAGCCAATATCCAACTCAACCGTTTCGGTCCCGAACACCCGCGCTTATATACCTCGGCGCGACCAATATGGCCGACCTAGGCATAAAGCTACGGGAGTACGGTCCGCGATGGACGGTCGGCGAGATTGGCCGCGGTAGGGACGTACCTCCAGGACGCATTTCGCGTCGAATCCTTTATTATCTTTAAAAACATGTTACAGAATTCATCACGGGTAAACATGAGGCCCGTTCCCTTCGAAGGGCGCACAGAACGGCCTGATTATCAACAAATAACGTGATATGAGAAAAACTAGGTACATTTTGAAATAAATACAGCATCCCCTTCAATGCTGCTGTAGCCTCTGCGAAGTAAATGGGCAGCTGCTCAGGGAACCGCTCAATTTTCTCCAGTCCCAGTTCAGGAGCGACCACCGCCCACTGGAATGGCGTAGCATCTGCATGTCCGGTATACTGCACTGCAAAGGTACTGCACTGGCGGGTTCGAGCAAAGAGACCCTCGTCATAAAATCGGTGCAACCACTGGGTACGTCGCTGGTACGTATGCGAGATAAGGAAGTACGGAAGACCAAGGATGTAACATATCCAGGCGACGTACCCAGCGATTTTGGGAATGTCCAAAGCACGTGGTCGGGGAACAATTGACAGAGCACTATGCAGCCGGACCAGGGCCGCGGGAGTTAACCGAAGGGTTGAAGCACACGTGTTTATAATCACTCCTAAAAAAATCTTTCTTTCCTTGAGACAAGTACACATTTCGTAAAATTTAAGGTATTACCAAGCACATTTGAAATAAAATCTGTAACACTGTTAACTTTATCACACGTTTCTTGACGGGACAAAGTCCCCACCAAAAGCCAATCATCTAAATATGGTATCATGATGACACCGAAGCGGGTATAAATTTCACGGGCCACGGAGCGGGCCTACCGCTGCATGACGGCCGGCGCTAAGCAGTGTCCCATAGGGACTCTCTGAAAGGAATAGTACTTCTTTCCTGATCTAACACCGTAAAATTTGGTATGGCGGGGGTCCGGTCAATATTTAACTGGTAAAAAGCATCTTTAAGGTCTAATTTGGCTAACCACGTACCACGCGGGATCATCGTGATAGCTGTGGCGGCGTCTTTTAGCCTGAACTTAGGCTTCCTATAAAACTCACTCCATGGAGATAAGTCATGAATCAAGCGGTTTCCTCCTCCCGCCTTAGGAATCAGGTAAGCGCGGAAGGCGCATGAGGGCTTTCGTCTAATTAAAATACCCCTTTTGGCACAGGGCGTCTAAGTATCTCAAAAGATCTATGTCACTTCCGGAGTCTAAAAATATAAAAGGCGCGTTTTCGGGTCGCGGCAGGTTGGCACCAATCAAAGTAAGTTCGACAACACTGGGATCATCATAAGGGAACACATGAATAGAGGGCAAGGGATCCAAGTCCGGACTCACCGCATTAACCGGCATCAGGTCAGGTTGGCTGGTCCAACGGTAGCATGTTTGGCGGGTCGTCGTCCGGGATCATTCTCAACATTATCATTCTAGGCACGACTAAATATTAAACAAAAAAACATCAAAAAATATTGAATAAAGAATAACGAAGGGACGTTTGAATGAAGAAGGAATAGAAGGAATAGTAAAATTGTATTTCAGGGACAGGCGAATAGAGAATGTAGAGGAGTTTACCTACCTGGGAAGCAAAATAACAGCCGATGGAAGGAACAAAAGAGACTTAGTGAGTAGAGTTCACCAGGCAAAGAATGCGTTTCATCAAAAAGGAAAACTCCTAACATCCAGAAATATCGGCGTAGACCTAAAAAAACGCCATCTTCAAACTTATGTGTGGAGCATATTTTTATATGGCAGTGAGACCTGGACGCTGGGCAAGGCAGAAGAGAGGAGGGTGGAAGCATTCCTGATGTGGTGTTTCAGGAGGATGTTAAAGATTCCCTGGGTGGACAAAGTCAGTAACGAAAAGGTTCTCAGGCGAGTGGGGGAGTCTCCTTGTCTGCTGAAAATACTGAAAAAGAGGAGAAATATCTGGATCGGGCACCAACTAAGGCACGAAACATTGTTGGCCACCATCTTAGAAGGCACTGTGGAGGGATACAACTGCCTGGGCAGGCCTAGGTTGGAGTTTATGGGACAAATATCGGAGGAGTTAGGCTGCACCACTTATGTGCAGTTTAAAAGAATGGCACAAGACCGTAGCGAATGGAGAACTACCACAAACCAACCTTTGGGTTGAGGACTTAAGAAGAAGAAGAATCTGATGATGGGTCATTGTAAATGCATTTGAAGTTAGTTTTACTAGCTATTCAATGAATAGCTGTTTGGCTTGTTCATCAATATAAATATTTTCCTCGTCTCATCATTATTTCAATTTTTGAGAATTGATGAAAATAATGTTAATGGGACTCATGATTAACACAACTTAGTATGTTTCTACAGTATTTTATAATTGAACGACTATAATAATAATAATAATTGGTCGTGCAATAATAAAATACTGTAGAAAAGTACTAAACTCTGTTAATCATGAGTATTAGTAACTTCTACGAAGTGAAGCCCGCAACAGTCAAGTATATCTTAATGGGAGTTTATGTCCATACGCCTATTCATACATTACAGGGTTTTTAAGTTTTGAGCATTGGTGTAACTTCTACCCATTTTGATAAATATATCCACTGATATTATTCACCAAATTTATGGACACAGAGTAATGTTTGTTCTCAAAAAAAATCTCAAACTTGTTTCAATAAAACAAGTTTGAGATTTTTATCGAGTTATGGAGGATAATATTAAAAGAGAGTCAGCTTCCCAGGTCTAAATGCGGTAATTAAGTCCTTTGAATTTTCATCGTGAAACAAGTCAGTATTGTCGGGAATAGAATAGAAAACATTTTATTTGTCCTATGACAAGTTCTGTGGGACAGGCATACAATTTTACATTAAATATGACTATAAGTGTCAGTGCAATTTTTACAAAATATTTTCGAACAGTTATCGGCAGTTAATACTAGGATATAAACATAGACCAAATTATGATTTTAACTAAGAAAAGAGATTAGACAAAGCAACAAAAACATACAAATGTCAGGGAAGCCAGGTATTGTACTGAAACAGCTGGGCCATTCCCGGTATTCAACCCAGGGCGCTCGATGTGGTCAGTACCAGCACTCCAACCTCGAAAACAACTCGATATCCATTGCGGCATATTAAACGGAATTTATGAAAGTGTCCCTTGGTTTTATTCTCTATTCTTGGATTGGTGTTTCATTGCTACGAATGTTCAGAATGCGTTCCTCTCTATAAAGATATACCACCCTGTGTATGGCTGCTTAGGGGCGTTCCCCAATTTTAATCCTATTCGTGAGACCTCAGTCGAGCATAAAATATTTCATTCCGACGGTCGCCCACGGAGTAGGATTCGCCATTAATCAACGGCGCGATTTGCATATTCGTTGCGTCTACCTTAAATTTTTTTCAGCACTTCTCCTCGCCGGCGCAAATTGAAACGTCGGACGACAACAGTCGCCGCTACGGCGGTGACAAAGAGAATGCATCATTGCTGAAAAATTAGGCGACCCCGACGGACGATTCATTTTACTGTTGCGGCGAGAGCAATTTTTCAGGTATACGAAAAGGGGAAAAGTGTCGCAGGTGACTATTATTAATGAAGGTTACCATTTCACGACCGAAAGGATCCAAATTCCTGCGAATCCGCTAGTTACTTCGGCCTTTTTGTATCAGCTATATTCCATTACTTGATATTGGATAAAAAAGGGGTGGAATGGCTTGAAGGGGTTTTAGATGTGGGCTCGGAGGTGGATGGTGAGGATGACCTGCTTAGAGAACGATTTTAAAACCTGTTTACCTTGAATGTGAGGAATGTTCTATTATAATAATAATCTCTATACACCTAACAGCCGAAGCCAATTACCAGGTATTTATTATGTGGACGAACACACAACCATGCCCTGGGAGGTGTAAATTTCCTACCCAGGCGGGATTCGAACCCGCCACCTTCGGATTGGCAGGTGAGGGCTTTACCCCGCCGCCACCGAGGCGGGCCAATTTATGATGAATTTGAAGAATGCCAAAGTGTTTGGAGGGTAAAATGAATGGTAACGGGCTTCGAAAGAGAAATATGGTGCGGGAATTAGAAATTGGACAAAACGAACGGAGCAGTTAAAATGGAACAGCACCGATAAATGATTTAAGCAGTAACTGAACGGAATACTCAAATTTCTTTTTGACTTTTCAGTGGAGGAAAAAAACTGAAGATAGATTAATTGCATAAACCTGATTTAATATATGCATCACGAAATAATATCCAACACTGATGCGTAAAATAACTAGCACACCTTTCGCGTAGAAGACTTGGACCTTAGCGTGGAAGCTTTATTAATTCATGATTGTACTTCAATACGTCTTTAAATTAAAAAAAACACTTGGAATCGGCCTGACTCTTATTTGAAGGTTCCTGGGTTTTTTCTAGAATATATTTCCGCTAAATGATGCCAGAAGGGCATTTATTCATATTTAACTACACATTTATAAAATAAATATGTAGTTTGAAACAAATAAATTTCAAACTTACTTCACTATCATTTTTTTTCATTTGATTATTTTAAGTTCATATGTTACTGTCATTTGCATATTATGAGTAATCACATGGGACCTGAGGCAGCTGGAGTGGATGGAGCTACCCTTATACCTAACATTTGCCATTTTGGTAATTGAAACGTCATCAAGTTTCTCCCCTCACATTTGGAATGCTTTGACTGTTCTTTTGAACAGTTGAATCCTGAAATGGATCAAAATGAACTGTTCAACAAAAAGAGCAGTAAAGGACACCTCTAGTGAGGATTTTGGTCGCTTAAATGAGGATAGGACGTGTGAGTAGTGTAGTATGGATATTATATTGGATATGCGGAGTGGTAATTATATATTTAATGATAGAAGGAAGTGTAACCTGAAAAAATTCGTGTGAAGCATTGCGTTAAATGACTCGGAGACATAGATCATTGAAAATCAGGTACCATAAAGACTTATGACCCTCTAAAATTGGTGCTGTAGGTGGTTCTGAAGATCAAATAGACGCTTTAGATAAGAAATAAGAAAGAGGCGGAGGAATAGGAGAGAAAACTAAATGTAGCTCCATGAAAGAGACAGGGTCCAGATGGATAGGTTACCCGCCCTTACATACTCAACAAACTGTTAAGGAGCATAATATAATGGAAAATAGAAGAAAATGATATAGGCAAGACTGAGGGACATATACACAGGCCAACTAAAACGTCTAACGTAGAACTACAACGGTTGATGAAGAGCATTAAGGAATTAGTAGGAGACAGGGTAGAATGGAATCACTCCATTAAGCCAATGACTATTGATTATAATAGTGATTATTGTTGCAAATAGATTGGAATGGACGAAGGTAACAGAAGGCTGGGAGTAAGATTGGTAGAGTCTTAAGAGCTACCATTATCCCTTGCTATATCACTTTGTTTATTTATAAATGAGTGAATGCATAATTATTGAAGTACATAAATCTCAAAAAAAGAAAAGAATTGAACTTTCAGGTGGAGACATTTATTTACTTGCTTAGAATTTTGGACGCAAGTTGTCGAAGTAGTAATGATCATAAAAATAGAATTAATTTAATGAAAGCAGTGTTCACTAGTTAAAGCAAGTAATAGTTAAAAACTTGTGATCGAAGCTATGAGCAAAATTGCTAAGAAAATTCTTGCTAAGCGAACTGCTAATGGCATAGTGGTATGATGCGTTGTGTAGAATTGGAGTATTATATGGACTACAGGGAAAGGGAGTGAGGCTAGTTTGCTAGTGATTATGGTGCATGCGTAGTGAACGTTCGATATTCGGAAATGTTGACTCTTATATGTAGATGGCATGGTGGTAAATGCTGAAACCGCTGGAAGAGTTTAGAAATATATAGAGCAGGTGGTTGAAACACGCTATTATATGATTGGTGTTGTTAAATATTGAAATCCTGAGAAGCAGGATTGAGGAAGAAAAATTATTTAAGATAGAAAGAAAGAGGAGGAAGATGCATTTTTAGGTGAAGATTAACATAGTGTGTGCATAGAGACGTTCTAATTTGGAAAAGGAGAGAAGAAACAGCCCTTTTAAGTCAAAACTATTTGAAAACAAATAATAATTACCAAGAAACTTCCTTATATTAACCTTGTGAGAGATCTGCTTTAATGATGCTATTGTTCATAATCGGCGTTGTTTTTTGGAATTAATCCAGATGAAGATAATATCTTATGACTTAGTACTCTCTGTGTATATAATCTTTGATACTCTATATGTTGTAGTGTTTTAGTCACATTTCTACCAATTTTACAAACTGGCATTTCGGGAGATCTCATCCAAGTTCTTTTAGATCTAGTGCCAGTTTTCACAGATGTATCGAATTCATAATCGCGCTATGCGTGCGCGATAAATTTACATACGCTGGTAATTATTCATATGAAATTAAACCTCTTGTATAATATTTCAAAATTTTATTTAAGACGCCATTAAGAGAGGTTAAGAGTTTTTAACGTCATCCTTATCGATATGAACTGACTCAATGAGTGCTATTCAAGCAATACGTCGCCTACACCGATCCAATCCCGTAGTTTGAGATATCCATGGCTTGCTCGACTACGTCTGCAAACCCGCGAGACATCAATAACGTTCATGTGGCCACTAGTAAATGTTTGCATACCTGGGAGTGAGGTTGCAGACATGTTTGCTTAATAGGCCTTGAACGAGAAAGAAGTGGATATAGAGGTCGTACGAATGAACTGAAGCAATATTTATGTTTAAGAACATAGACCTCAATAATGTTTTTGAACTATGGCCAAGGAACCTCGGAAACGAACCCCAGAATATCAAAAGTGGCCCATGACAGTGGCTCTTGTCGATCAGTAAATGCCGAAGTAATCGTATCGAGGCATAGGATTGGGCACACTGTCATTCCTCATTCCTTCCCCTTCACGGAAAGGAAGGAGCCTCCTTGATACCGCTGCTATCAAAACATAGTTTATAGTTGGGCACTAATCTCGGAATTCCGGGATCTCGGTGGAATTTTAGCTAATTTAAATTTCCCGAAAAAATCTTCTTTCCAAGGAAAACCGATAATCATTTTCTTCCCATTGAATTCAGTTTATTATGTATTTAACTGAGTTTTTCCTCATGCGTATTATTAAACCGTACGTTTCAGAACGCCAATTTTCTTGTTTTATTTGTTACAATTTCAGTTTGTTATATTTATTTTAACCCTTATGTAGGCGCGCTTAATATTACTTATAGTTTCTTAACTGTACGATAAACTTTTTTCATATCTTCAGTATCTTTCAGAAACTTGGTATTCATCCATTACAAATAAAAATGTTTTGAAAAATACTTGATAATTACAATTTTATTTACAAGTTTTAAGTCATAGGGGTCGCTGTGATCCCCCCGCGCCTACTAACGTTGCACTTTCTGTCCATGGTATCTATATGCTCTAATTCCCGGGTGCGGCCATTTTAATCTACAATTCTGCATTTTATACTTAAATATAAACATATATGGATATTTTTACGTCACCATAATCATTTGTAATTATTGATATTAGATTTCCCTTTTGCCTATGTTCCTGAATAAGGTGTGAAATTTCAGTATATATAATATACTCCGCAAAAATATTTATATTTAACAAAAAAAGAACAAAAATATTCTTAAAATTAGCAACATTTCTAAAAAAATTAAGAAATAAATGTATTTATGATTGTGGTACAATATATTATTTTGAAAATGAAGTGTAAAACACAAAACTGCTTGGCCAATGCAGCTGTTTCGTTATACATATGTACCTATTATGATTGGTCATATTTCCTCATTGTCTTGCGATACACTATGGGTCATGAGAGACCGTGACCTAGAGTCGGCGGAGGGTGGAAAAAGATGTTTGAGGAAGTGGACAAAAGACAGCCCGGAGAAGATGACCTTGGCAAAGATAGGGTAGGTAGCGTTTGGTGGGGGGGGAGCGGTATGGGACACGAGCAATGGACGAGTCGAGAATGGGCGGAGCTTCGGTAGTTGTAGTTTTTACCGCTAGGGTACTCCCTCCGGTTGTGGGAGAAACCCGGTTGCTGTCCCATGTTAATGTGTGGGGAAAATCTGTCTACCGCGTGATATTTCATAATTACTTGATGATACAAGTTACTTGTTGCATGAAAATTACTTTATATAAAATGGAATGAAGGAAGGAAAAATTATTGGCGTCTCTTGGACGAAGTCACTGGATAGCTTAAAGCATTTTAACATAAGTTGCGACTTCAAGTTCGTGGGAAGTTGAGGTAGTGCGAGGCTTTCCTAGGAAGGAAATCCATCTGTTTATTTCGTCCTACTACAAGGAGGTATGGGCAGGAATAACTGAGGATGATACGGTTTTTGTGAAGGCGTATTGCTTTCCCAGGCAAAGAAAGAATGAGCCCGCTCGATTACTCTGATTCGAAGGACGAAATAAAGAAGAAAACTTTACGATTAAATCCTCGAAATGTGCATGGAAAGCATGGTAGGTAATAATACAAATAATGATACAGGAATTAGTCATGCAAGATTTTAAATGACGATGTATGTATATGACGACATCATTTTCTGGTACATCGTGTTCTAATGTTTTATGCACATCGTCGCAGCGAAAATGATAGTTTCACCTACGAACTATATAAGGTGCCTATGTATGATGCAATTATTAGTTAATTGATTTGTTTCCGCTGCGACTATGCATTTGAGAACACGGTCGCAAAGTTCGTGGAAGATATACCTAGGTAATCGAGACGAGTCGAAACTTGAACCGAAACTCACGAATATACAAAACGAAATACCCTTGACTGGATGAAAACGTTTTCCGATTGCCGTACTTGAATCTTGTTCTTGTGAACACAACGTCCGTATTTATATCTTATACACTGTTGTGGCTGTGATCCTTTAAGCGCATAGAACAAATGTGATGTTTGATATCGTTATCATGTGAAGCACAAGCTCTGCTAATTTGTTCTTTCCCTTTTTTAGACACAGTAAATGCGTGCACGCTTTTGGGCTCTTTTACCTCCTCCACCATGTAATTCCGACGGGGCTGAAGGATATACCTGTAGACGTGTCTCGTACATCCGTGGAAAAGAAATGGCATAAGCCCAGGGGAAAGAAAATTGTCCCTGATGCAGTAATGAATCCTGTATTTGCCAAGACAAGCCTGAAAAGAAAAAGGGAACCACCTACATTCCAGTATTGCGTTGATCCTAATGTGATTCCTTCACCAGGACAGGTGCAAACATTGCAAATTGAACTTTAAAATCTCTTAAAAATCAAAAACTTTCTTCCAGATAAGACTTCTTTGTAATCACTGGGTAAAAAATGTCGGGAGCACACGCGCATAGAAGACGAAATCTATGATTTTCTTTCAACCCGTCATATTGTTACTGCCGAACAGTTTTAACATGCTTCCTTCCGCTGGGCATTTGTGGAACCCCTGGTGTTTTACACGAACTTTTGCAATAAGAAACAACACAGTATTGCACCACTTCTCGCAATAAATGCAAAATTACTGTGGATCACAATGCACGGCAATGAGGAACTCGGCCAATGTATCCCACAACACGGCTCGCTTGTTGTTGTCACGTGACCGTGTGACGTATTCGCTCGACTCGTCCATTAGAAGATGAGTTCCGAGTTTTTGTGAAGCAAGTGGGTGAGATTTATTTTATATGGGCATTATTTTCTCCCTTTCTGGTCCCCTTCCGGTTAACCAGTTCCTTACACGCTCGTAAGTGTCATTTTCTCCAATTATTATAATCCAGTAGCCGAGTACGAAACAACCTGTCTCAGCCCGTTTTGAAAATTCGCAGTATCCACATTATCTTCCAGCAGGTAAAGGGAATGCAGTATGCATTTGAAACTTGAATCTGTGAGTTTTATTTGCATGGTGTTTTCTCTGTTCAAGTAAAACAGAATATGAGATGTCAATATTAGTTGCAGTATCACATCACCACAGTTCCTGAGATGGTGGAATATCTGCTGACTTGGTATTTCTGGCCGATGTTAATTACTATCCGTAAGTAACAATTCAGGCATATTCAGTATTTGCTACGCTTTAATTACAATGAACATTGTAGTAACACAATATATGTAAACATTCCTTAAATTTTGTTCTCTGAAATTCACAGGAGTGTCCTCAGAGTTTTCAAATATTTTGAAATGACTAAAACAACTGACGAAGAAGAATGAAGTCTGATTCTTCATCTAATCCAAGACGTGTCGCCGGAAGAAGAATTAGACCATTTATCTGCTAATGAGGACGAACATTTAAATATCTCAGATCATGACACTGCAGCTGAACAAAGTGACTTATCGGATGCCAATAGATACGTTTCGCATGAATCCCCGCAGTCAACAGCAAGTTGCAGCTCAGATATTTTGCCTGGTAAGGACGGTGCGTCGTTGTGGAAAAAAACTACTCCCCCACGAAATGTAAGAACACGTTCAGTAAATATTGTCATAGGCCGTGAGGGAACACTGGAATCCACTAGGTGTGCAAAGACCCCTGACTGCTTTTTGCTGTTGGTGAACGGCATTATATACGGACAACAGAAGTGTATACAAATCTGTTCATTTCGCGTGTCTCTCAGTCAATTGAAAGAGAAAGCGAAGCTAAGGTCACTTATGAGTGTGAAATAAAGTCAGTCAGTGCTTACATTGGTCGGATCACAAATGTCCAAGATATCTGGGATCAAAATGGCATGGGAATTGATATATTTTATTCAACAGTGACCTTAAAAAGATTTTTATTTTGCTTCGTTGTATCCGATTTGACAATATAAACGACCGGCAACAACTGCGTGAGGCAAATTTGCTCCATTTCGGGAGATGTTTTAATTATTCGTTCAAAATTGTGAGGAAAATTATCAGTCATGAAGCTTTAATGTAATAGACAAACTACTGGTCACATTTAGAGGAAAGTGTCCATTTAGTCGGTTCATACCCACTAAGCCTGCTAAATATGGGATGATATTTTTGCTTTTACTGATGCAACTAGGATTATGTGCAACAAAACTATGGAACTGTACTTAGGGATTCAGCCAATAGGCCCATTTGAAGTGTCCTATAAGCCACATTCTGTAGTGATGCGTTAAGTTGAAACTATTGAAGGTGCAGGACGGAACGTGACTGCAGATAATTGGTATTCCAGCATTCCATTAGTAAAGGAACTGCCATAAAAATAAACCACTCAACTTGGGACTCTAAGAAAGAACAAAAATGAAATACCTATGCAACTAGTGAATGCGAAAAATAGGAAAGAAAAAAGTAGCTCTTTTGTACTCAACTGGGATATGACTCACGTTTTATATGTCCCTAAAAAATAGAAATGTAATTTTAGTCTCGTCAATGCATCACGATAGAAAAATTGATGACAGGTCTATGAAAATGCAGAAGCCAGAAATGATAACCACGTATAACTTCTCTAAGGCAGGCGTTGATACCGTAAATGAAATGTGCGAAAATTACAAGTATTAAAGGAGGTGCAGGCAGTGGCCATTAGTCCTCTTTTTTCAGAATTTTGGATATTGCTCAAATAAATGCCCAAATTTTATCTTTCCAACTGTTCAGAGATATTTTTGAGGGATTTTGTTTTTAATTTAGTGGGATCGCAAATCTCAAAAAGAGCAGTGCTGAATAATTTACCCAAACATTTGAAAACATAAGTAGGTATAAAAGACAATACACCCAACGACAGAGGATAGGAATTTTATGGAACCAAAAAAAGAGGGAGATGTAAAATATGTCCTAGACAAAATAATGTAAAAGGAAAAATTACAGCATTGAATGTAAAGAGTGTATGTCCGTGAATCACTTGAAAAATACATGTAAAAAAGGTTTAAATGCAACCGGTATGTAAGAATTGGAATTTCAAGTTTGTAATTTTGTGCATTATTTTAAAATATATTCGTTGTATATTTACGCTAAAATTTGTCATTTACATAAAAATTTTTGTATTGTGAGTCTGACATTGTAAATAAAACATATTTTGCTTCCATTAGAGTCATGTGGTTATATAAATGTATTAGAGATATCATAAAATACTTAAGGTCAAAGTAAAATATCATGTCTTTTATCATAACTTATACGAGCCAAAATATAAAAAAATCCCAATTATTATATTTGGAAGATAAGTTTTTGAGTAAAAGGAAGTAAAATTATTTTAAAATGGAAAAACAGCCAAGTTATTAGAACTCCGCGAAATTATCCGCAGAAATGGGGAAATTTACGATAATGATGATTTTTACGGTATACTTAATCGATATTGTTGTATAAATAATAATTATGTTTAAAAATGATATGCATATAAAATATTCGAAGGAATTAACTTCAGAATGCACATAAACTTATTAGTAAATAATTTTAAATTTTGGGGGTCAGCCAGACCCCCACGAGCCTACTTGTGTGATAAAAATTGAGCGCGCCTATTTAAGGGTTAATGTATTACTAGTTTATTTTCATAGTAATCCAAAGACGTTTTTTTGTATTCTTGGCAGTTTTCAGTGAAATGTAATGGTGAATTGAAAAGTGTTCTTAAATATGCATTATCACAGAAATATTACTGTAGTTGGCTCATTATGGAGATACGGGATAAGGAAAAGTCACGGAAATGAGAAACCAAAGTGAAGCATAACTCCCTGACTGTCCGAAATGCGACGTTCTTTGAATCAACATCATATTACTAGGGTTATTGCAGATATTCTTGGGGACAATCCAGATTCAAATATCCGGGTTGTAATTTATATTAATTAGATATGACCATTTCACTTATTAAATATAAGCATTATTTTATGTTGATTAATATAAATTGTAAACAGAAATTTAGATGTAGCCATGCTCTTATTTAATAATCTAAAATTAAATTAAAATTGTCTAATTTTTATAAACTTATTATGAATGTAAATGTCGCATTGTTTTAACTAGGAGCGTGAAATAATATGTAGTCAGATAACTATCAATTATACTTTATAAGACTCAAATTACCGCGGCAGTCAAAGAACCTCATAAACGCTAAATTACCTATCTTTATTCATCGCGAATATCGACAACTTCCTTCATTTCCAGCCTGAAACCGTAATGTTTAAATCACTTAAGCGAAACATAGGCGGTGAATTACGGGCGTTTTTATTTCCACCGATATCCTAGAACGAAATAATGTGCTTTTTATAATCAATTACATTTAAAATATGTCTATTTCTAAACAGGTTGTGCATTTACGGAAACGTGAGCATTAATTTCTCTCCGTTGAGATTTAGTCGGCGGGGTGAACCTTAAGCTCAGTTGATGCACCCCGTCGCGGCGAGGGATTAAACGTTGCTTTCATCTCGGCTCATACTTTCGTCGCTAACATTGGCTGGAGGTTCCTCGATTGGAAATTTGGTGTACGCTTATTAGGATTGTATTATGTACTCTAATCACCGTTGGGACGAAGGTTTATCAAGCTTGTGTGTACCGAATCGTACGCTCATGGAAGCATTTGTATGGGAACTTAGTTGCTCTCATGCAGTCTTCTCTCCAAAGGGAGCTCAAAATTAGCGTCCCGAAGCCATGAGCTTAATTGATTTTAGTTTCTGTGGAAATTTCATGAAGATTCTCTTGAATTTTCTCGCGGGAGAAGGCTAGAACATACAAATATGCATCTACTTAGTGTCCCGCACGCTCTATCAAGGTTCTTTGGCATGAGGTGAATTTTTTCCCTACATGAATCACGGACATGCTGTAGAAACTAAGGGAACTAAATGCTAAATGTGCAGACGCGTATTAATTGGAGTTTTTTATGATTTCAAAAACATTAATAGGTTGGTACATTTACTAGGCTACCCGTCTAAAAGGCAATTTATCCGACCTGAAATGAAACTTAAACGATCCGTTATTGCTCAGGGTATAAATGATATTTTAAATTTTCCCGTTATTCAGATTAATTACCTTCTCTTAGGCTCACGGTATGCACGACCTTCGTACATCTTGGGCAGGAAAACAAAAAATAATCGGCCTCGAACTTCTGAAATTTTTATTTTGTACATTACGTGTTTGTGACTCCCATCCGAGTTGATTTTGTAACGTCGTCTAAAAATCCTGCCGATCTTCATTACTTTCCACTACTAGCCACTAACTTTATATTAAAGGCCTACTTGTTAGGATCCTTTACACTGCGGAATATTCTGATTGACGTCTAACATAGGAGAAGTAACACTTGAGCGTCATCATTTCGTCCGCTTGAAAACCATTTTCATGAGTAATTGTGCGCTATTAATTATGGCATGCAGCAAAATTAGAGTGGTATAGCGTAAAGTAGGAATTGATTTATTTACTGCCGTAAACAGTAAGGCTAACCTGAAATAGCCTGCTTCAAACTGCAAGTAGCTCGTCTGCGATGCATTTTCCTCTGTTGAAAATATGTGTCTCAAAATATGGTATAAAATATTTTATTGTGTATTCAGTTCATTTGTTAATGTGAATGCTCTTGACGAAATGAACTTTATCCATCGGTTTACGAGTTTTTAATATCAGTGCGAATGTCATGTATTACCGGGATGCCAACGTACCTAAATATATTGTTGGTAGTGTCCCCGTGTTTAAAGGTAGTTTTTTTCTCTTTGTTGTACACTGGTATTTTCAACTTTTTGCATTACTCACTTCCAAATCTGTAGAAACTAACCTTGAACGACGAACATTGAGCCAATGTACGATGTATATTTAGGGAGTAAACGAATCCACGTAGTCAAGGGGACGGCGCTATACTTCATCAGTGTTGATCCATGCTTTGTCTTTCTGGTGGATGTTAATAAAAGTTGTTTTCTGGTAAATAAAAATCTCTTAATCGAAATCTTTAAAGTCTTCGTGAATGAATCATGTTAATCAAATATCTCATTATTTTGAAAGTGTGTGTGCTTTGCTTATACAAACACTCTATTAATTACTGCGAACGTTGTGGGGAAGATTTTAGTTCACTTTATTAATCAAACAGCTTTCGACAAACAGTTCGTATTTGTCGCATGGAGCTGGGATGAAAAAATTTAAAAGCTCAATTCCAGCCTTTTGTGTTTGCTTTACCCATCTACCCAACTTTATGGATGCATGAAAAAATGTCATAGTTTTGATTTTAAAGGATTCATGATAAGGTTCGGAAACAATTATGGATGGCAATTCGGGGTGACGTCTGCTTGTGAGCTTAATATGGGATGTTTAACGTGGGAGAATGTTTTGTGCATTTTAGAGAGTCTTTATGCTTACAGCAAAGCATTATGATTGTCATCAATGTCTGAAAATTAAAGTTTTATTTTGTACCTGGCTCGTTATCATAGATCAAATTATATTTTCTATTCAGCATCTAATGAAAGAGGGATAAAACATTTCAATTTGCAATTCCATCGCAGTAGTTAGGTTAAGTATAATTGGCTAGATATACCAGCTAATCCCTTACATAAATGGTGGAAACACGTATTCCCATACGTAGTATGGGTAACGCAGTAGGATAATTATTTTATCAATTGTCAGTCCTATAAAATATGTGATTGCTTATAGCTATAGAATTTTAGAGCTCATTAGCTTGTCCCAGAAATGTTTTCGTGTAATATTCAAATTTTCGCTTGGGGATAATATACTATTCGCGTCTCATGTAAAGTCTTTTCATTGAATCTTTTCCACTGAGAATATGTCTAAGGACTATATATATAAAATTACTGAGGTGGATTGTTTTGACTGTCTATTTTACCAGTGGAGACAAATATAGCATCTAATAAAAAACATGCCAAAAAAGTATTTTTATTTCGTTAGTGGTGTCTACATTTTAATTATAGTTAAATTATGTGATTTAATAGTACGGCGCACGTTGAAAAACTTTGGTGATTAAATATAAAGGATGGCGTTTGGCTTCATAAAAATCTTTAAAAAGATATCTAATCCAGGAGGGAAAATTAAGTTTAATTTAATGGCCTTTTTTAACCTTTTCTGGTAGAATTTCTTTTGTGTGGATTATACAAATATAGTTCAAACCTTGTGAGAGAAGAATTAAATCGGAGTTTAATAGTGTGTAATTCCTTCTTAGAGTACTCATGGAACATGAGAGCCCTTATACACGCCGCTGTTTCGTGAATGAATATCATTTAGGAATTTGTATGGACTGGGGTCAATATTGACTCAGGATATTTAATCATCGTCAGCTAGGCGTAGAGTAAAGCGTAAGTATTTCAATTGGAACAATCTCTCTCCTTTGATCACGGTGGTTATATTTATGATTTACATTTCACGGAAGAGGTAGATGTATAAGAAAGCAGTTTAAAAAATGTCTCTAGGCACGGGGAGTGGTAGTATTCCACTTTCCTGTTTTTTTTAATCCTCTCCGTCGCCTACGTAAGAGCGTTAATTTAAAGTATTCAAATATTTGTTGTGTGAAAAAAAATAATCCGTATTGCATGCCGATATATTTTTTTCTCCTGGTTATGCATTCGTTTCCTGGTCTGGCAGCGCGGAGAGGAAACAAAAACGAGAGGAAAGACACCAACAGACGGGATGGAAAGGAAGCAAAAAGGAGTGCGAATCAACGGGACGAGGAAAAGCAAAACAAAACCCCGGAATTTTTTCAGTCTGTGGTATAAATAAAACTAAGGGTCGTAATGGTTCTTCAGATAATGATTAGATAGGGCAATAAAACGAAGCGAAAAAAAAAGTTTTTCGCCTTTTAAAAATGGTGAAATATTGGATTTGCATTACCTGGGTGACTACCATCCTTGATAATTTAGGAAATCCCATGATAACAGAATCAAAAAACTTGCAGTTTTCCTCTAATAAAGTATTTAATGCGTCAAGTTTCGATGTTACTATATCTGCTTACATTTTGATATTACTATATCACTTAACGTCGAAACTAGTCGTATTAAATCTTTACTTAGTGGAAACCTTCAGGTACTTCAACGCTTCTGTCACTATGAAACGGTCCCACCAAATCACACTTCAATCGGTATTTTTAAATCCCGGGAAATTAATCTCTTCTCAAATTTTTCAATTTATTCACTGTTGTCAGCAAGCAAAAACCATTCACTGATGCTTAATGGTCTGTTCAGTACTTGTCATAAAGTTGAATATTTATCCCTGTTGTTAAATTTAAGTATTTATGCAAAATGTATTTTGTGTTTAATGTGTGTTCGAATAGAGGACACCATCAATGTGAAAAAATTAAGTAAATCCACGGATGATAGGGATGATAACTTTGATGGTGGACTCCAATAAAATAATGAGCATCGAACATTAATACTCAAACAAGAAAGTCAACTATTTCTGTTGGGCACACTATTTGAAATCCTTGAAACTAGGTACACCTCCTTGAAATTGCGGTGAATTTGTCTTGATTTTGTCATATCCATTGTTACCTCAAATTATATTGTGGGTCGTGGACGGTGTTTAGGAGGGTCACGGAACGACCGGTCAGGTCTACAAAAATATACTCATAATGTTGTATGCTGCTGAAATATAACGAACACATATATTCGTGCAAGGAGTAATCGGGAACATCATAGGTAGTAGTACAGCTACGTGAAAGCACAATGTTTTCGAAGAGTCAGTCAGCGTAATAACTAGGCAAGCATATTAATATATACGTACACATATACAGAGGGTATGCGAAAAATATTGAAATGTGAAGGCTGATAATTAGAATTTGAATGTTGAGGACCCCTCGTGAAAGGTATCATGTTAAATTGGTTTTAAATAGAAAACATTGCCCAGAATTTTTCCAGGCGGTAGATAGGTAGTAAAGAAAATGAATTTGGTCTGCCAAAAATCGGTATCCTTATGAACAATGTGATGTTTCATCCAGCTCGTTCTATTCCAGATTTTCATTCCATAATATTTGAAGTTAACTCCAGTGGGCACCCTTACTATATCTCTGCCATGGTGATGTGTTGAAGGAGAAAGGGGAGTGTGGTGGTGAATGTCTGTGGAAGAGAGAAACTAAGGCTAGTAGAGAAAGGAGTTTGGATTTTGCTTTAGAGATGCAAGAGGGGCGAGCAAAGGGCACATCGGGTGAGTCCGTGGTGAGAGTGAATTACGGTCAGCAAATGGGTGGAGAAGGGCACGGGAAACGAAAGAAAAACGTTCCCTGAAGGAGCTATTGGAAATGAATGTGTAGGGAATGGGCGGAGTTGAGGCCTAAAAAGTAAAGAGCCTGGGAGTGGGAGTAGGAGATAAAATGGCGAAACGACAGGGAAAGGGAGAGGAGATAGTAGACATATGTGATGGGGCTGATTTTTTTAATCTAACCAAAATTAAAGCCATATGTCCCTCGATTGCATTTACCCCTCTGCTGAATTTAAAATATAAAAAAATAATTTAAAAAAACTACGTAACGAGTGAACAAAATTAATGGGGCGATAAAAAAACGGGATTCAATTATCGGAAGTACGCAACGCAAACGTTGTAGCCATCCATATATAGCCTTTTGGAAAAAAGGCCTCTTTCCCGGAAATTAAAAGTGACTGTAAATGATAATTATCGATTTTTTTAGCTATACATATGAATGGCCAGTGAATAGAGTTTGACAACGCTGCCAACCGCTCAGGGAGGCCGAGGAAAAAAATAAACGGGTAAATCGTAGGATAAGAAATAAATCTCTCGAAACAGATTTTGTACTCTCCCTAATGAAAGGCAAAGTAACTATGGGTTAGAAGTTTTGAGAACTTAATTCCGCCCTTTATACCTGCCATGTAAAAGTCCGCGCACGCACGACGGTATCACAGAAATGTTCTTTTGTTTTTTATTTTAAAAATTTTTTATAACTCACCAGGGTGTGCCGAGGCAAGTACACTACAAATACCTTCCGGAATCCAGTTTGTTCCTTAAGGGGGGGAGGGGTTTTGGGGAATGAGGAAAGGGAGAAAGGATGACAAAGAGAGATTTAGTGAACTACATGTGGAAAGAGTCGAGTTGAATGAAGCAGGAGGGAAAAAAATTATACGACTTCATGACAAAAACTTGGGAGGAAGACAAACCTCCCCACGACTTTTCGGAATGAACCGGGGGGGCAGAGGAAGAGAGAGTGAGAGAGGTTTGGAATAAAAGACCCACCTCCGTATCCAAGAGATGAGGTGGGAGAGAGTGGATTGGACGTGTGTGAGAGATATAAAGAGCGAGCTGGGAGGAATAAAGAGAGAAAGCGGTGGGAGAAGAATCAGGGTGGCCACCCTTCTGGAATTCCTTGAAATATCTGGCCGTTTTTCTCGATTTGGATGTCATTAGGGAACTTCACCTTGATTTCCCCGGACTAAGCTTCCTTTTCCTAAGGTTTTAATGGTATTATGTGGAAATCCCTCCGAGGATGACCGAAGGAAACATACGTAGACAGCTAAACCATGATATGAATCAGAAAAACAACCAGGGCATGAAGTAGCTGCCAGGGGACAGGGACTGTTGCCAACCAACCTTAGGATTTAATCACTGGTGATGATTATACGGACTACATGACATTTAATTCAAAATTAGACATAATGTTCAAATATTTCATGTAATTTACTTGGAACAACATAATTTGACGTTACATCGTGATTAATTTTTGCTTTACTTAAGCTTCCATCAAAGCTTCTCAGCTGCTTATGGCTGATAAATGTCTTCGAAGAGTTTTCCGGAGAGAGACTGTCAGATCACTCTCCACAACTTGTATATTTGCTATGTCAAGGGCATAAAAACAACTGCCATTTGATCACTAAAAAAGAAGTTATCTGATACTTCTTTTCTCCCACTAAACCGTCTTGAATTGTCATGGATTGTCACTTGAAACGTTGAAAAATAGCAGAAAATATTTCTTAGTAATAATTGTAACATGTCACTCTTGTTATTTTTATTTCATATTGCATTTGTATTTGATTATACTAATATTTGTCCTTTAGAGTAACATAAACAAGGCATTTATTTATTTGTCCTGATAGCTCAACTGGTAGAGCACTCGGCGCGAAATCGGGAGGTTCTGGGTTTGAGTCCCGGTCACGGCACATTTTTACCCTCTGATTTCTCGGCTGTACCATCTTCCACCTCACCAGTGTCTTCGTCCAATTTCAATTATATGTTTCCTATCTCTTTCTTTCACCTTCTGTTCAAATTATTATATATTTATTCGCCTGAAGGCGGTGTGTGAGTGAGTGAACGAGTTTCTACCAGTGTTAGTCATTAAGATGAAAGAAAAATAATATTTTATTGATAAGATACATTGCAATAAATATTATTCGTATGTTACACAAGTGCTTGGGGTTCCTTGTGGAACTGTTGCGTCATCTCTCAGCACGCATGCCTACGTAGCTGAAGCTTATACATTGGCTCGTGGCAGTATGGGCTGAATACAGCCACGCTGTCATTTATTAAATTGAAATAGAACATCGTGCCCAGTATGCCTCGAGAGGGTCCATTAGAAAATATATACGTCCAACCCCACAGTGCAATAAAACCTCCCTGTAATCAGTCCTAATCCAATTGCTATCGAAACAAAGGCAGAGATTTTTATGGATGGTTTTTTCATTTTTTTGTTGATCTATCCGTGGTGTCGCATGGTATTGCGTGGTTAGCTTTTTTATGGTGACCATGCATAAGTCCTTAGTTTATATATTTGATAGGCTATAAGGTTTCAAGGAAAAGGCAAATATTTTCATCGACGGTGTTTTCATTCACTGTTGCCAATATATCCGTGGTGTTGATTGGCAGTGTGTATTTTGCGTTAATTACATTTATCATTGAAACCCTGGAATGCTCTTTAGTTTCTTAAAAAAGTTGGTAAAATGGTTTTGTAAGGGAATGGCAAAATTTTCTCATATGCTTTTTTTCGTTCACGGTTTTCAATCGATCCGTGATGTGGATAGGTAGTGTGTAGTGTTTATGATATAAGTTATGAAGACCCTGGATTGCTTCTTGTATTTTTTATTACAAATCCAGTGGCCATCCCAGAGTGGAGAGAAAAGTGGAAAACGGGAAGGGAAGCAGATAGAACGTGCTAATCTGAGAGAGGGGAGCGAGAGAGAGGTAGAAAGAAATAGTGAGGGGTAGTTTGAGAGGTAGAAAGGGAGGGAAATGGTATAAAAAAAGAGGAAAAAGGTGGGGGAGGGTGAAGGGAAAGGGTGGCGAGGCGAAAGGGGAAGTTGGATAAGGGAATCACCGGGGCGGAGCGTTGCTTGGTGCGGTGTGAGGAAGGTGGGAGGAGGTTGGTGCCTGGAGGAGAGAGTGGAAGAGGTCTGTAGAAGGCGGTGGAGAGGAAAGGTGAGGTTTCTCGCTGGGGGAGATGTTGTAAGGGAGTAGGATGTCGGGTGGGTCTGTGGGAGGGAGGGAGAGGGAGAAGGTGAAGAGGTGGTGTTGGAGATATGGGGCGTAGTAGGGGGAGGGGCAAGGAGACCGTTGAAGGGAGGAGGGATGAAAATTAATCTATCGACAGAAACACGCTTGCGGAACGGGAGCAGGTAGTGTTAGGGTTAGCAGATGCAGGGAGTGGGAAGGGAAATGGGATGCTGGTGGTTGTTTGCCAGTGCACACTGTTTGTGTGGGTGTGTGCATGTGTGAGTGTGTGATTTCGTGTATTCGTGTGTGGTTTCCCTCCTGCCTACTCCTCCCTACAGTTAACGCGCGCACGGTTCGTGGTACTGGAAACATCGGCTGGGGACGTGAATGATATTTGTTTGGTTGGGATGTGAGTATGCAGGAGAGGGAGATAGAAAGAAAAGAAATAAGAGGGATTTTAATGATAAAGCAGATGAGGAATGTAAGGCAAGAAATAACGACGGACACATTGGGGTGAAGATAAGAGGGAAATGTAGTAAACATGTTATGCCATTTTTTTGCAGAGTGAAACCGGTAGATTAGGGTCTGCTGGTTAGACTTGAGTGCTTCTCCTGTTTAGAATATATATACCGCCTTATATAAACTGTACATTCTTTAGGCCCTCTTTTATGATGTTTGGTCAAGCAATTTCTGGGTTTAATACCTCATAAGGGAAAGAATACCCTTCGATAACGTTCGCGTCAACTAACAGTCTAATGCACTATAGAAACCGAAACTCATAGTAATTCTGGTGTAAACTTCAAGGTTACTTCTTGGCTAACGTTAACCGGACGTTATACAATCAAGCCCGCGATTGCTACCGAGGTTGCTAGGCCAGCACATTACCACCTTGTATGCTAAGTTTAGCTGGGATCTGGTATACTTGTGATTAGGAAGGGAGTTCACTTACGGTAGAGTAAAACGCGAAAGAGAAACGCGAATTACGTCCCTCCAGTCTTTCCATATTGTGCCTTGTCCCCTTCCTCTTCGCAGCTGTGGTTCTATAGCCCACTGTTACTCTTTTAACTGACTGATACTCTTTTGTGATGGAATTTAGATGTAGTAAATGGTTGGCTCAAGTACCTTTATGGTATTGTGAAAGTGTAGTTTTTATTTTTTTTTGCTCTCCGACGATTCTGGTGGTCCGTATGCCCCTAAGATCCCAATAAGCCATTGGCTTGTCATCAGGTTTCTCAGGGGCCGAACCGCCAGAACTTAACAAACAACCATGCCCTGGGCAAGCAAAAAACCGACCCAGGCGGGACACGACCCTCGAATTAGCAGAAGATGATTTTACCCCATTGGGTACCGGGGCCAGTTTAATCTTTTACTTAACATTTTAAAATATCATAACAAATCATATACACCGAATACGGTGAAATTCGCTATGAAAAAAATCATTTGATTTGACCGGGATTTGAACCCGGATCTTCCAATTGCCGGTCTGGTGTGTTAGCCAGTTACACCACCAAGCCATCTTAATTCAAGGCGAACTTATTTCACCGTCTTCGGTGTATAACTTCGCACCCGTGCGCGTAATTGCGTACCACATCATTTGTAAACGCAATGATTTAAAATAAATCATATTCTTATTATTTTTTTAAAATTAAACATTTAACCTGAAAAAAGATTTGACACGGCATAAATTTAATGAAAGAAATGGAAGAGTTGAAATATTAATGAAAATATTAATCTCTAGCTTCTAAGACCCTATTTATTCCGTTCGAGTGTCTCAAATGACATGGGTATGCCTTAGGAATGATGAGGTCTATAGAGGAGCGCATACTTTTAGAAAATGTGAATGGAAACTGGTCAAACTGCAAAACAATTTTGCAAAGGAGCTCTGCTCTGGCAGGCAAATTAAACTACCTGCTTGGCTTCTCGCCAAGGAAGGTGTAAGAAATCCTCCTCGGTTATGACGATTACGAAAGACCTATGAAACCTATATTTTTGAAAAATTGGTTGCATTCAAAGGTGATGAATCAGTACATGTTGTATGAGTTAGTTGCTTTTCGCGTCACTTCCCAGTACCGAGTGTTGCTCTTTTCAAAAATGTTTGTTATTATTAAAGTTTTCAATTTTTTATTTCCAATGTGACTGGTATAAATGTTGCCAACAATTCTTTGCAATATTGCACCACCTTTTAAACGCCAGATGGCGATTATGATATTGTTTTATACACAAATGTGCACCCGTGGCGATGAAAAATCCAGCGCCCTGACTACCCTGTTCTGGCATTAGCAAAGGCGCTTTCTTACACGTAACTTAGATGGGCAATGAAATCAGTACTGAAGTCAGCGCCCAGAATTTAGAACCGAAATCGATAAATAATCGAATTTGATGTCTCGGATCCTGTATTTGGGCATTGCATTAATTTATTAGATTTCATTTGCTTCTCGAACGGAAGCCGCAAGCTTCATAAACAACTGCTACGAGGGAACATAAGATGTTACACAGCTGATGGTAGGACTAGGTTGGAGCTGTTAGAGACTCGGAGGTTACATGCTAGTCTTGGATTACACGAAAAATGCTGATCCGGCGTATTTCAGCATGACACAAACACAACACACATCGTTAAAATACCATTCAAATCTGTCCTCTCCCCCATTCATTCCTTCCCCTTCCATTACCGGTGTCGTAAATCCCCTGCCACCAACTTCTGCGACTCGGAGGCTCGCAGGGTAGTGTGTAGTTGTATATGATAATTTCAGTTCGCGGTGACACTGTGCGGGAATTTAAAAAACATTCTAAACAAGCTCCATAACACCAGTTCCCCAAGTCTCAATAGCACATTATCTCGATTGCACTTCCTGCAATCCCTCCGAAGATTATACCGGTAACAGCTCCACCGCCGGTATTCTCTTGAAACCTTCGACTAACCTCTTTGCCTTTGGTATTTTGGTAACATATATATATATATATATATATATATATATATATATATATATATAAAAACTTTGTCACAAGTGTGACTAAAATGAGAACACATAAAAAAGACACTCACACGGGTTGTAAATTTGTCGGTGGATCGCCGCCACCTTCTTCAGCGAAAGGTATAGGAAGAAACTTCCTATACCTTTCGCTGAAGAAGGTGGCGGCGATACACCGACAAATTTACAACCCGTGTGAGTGTCTTTTTTATGTGTTCTCATTTTAGTCACACTTGTGACAAAGTTTTTTTATATATTTGTGTTCACGCTCGTGAAAACTTCCAATGATTATATATATATATATATACACACATATATTTATTATGTATATATATACATAATTATATGTATATATATATTATATGTATGTATATATATACAAATAATTATATATATATTATAAATATTTATATAATTATATGTATATTAATTTCGCATGTATGCATGTAATAATTTCGCAAAGGAAACTAGAATAGTAAGAAGCGGTTTTGAATTAGCGAGAGAAAGTGTATTATAGTACTCGGGACTGGCATATTCCAACCTCCTTTTAAACGATGCTGTTTTCAGCATACTTAATTCATTTCAATTTACAGTACTGAATTTAGCACTATGTATAGGTATAGCGAAACTTGGTGGCACTCACTAGCAGAAAATCAGAGATCACTTAGGGTAAATAAGTGTTGAAGAGCGGGCAAAGGTACCGAAAGACTCGGCCACTTTATCCCACGTCACTTGTATGCTTTCCTCTCCCTTGCGTCATACTCTTAACAAGCGAATGCCACCAAGTTTCACTACACCTATAAAGGTGGTGTCTGTGCATCAGACAGTACGATATAATCTTAGCAGTTGGGGCACCTACAATCCAAACCCACGCTCTGGCACCAGCACTTAAGAGACTGGCCGATAAATCGTTCGGGCAAGAAGCCAGTTTTTAAGCAGTTCGTACTGGTTAAAAACCCCGAGGAGCCTGGCGTGATCAACCCGGCGTGGTCGACTACTCAGTGAGAAAGTCCGACGGTGCGACGGTGGAAGGAAAAAATATTAATCTCCCGCAGTCCCCCGAGTCGGGAATCAAAAGAATAAAGGAGAAACGAGAGGATTTACGAAGGAGGGGAAGTTGAAGAGGTCGGGTTAAAAGGAGCCGGGCATTGGAGGTGAACGGAACTGAGAGAAAAGATGGAATGGGGAGAAGACTTTAACCCTCTCCTGTACTGAGCGCACGGCTGGAAAGTGAATGGAGCGATGGAAGGAGTTCAGGTGAAGGGAATGAACGTGGTTGATGAAAAATGACGGATTAAGGAAGAGGTTGAATTGTGCCATTCTGGGTAATACCACTGCATTGCGAATGTCGAGGCCTTTGAAATACACGCTCGTCCATTTTTAGTGAATCACTTATTCGATTAAAATATTGGCTCATAATAACGCTCAACATCGATAAATCGTGTGAATATTAAAAATATACTACATCATTAGTGAAAAGGAGATGCTACTAGGCTCTAATTTGGCCACATCTGGAATTTTCCGAATGCATTTTCAACCCTGCCCAGGAAGACTTAATACGCGGATGCAAAATACAGCAACACGCTAAAAACTGTTGCCATCGATCAGAAATAGAAGCCTTGCCGATAGAAGGACAAGGTTAGGAGCCGCTTGAGACTCGGAGGCTACTCGCTTGACTTAGAGTACTACCCCTTAATAATCCGTCAACTTGTAATTAATTTTAATCCCGTCCCTCTTCCTATGTATTTCCTTTCCTTGTTACGGATTTCATACTTTTTCATACTTTTGTTTCACCAATTTCATACTTTTGTTCTAAAATCCACTGCCTCACGCCTACACAGTGGCTCACAGGATAGTATGCAGATTTATTACGAAAACTGCTGGCAGATGGATGCACAGAATGTTACGTCACGGTAGGAGTTAGTCTCCTGACAGGGGTTGTGAAGGGATAAAAGAGGATAGGAAGCGGTAAAGTCTAACCTCTTAAAGTCTGATTTGTTATAGAAATCGAATGGTAAGCGCTTCACCCCACAGGTGGTCAAAAGAAAACTATGCCTCATGGTCAGTACCCACCAGCCCGTAGTCTCCAGTTTTTGAGGATGGATATATCCAGTTCCGAATTCGTCCCTGCGCATGTGCCGCAAGCTTTTTTTGATGACTTTCCACTTTATTGAATTAGACTTTAATATGGTACAATATGCGTACAGAAAAATATTAAGGTATTAGTGTCGCAAAATCATACAATCTATATAATCAATGAATAATCAAAAATGAATCAAATAACCCTAGAAACGGACAAAATGTCGCGCATTGGCTGAATTAATTAGACCATTTTTAGCCAAATCAAGTCTGGAATTACGTTTGAAAAAATGTCATCTCTTATCTCATCTCCAGCTCTGTATTATGTATCCGAGGAATAAGGAAAGGAATGTGGAAGGACTGAGCTAGTAAAACTACGGATAGGAACACGATGTGCCGAGTTAAAAAAAACTAAGAAAAAAAATTACGTGAGGAAAAAAATTGAGCATCGGAATCCACCGGCAAGGGATAGTCCCGGAAGATTGAAGCCGTACGCTTAATTACAATGTGCTTTATCGCACGCCTTAGCTTCCCTTATCGGTGAATATGTAACTCTTTATCAGCTCTCCTCTCACGGCTGCCCTCTTTGCCGAAGTGTGTCTATTTTTAGATTGTTTTGGTGTTATACGTCGATACCCCTACGTTAATCTGTCGGCCAAAGTTTGAAATTAAAGGTTTATTTTTTTTAATTCGATAAAAAGGTAGAAGAGGGACTAAAATGCACGTAAGGTGGTCTGTACATTCTATTTTCGTTAACCTGAACTTGCCAAGCTATCGGGTAAGATTGAATGATATGGTTGTTGCGTGGCTATTCATATTAGCATTGGTTTAGGTTTTGTACATTAGTGTGGTTATAGGCGTTCCAACTGATAGTTTTATTACAAAAAAACAATAATATTATAAAATATAATATTATTACATATTACCATAGATTAATTATATTATTATATATTACTCTGTGATATTAATATACTTATATTAGTATACGAACACAACATTCATGTCCTGGGTGGAACTCAAACCCGCGATCGTTTTCTTGCCAGGTGACATTGCCTAGTTGGCTATAGCTATCAGCGCCTTGGTTTATTCCTCACTGGTTTCACATTATCGAATGAGTTTTTCACCGTATTGGTTCGAAATAATGGGAAATTAATGTATTCTCAACGGTTACGTATGCTCCCTAATCAGAATTTATCCGTCTTTGTTGTGCTTTGATTCCTAAGAAATTTTTTGCCGTGGTTCATTTTAAATGTAAAATTCAGTCATGTAATTATGGCGCTGTAAGTTCAAATTAATGTATTCAAGTACGCCTTTGTGGCAATATCTCAAAGTATGACCGAATTTCCAGAAAAAATCAAAACTTTATGCTAAATATGGTGTTGTTAAGATTGATTTAAAAATGGAGACTGATCACACATCCTTGTGGGACGTTGGATGTCAACTTAAGCTTGTCGGAACATCTACCAACGATTAATACTTTTTTTCGATTACCTCTTGCAATTGCTAAAACATGCAATCTTCACTCTGAATGTATGGAGGGTAACACCGCATGTTGCTACAGGCCCAAAAGCGTGTAACTAATGAGATGTAACTAACTATCAACAGAATACTGTATTTCCAATGACGATAACGTGTTGATGTCTTGGTCTTCAATGTGAAAATTAACTCTTTTATTAACATTTCACAGGATGAAAAATTACAAATTTCAGTTTCCTAGTTCTCAACATTAAATATTTACCACTGCTTTCATTCGTTACATTTATATCGAGAACAGCAGTCTTCATCTTATTTGGTTAGTAACTATTCACCAGCCATGAGTTCAATCAGCATCCAAAGAACAATTTGATACGTTCGGGAAGTAAATGTAATGTAGTAATTGTCGTCCATATGCACGGTGTGAATATTTTTCCAAATTTGGAGAATGTATGACGTGGTATATATCCGGTGTGATTCAAGCTAGAGTAATGAAGTATTACATGCATGTAGACTCTGATGTTACACACGTTTCAGTAAAAATTAATACTAAAGGTGTGTAATACGTCGGCGAACGGAGCGGGAATGGTTATTGAATAATCGGGATATGAGTTGATTTTTTTACATTTGAAAGACCACCGCAAAACAGTTGAAAACCATTTCCTCATACGTAAACAAACTAACTATTACTAAATAAACAGTTTATTTAACCGCAGATTGCACATTTGTTAAGTAAATATCGTCCATATGCGCGGCGTGAATATTTTTCCGAGGGCAAGTATGGAGAATATATGAGCTATGTCCTTAAAATGAATAATAATTATAATTCATATTTATGTTAGGACATAGCTCATATATTCCTCATATTTGCCCTCGAAAAAACATTCATGCCATTGGAAATAAATTGGCAAAATCCTACTAACAGCAAGTTTTTTAAACCAATTTTAGAAGATCTTTAAAAACAGTGATATTGATTTCTTTAGTAAGTGTACCTTTAATTCTACGTCGAGTTCTTGTCTTTCACCCTCTCGTCACGGATTGATCTCTAGCTACCTTCTTGGACAAGCAGGGCGAGTTTAATTATTACGGCAATTAATTAGGAGGGGTTGAACTCTCAGTGGTTAAAGGGAGATGGAGCGAAACAATAGGTGGAAAAAAGTCGATGGAAAGTAAGTGGACGGAAAAGGGTTTGGGGACTGTTATCGACAAGTAAGGTAGCTGAAGGGTCTCTTGAAGCGGCTCGGAAGGAGAATTAAGGAGGTCTTTGGGGAATAGTAGGCGCGTCTATTATAAGTAATGAGGGACTGAATTATAGGTTCCTTCACATCCAGCATATTGGCGAATTTGAATGCGTAGCATAGTAATGGTAAAATTTTGATTCCATCTTACTTTGATAAACATATTAACTTAATATCATATGAAAATTATTTTCATATTAGTGTCATACGGGTACCCCGGTGACAAATGACTAGTGTCATGGCTTAAATTTGTATTGAGTGTCTGTAAAAAAAGGTTTGTTCTAACGGAAAGTATCTTAAAGTAGTATAATGACAATAAAATTCAAATAGACAGTTTTTAAGTGGTCTTTAGTATTTTGTTAGGAGGGAAGCTTTTCCTTGGCGTTACGTAAAAATGTTTTATTAGAAATTCATTTAGCTTTTGCAGCTGTGAGGATGCTGAGATGAGGAGCAACAGCTTAGAAACACGCTGTGCGAATGTTTAAATGCTTCATTAAGGTGCTTACGAGTTGCTTTGCCATCATTTCATCTCTATTTATGAGATTATTCTTTCCATTTTTCATATTTTACTCCGCGGGTATTCCATGTTTTTTCGACACATTGTTGATAAATAAAAGTTCCGTTGAAAAAAAATCGAGACTATAAAGCCTTTTTTGCGTAGTCTGTTACAGAATAATATTCAAAATCCATTAAATATCTTCAAGAAACACTAAATTATGATATGTTGGGAAAACACTGAGAATATTGGAAAATAGTGGCCATAAAAGTCGTTAATGATTAGCCATTAAATGGTTGCAAGCATGAGCGACGGTGATGAATGGAAAATTTTACAATTCCCCATTGCTATGACTCAGAATACCTCTAGTAATAGGTATAAACACCAAAAAATATCTTGTACAATGCTGACCTATAGTCTTTTAATAGTACCTTGCCATGAATGTTTTATGTCTCAACCGTTGTACAAGTGCATACATGGGAATCTCCATCAGAATAAAGGTTAACATAACTCAAAAAACTCTCATTGTATGTTACATTTCATGTAAATTAGTCCTCTGTTGTCTGGAGGCGAGATGGTTTGCATGCTGTTATTCATGTGTAGGCATAACAACAGTAGGGTAATAAGTTAATGAAACCGAAGAATAACTAATGGATTAACCGCATTGTAGCCAACCAAATTATTGCGAACTTTAGAAATATTGCAGATTTCTTAGTTCAGAAAATTTCATCTAAATGTTTGAATACGTCAGATACTAAAGGAGTTTAAAGTATTCGAATAATCATTAGAAATTATAAAATCACTGAAAAAGTATCATGGATCCGGAAATACATGGGAACACCAAGGAGAAAAATATGTGTTCAAAACGTTGGTTAATGTCATTAGCCTGTTTCTAAAAATACTTATAAAGTGACCCTTTTAAGATATCTTAGTTTAGAAGAGATCAAATATAATATTTCTGCATTTTGCTTCATTTTGAATGAGTTATTTTGATCAATAATCTATTTTGTTTTTAATAACGTCCAATGTGACCCTCTGAAGGTGAAAGCGGGGAGGCAGAGAAGGTGGTTGCAAGACGTAATGAGAGCCGACGGGTTGTTGCTGGCCGATATATGCAGAGGAGGAATATTCGGTTAGTGGGGAATGGAAGAAAGTAGATTTTATGTGCGGAATAAAGAAGAAATTGTGTTGGTAGACAGACATCTGCGTCAGTAAAAATCTGGAGGGTTTTAACTCACTTCATTTAACCCTACCTTAACCGGTAGGTGACACTAATAAGAAAAAAAATGTGACTTGGTATGATTTATCGGAATTTATTTTTAAACATACACATATTAAAAATAATTTTAGCAAAAATTATAAAAGGTATGTTTTATTAGTGTGATTACAATTGTGCATTCTCTGTATACCGATTTACACGCGGCCGAGGTAGTTTTTGACTCAAGCAAGCGTAACCAAAAAGGCGAAGCAAATTATTCAGGAGGATATTCATGAAATGAAATTCCAGTGGGAGAAAAAGAAGTACATATATTCAGAGAGCAGATAAGGTGAGGAGCCAGAAGGGTTCGCTGGAAGGGGGGCTGCTGGAACAAAGGCAAGCGAAGCCTTTAAACAAAGGATAGTGAGGGGAAGGAGGACTGAGGAACATGGGAAGACGCTCTGGGTCCGTGGGGGTGGAAATCCCCCTTGAAATTAATTGCCGGCACGATAACGAGTGCGTCTTATAATGCTTGAACAAAGAACTGATATGTGGCTTAAGCCTCGTAAATAAACGTGTTTGATCTCCCATCCTGCGGTCTCTCAACTTTTGATGCATCATTGATAATTGCATTCCGTCGCAGAATAAATAAGATCATGCTATTTCGTTGAATGGTCGTAAAAGCAAAATGTACTTATATACTAATATAGATAAAACTACATATAGATATGCTAATGCCTTCAGAACAATGCAAGCCACCGTTTACAGCAGATTTCTATGGTCGAGTGTCTTATGCATCATTGGATCACCCTTTAACCTTCTCACCCACTTTCTACCGACCATGTATTTGGCAGGGGTATTTCATATATAAGTACTCATTCACCTTGATAAAGACACACGATTTTCAAAATCATAGTCAGCAGAGATAATTTTGTCTAAAGACCAAATGATTGTGATTTAATGATAAAAATATCTTTTTCATTTCCTTGAATTTCAGTCCAAAAATTAAAGTGTTTTAGACAATTGAAATCTGGAATAGAGCAACCTAAGACTAATGTATTTTTCTTATTTTATGGTTCTGCTAGGGAAATTCTGCACCTTTTCGCCATAATTACTTTTAACCATCTACCGTGTTACAGATCACACTCATCGAGTTCATGAGGAAATGTAAAAAATGAGTCTTTCGTGCATTTTTCAAAGTGTGTTTTAAGACTTATGTTAATGGCGGCGACGTGAATGATTAAAAACAATCGGCCTTGAATACGAAATGAGGACACAAGTATTTTGGTCCCCTCCAAATTATAATGGGTAGAAGTTGTTCTGCGGAGATTTTTGACCTTTCGCATTTCCACTCTTCGAAATGTGAGACGGGTTAAAAAACGTTTCTTTTTTTAGGAAAGATGGAGTATTGAGAAATGAATGTTTCAGCGGAATGACGTACCGTGTTCTGAGAAGAGAATCAATCTTGGAGTTGAGGGACTTGAAGAAAAGAAAGGAATACCGGATGGGGGACAATTTCCGCCGAAACTGAGACTTTGGTGTTTATATTTTTGTGCCTGAATCTTGAGGAATTTTAGATAAGGAAGAATTGTCCAAAATGGCGAATTTCGCGAAGAGACAGGGAGGCAAGGCGACCTCCTACTAGCATCTTGAGTGCACTCATTTAATATCCCACTTAAAGAATATCAATTTTTATTCCTTATAATATTCGTAATTCAGCACTGATTTGGTGGGAAGTTATTGTTAGGTCTGGTATGTAATGGGCCGTTTGGCCTCACATAAATCTTAAATACTGAATACCAATAAGTGAGTTCTATTCCTCTTTTTGACTAAAAACATTTGCTTAAAACAAACATTCTGTATCCTTAAGTGCTTGTAAGGATTTATCTTTCAGGAAATCAGCCTCTTTGTTTATATGGAACAGTTTGGTATCATTCGCAAGTACTATAGATCTTCATTAAACATCTTTACTAAATAATTAATCATCATAGAATAATTATTGGTCCCAGAATAGATCCCTGAAGAATACCACAGCAGACACTACCACCACCTCACCACTTTGTTGGGAAATTTGAATTAAAATGGCTGCCAAGAGGGCATAGCAGGGGTAGAAGTACCCTGAACAAGGCAATTTGACAGACTTGTGAAATAAAATTTTCCTCGGCATTCATGAACTGCATATCTGGTATCCCAGGGACCTAGGTACGAATCCTGGTAGTCGTGGAAATATTTCAATAAAATGCATAAATGTAGAATTTCTTCATGCTTCACTGGGGTAAAATCGAGTTCGGTTCGGCAAGTTTACTTGGTGGAATTTAAACAAAGTAATACGAAAATACTTGGTTTATTCCACAAATTTATTTTCACTCGACCGGTTTCAACCTTCACTGATCATCATCAGGAGTCCTGATGACCTGTAAAGGTTGAATCCGGTCGAGTGAAAATAAATTTGTGGAATAAACCAAGTATTTTCGTATTACTATTACTTCATTGGGGAGCGTGGTGGCCTTGTGGGTAGAGTGATTGACTACTGATCGAAGGGTCCTGGGTTCAAATCCAGGTGAAGGCAAGTCTTTGGACGCCCCTGAACAAAAGAAAATTCTCAGAATGCGAGGTTGCCCAGGGAAAGGAACTGGCCCCCCTACCCTGAATGTCTGAAATCCACACGCCTGTGGCTTAGTCCAAACTATCCAAACCAACCTTCGGGTTGAATCACTGAGTGAGAGTGATTACTTCATTGAGCTGTTTAACTGCGGGCTTTCCGGCGTCTTTCGTCGGGAGTAAGTTCATACCGAAATCGGTTTTTTTCTCCCATACACCTCGCATATATAATATATTAATGGGAGATATAGTTGATGGGTAAGGTGATTCTACCTTATCCATCCAGCCCTCCCCTTCATAAGCCTGGTGATATAATCTCTGGTTAAATATTGTCTCGGTATGAAAACCGCAGTCATTACGATCTCCCATCGGTAGCTGTTATGTCAAGTAACCAACAGTCTGGTGTAATAAAAAAACCATAACTCTCAGTTCATATCAATTTTACGAAAATAATACGTCATCTTGTGGTTACGTTAACCAGGCATTTTAAAACGGGTCTTGATCGCATGAATTCCTCACTCGTCCATCTCTTCTCCATGTAACCAACCAACCAGTGTTTATGGTATTACAAGGCAGCAAATTTATACTCCTAATATTATCTAATCCGAAGTATGTGTCATTTATATTCCCCTTTATATTCTTTTTTATTATCCTCCCCTTACCCTCCTATCTACCAACCCGTTATTGCACAAGTGTCCGCATTTCTTCCTGCCGCCTATTGTAACGGAGAAAATATTGTCAACTTCGACGCACTATTCTGTGAGATTTTGTATCACTTCCTTTCTGTACAATTTCAGTAGTTTTTAGCAAAACACGAGCAATATTTAAAGCTCTGTTTTTTTCGCATTTTAAATCTTTCATTGCTTGGTACCAAATGTTATCGATTTACTCAAGATAAGAGATATGTTGAGGTTAGTAATATCTCTTTCACTCTTTTGTGCCAGGACCTACCAAATATTCTCTAGATAAATGAAGTCCCTCACTTGTCTTTCGAGTCGCTAACTGCAGTGCCGCAAATATTTTAAATGTGTTTTCCGATTGATCGGGTCGAAGTATGGTGGCGTGAAGGCGTCTTCGTCTGTCACGCTTATCTTTGCCGAGAAATCTTATTACTGCGGCTTTGATGTGATTTATTTCGTAAATTTCTGTTTGGTCCTTGCACCTGCATGCTGGTACTGACGTAATAGTACGTATTTGCAGAATTAGAACGATGAATTCCATGGAATAGTGTTCTTACCTTCACTCGAGTTAATTTTTTAACGCGATGTAATTTTAAAGGAACGCATCTACTCTCACAATGCAATAAGAAACGCAATAAGAAAAAATGTAATTGTCAGAGCTATTTCCAGATCTGATTTCCAGGCTTGCAAAGTACCACGTAGGTGTAGATTAGGGCGCAGCCTATGTATTGAAGTCCTCGAGACTTAGGAATTCGCATGCTTAAGTGCTCGCTTGTGACAATGCTCTGCTGTGGCCAAGATCTTGGGATGAGGAATGGTATGTACTGGCTGACCCCAACCGCTCTGCGCTCAAGCGCTGCATGTCATGCACAGCCTAATGCATTCCATTATTTCTTTGACGCCGTCGAAATGGTGAAATTAGCATTCCGAAGATATTATAATATGCGGTCATTTTGTCATAAAAGAGAGTTTTTCCCTTGAAACATTGCGTATCTTGACCCAGATGACCTTTGAGCTTGACTACGGCGGGTCGCACATCTAGAGGTAAGATTAAAACATTCCAATGTGCCTCACCAAACCGATTATTTGAGGGAACCAATTACTAAGTATCTCAAAAATAAGCACCGTCCTAATGTAGATAATACAAATTATGCGTAGCTTTATAAAAATTACTTAGCTTTTTTTAACAGTCATCTTAATAATGGCCTAGAGATTTGGAGCTATGCCCCAGGCATAAAATCAATTTTCATCCTGCAAAAAAAACAACTGGATAATTACTCAAATCTTTGAAACGGAACACTGCAGACCATTACATAACTACAGAATTAATATCCTCTCTGCGTATAGAATATATTCATAATACTTTGTTTCAAAGATAATTTACATATCTTCCCCAAATGATGGGAAGTACATGATTTTAAATATATTGATGAAAAAACACCTTTCCATGAGCAAATGTAGAACAGCAGTTTTCTTTGCATAACATCGGTATAAAATTGCTGGATCATCCGCCTCTGGCCTCTAAAACAAAAATTCCCTCCCAAATTTTAAGATACTAAGTATTCATGGATTACCTGTAAAGCTCTCTACTTTGTGAATGTTTTTTTTTCTAACAGCAAAAAGTCATTATATAATATTTATAATTGCTTACGTTTTATTCAATGTTCTGATTTGACTAAATCTATTTTAGGCCTACTTAATAATCAATAAAATTATTATCATTATCAAATATATCTTTAATACCAGCGTCGTTTGTTGATTTTTATCAATGAGAAGTAAAGCCTCGCTCACGGGCTTAAAGTTAGACATTCGGTGTCTTTGCTTAACTGTGGACGTCAATGTCCCCATGTCCCCCCTTTCAGGGCAGGCGACGACGGGTGTCTGTGGCTCGCTTAATGCACAGTGCCTTTCACAGCACTTAAGTAGGCGAGGGAGAGAGAGAGAAGTGCCAATTTAAATAATCCGACTTCTCCCCCATCCCCCCGGTGGGATCGGTACCCGAGACCATAGCGGGGAGAGCTGATGAAAACGACCCGTTACGCCACTCACCATAGAGAAAGAGGGAGAATTGGGGTTTAATAGAGGATGGAGAAGGGAAAAAAGGGAGAGAGAGGTTAAAAAGGATTGAGGGAGGCTGTAAGGGGCGACTGGGGAGCGTGGGTGGAAATTTGAAGGAACTCGGTGATAAAAAAAGAGTGTAGTGTGGTGTGGAGCGACCGTAAAGGCGAGTCTAAGGGAATGAAAGAGTGGGGAGCAAGTGATGCGAGAGGTCAATGGTTGGGAACGGATGGAGATGAAGGAGGTGGGAGAGAGGTGGAGGCGAGGGATTTTGAGAATGTGAACGGGAGTCCAATGGTGAAAGGGAGTAATGGGGAGATATATTAAGAAGGGGGAGGGGGAGTGCGGGGAACCGGAGACGAAGCCGGGAAGCACTTTGTGCGTGAGTTCACCTTTGCGTGCTGGCGTTAAAAAGAGTGCGGGAGAGAATTAGAGGTAGAGAGAGAGAAAGAAGGACGGAAGAGTTGGATGGTGTTTATGGTGATATTTGCAGTCCGTGCCGCTTGGGTCTACCTCAGCGAAATTCTGAGTGTATTCAAAGAATCTTGCTTTTCCAATAAACGATCATTCATTAAATCGACATGATTCGCTACGCTCTAGTACCATCAGGAGTTCCCATCCATGAAATAAATCATATCTTAAATTAGAATGAGTTATTCACCGAAGAGGGTGAAATTCGCTATGAAAAAAATCATTTGACTTGACCGGGATTCGAACACGGATTTCCTAATTGCTGTAATAGCAGTTGGGAGATCCGGATTACAATCCCGGTCAAGTCAAATGATTTTATTAATGGCGAATTTCACCGTCTTTGGTGTATAACTTCGGACCCGTGCGCGTGACTGCGTACCATATAATTTGTGCATTCGCAATGAAGAGAATATTAATTACAAGGTAATAACAGTTACGTATATAATTACTTTGTAGAACTCTTTCATTTTAATAAGCAATAAATAACTGAATGCATGCGCATAATCTTATTATTATTCGTGATTAAGATTTCGTTGATGTACTGGGTCATCAGGTGATTAGTTTACCAGACCATTATTTAAAAAATTACATTTATACACTAAATTATTTAACTCTTATCAATAAATGTTATACTTAATGACGAAGGCAAATGGAATATACGGGATAAAAATACAAATACGGGATAGTTTCAGTTGTGCTGACAGCACTCTAGTTATACCACAAGATTGTTATGCCCTTGACTTTAATCGTGAGCAACATGCTCCTGACTAGCAGAGTGTCGGAAAATTTAATTGGAGTTATAATTTTTATTACTTAAAGAGCTTACTTTGCGGGATGAATTTTATATTATGTTTTTTATTATATTAACTACATGTATTATGTATATCAACTAAATATTATGGACAATTATTGGTATCTTGATAATGTCACACTTCTAAAGCGGCTGAAAAACGATGAAATGTGTAAATATTTGCTCTAAATAACAAATGCTAAATATCAAATCTAGTGTACATACATCTTTTGACTGATGTGATCACGGAATCATAAAAGCGCATATTGATTGCGCCGTTTCATTTTTTCTTATAATAATCGGAAATGCCCCGTGAACGTAATTGTCCCACCCTCCCCTAGTATGCATTTTAAACATGTGCAAATCCGCCAATTTGTTGCCTTGACTGTTCTCTTTTAAAGGAGTAATGCATCTCCATGAGGGCACTGATTTTGACATCTGTTTTTCTGACGGATCTTAGGCTTTCCCTATGATTAGATTGCACGTAGATTCCTGAAGAAAATGAGTGTTATAGCCGTTGAAGCGTTGGTGCTTGACAGCCTAATCCAGATTGAAACCCGAGAAATTCGCGTCCCTTCCATTTTGACTGATGGCGTAAGAAGTGACGATTGCATACTTTCACGTCTCTTACGGCTAAGTTCGTTACTATAAATTAGTAACACCTCATCTTTTTGAGAAAAAAATCGACACAAGTTAATACAATCATTGAGGTTGGGATAATTTAATCGTATTGTTAAATCCGACCACCAAAAGTGGATTTCGTTATACGATATTTAAATATAGGATTTTGCATAGCCATTAGAACTTGATTCCATTTGTAATCATCGAAAGATTTAGAGTACCTTTCATGGCTAATGAAGTATGGCTACACATTTCTGACAAAAAAATTCGGATGCGGCTTAAATAACACTTTCATATTTAATGAGTCAGAGAACAGTTGAACCGCAAAGTTCTTTTAACAGTGCCGTAAACATCAGAATGGAATTCCGCAATATATTGGCCTCAATCATCATTGAACTTTGCCCTAGTTCTTAACCAAAATGTGATTAATTTTTTACGGTAATTTTTTGGGGGTTAATTTTCCGGGTACTTAGCCCTGCATGTTTACTCAAAGATGGCGCTGCACAGTTGTGCAGTTGTTTATTTCTCCTCCTTTTACGTAATTTGTTCCGCTGTTTATTGGTGATGATTAAGGTACAAGACATGTGCGTCTGCGAACAGAAAATCACTGCTTTTTTAATTTCCATGTTTCCGGTTGCACGCCCTCGTGTTTTTAAATTCGCATTAAAGCCGCGTCCTAATGATGGATTAATTCCAGTTGTGGAAGAGTTTGCGAACGTTTTACAATCCTTCTGCGCGACAGAGTTTTCCGTAAAATCCGCTCCGGCGGTAATCCGGAGTTAATTCGGCTGAAGCTGGAAAAGAACTAAGTTTCTTCCGAGCAGGATGTGCTTTGCTTCATTAGCTCTAATTGTTGGAGTGTTACCTATTACAAGATGTAACGCATCAGTCTGTTTTTGTGCATGCCCATTTGGTGTTAATAGCAATGGTAATTCTCGCAGTAATTTTATGAACTGCCTAAAAAATGAGATGTAACAAATGAATCCGTGCCCGAATAGATAAAAATTCCGTGGTTTTTGAGTCAATGCCGTATTTAACACGAGTCTCAGTTCATTCAAAAGTTTTACGTGGATGGCTCTTCTTTGTTCTCATGAATATTTTAATTGATCGATGATTCAGAGGGGGGAGCTTAGAGCAAACATGGCGAAGGAAAACGAATTGAGATTAAAAAATATGAGTGAGAAGTGAAGCAGGTTCCTAAGAAGGATGGTCCATCCGGTGAAAATTTGAGTTTTGTGAACAATTTCTTGAGAGCATAAGTATTTCTTAATCCGGTTAAATATTTGAGTTTTTTAATATTGATTTTTGAGATCTTATCTACATCTCAAACCAGTTCCGGAAGAAGCGGATGAGCTTACAACCTTCGTTTTAAAATCACAACTGAACGCCCCAACGTACGGAAATATGGGCAGAAGGATGCAGTGTAAGCATATCAGTATAGTGAAGGGCTTAAATTGAATTTTCTGAAACCTACAAGCATCGGCTAGTTCAACTTTTTTCACAATTTTCTAATGTACGTACTGATGTCATTTCTGGTTAGAACTGTGGCTGGAATGATAAAAGTGAAGTCACGATAAGCTGGTTTAGACCTGAGAAATTTTATAACGTGCTTTTGTTCGCCAAATTCCGGCGAAGTCGAGATTTTGAGATGTGGTGAGCCGAGATACCTCACTTATTTGCTCAGATGGGTGAAATTCCGATATAGGGATTGTATAAATATTTTGTAAACATGACATTGGTTTAAATAAATTTAATCTTGAAGTACAAAATCAGTATTTGTCGAAGGATTTATTTCCGAAATTTTAATTATCTTCTGTTCATAAAAAACATCAAAATCTTAGAACCCATTGTAATTTCAATTCAAAAATGCTTCTCCTATATTACCGGGTGAATTTAATTAAGGTGAGATATGAATGAAGTGCATTTAATATCTTCAAAGGTAAAGATTAAAATATATTCATAGTGGATGATTTCCCCTTTAAGTATACCCCATATTTATTTGCATTTTTGCACGAAACGAATCTATAGCTCTTGTATGTTATCGTATATTAAAAAAAAACGCCTCTATTCATTCCATTTAAATCTATATAGAGCGTGTTGGATAAACAAGGTATCCTCACGTGTAGTGATTTACTTGATATAGTTCACCTTACTATCTCATTTCCACTATGCATATTACAAACGTATCGAAGGAACAGAAAATAAAAAACATCTTGAATTACATTAAACTTTATCAACGCGGCCATGGTTTAGCATCAGTGCTGCATCATCAGGAGATCAATTTAACCGTTTACATAAGTAAAACAGTGAATCCATGGCAGGTTAAATTAAGTTATGCGTGGAATTACAGTTTTTTTGTTCTGAATATGAGTTCCTTCAAAAATTAAGGATTACTCCTAATCAGGAATGAAACGGTTTCTTCTATTCTTTATACATTTGAATAATTAAAACACAAGACTTATGGCACATAAGTCTTGTGATGATTGTATCCGACAGTAATTCAAGGATCGATGTGTGAGATCGGAGGGAATTGGAGAGGAGTGCTATAAGATTCTGCGGGCGCTAGAGGGGTCGTTGGAGGAGGTTTTGTCTGTGGCCTTGGGTGCAGTGGGGAAGGGGAGGAGGCAAGATGAGGGTGATCGAATGAGAGTGACGCCCGTATATTTCAGAGATGCGCGGTGAACTCGCCCTTTAACGGCGGTCGGATTTAATAAGCGATTCGCGGCGAAGCGGAGGCATTAGAATATTTCCTTCAAACTCATTCCACCTCCTCCGACCTAGCACTCCCGGGTGTCATCTCCCCCTCCTCACCCGCTCCACTCTTAGCAACCCACTCAAAAATGCTCCCTCCCACGATCCCCTCTTCACCCACACCTCTTTTGAGGCGTATCTTTTGTGTCATCTCAGCGAGACAGGGTAGAGAGCCATAGGGAGGAAATATAGAGAGGAAATTGAGATGCCAGTTCCCGCTGGGGTTTTCTCTACATATATACGTGTACATATATTTTGCTAATTCCTTTTGCGACTCCCCTTCGATTTGGCATTGCGAATCTTAAATATTATTATTGTTATTAGATAAAGAGAATATGGGTATCGTCACATTTGAACTGCTAATTTTTTCATATATTTTTGGCTTTCTTTTCACAAATGTAGGTGCACATTTTTTTGCTAATTCCTTTTGCGACTCCACTTTAATTTGGGATGGCGAGTATTAAATAATATTATAATTATTATTAGATATAGGGAATATGGGCCTCGTCACATTTGAACTGCTAAATGTTTGATATTTTTGGCTGTTATCCTCTGATTTCTAAAGGCAACGAAGCGCAGGGTTTTTACTAATCACTTTAGCACTATTACCAACGACTTATTAGTTATTGTATGTGTTTAGTCGTGAATATTTCCAAGTTATCTTTACTAGTTTTCGATTTTCGGTCTTTCTCTGCAACGGATTAAGGGATTTTTGCATAAAAAATTCATACGCAATTTCATGCGCGATAGCACTTTTCGTGCATTCTTACGATATGAGGAACTGCGGGAGGAGACTGTAGCAATATTCAAAATAGCGTCTTTGGACGACCGCAGGCGTCTTTGGATAGCAGTAAGTATGATGCTCATATTTGCATTATTTCCGTAGACAATAGTGTGGCTGCTGAAACGGAGACGGAATTTGGATGGTTTTAACATGGGAAGAGGAACATTATCCACGAAGACGCGGAGACGCGAGTATTACATGTGAAATCGCTGGAAATGGCGTTTGTTATTCTTTGTTTTTTACTAATAAATGGGAATTTTAAAAAATTGATTCGTTCTCACGAGTGATTTTGCGTACTCTTGCTTGTGTATTACACTATCTAGTCCCATAAAAACTCTGAAGAAAAATTTGAGTCGCCTCTAAATTCGATGTAGTTGCAATGGCGCTCGAAAAACCGTGCGAGTCTCATGGCACGGTAAAATGTTGTGGAAGTTGTGCGAGAGAATCGCCGTGAGAGTTTTGAGAGGAGGGGCATGAATTGAAGTCAGAAGACCCAGCGCCAACAACGATTACCAGTAGAACAATAAAGGTTGGCATTTAAATATGTAAACAACTCTGTTATATGCTGGTCGATCTTTTTCATCCATTTCACAGACATTCGCCGTGATTGAGGTCTCCTGTGGATAAGTGCAATGTGTATCAGACATATTCTTCGGATACATTTGCACCCGCTAATTTAGCTATGTCGATTAAGGGAGCAACTACCGAGCAATTAAGGTGTCTTACGTTGATGGTTTCAACAAACGCTATTGTGGAGATTGTGACTACTTCTTCCCAGATTTCTTCAAATCGTGGGAACGGCAAGAGTTACCGTGAGAGAAATTGTGTACAAAATGCTGTTACGGTAGACACTTTATCGAAAATACTACCGTAGAACAGGGATTAGCAACGGCCTTCTCCGGGTGAGAATATCCATGCGGGTCGGACTCGGGCGTTTTCTCCAAGTCGGTTAGGTATTGAAACATAAGCCGAAATGAAGAGCAAAACATGTGAAAGGCCCCAGAGGACTTTATGAATCAAACACGCTCGTAAAGCACCAGATCATCTTCTTCTTTCCGCAAGTATTAGGCCTTCTTCAGTCTTGGTATATCCAATTCTCGCGTGAACGTCTCAGAGATCTTATGCCTCTCGATCTATAGTTCCATAATTTTTTAGGTATTTTTCCTTCACCAATTTTTCTTTTACGTGTTTCATACATATATACATGTATTTCTGCATTGTTTCATTGATGCCTTGTCCGCCTAGGTCCCGCCTTATGTTTATATTGAGCCTTCCACGATGGGTACACCGGTTTCCGATCAGTCACCGAAGTTAAGCATCGTTCGGCTCACGCAAATAACCTCGGCTCGAATGTAGAGGGGTGATCCTCACGTTTGTCCGACTGCAGTTGCCCGTGTCTGCGAGGGACAGAGTGTATTTGCGAAATAGCCTTAGCCGTCAAAGCACTTTTAACCAAAATACTACTACTAATTATGTGCATATTTCTTTTTCTGTCTGTCCGTGTACAGTCAGCAGTTCTTATTAAACATTTAATTACAGATGTTTGTAATATTTGTTGATTTTTGCTTAAGTAATTGTCAAGTTATTATTTCCGTGTATTCGATAAGTAATTGACGAAGAATGAACCCGATCATATATCATCCAACATGGTTCCCACCCCCACCAACTCCCGGAACACTTGCCTCTCCTACCTTCTCTTCCCACGCCTCTTCTCAAAAGAATATTTTTGTGTCATCTCAGCGAGAAAGAGGAGTAAGTAGTCCGTGGGTGGTGGTGGTGGTAGCTGGGGAGTCGAGGACCTCAAGACTCGCTGCTACTCCCGCCGCCGCTTAGTAATTGCTGCGGATCCCTTACGTTTTGTTCCACGATTGGCAACAGGGGGCGCATGTGGGTTCGAGGGAAGAGGATGCTTTTGGGGGTGTTGTGGGGTGGAGAGAGGGGAAGAGGGGAGGTAAAGATGGAGGGGGGGACGGGGTGGGGAAGAGGGGAAGCGGAGGGGGCGAAGGGAAAGGGGGGGGGGGTCGGAATGTGCGCCGCGCGCGGCTTCATTAATGCATATTTGATTTGAGGGAGATGGCGCCTCCGACTCCCCCCTGTTCCCGCTACAGAAATATCGAGCGGTGTTTGTGCGTGGTGGGAAGGATGATGTGCGTACGTTCTATCACACGTGTGTGGGTTCACATGTGCATACTCTCACATGTGTTTGTGAGCTCACATGTTAATAATAATTATATTCTTTATTGCTCCTGGAGTAGCTATCCATTTGAGCAGAAAAATTAATACAATACAATATAGATTGGTAATCAGGTATGACACAATCCACAAATAGAACTGTAAATACATCTAAAAAAAATATTGCTTGAAATGGATTGTTAGCAAACATATGAGTTCAGGGTATTATTGACACCACAATTGATAACAATTTTACAATAAACAATATTCAACTAAACAATTTGCAATTTATAGATGGCAACAGTTACTTATAAAATACTTATGCAATGGTTCCAATATATCACAATATTTTTTTAATAATGACTTAAGTAATAATATTATTAAAATTGAAGGTGGTGGGGAAACATTTTGGTTGTTTCGAAGATACATTGATACCCAAATTTTTAAACATCCATAAATTATTATCTTACAAATTATTTTTAACTATTAACCTTAATTCAGGAGAAAAAATTACCGAATACAAACCCAAGTGGTGCAATCGTTATGGAGAAATGCAGTAGAATCGATACTATAATAACCAACTTTTTATCAATCCATAGATCCTTATGATACTGATTATTTCAACCAATTTACCTTTAAATTCAGAAGAAATATCCCTTTCTTGGACTAAAACCTTGTCTTGGTGGTAGGGTTTGCGTGCTCCGATAACCCCTAGAGCTGCACTGGTGGGAGCAATGCTCCTGGTAGGGTCACCCATGCCAGATTGGTCGAAGTTTAGGAGACAGACGAATGGTAGTCTGCGCAACGTCTGTACCTCAGTGAGGCGTCTGCAAAAGGCGTCTGACCCCAGTGGGGCGGCCTCTGAAGTGATGGTGTCACGTAAAAAACAGTATTGAGTAAGGCCACGGAATACTATCTCAATTAAAACAAAAACCTTGAAATTATGGACAGTTCTCAAATGATAATGAATCCTGGCAACTACGGGACTCGGCCCAGAGGACCGGGCGTCGTGCCCGGCAGCGGTGGGAGCAAGGCCCCTGCGGTCGTCATCACACGATATCCCTGCTCAGGCGTAGTAACAGTATAGGAAAAGAAGATAAAGAAGAGGAACTAAAATATCAGAATAGGCACGTGGAATGGTAGGACTATGCTGAGAGCGGGGAAGCTAGAGATAATAAAGCAAGAAATGGAGAGGGTGGGTGTAGACATCAAGGGTCTGGGTGAAGTACGATGGAAGGATGACGGGGACTACTGGTTTGACGACTATAGAGTAATTTATAGTGGAGGGAATGAAAGTCAGCGCGGGGTTCCATTCGTAATGAATAGGAAACTAGGTAGAAAAGTAGTTTATGCAGAACAGGTGAGTGATAGGATTATAGTTGTGGAACTAAAGGCAGATCCAACGAATTTAGTTATAATACAGGTATATATGGCTACCTCTAATCATAAATAGGAGGAGGTCGATGGGGTATACGATCAGCTAGCGGAAATAATTGGTAGGATACCAGGGATACCAGGGATAGAGTAAGCACATAGTAGTATTGGTGGATTGGAACGCGGTAATGGGCGAAGGAAGAGATGGGCGGGAGGTGGGCGATTACGGGCTAGGAAGAAGAAACGACCGGGGCGAGAAAGCTGTGGAGTTTTGCCGTAGAAATAACCTAGTAATTACAAATACATGGTTCAGACATCATCCTCGACGTAGGTACACTTGGAAGAAGCCGTAGACACAGATAGGTTCCAGATAGATTATATAATGGTTCGTCACATATACAGGAATAGTGTTAAAAACTCGCATACTTATCCAGGAGCTGATACAGACAGACACCATAACTTATTATTCTTGAAATGTCGGGTAAAACTGAAAAAGATAAGAATGAGAAGGAGGGTACGAAAGTGGAATACGGAGGCATTAACTGGGGCAATGAAGATGAAGTATCGAGAGAAGGTGGATGAGATAATGGGTGAGGAACATGGAGTTAGATCAGTGGAAGATGAATGGGAAAGTCTGAAAAATGGAATTGTAGAAGCGGCGAAAGCAACGGTAGGCGTAGTGAGTGCAACTAAAATTAGAAAACCGTGGATCACGAAGGATATGATAAGGAAGATGGGGGAGAGAAGGAAATGGAAGAGCGTAAACTCAGAGCTAGGTAAGAGAAAATACCGAGAATTTAATAACAGGCTTAGAAGAGAAACAAAGATAGCAAGAGAGGCGTGGCGGAGAGAACAGATCGACTCATTAGATAAATGCCAACAAGAGGGAAGAGCAGATGCATTATATAGGAAAGTAAAGGAACTGACGGGTGGTAATAAGAGAAGGAAAATTGCAACGATAACAGACAAGACGTGAAAGGTGATCGTAGAACCGAAAGAGATCCAAGAGAGGTGGAAGGTGTATGTTGATGAGCTGTATGGTAAAGAAATAGGCCCACTAGGTTAGATATAGAAAGGGAAGATGATATCGACAGAGATGGCATTGGACCAATTATCCTAGATAGCGAAATTGAAAGAGCTCTATGAGACATGAAAAGGAATAAGGCGGTAGAAATGGATAACATATCTGCAGGGTTTTTAAGGAGCATGGGGAAGAACGAAAGAGGAAAACCTTTTGCGCTTATTCGTAGGATTAATGAGGATGGAGTGTGGCCTGAAGACTTCGCGAAGACTGTACTAATTTCTATACCAAAGAAGAGTAAGGCAAAAAAGTGCGAAGACTATTGGACAATAAGCTTAATATCTCATGTGGCCAAAGAAATTCTGAGAATTATAAACAGAAGGCTAGAGAAGAAGGCAAATGAATACCTGGGTGACGACCAGTTCAGGTTTAGCAGAGGGACGGGAACGCGAGACGCTATAGCGGTGATGAGGACGCTAGTAGAAAGAAACCTAGAGTATGGGCAGGATGTTTTTGCATGCTTCGTAGATTTCGAGAAGGCGTTTGATTGGGTGGAATGGACGAAATTAAAGGGAGTGTTGAAGAAATTAGGGGTCGATTGGAGGGACAGGCGTCTGATTCGGATATTTTTTGTATGAACCAGACGGCGCAGGTTAGGGTAGCCAATGGAGAATCTGGATGGGCCACGAGGCAGGGGTGCCCACTATCGCCGTTGCTATTTAACGTATATTGAGGAGAAATGGTAAGAGAGGCATGTGGGGAGGAGGAGGTAGGAATGAAGGTAGGAGGGGAGCTGATAAAATCGGTGAGATTTGCAGATGATCAAGCATTGGTTAGTCACTCTGCCAAGGGGTTACAGTCAAGGGTGAATGCAGTAGAGGTGCAGTGCGAAAAGTATGGGATGGAGATCAATCACAAGAAAACGAAAGTAATAAGATTTTCTAGAAGTAAGAAGGCGGGGCTGAATATAAGGGTGGGAGGGCAGAAAATAGAGCTGGTCGAGTAGTTTACGTATCTGGGTAGTATTTTGGAGGAGAATGCGTTTAGTGGTAAGGACATCAGATGCAGAATTGCGCTAGCTAAAGAAGCATTTTCGAAGAGAAGGGAATTGATGAGGGGGGGTCTGAGAAGAGACGTATAGAAGAGGCTGGTGAAATCTTTAATTTGGAGCGTGGCGATATATGGGTCGGAAACTTGGTCATTGCGAAGGGAGGATGTGCGTAGACTTGAGGCGTTTGAGATGTGGGTTTGGAGAAGGATGTAGAAGGTTATCTGGATGGCGAGAAAGACGAACGGATATAGTCGGAGAGGAGAGGAAGCTTATGGCATAGGTTCGGAGAAGGCAGAAGAGATGGATGGAGGAGGTTTTGAGAGGAGAGAGCATGTTGAAGAGAGTGATAGAGGGGAGAACACTGGGGAAGCGTGGTAGAGGAAGGAAGAGGATAGAAATTCTTGACAAAATAAGAGGAGGTAGAAGATATGAAGAATTAAAGAGGGATCTAATAACGGGCCATCCTTAGGAGGGAAAACGAGAAAATGTCTACGAGTTTGGGGTGCAGAATGGGGACTGTCCAAGAACCTACCAATCGGCTGGAAGAAAACTTGAATGAATGAAATGAATAGATCCTTATGCTACAGTTTATTTCAACCAATTTAAATTTTAATTCAGAAGAAAAATTACCGAATAGAAACCCAAGTGGTTCAATCGTTATGGAAGAATTCAGCAGAACCAATACTATACTAACCAACTTTTTATCAATTCATAGATCATTATGATACTGATTATTTCAACCAGTTTACCTTTCAATTCAGAAGAAAAAATTACCGAATACATAACCAAATGGTGCAATTGTTATGGAAGAATGCAGCAGAACCGGTTCCTCAGAATTTCCTCATAATATAAACCTAGTGATCCTCACAATCTTGGTCAACCAAGTCGATGATGGTTTCGGGAACAGGCCAACCGATGAAGTGAAGAACAAGAACATTTTAACCCAAATAAATAGTGAATAATATAAGCAATATAAGTGTTGGCTAAATTTAGAAAGCAAAGGGTGTATGAGAAGTGTTGGCGGAAAATGTTGGAGGGATAGGGTTAGGAGAGAGTGGGTTATGTTAGAAATTGTAATGGAATCACCGGTAATGGACACGAAAGAAAGGGTCGTACTTTGTTGGCTTGGCCATGTTGAGAGAATGAATGAGAGACGAATAACGAAATAGATTGTTGATAGAGGAAGTTGGAGAGGAAGGGGTGGACCGAGAAAGCCTTGAGTGAAAGTGGTGGAAGAGACTTTAGTTGAGGAACATTAGAAGTCTAAAGAGCTAGAGAGAGAAACAATTCTTGGACGTAACAGAGGCAAAAGATCTATGTGTGCAAGCATCGCAAAACATCCTGTTTTCTTGGCCTAATACCGATAGCTAGTAATAAGATCTTTTGATTTTGAGAACCACGAATAGGAACTGTTTGATGGGTATGAATACGTCTTCCAAACAAAATATCTTAAATTTGAGGTTAAATGTTGATTTATTGTAAATTTTATTGCTTATTTAAAAAAAAAACAATTGATAAAAACTCAAGGAATGATATAAATTCATGTTATTTTTGGGGTAAGGACAATTTTATTTCTCCTCGTTGAAAGAAACATCTAATATCTCTCTTATTTCATGTTCTCAGTTGTTCTCTTTTAAATCAAGTTTCTCCAGTTATCTACTACCTTCTTTTCATCAAAGATATTGTAAGTTTCTCTTCCGTATATTCTGATCTCTTTGAGAACCTGGTTTGATTAATGGTTTGACGTATGACAACCCGCTATAGAACAGACGAGTGTTTAAAATTAGGAGAGACAAAATCATCATCCGGTATTGAGATTCTAACCCAGATTCCCCGAGATCGCGCAAAGTGCTTTATCCATTATGGGGTTAGCTTTCTTAGCACGCTAATTCGAAACATCTCAGTTTGAGTCTCAAAACAGTGAAATTAATTGTTTTCACTCAGTCCTTAATGCCACAGGTTTTTTCTCGTTAATTCTGCTTGTATGATATGTATATTCTTGCAGTATGTGTTTGTGAAGCCACCGTTAAAAAGGTCATATGTTCTCTCCACTTGTAAATTTTCTTTCCATTCACGGATGAAAAGTCAATTGATGTAACTTTAAGTAGTATTGTTTATGTGTTTCACCGAAGACAGCGTGTTATCTTTATGTGCTAATTCATGCAGTTAAACTTGAGTGGCACTCACCCGCTATAGAACAGACGAGTGTTTAAAATTCGGAGAGACAAAATCATCATCCGGTAATGGGATTCTAACCCAGATTCCCCGAGATCGCGCAGAGTGCCTTAATCAATATGGGCTTAGCTTTATTAGCACGCAAATTCGAAACATCTCAGTTTGAATCTCAATCCAGTGAAAATAATTGTTTCCACTGTGAAAATCATACGTACGCACATGTGCTAATTATACTCATTCCGATAGAAATTGAAGAATTTTGGACAGTGGGCTTCCACATGTTTGTGCGATCACATGCGTCAGATCACATGTGTTTGCGTTCGCGGGTGTGTTCGTTGGAGCATGCGAGGATTCGATGAATATTCATTCCGTAGTTCGACGGGGAGGTCTCCTCCCTCCGAGTACCCTGTTCGGGGCCATTCCCCGGAATGCAAAACGTGTATATTTTATTGACATATTTTTCAAGTTCCTTTTTTAAGCGTTGGCACGGAACCTCTTCCGCTTTTTTGACCTTTTCGAAATATTGCTGTTGTCAACAGTTTCTCATCAATAGGCTATCGCATTATGCGTGATTCATTTATAAATTGGCTTGCGCACTGATTTTATCATGAGAACAGTTTTAAACGCGTTCACAGCTTTCCTGCTGCTAACATCAGCTTACCTAAAGCTTAAGCTTTCGCATTCCCATTATGAGCATAGGAAGCATTTTTGAATTAGTAATAATCCGCAGGTAATATTTCCAGTGATCAGAAGACATCTAACTACATACCATGTATCTTGTACCATGTACCTTTTAACGGCGAGCAATATCTTTTGTCTGAAGCAGATTCCATTAAAAGATTTGAAAATGTATATGGATGAATTTTTGCATATGAATGCAATATGATATTTCATAACATGTTTTCAAGTCCGTTTTTTAACCGGTTGCACGAACCTCTTTCGCCTTTTGACCTTTTAAAAATATTGCTGATGTCATTCTGTTCTCATAAATCGATTATCGCATAATGTGTGATCCCTCGGTAATTGGCGTCCCTAGCGATTTATATCGTGGAGACATGGTTACGAATCGTTTGCTCAGCAATCTTGCTTTGAGCATCAACAATGATTTAAGAACAAACCGCAGGGATTAACGACTATAGAAATTCACTATTGGATGCCGTCGTGTGAAATACTATTGCATTGATTTTTCACTAATTCTCGATTGTTATATTTATGGCAATTTCCAATAACTATGATTGATCGCTAGATTCGAATCCCATCATCAGTGGAATTCCAGTCCCCATTGGTTGTATAGAAATTACTAAAAGTGAAGTTCTTCGCATGTTAGATGGGTTAAATAATGTCATGTTATGTTAAATAATGCTTTCATTTGCATCTTACGTTGAAAGTAGTCTTAAGGCTGTTGAACACGACGCTTAGATCAGCGCTAAAAACTCGGATTCAAACGCGGAACTTAAATCGAATTCAATGTCTCGGAGCCTGTGTTTACCCGATTTCAGTGCTCAGTGGCGCTGTCCGGGTTGTTTTGAACTAAGCTATCTAAATATACCGCTCCATAATGTTTAACACGTGTACTATACTGTTTACAAAACTCTGTAAACAAGTTCTAGTGAACCACTTCCACTAGTCCTAGAACACATTTTCTCCATTCGAGTTCCCACAATTTCTTTTTATTTTTTTATTTTGATTTGATTGCTTTGGAGATTATTTTGGTTTTTCGGCTCCACCTATCGATTCTATCGATCAGCATTCTATCGAAAAATTCGACTCACCTGCTTGCCTCTGGTCGGATCCGAGTTTACATGATAAGCATCGTACTCATTTATGTTTCACGACTGATAATCGAATTTAATTCTTCCGTCGAATACGATAACACACTTTACACGGTGCGATTTAAACGTAGGTTCTAAACTCATTTTGATTTTTTGGGTGCTCAAGCATCCATTGTGTAAAATGCCCATTATACTGAGGCCAATTTTCTCTCCACCCTTCGTGGCCTCCCAAAGTAATTCTTCCTAAAGGTACTTACCTATCCATCTACTTCTAATTGTGAAAAACATCTTAGGAGTATGTCACCTCTCCAAGTTACCAGGCGACTTTCCAGCCTAAAATAAATGAGTAAGCCGCTATAGAAATCCCCGGCTGAAAGTTGTATCGGAAATGAAATGTGGTGCACAGAGGCATGTTGTCAGATGAAAAATTTCCCTCGATTCAGGGACACTTTCAATCGCAGAATCAAAACGTGGACGTTATCTGTTTACCATCGTCATCACTCATGACAAAACTCTGGGTATGAGTATTTATTGCTTGAATTGCGAATGGAGAAGGGAGACCTTGTATCAATCATTTAAATGTGGAAAGCCGGTATGTCCCACGCGAAAGCTCGTGGAAGATGCGCAATGGACGATATTAGGGACGGAAGGTTTCCTGAAAAAAAACGGTCATGCGAGGGAATGGTAATAGCATTTTGCCTTTGTTTAAATTTTTACATTTACACGTGCAATGTGCCGAATCTTCTACCTATACGTATATGGCAATCAGACTTTCATAGTTGAAATCTTTGTCACTTATCATCCATAACTTTCCCTCATTCCCACGTCACAAGCCCATCCACTTGACCAGTGATCTTCAAAAGTGTTTGGCTGTCGAAACTAGGGATGTGTGCTATATAAAAATATACCGATATATCGGAATCCGATATTTTTTAAATAAGCCGATAGGTATATCGTTAAAAAAATATACCGGCGTACTGGTATATCGGTACCATTTATATAATATATAATTATGTTACTATTTTTGCCGGTATTTGCAATCTAATTGTATCTACTTAACTACTATCTTTCGCTAAACTTTTTTATTTCTCACAATACTAAAAAGTGAAGTAGTATGATGTAAAATATTAAGGATATTGAGGAAACGAGCAATATATTGGTAATTTAAATTATTTATCAAAATATATTTATTAGAGAATATGTCGGAGCAAACATTTTTCAATATTTTTGTTCGATTCATTGTGGTTTCCAGTCCAAGAATATGCGGAATAAATGCACAACTGGTATATTTTAAACAAGCTTTTATCAGATAAGTACAATTTTTTAAACAATAATTTTTTATGCAGAGAGCATATACTCTGATAATTACCAAATGTTATTTTCATCATTTTCAGTTTAAGCGAAGTCTTCCAAGCGCGGTAGCTTCAATAAAAAACACAATATACGCTAAGGTATAAGCCAAAAACAACTTCATCATCGAATTATGACAGATTTTGAATATATTATCCTATGCTATCAAGGTAAAGACATACAGTGCACAGGTCTCAACAAAGTATTCAGAATTAAAATATGCCATGCATTGATGCAATATTTCCAGGAGGCTTAAAATATTCCCAGCTTGGCTGATGATGTAGTGACAAGGCAAATGCCATTGACCTCAAATGGCAATCATGGAAACCAATATTTTTTATAATTGATCCCAAAAATACCAGCTGGTTAATATGATCACTAGTCACTCTGCTCCGATCATCAGATGCAACATAGTTGACCAATCAGACGGTGCACTAAGATGGTACTAAGGATCCCAGAACAACCATGAATTTAACCCATTCAATGCTGACCTGTTGACATGACATTTATTCCCACGCTGAAGGTTTTTTTTTCGTTTATTTATATAAAATGAAAAAACATTCTGCAAAGTACGAAACTCATCTACGTGTGCCTAGAGCAAGACTAAGACGCTGAAGGAAGTTGCAAGTGTCAGCGCCGACGCTTGGGAACTAGGAAAAACCGAGAAAAGTAACGGGACCGATGCCTTGAATTCAAGGCATCCGCATTGAATGGGGGGCCACTCCGGCTAAAGCAGGGAAAGCCGTTCTACTGTTCTGCCAAAACTTCAGAGGGTTCATTGCTCTGAGTGATAACGCCTGGCTGATATATACTTGCAGCTCATTCGGTAACGAATGTGACGTGCTATATTTGCCATCTTGTCCTATTACCTGAGCTATTTCATAATGATTCGCCTGAATAGATGTAGGGATTTCGTCATCACTGATAACTGAGTTTTCATGAAGATCTTGTGGGAGTGATGAGACTTGACCATGGTGATGGGCAAGCGTTTCCTTCTATACTTCTGTCAGCTATGGTGTTAGATACAACTGAAGGAATAGAAAAATGAATAATATATATTATTATTCTGTGAATAGATTTGCCTCGAATGAATGTTAAGGAACTATGATTCCGGTATGTGATATATGATTATTAATCAAGGTTAAATCTGAGTAAGATAAAGAACCGTACACAGGACTGCTCGTGAATGGCTTCAATAAGCTTGAAGCTGTGGCAATGAATGGCTTCATGGCCACAGAAGCAAGATGAATAATATCGCGCCGCGTCGCGATACAGAATGGCGATATAAAAGCTGAATGGTGTTCATTTCTTGCGTTTAAACGTGGGCTATTAATACCCCAAGCGTTGTTTTCGCAACCATTTGTTCGCCGAATATCAACAATTTGAGATTGAAGTGAAATGCAATCTTTTTTCTAGTGAAAAGTGATTATTTTATCGAGCAGGAGCAATTACTAGATAAAACGACGATATCAAATCAATCTTCATAATATATTTAAATTGAATAAGAATAATAATTTAAGCTCGAATTAATCACATTTAAAATTATTGTTGTATTACGGCAATACAAAGGATCGTATCAATTTCGATAAGACATATGGTGCCAATGGTGGGAGCTTTAAAGGTTAGCCATAGCAACAACCTCCATAGCTGCTATCTCTTCAAATATTCCATGGGTTAGGCTATGACGTTTCATAAGTGTGTTCTATAAATTCATTTTGGAAGCAATGCAAGTTAGGGTAAGTATCTGTTTTCATTTCAAATGCGTTGCGTGCGGAATGCCGCGGATCGCCGTAATGGATGATATAAAACGGAGGTCATCATCCTATATTTATAATTAGTACACGCAGGGTAAAACAGTGCGTAACATTTTTTCCAAGACTGTGATATTTTTTTTTAATTATAAGATTTGGGGTTTTATTTTGTTCCAACAATTTGGATTGAATTCTGTAAATAAATTTTACATCCGGTTCCAAGGTAGGCCGTCTCATGGCCAATTTTTAAGGCACAGCGCTTTACAGTATACGTAGTAACAGCGCTTTACAGAATACTTAGCAACAGTGGCGAATACGAGAAACACTTCATTAAGAGAATTTAAAACCAAGGTAAAAAGAGTTCATCATACTTTTAACAAATCGTAGTAAAACGGTAAAAACCATGTAATTTTACTTCCCATTTTCCTTTGCTATAGGAAATTTTCAACAACCCCACTCTCTAAAATAATTCCCTAACTTAATTACTGAACTTACGTATGAAAATATTCATTATAATCAATGTATCGGGTACCGGTATTTATAAAATAACACCGAATATACCGGTACATCGACTTTTAAAAATATACCGGTATATTGGCTAAAATATACCGGATATACATCCCTACTCGAAACCTTTATGGGTGTAAAAATATTTTATTTAACCATTCCTCCAAAAAATAATGAAGAACTCGCAAAAATTCATGGGTACGAATGAAAAAATATGTATTTGAATATTATTATAAATCGTGTCGTAAATAGTGACTAACACAAAGCAATACGAACAAAAACTCGTGGAACCCTCTGGCAGGTTTATTGGAATACAGGTTTTCGTGGAACAGGTTTAAAATACCGCTACACTAGACTTATCGCCTCCGTACGGTATCCTTCTGCGCAGCTTTTGGCCACCAACATTTGCGATAGCTGTTACTAAAAATAACCATTGAAACCGTGAGATTTCGCGATATACTTCAGTTTGCGTCTCATTTAATTTGTCATAGTGGAAAGCTAGAGTCATGTAAGGAAAATAAAATCTGACGAAATGGAGGCCCGTTGTCAGATGAAACATTTTCTTTTATACAAGTTTTTCAAATGCTTCCATTCGCAAAAGCAGTGCGTGATCGTTATCTTTTCATAATCATTGTTATTACAGAAATAACTACTCACATTGTAATACGGGTGGAGAAGGGATACGGTACGGTTCCGAAAAGTAACTACTTTTGGTTCACATACATTTTTGATAGTATTGAAATAGTTTGATATCGTTTTAAACTCTCTTTTCCCTATTCATGTACCTATTTCCCTATCATAAAATCATCTAAACCATTCAATGCCTAAAGGACTCCTCGGAAAAGAAGCCAACGAAAAAAATTACAACTCAAAATCGCACCGCAGGTATTGTAAAACGGAAGGGAAAAAATGTCGTAAAATAAAAACAGAGATATGGAAGCGATTTCCCCTCCATTGCCATTTCTCCTCCCTCTCTTTTATTACGACCCCTCTCTCTGTAAGCGGTGGCATTGGAGCCATTGAAAATGTTCTCGAGCGTCATGCTGTGCGGACGGGGAGCGTTCAGAAGTCCCTGCGGTTCCAGGTGTACGTACGTTTTTAGGGTGGCTATGGCGTAAAGCTCGCCGTGAGAATGCCATGGGGACTGTGATGGCGAGGGAAGTGAGGATAGGTGTAGTAGTGGAGGTGAGAGAGGTGAGATAAAACAGAAGAGGCAAGGAGGGAGGGATATAACAGAGGGAGAGTGCAAGAGGCGGTAACAGACTTGGGGCAGAGTGGATCGTGCAGCGATAGTGGCAAAGGTATGGGTTGAGTTAGACAGCTTAAAAAAATAATAATAGCTTAATAAAGCGATATGGTTTACGTTTTCAGGCTTTGCGTTGCGGATTGATAGTATGATGAAAATGAATATGATAGTCTCTATCCTGTAGGAACTATTTTTTGTGGCATTACCGATTTTGCTTACGACTCTATGCACCTGTATTGCATAAATTGCATTAATTCGAAACCAGTAGTGCTGAATATTGTAGTTTCTTTAGTATATCAAACACTATTTTGATTTTTATAAACAAATAAAACGCTTTTAATGTTAAAAAATGATGATATCATTAGACTGAAAATAAAACGCGATACGTTTTATACAAATTGAAAGCTGGTGTTCATATTTTTCCCAAATATGATTAAGATAATGCAAGACTGATGCTTCCACGGCGTATTTAATGCAGAAAAGCAGGCAGTTGAGTTGGCAGAGAGGCAGTTGGGCTGATTCAGCTGCACGCGAGAATGTTTTTTTAAATTGAAAGCTGGTCTTGATATTTTTCCCAGATATGATTAATATAATGTAAGAATAGTACTTCTCCAACGTTTTCAATGCATAAATTGGTATCCAATGGTGCTGAATCGCTTTGTTTTCGATTTGAGTGTATTTTATGTCGGCGTCTACCTGCTTTCTCGTCTTCATCAGATACCTATAGAGACTTGATGTTGCACAAGATGGCGCCCTAGTTTTAAGAGTTTAGATATCTCAGGCGTCTATCATCCAGTGATTTTTACATTCTAAGTCAACTGATTCACATGTGCTATTTCGTTGAAAAAGTACGGAAAATAACTATAGGTTATGAATATATTCAATCCCTTAATTAACTTAATCAAATGGTCACACAAATGAAATTAAAATTATCGTGAGGAAAAAATAGAATGGAAGCATCATTAGATAGAAGGATAGAGCATGGCTTTTGGTCCGTCGGATTCAATGAATAATCGTGGTAAGCAAATCGTTGGGATTTGTGTTAAGAGTATAGTATGATGCAGTCCGGGAAGCCTAGGCAGTTAAATATTTACCATAGCGCGCTAAAATACAGAAGGACCGAACATAAAGGTAGAAATGAATGACTGTAGGCCATTGAACGTGGCTTTGGGAGAAGAAATCATGTCCTCGAACAATACGTTAAAAGCGAAAGTAACGATATTCACTTCTTTGAATAAGATCAGTACACCCTATTAATCTTCATCGCTAGTCTCTTGGAGAATAAGTAAGTTGATATGAAGACTAGCTGAGAAATACTTAATTTCGGTGTAATATTTTCTTGGCAAAAGGGAAAGCTTACTGCCTCCACATAGTTAATTTTTATTTAATTATTTCGAAAATTCTTTCAAAGTTTGTGCTTTCATGACCAATTCCTCGAGGATTTACATATACAAATTAGAATCAGGATTCCTTGTATTTTCACAGCAGTTAAATGGTACATTGAAATGATACATCATGAAAAGTTGCGACAGTAGCAGTATTGTGCCAAGGAAATTCATAGTACCTAGTTTGCAAAATCGCTTCCAATCCAATTCGCAATTTTAAGAAAGTCAACATTTTTTCAAAGCATTTCCCCAGCCGTATGGAAAAATAATTCAATGATAATCGAGATTTACGACGATCCCATTTTTAAGCTGTCCATCTCTAGATGACCGTCAAGATAAACCAAAGATGTGATAGACAAAGTTTGTTGGAGGTGGTAATAGACCGGAGGTGTGCAGGGATCGTTTATGGCAAAGTGTTAGAGGTTTTGACGGTAAAAAAACAACACATAAGGACAGCATCAAAGGATATGGCTAAATGGTTTTTAGGCCTTTCGGCAATGAACAGGGAGTCAACGGTCGAGGAAGGTTAGTTAAGGATTTAGGCAGAGCATGGGGTGGGGGGAGTTATAAAGAGAGGGCGGGGGAGTGAATGTGGGCGAATCGTTGACTGACCATGAGATAGGGATCGAGCCGGTTGTGTCCCTGCGAACATGTGTGGGTGAGTGTAATGGGTAATGTGTTGTGATGGGGGGGAGGGAGGGGGGGGGATGGAGGTTCAGATACGATCGCAATAGGGGCGATTTCGGTGGTGACCGCGGCGGCAGCTACCCAGCGGGGGTTGGAGGAGAAGTGTTGGTTAGGGGGAGGTTTTGGTCGAGTTATATATAGATAGGGATAGGGCAGCGAGAGAGGCTGGGACAAATGTGTTTGCGTGTATGTGTATGTGTGTGCGGTGTAGAGCAGGTGGTGCTTAAGGGTCCAAACGGTTGGGGGGGTGGTGGTGAACGGGTGGTTGTCGGTCCGGTCTGGTGGTGTTGGTGTTGCTAGCGCTCACTCTCTCTCAGCATTCCTCTACGGAAGAGAGAGCGGTGCTTCAGAGAAACGAGAGATCGATAATCTCACAGTTAGCTCTCTCTGCCCAGTGCTTTGCTCAGTGCGGGAAGAGGCGAATGAAGAAATAGATAAAGAGTGATGTGGAGACATTACTTGTTCGTGAATAAATATATTTATGTATAAATCTATGCATCTCTAAAGAGATTTTCAGGAGGAATCTTTGCGAATTCTGATGGTGATAGGCATTGTGATTTCAAGAACTTTTTACCGTTAGATGTGGAGTCGCAGCTGCTTTCTTGCGGAGGTGTGGAAAATCACAAGTATAGATGAATAACTTGAAAAAAGGACAAGTTTTATGCTCCAATGAGACAAGTTTCATATCCCTTCAATCGGTATTGACCGCTGTTATACGGCGTTTTCATTGCAACTGCAAAATGTGCTGGATAAAATGTTTTTGTTACCATAACTCGTAAGTAAGTAGTTGCAAGACCATATCCATTCAATAAAGAATGATAAAAATCGCATCCCCTGTCACCTCCATAACCAGCCTACATTCCTCATAAAGCACTGCTTTTACAAAGGGCGAATACCCCTAACTCACCCACTGACTATTCACAATGTCTGTCGGACCAGTGAACGAATTTGTAATGACATTTTCCTCGCAGGTTCCATCATGTCTTTGTATTCTGTAAAGAAAAGAACTAATTCTAACAGGACTTCTATAAATCGAACATGTGTTACGTGCAGGGGCAATTGCAGGTGCAAACAATTGGTTTAAAAAGTTTTATGAAAACAAAAATCTCTGTTTTTAAACACTTTTAACTGTAGAAATGTTCATTCTCAAAAAAGTGAAAACACAAACATTTACCCACCTTTCTTTCTTTCCTAGATTTTCACCTTGCTTCGTGCTTTCACGTGATTGAATACGTTGATTGAATTCTATGGGTCAGTTGTCTCTGGTTAGTTTATTATTCATGATTGTAATGTGAAATTAAATTACTACCGGAAAATAAATATTTGGCTTGAATAAGTAATATTTAATCCCCTACACAGAGTGATAGGATCAGGTTGTGAGTGGCAAGGGTAACAAAGTAGTTTAGTAATATAATGGAAATAATTATGAGATGAAAGAAGCAGCAGGTAACAGCCGATATACAATATATGCCTATCAATTTCGCCACCAGACTGCTATTCCTCAGATAGATAAAGTTATTGAAGTCCTCCATTCTTCCTTACCCACACTGACTGAGAAATAACTTATCACGTCCTCAATATTTTATTAAAAATTAACGGACCTTGGTTTTGATAGATACCTGCCATTTTCAAAGTCCTCATTACAAGTTTGATTAAGTTACAGATTCAGATGACTTTAATTTATTTTCTGCGTAAATATTTACGGAAATTGTGGAAGTGTTTCTTCATTATGGAGCATGTCCACAAAATGAATTCTACGTCTGCGCTATATGACACCTAACGCTAAAGTTAACGCTAGACTTGGGAGTTGATCATGATCGTCTCTGGAATCATAACACTTTTACTTGAACGCTGGCTTTATGCGCACGTCATGTTGTCATTGTTTTGAGAGTGGCTTACTAAAGCCCTCTCCTCATCTTTGTCCTTTCATTACCACACTACGTAATGATATGCTCTTCTGTGTTCTGTTGTATATGGCTTGCATGCTTACGCCTCGGCCTTGCTCTCTTGAATTTATCTTCTATTTTATCCTGCATCGTGTGCCTTGTGATCTTTTTATGTTAACTTTGGTTAATACCTTTTACCACTTCAAATGATCATATCTTTGTTTTTTTTTATTTAGATTTATATGAACGAAATTTAAAAAATTCTAGCCTCTACTCATCCTTATTTTTTTATAACTACGTATAGTATGTAATGATATATCTTCTGTTCCATCTTCTGTTGTATGTGGTTTGCATGTTTACACCTCGGTCTTACTCTCACGAAATTACCTTCTATATTATCCTTCATCATGTTCCTTTCGATCCTTTTATGTTACATTTGAGTAATACCTTTGACCACCTTTAAATGATCAAATCTATGCTTGCAGTTTAGTTTTAGCTGGATGCATTGAAATAAATTCTAGCCTCCATATTTACTTACAGCTTTACGAAATTACCTGTGCCGTCGAATTACACTAGCAAAATTAATGACTACTACAAATACTATCTTTACCATGATAACTCCTTTGCATCTCCAATAGTTCTTTTTTCGGGATATAACTATATTGGGTGGGCAATTTAGAGAGGCGATTGATTATTGGGCTCATTTTGAATTCCATAAAATACCCATGATCAAAATAAGTTATTATCAATGACCCTTCTCGCAAATTTTGGGTAATATTTTGTTTTTAACTACTCCAACTACTAGGTTTAAATGGCCCCGGTTAACTTTAGAACATAATCCTGTACGAAATGCGTCGTCCATTGCCCGAGGCGAGAGTCAAACCCGTAGCCTTGGTATTTCTAGATTGACGTGTTTAACAATACTTCTACCGTCTGGTCTTTACTCCGAAATGGCTTCTGCTTTACCCTTTTAGTTTACTTCCTCCGCTACATTGTACTGTTTTCTTTCCAGTGTAGTCTGTGTTTTATGATATATCCATGTTTGGTTGATAACAATTGATAACTTGGGTTATTTGTTCCATAAGGTAAGGGACACTATAGGAAGGATTTTCTATTTTTAAAAATGGGAATTATAAATGGAATAGTGCAAGGAAACCCCGAATTGGCATTAGCCGACTCAGATCAAAAGGCGTTAAATGTTAAATAATAACGTGTTTTCGGTAGTATAAGTAATGGAAGAACCCCCTCTAATGCTCTAATATTGGTAGGGCATGGGAAAATGAGGAAGTGTGCTAAACAAAAAGTACAATTGAAGCTAGACGGGAAGAGTATGGTCACTGAAAATAACGCAAAAGCCATAAAACGCGCACACTCACTCGGGTTTGTCGTAAATCAGTGACCTTCGTGATTCGCACTCACGCACACTCGCAAAGTTTGCATGGATGCCAGCGAAGAGCCAATAAAACAAAAGGTATACAATATAAAACACTCTCACATTCACTCTCGGGTTTGCCGTGAAACCGTGAACTCAATGATTCTCACTCAGGCGCACATGAAGGTTTAGAAGTGTTTATCCTGTGGTGGTGATCCACCTATGAAACAATTTCATTGGTAAGAATGCGGCCTTGGGGATCTTTCTTGTGCATAGGTGCAGAAGTTTATATTCAATAATATCTCATCCGAAGAGCAGAATGTCGCACTTAATAGTAAATATAATGGCTCTATACGTAATAGTCGAAGCCAATTATTACCTATTTATTATATAGGCGAACACACACAACCATGCATACACCTTTGGAGGTGAAAATTCTACCCAGTCGGGTTTCGAACCCGCTACCTTTGATTCGGCAGGCGAGGACTTTACTCCGCCGCCACCGGGGCCAGTTTAAAATATTCTTCGCGGGGAAAACAATTAGGACCCGGCACTCCTCGGAAAAAAGTTCCGCCACAGTCAAGACTCGAACCCAGACCCAGAAATATAGCCTCTGAACCGACACAATGTTATCTTTCCCTGTATCGTGACCCTCTTTCGAGTTTTTTAATTTAGGTGTTTCGTGTCGCGGGACGATATTCTAACTTTGGGCGTAATGGAGCTTAGGTGGAGTAATTTCGGCGAGAGTGTATGTGCACTTTATGAGTTAAACTTAGTAAAATTTACTTTATTTTGTGTGGTAAAAGGGTGGAGCTTGCGAAAAGATATGCCTTCCTAGCTGAATGTGGTTAGATTAGTGAAATTTCGCTATAATTAGGTATAAATTGGATTAAACAATGCATCGTTGAGATCGATCGGTAAGCTGTGTTGTGATTTTAAAAAATGTGCCCGCAGTATGTGCCATTTGCAGCAGCGGTTTGGTCATAATGTGCATTAGCCGCGGTGAAAATTAACAGTTCACCGCTTTGGTTTGTTGAGTACCCTCATCATTTTTGTCGTAATGATGGCCTATCAATATTGTGGGCTGAGATATATGTACCATGTTTACACAGCCATTTTCTGTAATGATAAATACCTCATTACAATTGATGATCAAGAGTGCTTTGTCCCCATTAAAATCCGTGATTGGTCCCGAATGAGGAAAATTAGTCTTTTACTTTCAAATTTGCCGATATAATTTAAAAAAAAAAAACAAATTTCGTTTTTCGATTTTTGCCATTTTACGAGGTCATACCGCACCGACGGGGAAAACAATCATGTATCTACCTAATTAATCCATGCTTTTATTAAAATAAATTATTTTATTTAGACTTTTTGGTGTGCATCCCACCCTGTTGAAGGATTATGCTTCGTTGCTATACCTATATTCGAGCCCGAATGTGCCCCATGTGATTTTTTTATCATAAACATTTTATATATTGATGAAAAAGAGATAAAAGGTTTGGGGAAAAGCTGGATGGCACAAGAGGCACGAAATAAATTTATTTTCATGCGGAAAAATGTCATCTGAAACACGCTCGTATTCTCCACAAGATATTTATTATCACCTGGAGAGCCATTAAATGTTCCTATTTATGTTGCATCGAAAATAATAGTTCTTTCAAACCCCTTTATCGGTATCACTATCAAAAGGTGTTCAAAACTTTATAAAGTGATTTTTCAATAGAGCAGTGCATGTCAAAACTTCTTAAATCAGCGTAAATGTTTCGTGGATAGACTTCAAATTAAAAAGATTTAATGTTTTAAATTTTATTGTTTCAGGCTTGACTTCGTGGAAGTGATAGATATCCATTTTGAACAAATAACTTTGTACATTTTATCTGGATATTGTTTGTATTCTAAACATATTTATGATTCTGCGATACTTTCAACGTAGGCTAAATATAGTTCAAATAAAGCAATAATGGTGCGTGAATGTGTGAACGAGTCACAAATAAATCCCTTGCTGTAGCTGAAGACTGCACTCATGATAATGTGCAGAGACATGTTTCTCAAAGCTATATGAATTTTCAGATATATTCAAGGCGCAGTGACGCAGGTTTTGCTCTTAATAAGGAATCGTCAAAATAAACTTTTTTACTTCCTTAATTTCGAGGCTGTTTTGTCTTCCGATAGAGTTTTGATGTTACGACTTACATTAGCCGAATATTATCGCAAAAAGTTGCCTCTCCATATTTATTGAGGACCTCAGATGCGGGAAAAAGGTGATAGATGCTTCATTGCTATTGTTACAGTGTAGTATTATGCATTCGCGAATGCAATGGACACAAACTTGGAGCCTGGTGCACAGCAGTACTGTGTTGAGATGGAAAAGTAAAAACTCACAGGAAAAGCACGGTCCATTTGTATTTATCTTTGCTTAAAGTCGTTTTATAATATAAGTTGGCTTACAAAGATATTTGCATACAAGTCATTTACATATCTATGCAGTAAGAGTATCTTATCTTCAGTGTTGTGGCACTTTCGTACCAGATCACCATAATTTTACAGAGAAAAGTGTTTAGAGGCAAAAACCGAAGATAAAAGTACCCTAATCTTGGTGTTTTATAGGTGTGGTAGTTTTCTTCCTACTTTTTTCTAAACGATTTTTTTAGATGTTCCTTAAAAATTTTCATTGCGGAGACTAGTGGTGGGTTAATGTACTTGCCGGCCGATAGAGGTGCTACCAACGTCAGTTGCAAGTTAGCTCCTGAAAATTAACAATGATTGTCGAGACTGTATAATAGTAGGCTGCGATTTAGTTACCATTACGGTGTTCTCTAAGTCTGTCAAATACTGCATCATCATTTTTTTTGTGCAGTTTATCTAAACGCAGTAATTTTCCACTACTTTCATTGCCATTAAAGGAATTTGAGTTCGTAACCGTTTTTATATCTCGTATGTTAATTTAATGTGATTTTTATTGAATAAAAAAAGATTTTTTAGACAAGATTCTTGATATATATAGCTTACCTCGACGCATTTAATTTTTGGTACCTTCCCTCTTCCAACCCCTTTTTCCGTACCCTTTCCCTTCTTAATATCTCGTGGCCTAACACTCTCCGCCTTCTCCCATTTGATAGGTCTCTCTTGATGGTTTTCAGAAATAAATATGGATCAAACTACTTCTAAAATCAGTAGTAATGTTCATTAGTGATGCAAGTTATCTGGATGCCAAAATTGCATTAATGTGTTCCCAGCGCTTTACGCTGTCTGTAATATCGGTTTTAATACATAAGTAATACTGATTTTTAAAAGTTTAGAGTGACAGGAGGATTTTTATTGGCCGTTTAACTAAGTAATAATAAATTAGTAATAATGTTTTACCTATCACCGTGTTTTGAAAAACGTTATTAAAAAAGGCAGAGAATGCATTTCAGAGATATTGGAGAATTCTAGTTTAATTACTAGGAGTGGAAGTTTACTATTACTATTGGAATAGTTAGACCGGGATGCGAACCCATATCTCCCTATTGCTTGTCAGGTATGTTACTCTGTTAAAATACCAAACCTTCTTATTTATTGGCTGACGGCATTGGAATTTCCAAGGTAATTATTTGCGAATAATCTGAATAGCTGCATTGCGTGTAGATCTTACTACATTGCTAATTTTGAGATAAAAACACTTTTAATGGAGATCTTGGTAGGTCGCGGTAATGATGCCTATTGGTGTTTTATAGCTGTATTTCACGCCTAGTTGCGATGTTTCAACCCAAAAATTGGGCTTGTAGTCGTAGGTTGGGGGAGATTTGAACACAAAAGGGGCTGTCGTGAGCAACTCGGAGATATATCATAAAAAAACCATCGACGTTGAAAAACAGCCTCTGCTCTGCCAAGAATGAGATGAAGACGTGAAAGCTGAGCGGGGATATATATATGCAGCATAAGATTTACGTGCGTGTTTTTGGTCTCATTTGCGTAGTATGAAGAAAGCCGTTGTTGCGGTTTGGTGGAGCATAACGTGTGTATGAAATGATATAGAGTTGGTTGTTAGTTGAGGGATCCTCATTTTCCTAGAGTTTTTTATTAGATGTACTTTGATGGCATGACAAAGCCGTTGTGAACAATGAATAATGAGCAATATTGTTGACACTACACACACCTAAAAGCATGGTATATTTTTATGAATACAAGTAATTTTTTGTAGCAACATAGCTTGATACTGATTGTGAGTTTTACACAATCTTTGAATGACTTTAAACTTGTTACCAGGAATATTTTTAAAAATCAGGAGTAAAATAATAGAGAAAAGGGGGGTGTCAGTTTATTTCTCAATTAATACGCATTGTTTTGTGAAGGGCTTCACTGACCAGCAAAAGAAACGTTTTTCCCAAAGCATAAGTAGGTAGTGTAAAAATTTTGTGCCCCAAATATAAATTCACTTAATTATTGCTCTAATGCGTAAGTTTTTATGGAGACGGAGAAGTTAAATAAAAGCTAAATTTTTGGTCAAATATGTATTTGGCAGTCATCTATTTCTGCAATTAAAATGTGCCAAATGATATTTTAAACATTTATGTACAGAAAATATTTCTACTTTTCCTACATTTCTAGAAAAAGAAAGTTACATCAACTTGTCAATGTTCCATTGCAAGGGTGGCTTGTTTCTTTCTTTTTTATTTTCTCTCTTAAAAATCCAGCTTGTAGTCATCCAACGTATTTGGATCCTAGCGTCCCTGGCAGCGAGCTTCTATGGTTTTGATGTCCCTCCCTGTTCATCACTCAATACACCCGGATTTGGTGGGAAAAAGTCAAGTGCATTTTCAAAGTAATCCGTCATCCTATAAGCACTTTTATGATGTTACCAGTCTTTAAGCATGAATTCTATAGTTTTACTTTTTATTTTCTTTGAAACCCCTCAAGTACGTTTAAAAACTAAATCTAAGCCTCCAATACTTTTGCGTTGATTTTCCTTGAAACTCGTGATTTCTCGTAACTTTATTATTTTTGGTCCTATAAAGACACCTGCTTTGAGTTTGGCCTTAGAAAAAATGTCTCTGTTTAGGAAAAATGTCACCCAGAGACTGAATGCCGTCACTATCCTTGGCAATAACCTTTGAAAAATTCCTCATTGAGCCTATATTGATGCGCAGAAGTTAAAGAAGCACTCAGTGTGTCTCCCATTGGAATGAGCTCGTCACTGTCGATTCCAGATATAAATGATGTCTTCCTTGGTCAAACATTTCTCACGTAATTCTCAATTTCATACGTATATCACTTGTGAGGCCTTACTGCTCCATAGACAAACAACCATACTTAGCGAAACATCCTTGGAAGATCAACGATATAGACGTTGCCTTTAAGTCACCACAAATATTCCAGTAGACCCCTATCATTTATGTAAGACACTTCAAGAAATTTGGGCCTATTTTTGTGGAATCAAGTAGCAATTAATGCTAGATTTGTATTTTCTACTCTAAAATTAATACCAAAGATAGTTTCAGCAACTCATTAACATTGCCAGTGGTATTAAAATGCTGGAGCTATGGTCGGTAATAAATTATAGTGTGGAAAATACTTAGCTATTTTTTTTATCTTTACATTTTATTTAACTTAAGATGATAGCCATATTACCGTACGTTTCCGTCGTAGAAACTTTGTGATATGGTGGTGTTGATGGCACTTTATCTGCATTGTGCAGTTAAACTACTTTTAAGCTGTATTTGAATGAGTAAATAAACTAGTGACATCCCACATGATTATTTTTATTCCAAAGTCAGACCATCAATATTATAGACAAAAAACGGTCTTTCTATTTTTAAGAACTGTGTCAGTTGTTTATTTCTCTCTAAATATTGTTATATTTAAATTTCGAGCAATATATGCCACTCCTGTAGCCAAGATCCTAAAATCTGAGCTTGACCATAAGAGAATATCGCAGATGTCTCTTTACACCTTGAAATGGTAGCTACACAGTTCCAAAATAATGGTCGGACTTCTTTGAAAGTGTTAACTATATCGTAGACATTTCTTATGAATAATTTTGAATCTTTGCATGCTTGAATCTTTGATAAGGGTGTGTGTGTGTGTATCTCGGACTAAATCATTAAGGTCGTGCTGTTTAACACGTGTCGTTTTCTTGATATTTTCTACTAACTCTGAATTACCCCTTTTCAGTTCATTTTATTCAGAAATGCTTAGAGTTATTATAAAAATGTCTCAATAAATTGGAGAGTCAGTGAAGTCCTTCTCCATACAGAACTTATTTAATAGCAGGGGGCAGCTTTTAGATACAAAACTTTGTTTTGATTTCTTTGAAAATCCTTCAGCTTCAGTACGATGAAAATGGAAATCATCGCTGATTTTCGACACAGCGAATGGCATACACTTATCTCATCCACCACACAAGACCAACTCTGCAGTTCATACTCACAAACGTACCTAACTGTCCTGGTCACCAATCCGACAACCAAAATTTAAGTAATGTGCTTCCTTTGATATTTACCTACGCTAAGACTGTAAGACATACTATCTACAAATGTAACAAAATGTATCTATGGAACTGGAAAGCCATCTTATCGAACCGACCTTAGCTAAACGAAAGAAGCACTTGTAAAAACCGACTTATTCACGGAACGTGGAAGCATATTACTCTTAGTGTTCGGAGATAACAAACCAAAAATTATAACCACATTCCCAAGCTCAGCTGTGCTGCCAGTTGCCTAGGGAAGGAATTATCGCAATTGTTTGGAAGTTTTTATTTCGCAGCAGTACTGTTTACAAATTTAAAAAACAAGCTAGGAGTTGTAAAACGACAAAATTGTAAATTGGGAACAAAAAGAAAAAAAAACTGTTGGCTTGGTCTATGTTATGAAATTTTTGTGTTATTTTATGAAATAGAAACGGCGATAACTACGAATAACATATGTTTTAAACGTCAACTATCGTAATGATCATATTTGGGCCTTGTAATCGTGAATTAGTAATACATATCCCAAGTGTTTCCCGTTAAACTACTGTTTAACGGGAAACACTTGGGATATCTTATGCTGTTTTATGTGTTGGAGTGGTATTTAAAATGAGTTTTCAAGCTCAGTGTTTTAATACGGTATTGTCTATCATTTCTATTGCGTTGATTTCGGAGTCTGATGAGCTGGTATCTCACCGTATGCAATGAAAATTCGCTCAATTTTGTAACCCTGTGCCACTTTATCTTTGCGTGAATGTTATTATTTTCTTTTTCCTACCGTGTAATGAAAGTTTGGTAATTGGTGTGCCATGTTTAAGTGGTATTTTTTGTGCAAAATCGATATTCTGCTTAATTCCGAAAGCGAACTCCACGAAATAACAGCTGTGAAAATTTTTAATCAGTGTAAAGTTTTCAATATGTGTTTTGATGGACAATTTTAGAAAAATCAATTGCTATTCATTGTTTTCTTTTAGTTTGGTTTTCATATTGTCAATCAAGACTTCCTTGAGGTGTTGTGAGTTCATGATTTCGGTTTTGATATTGATGATAATCAATAAATATAATATATTTGGTTAAAATATTATATTTTACATTTTATTTTTAGTATACTTCTGAGTCGGCATTTAAATTTATTAATGTGTACATAGTGAAAAGATTAATTATTTTCTTTTGGATGATATACATGAAAGACATTCTTACATATTCCTTGTGTAGTAATTCTACGACTTCTCGTTCCAAGTTAGGTATCTTATCCATTTTTAGTTACAAATCACTAATATCAATAATGTTTTTGGCATATTTAGGAAATATCTCTAGTCTATATTTCCCTTCGAGTATATGATACCTCGTTATACTCTCTTTTCATCATATTTATTTTTAAAACATCGGGAAAATGAACAATTTTTCAATCTTTTCTGGAAAGAGGAATTATTGGAAAAGTTGAAGGACCTTTGTCACCAAAGAGGATATCAATCAACACATTAGAGTGGAACTAACTTCCAATTCTTTTAAAAGGTTTCAATATTTCGTCATTTCTTATCTGGAACATAGTAATAGCTGCTGAGCCTTGAGATCATTCCAAGGCCTGATTGAGACCCTTTTAGATTGAGATTATTTTCGATTCCGTTACAAAAAAGGAGAGAACCTTTCGATCCTTTCCCTTTATTTAAAAAAAATCTTTTCATAGCAATTTCAAATGGTGTACAGTCACTAGGGGTACCTTTTGACTTTTCACTCCCTATGTTTTCAATTTATGATACATATTTTTGACTTAAGACTGAACTCCTTGAGTGAGTTTTCACACTGCGTTAGATTATTCCGATCGAAAAAATATATTTAGAAGATTTGTTATTTAGTCTTTAGTCTGCTATATAAAACATTTAATTTCTTCTGCACTTCTATTCCTTTTCGCTTTACATTGGCTTATATTGGCTCTTCTTTTCTGGTTCCGTAGTCTCAGTTCCCGTATCCATGCCGTCTTTTTCGCCCATCCTTTCTTCTTTGGCAGTTTTCTTAGATATTTTAGGTAAAATATATACAATTAAACAATGCCAATTTAGTTCTCACCTTCAATTTTATAACATCCACAACCTTCATCACATTGAAACTTTATAAACGCTTTTAGTTCTCTACTTGCTGGCAGGTAGGTTTGACTCAGTACAAAATAGAGGTCTTTTTTTCAATCATTGCGATTGAACAAATGATTTGGTGCGCAGTCACGAGCTCAGGTGCAAAGATATACACCAAAGAGGGAGAAATTGGCCATGAAAATAACATTTGTCTAGTTCGTCTAAACCCCCGCTGAAATTCACCTTGAGTAAAAAGTGTAACTGGCTTACACACATGACTGGCAATTCGAAGATCCTGGTTCGAATCCCGGTCAAGTCAAATTATTTTTCCATGGCGAGTTTCTCTCTCTTTGGTGAATGAAAAATACAGGCCATTCACTTTCAACTAAAAGGACTAGCATAAATGCTTGCAGTTGGTATAATTAATCCAACCAGAAATTTAAGAAAAACCGTTTATTCTTAAAATTCAAATGAAAATGTGTCTACATTGTTTAAAATGAATTTTATGGCATTACCACAACTTGAACTAAATAAAAGACACTTGCAGGCTCCGCACATGAAACCTGCTTTATAACAGCTGAAATCCAAACAAACAAGGTCAATGAGGCCATGATCAAACAATCACCAAAATTCATCTCGGATATATATTTATGAGATTTGGCAAAAATACAAGACTGATGATTACAACCACTGCTCATGCACGAGGTGCCATTAAATCAGTAAATAAACACGATAGCCTACGGCCCCACGATACAGCCACGATAGCCTTATTTATTTAATATAAAAACCCAGCTCGTGCCGCAGGTTCCATCATAATGTGCTTTAGGTTTTCTTCTTTTTCCTTGAGAAAGGATTTTAATGTTTCCTTGATGATAACTTGCCCCATTCATAAGGCTTTTACAATATCGTCTAGACCAGGATCCATATGACCTTCCAGACTTTCAAGCGCTCTACTTTTTTCCTGATATGAGTTCGTAAGTCTGTATTCGATGTTCCGGGCTATTTGCCCCTTGATGGCAGTTGCATTTATCTGTTTTGAGCTTGCTAATCTTGAGCAGAAAGCTCATGAATCTTCGTTGTCTAGTTTATATTTCACATAGTTACCTATGCCTTGTGCAGAGGTCGTTCTCATTCGGGGAGAATGATTTGTAGTTTTCCCCCTTTCCGTCTCGGTACAATCTTCTTGCCATTTGATAAATGATTTTCCCACAATTGCTTCACGGATGTTATTCCATTTATCAGCTGGCACAAATTCCAGATCGAAAAACCTAGCTTCGCGATATCTCGATTGAGATCGAATTTGTCCTTCCTTTCGAGGATAGATTACTTAATAGGGATTATTCCCGTTAGGATTCCGTTACTAGGAATGTGTATGTTAGGCAATTAGCGCATTTGGTGTTTGCTGTGGTTTAGAATAAATAAAATAATTAAAAATTTGTTGAATTGTCGGCCGAAAACTTAAATTCGCCTTAGTGGTTCACATGTATTTAGCGTTCACTTGATTTAAAAGAATTGAGATTCAAGCCCGGCTTCTATACGACGGCTATATTAATGTGTTCTGTTGTCTTCCATTGTAGTGATCGATCCATGCAATCATGTGTGTCACCTTCTGAGATCAATATGTATTCCCTGCAGCTTTATTCAGCCTGGTGCGAATTTTTAAAACGTGATTCCGTGGACAATGTGACCAAAGTAAGAAAACGCCTGTGAAATATTTTCTTTCGCTGTGTGCACAGCAAGCCAAGGAAAGCCATTAAGTAGATATATAAGCTTCCGTTTACTCGAGACATTTATGGAATTTGTGTAGGATAGATCGCATGGGAAATCTTGCAGTAATGGGCTTTTTTTTGGCAATTTACTACTTATCCTTTTTCATTGCATTGGAGCTAATCGTAAGTAATGATTATAATAAAAATTATAAAATTATATGGTTATTGAAAAACAAAACTATCCCTCGCGGAGACTTCTGAAGAAGTATATAATGAAAGCAGCAGGTGTTTGCATGGCTTCCGGGATTTCATCGCGTTTTTTTGGCTGTTGCTGACATTCCAGTCAGAGTCTTCAGATCCAAGATGAAGGAAACGTATTCACTAACAATGAAAGCGGCGGCGGTTTGGTGTCTTAAATATGTTGTAATAGGAAACAGGTGGGATTAGAAATAACTAGGAATCAATGCCCATGGTGGATAGAATCGGTGCATATTTCATTTTTTCAAGATCTAATGCCTCTTTCCTTAGAGTTTGAAATGGGCTGATTTTTTTCACTTTTGGTAATGGTTTTAGCATGGAGCCGTATGTTTCTGCTTGAAATATTTTGATTCGCAGAAAAAAGATAATATTTAAAAATTTGCACCGTGGAGTATCACCGCTCTTGCGAAACGAGCTCTGGTGTGGTCCCCTTTAGTGCTTTCCATTAAGAGGAGGCTGATACAGGGTTTTCTCCTAATCTTACTCAGTTCCCAGCGCTGTTTTTTTCATTGCTGCGAGCGAACTAAATGTGTAACGCAGCTATTGGAAATACTATGGTAGAAGGCTCAGAAGACACTGAGATTAGATACTCGTTAGACTTCGGTTTATAGAAAAAATTCAGATGGCTAGAGTTTTAGGAAGACATGGAAAATACAGGACATCATTTATCCATACAAAACCTGGAAATTGGTAAAAAGTGACATAATTAAGAGTGGCATTGTTCCGAAAAGATAGTTTTTTAGTTGATAAATTTCATTTCGCCATTTCATCATGAATGGCAACAAGACAAATAGAACTAGTCATATATTGATCTAAAATAAGACTTTTCTCTTGTCTCTTTTTCATTTTTTTCTTGATATAATTCTTATACTTCCCTCCACATACCATTGCGACAACTGTTATTGAAAGAGAGAAATAAGGATCTAAGCCCTACTCCATTTTCGTACCATTCGTGTGACGTATTGAAAGCGTAAGTTGTTGAAGGAAGCGTATATGTTGCTACGTCAATGACTATGTCGGTCAGCAGGCACCGGAAGCGCCTATAACCGGAATCGCCCGCTTGGCAACAGTGTAATCTAGGAATCGCTCTGTTAGCCTCGGAGTGCACAGAGTGACGCTCTCGGTGAAGGGAACCTCACCCCATCTGCATTCGGATTGGTTCCTCTCCTCCCCAGGTCATGGACCTCGCATTTTCATCCCACCGTCACTCGCAAAGGTAAATTTTGCTGACAATATGCACCAAAGAGATTGAAATGAGCAATCAGAAATCATTTAACTTGACCGGAATTTGGACCTAGACATTATACTCAGGTGTGCTTACAAATGACTCCTCCAACAGTTTCCTGGCCATCTTAGTTCAAGGCTAACTTCAGCGGGAGTTTATAAAAAATAGATGTTCTCTAGTCCATATTTTAGTACATCAGACACTGTTGTGCAACCAAGCATGGATAGGAAGTATGTAGTTGAAGATTACCCAAATAATCCTGCATTAACAAAATTTCTATCTTATTGAGAAAAACGGTGAAAATAACCCCGTCAAATGAGCTGTCCGTCTCCTCCCCAATGACAACTTGTACCTCTGTTACCATGGACTTAGATGCAGGTTTCGCGTCTCTTTACCAACCAACGTGATACGGAGGTGGTTGTTGAGGGCGGGGGCCGGAAGGGTCGAGAGGGGGTGGAGGTTGAAGGTGGTCGGGAGGGAGGGAGGGTAGAGGGGTCGAGGAGAACGGGGGACAAAAGAGTCTCGCTTGAGAAGCTGTGTATCGCGGAGGGTTGGGTGCATGTGGGGAAGGAGAGGAAGGGGAGTGGCCTGTCCCTCAAAGGAGACAGACCAGTACACGCGTTACGTCGCGTAGGAGTGCGACAGCCTTAGGGTAGCAGATGGAAGAATGGAATAGGAATATTTACAGTCATACGAATAGTTCCTTTGGAACAGAAAATTTAAATAAATCATACTACAGTAGAGTCTCGGTTATCCGACCTTCGGTTATCCGACCTTCCGAGTTATCCGATCGTCCCCGTGCACGATAACTACTGTAATTTATGCAGTAAGTACCTTCTATACAACATATTAATTACTTTTCCGTAAGTGCAGTCTTTCATATTATTACTTGTACGTCATGTAAAGTTAAGTAAGACACACGTATTTGAAAAGTTTTCAATGTGCAAATTAAATTTAACATTTTTTTACATTGTTTTTATTATTTTCCGTTTCATCCGACCTCACTTATTCGACCTTGCCGCGGTCGGTTTAGGTCGGATTTAATCGAGACTCTAATGTAGCTGCAGTTAAACACGTGGCACAGTATAACCGATAATAAATGAGTGAATGTGGAAAAATAAAAATTATAAATATTGGGTTTTAAATGTTATAGATATTGATGTATCTTTGAATAAGGAAAAAAGCAACTGATCTCTGATCGCAAGGTTAGTAGTTTTTGTAAAATTGTAAAGTTATTCTTTGTGAAGTCCTGGAATACGAAGGAAAAAAATTAAAATATATGAAAGAGTTCTTTTGGTGTTTAGTTTATAAATATGAAATTACATTGAGTTAATGTTGGTGCTTGTTATTGGATGTAATTACATTTCTTGGTATATCGTCCCATGCGTCCGCAGCTGTGTAAGTGTAAACTATTTGTGGGCGTTAGGTTTGCCTCATACACCTCGATACGATATTTTTATTTCTGACAACCACAGTTACTGCTCTGTTTGTTACTAAATAATCTTAATGTAGGCGAGAAATATGGGTCCTTAGAGAGAAAATATCACACCCTGATACAGTTATAATATGATATGCATATGTTTAATCTTTATTGTTACAAATATGGACGCTATAATGAAGTGCAATGATTGAATGTGACGGGTGGTGGGCAGTAAGGTAGGGTTGAAGGCTATGAAACCAAACTTGATGACCACTGATGATATTGTTCTATACCTATTGTTTGTAAATTAAAGATCTTGCATGGTTAAATAGGCGATCTTGGAGAGCTACATGTAATACACATCTCATACAAGTATTCAAGATATTTTGTAGTTCTTTGCGTAGCTTATCAGTATATTGGTACGTTATTTGGGAACAATAATCAGTACTAAGTATCATCAACTACTGATGGAATCACCATTGGGTTGAGGAAATATGTTGTATTTAAACTTTTTCATCCTTTTAGTTTCGTTCCTGTTTGGAGGTAGGGGTCTGATGTTCTCGCCTGCCGTGGGTTCTCTTCGCCGAAGGTGCGCTGCATTTAACGGTGCCTGTAGGCAAGGCCAACCCCAAAATTTTTAAATTTGGGGTGGGCCTTAACATATACGCTTCCTTCAACAACTTCCGCTTTCAAATAGCAATACGTAACACGAATGGTATGGAAATGGAGTAGGACTTAGAACCTTATTTCTCGCTTTCAATAACAGAATTAGAATTATTAAAACTAGAATTGTTTTACTATAAGAAAATTAGTATTATTTGAGTGTCATTTAATTTTTCTCGTACTATCGTTTTTCAAATTTTTATATTCCATGTTAGTCATTGACAAATTCATAAAATTATTTTGTTTTTATTTTATTTTTAATTATTTTCTATATCTGTTTGATTTTTATTATTTGTTTTTATTTTTAATTTTATTCGTAATTTTTTTATTTCTGTAATAACATAATATTATATTTACACTTTTTTCGTTCCTCAAATAGTATGAATATTGTTTTCAAGTCAATTCGTTATCAGTAATCAACACTAGACTGGTTATGTCTTAAGGTATTGTACTTCCGTGCGATTCTCGACTTAAATCTAGAGCTCATAATTTGTAGAAGGGAGGAAAGATTCCTGGCGCGGTGCACTAGATGAAGTGATGGTGGGAGAAGGAATTGGTGCGGGGCACGGGAGGGGGGGAAGAGTTGAAAGACGGGGTTGGTGTTGGAGGGATGAAAGAAATGGGCGGGGGATGGGTTGTGTGTGGGTGGAGCAGAGGGCGAATATAAACGGCGAGGGTGGGCACACTGGTGGAAAGGGAAGAGAAAAAAAGGGTTGGACGATCTCAAAGAGAGAGAGGGTAAGAGACGGAGACAGAAGAGAGAGAGAGAGAAAAATATGCGCCGTGCAGAAGGAGTTGTGGAAAAGGTGGACAGTAAGAGGAAGAGGAAAAGAAGGGTGATATATATATATATATATATACGCACACACAGTGGGGAGGGATGGAGGACGGCCAGTTGTGCACACTTGGGTTTTAAGAGGGAGGAGGGACAGACGGAAAGAGAAAGAAAGAAAGAGGGAGATAGAGGTGGAGAGGTAAGGGTGCGCGCAGTGGACGACGGGAATGGTGCGTTCGTGCTCGAGCGGCGTTTGTGCGTACGATCGTTTGTGCCGAGTGCGTGTGTGGGTCAGAGATATAGAGGAAAGGAAGAGAGGGAGGGTGAGGAGACAGAGGGATAACGGAGAGATGGAAGCGAAGCGAGGGAGACGGTAGGTGGGAGGAATAAAAAGGGTTTTGAGCCAGTTTGCGAGGACACGCCCCCTCCCCCAACCGGGTCCAAAGAGGGAAGGTGGGTGGAGGAGAGCTGGTTGCTTTGGAAGGCCTCTGCGATAATTCGATGTGTCGATTTAGATGTGCGATATACCTCCCCTAGAACACAATTTACTGAAGAGAAATAGGTGACTTTGATAGCTTAGGCAACGTAATTTGTTCGATTTTTCATTGAAAAGCAATAAAACACAATTGTCTTACCTAATTTACTCAAAATTTGGACATAAAATGGAGTTATCCATGGATATTTAGGTTGTTATTGATACCTCAATGAAGAGTTAAGTATGTACTACTTCCCGAATAAGATTAATCTTACCCAAACTAGCCCTTACCATAATACGGATTCAGTATGTTCACTATGATATGAAATTTGGATATTATTAGGTCTATTTTAGACCTTTTAGTGTTGCACGATGTGGAAATTTTCCACTTTTTGTGGCGATATGAATTTAATGGGCATTATTGCTTTGCATTTATAGGTAAAAATTTATCTGAAAAGTCACGTGTCACATAATATCGTACATCGTTATAAAACTGTATTTAAAAGAACTATCATTTGGAATGTTACACAGCTATGAAGCCCATTCTTCAGTATTAATGAATCTGGAAAGCTGATGGTTTTGCTTTTTTGTTAATTGCCTCCAATCATTATTGCCTGAACCATTAGGATGGGACAGATGTATCGGTGTTATCCTATCTCAGGAGTTATCCTAGGCAAGCTGTCAGTTTCGCTGACATTGAATCCAGAACAAAAGTGTTAAACAAATTTTCAAATAACCACAGAATTGCCTACTTAGGAGGAAAGTTCCTTTCAAATAAGCAGGAAGGTTGTGGAAGGCACAAGTAAGCGCGCAAAAGATAAAGAGGAGAAAATGAAGATTCATAGGATATTGCAGCATGACGAGGCCGACATAATGGTTTTTATGTTTAATGAATTGATTTTGGTTCAAAAACTGTTGTTTTACAATTATTTTTAAAAACCATTGTATTATTGGTAGGCATAATATTGTGTTTGTTGTTGTGCCAATTTTGGTTAAAGGCTTTATGAATGTATTGGGGGCGATTAACCCTTAAGCTGCGGCAGCTAGAGCGCATTTCGTCCACCCTGTGCGGCAAATGTCTATTCGGACGGAGCCTGTCCATCCTTCCCGCGGGTCGAGGCCAGGCAGTTATATGACCCATGTAATCCCCTCCCGATCCTTTTCTCGGGATCCCAGGGAGTGGGCACCGGAACTTGTCAAGGGATTAGTGGAACTTGGAACTAATTTTGAAAATTTGTTTATAGGCGTAATTGTTGAAAACAAATATGACAATATATTTTCTAGCAACTTTCTGTTTAATTTGATACCAAACACCAAAAAAATCCGTTGATAATTGAGCCGGGCGCGAGCATAAGACAACTAACTTTTGAGACAACCGTAGCCTCGAATCCCATTTGTATCGCGTATCTCATCTGGCATGCTTATAGATCCTCGCGTAATAATCATTGACATCATTATAGAGAACTAAAATATGATGTCTGCTTCATTTTCCATTTTCGCTCATCTCTAATTGCCTGAAGTAATTCACCGAACGAATAAATCAATAATATATAAGAATCTAAGTTTGGCATATTACGTTTAACTCCTGGATAAACCGCCAGAACTAAGCATTCAGTTTAATGCTCATTGCATGTCACATCTCGCATTATTACGTATTATATCCCTTGTCTCATTGCATGTACAGATCACATTTGGATATCGCACGTCACTAAGTCATCAAAAGTGGCCGCGAGCCACATGGCACGGTGGCTCAATATCAAGTTGCGATATTTCATGAATATTGTATTCAAATCGATATTTTCCTTAATTTTTACATCATAGTTGCATCGCAAGGTAATGGCGCATAGGATGTATTGCGATCTTATCTTAAGCCTTTACGTACTCTCTGATGCTGTTTCATACTCAATAGCCTTTAATTCGCTCAAATAAAGACGCGATTATTACTATCATATCGAGCGGTCCATGTCTTGAGTATTGCTGTGCGATTCCTAATGAATATTTCAAATCGTAATCCGTGAAACCAAATATCGCACAGGCCTACCTAAAACCCCTTTGACGAACGAGGGATAGTAAAAAGGAGAGATTTTGTTGGTTTTAAATATTAGTACGGTAGCACGATATGCATTTTTTTCCTTTTTCAAATGCTTTGTACAGTCCTCGATCAGAGACCTCAACGAAACCTCTGCACAAGGTGGTGGTAATGAACTGTCGTTGTTATGCTTTGGTTAAACGCAGTAGAAGCAAAAATGTGAAACCAACATATGGCGGACGTAATATGTAATTCATATCGCGCATCAAATTCAATATCGTTGGTTTGGTTATTTGTAAATTGGAAACATTTGCGCCATTATGTCACAGGAAGAATTACAAGGGGAATTGAGGAAGAGTGTGAGAAACCTGGTGTCATATTAAGCCTATTCATAACGAAAGGCTCCAAGGAACCATAAGTTAAATATCCCATCCGAAGAACGGAGAAGCGCTCTCTATACAGTACAAAAGTATGGATCGATATCCCCTCTTCGCCGTGATTTGAACCCAGGCCCTAAAGGTGGGAATCTACTACACCAGCCACAGCTCCTAACTGATCCTCTTTTCAAATAGTTTAATGTTGCACTTTGCGTAATATCGCTTGTCAATATATTGTGTAATCCAGTGACTAAACTTCGCAATTTTATCATTACCTTTAGTCATCCAACAACCACTTTCCTACATCATTCTTCACTTACACGTCCCTCACAATTTCTTGAAATATTCCATTTTTAGTCTTTCTCTGTAATTCTTCCCATACACTCCTCTGGTTATTTTAATAATCAGATTGTTGTATCGCAAAATGTGCACAAGAAGCTTGTATCTCCATCTTCGTAGAGTTTTCATCATGATCCTTTTCTCTCCAACTCTTCGTAAGACTTATTCGTTAGTCTTGAAGAAGTTAGACGAAGAAGAGTCTTTATTCCTAATCAACATCGCGTATGCTAGCTGACTCAATACTGGCGCGTATGGCAGAAACAAGACTGTGACGATTGTAATTGAAAGACCTTTAGAAACCTCGGAAAGGAAAATCCTTATAACATCTCAAGGAAAGCCTTGGATAGAATTAGGACTGAAATCGTCAGAAAGGAATGCCATGCAGGGAATATAAACAAAAGGGAAAACAATAGAAGTATTGTTAAGATTACCAGAGAAAAGCTCCCAGGTGGGAGAAAAGACTTTGGTAGACCTAAGAAAACATTGCGGGACAATGTAGAGATGGAATAATTAGAGCATGTACTGAAGGGAACGGTCGTAAGCCTAGGAAGAAAGTGGGAAGAACAATATCACGTATCAAGTACAATACATCGCAGCATCGCCGAGGCTCACGGAAAACTCCGTACGAAGGACGAGGAACGATAAAGGGTAGGATAAATGTGGTAGATGGAGATACGCGTGTGGTCCCTTTCGTCTCCCTCCCTTTGCTGTCCCCCTGAAGGGTGCGGGCCGTGGGGCGTGCGAATTGGTCAGGGGTTGGGAAAGACCGAAGGGTTTTTTTTTGGAAAGGAATGGGGGAAGGGATAAGTGGAGGAAAATGGTCGAGGAGGACTGTGAAAGAGGAAGGGAGAGAGAGTTAGAGTGCGTGGGGTTTCCTGGGGGCGGAATTTATGAGGACGTTGGGAAGGGGAGGCGGACTTAAAGGGAGGAGGGATAGAGAATGGATTCGGGTTGTACGAGTGGATAGGGGTGGAGAGGGTGCAGGGTGAGTGAGAAGGGTAGAGGTAGGAGAGAAATGGGTGTTGAGGGGCTCAGTACATATGCTCGGTGTTACTTGCGTGTAATTTGGTCGCTGTGGATTAAAGTGCAGATACGTGGAAATTGTTGCTGGTCATCACCATGCCTACTAATCAAAATAATCCTCAATGAGAGAATTGATTTGGAGGAAGATTTTATGGTCCACCTTCATAGCTTAAACATAATATTAATTAAGAATTGATTTCTTAGCCCAATTTACAAAACCAGAAGAGCAATAATAAAATGCTTGGTGGGAATATAGGTACTTCTTGGAGAACCTTCGTTAATGGGCTATCGACTCGCTCATCTACTATTACCAAAATAATGCTTTGATTACGACTTTGTGTTGTTACTTAATTTACATAAATACTCTCTTTGATGCTGGTATAGTATTTTACAACGTTCTATAGTAACAAGTTTTACAATAACCAAAAGGTTACAGCTAGCAGGGTAACTCTTTTTTTTACATAATCAGAAGTATTTTGAAAAACACAAGGAAATAGACCGTGGTATCGTAAATGCAGTGCCACTTATTTTTTATAAATCAATTTAATACTTAAACTGGTGGTGTATAATTATTATAATGATATATATGGTATTGCCCATATATAAGTTGTATGTTATAGCCAAATATTACCAGTAAATTATTGACATATTGTGACTGCCCATATTCATTGGAATGACAATATATCTAATATTCAGTTGACTCCCTCAATAGTTTGTCTAACATAACTTCATCTATTAAAAGGCCTCACTGTCGTTGTCCGACGCCTCTTTTGCTAACCACGTCACCCAGGCATAGACAGTGTGTAAACAAACTTTCGTCCTTCTCCTTATTTTTGATTCGGCATTCATGCGAAGCCCTACCAGTAGTAATTATCGTTGCTCCTGGCAGTTCAGTGGTAGAGGTCAGAGGAACCGCTAGCCCCTCAACTATTTCATGTTTAGAAGCCCTTGGACTCGGTTGGTAAGGGATGGAAGCTAGGTAGAAATTATTCTATATCTTACCAGTATCGGAAAAAAACAGGATGATCACTAATATTTACTACATTGGGAATAGTCTTGGAATTGTGTCAGACCAAAGTATCGAGGGAAATTTTGCGTAGCATAATCTTATGTATATTTCTTTGATAATCGATGACCACCAATTATACTTTTTATCGAATACGATTACAACTTTAGTATATTCATATGATTGATTATAATTAATAACGTATAAACATACTAAGGACGCATGCGCAGAGGTTCAATTACAAGTCTTGGATGAAATGCCATTACATAAAGGGGCGGTTTAAGGCCTAACTTTATGGAATTGGTTCACATCCCTAAATTAATTTGTACTTGGAATATACCACACTTCTTTTTCCACCCTGTTTCTTATGTTATTATCAAGGTAGAATGGCTAGCGTTCCTTTGGAAACCACTCTCCACTGACGTAAATAATGTTACCAAAGGATCTTATTATGACTTTATCCCATCTTTGTTCATTTTTTCTTTCTTCCCACTCGTTGGAAACTAAACCTCTCCGAACCTTCCCATTCCTTCCAGTTCTGTTATATGTCATCATGATTCCATTCCTGCACTGCTTTTAATATTTCTCCTCTCTCCCACCCTGAAAAACAAACCTTCCCTAAAAAACAAACTGCGAACGCTAGCTGTTGTACCTTGATAATGACAATGATTGTCGAAATGTTAAAAATAAATAAGTGTGAAATATGCAGAGTACAAATTCATTTGGTGTCATTACATACGACGTCAATGACTCCTTAGCGATTTTATCTCAGCTAATCCATTTTTACTTTATTTCTAATAATGCATTAATAAGGACAGGCCTAATTAAGTATTAATTGAAAATTCAACGAATGAAGGTAAAGTTTCACAGTTTTTATTTTACGACTTTTATCCAAAGTTGGCCATAGAAAGTGAATAAACTAATGAATGATTACAAAGTCATTATAGTCTCTAATTGTCGTCGGTCAATGACCTGTTCCATCATGCCTTAGGGTGGGTGACATGATGCCGAGTCATTCGATCACATCCATGGTGCAGAGATTGCTCCGTCCGTGCATCGCCTGGCACCAGTATCATTTTACGCATGAGTTGCTCGAGAATGGCGCAGGGCAAGCGACACATGCTCTCTGCTCATGATATGTCTCATCTCGTACGGAGACAAACATCGTTGCTACGTAAAGAAGTGTTTGGTCTGCCATTTCGTAGTGCATAGCGTTTGAGCTCTCCAGTTTTACGTTGAGCGTAAGCATCGTGGTACAACACTCAAAAGTTGCATTTGCCTAAGCGAAGGGTAGCGTTGGAAAAAAATGATGGAAAAAAAGGATCGAAAGTACTTCACCAACAAAAAAAGGGTCTCACTCCCTAACGCCTTTCCGCGGACGGGTAGGTAGGTAGCTGTCCCTTCACGCGCGGACATCGGTCTGCCTACTCTCAACAATGAGTCAGCTGTGGCAAAGGATTGTCTGGTCGTATACTCACTGAGAATCAGAATCCTGGCGTGGATAGCCAACATATAAACACTTTTTTTTCTTCCGAAAGCTTTACCATTCGTTTTCTCGCGTGGAGAGGAACAAAGGGTGAGGGATGAGCTTCCGCAAAAGGGGGTTGACGGTGAAGGAGTGGATGCTGGGATCGAGGGAGAGTGAAATGATGGCGCCGTGTCAAGGCAGAGGTCGGTAACCCGTAGTGCCACGAGCACAACAACCTTAAGGGTCTTCCATTGTGTGGGAGTTCTCAGAGCCTCAGAATTTACTTATGTAAATCAAACGGCTTGGAAACGGTTTGCTGTACACTCAAATAAACTCTAAACTCCCAATCCACTACCACGAACACTTAAATAATATCGTAACAAAAAATAAATAATTGGAGGGTACTGATTGTGCAGGAATTTTATCGCACCTCGACTGAATATATTGTTTTTGAAAGAGGAATATTTGTTATTATTCATAATTGATATAATCAGTAGGCGAAAATATTTGTTAAAATGGCCAGCCAAAGTGATTAAAATGTCGCAAAGTTTGATTTATCCATTAACGTTTAACCCATTTTAGTGACTTTTATTTATTTTATCTTTTTGAGATTTATTTCATTCTTAACCCGTTTTTTGCTCATTTTTCCTCATTAATTTCTCCTAGCATATTTTTTCTATCAAATCTTACCTCTAAAACTAGGTTTCCGAGAATTTCATATCAACATCATCCTCCAAATCAGTGCAGTGACTAATTTTTTTATCATTACTATCCTATTTTATTCTGATGGGTCAGTGTATGTTTCTCTCACATTTTTTTCCTTTCTTCGAGATTTATCTATTTTAGTTTCAAAAGAATATGAAATATCTATTGCTATTTCCGTCCTCATCCTTAAATGTTTAACCTCGCTATTTTCAGAAAATAAAGTCTGGAGCATCCTTTATGGGTCATCTAAATGTCATATAAATGTCACTTATGTATTGCGCCCAACTTTGCTTTCCAATTCCTGACGTCTTACCTATGATACATTACCCCTAATACGCCTTAGCTAAACTCGCACTCCCCAATCCATCTTCGAGCACTTGATGTTTCTTCGTCCTACATGCTGAAAACTACTAGCAATAGCGAACAGTCCTATCAATACTAATGCCTAATCTCCATCGACTACTCTTTAAGCCCAGCGTATAGATTATACGTAGACGTATGCATTTCTGAAAAATATTTTTCCAAATTTTTACTTAAATCTGCAATATTCTACTAACATTCATCTCATTCTCATTCTCTTACAGTTTCTATCAATAGTTTTTCACATTTTCGAGTCTAAACCTTTAATTTCCAGTAAAACCAAGGAAGACTGGCCAACAGAGGCATTTTTCATTACATTTTCATTTATTGCAATTTAAAAATATAATTAATATCAATATAGATTTTATTTATTTAAAAATGAAATTTTTTTACTGAATGCTAGAGTTTCTTTTAAAGTACATGAGTTTATCGTTATTGTTGCTGGTATTTATAAATACTATCGTTTTAATGTCACGTGCTATGTTAACGCATCACGTATGGCATGGACCGGAACCTGTTTAAGTCCTATAAATCAAGCATAACCATCCCAGTTTTGCGGTGGTGATCTCTGTGGTAATTCTGTCATTTGTACTTATTTTCCCTCTACTCTTTTCTAGTTCTGATAAATCCTTTCACTTCTTATGCTGACCGAGATACATTTAATTATCCAGTGTTCACTCTCTTTAACATCTCAATTCTTTTTGGTTGAAAATAAAGCTTAAGTATGTATGTCTCCACTCCTTCATCGTAGAAAATAAAAGTCATTTATTGTTTTTCCCACTATTATATTATAAATCTGTGAGTATTTACATGAATCAGTGTATTAATCATGTTTTTTCTCGTTGGTTACCTGTGATTTTGATGCTTTCAAATATATTTTCTCCTATAAGTTCTGAAAATGATATACCATTTTCAAATGTGACATATTTTATCCTAGTTTTAGTGCAGTGTCATTTTCCTTCTTTATTTTCCATAGTTTTATACCTCGTTCTATCTCTACGTTGCCTGAATCTCTACCAGTGCCAGTCATTATTTTCCTGTCATGTCCCTGATAGGGGGAATCATTTTTCCTTTTTAACTTCGAGGCAGCTCTTTCGGCTTCATTTATGACACGCCCATTTTTACCCGTCTCTGACATTTCTCGTTGTCGTCATCTTGCTCTTTCCGCCGCATTTCAGCCTATTAGCTCCTCGCTATTAAGTGTGCTATTAAGTTCAAATGACGTTCTTAACCCAGTGTCTTAATTCAAGTTCTACCTTTCCCTCTCCAGTATACTATTTTGTTTGTTTGTTATAACATTCAGGTCATCTAAAATCTTACTTTACAGCCACTTCACTCTTTTTTACGCTCAGTTTGTTCTCATATTTGTTGAAGATTTTCCCAATTTTTGCGCATTACTTTTTTATATCCAACTTAAAATACAATCTGGTACAACGCTACACTGTTGGTTGATGTCTCCTATATTATTACTGTTGAAACATGGAGAAAGTAGATTGATGAGTGTACATTTTTATCGGAGTGTTTTCAACCTATTTCTCGGATAAAGTAAAATTTTTATTAAGTATAATAAGATAGAACACTTTTTATTCGGAATACTGCCTAGTTTCAGAGAGGAGATGTAGGTAGTTGGAGGGATTGAGTTTTATACAGAGCATTGGGAAATCACTATTATGCATTATTTCTCAAGCACCTTGGAGGAACAAAGCTATACATCAAGAAATGTCATAAATGCTGATGGATATGGTTTGGAGTGTAGCGTGTTTAAGATATTCCGCAGCTATTTTGTTGAGCAAGGCATGTCACAATAGAAAAAAGGTATAATTGATTATTTTTACTATATTTAGTACTCATATCTATGGTTATAATATTTATTATTAACTTGGAAGCCCATTTATTTACACATTTCGCTTTTAATTATTCTTACATTTACTGCTGCCGTTAATTACTCAATAATAACTTTATTCGAGAGGGAATAAATGTATTACCTTTTTGCTATTTACAATAGCTCATTATGCTGGCTCCAACAACTATAATGTTGTTAATTGTTTTGTTATGATATTTTTGCGATGCGATACGGCTACGAGCAATGCGGCGAAAATGGTCAAAACATAACTACCTTGTAAAAGGTGTGAAAGATATTTTACGGAAAAAAAATTTAAAAAATGAAGATTTTTTTTTCATATCCATTTTTTTTCTCGCGCCTTCAATTGTCACGGCTCGGCGTTGCTGATGATGTGCGCTTAAATAGCTTCAGTATGAACCAAGAAATTTTCAGTTTTTTATTATTCTCTTCGTGTTTGACGAACACTAAACAACGCACGGAATGAAATGCCGAGAAATTTGTCCGTTGGGTGGTGAAAATAGTTAGCTCACCAGTGGAGAGAACGGAAAAGGAGATTATGGCACGGGAGATAATGAGAACGAGGGACACGGGGGTAGATAAAGAGCCCGAAGCAAACAAAGGGGATTGCGACGCTGTGGGTGAGGTGTTGGGTTGGGAGGATCTGTAGGGAGGGAGGGGGGTTTGCGAAAGGGATTTCGGAGGGAAGGAAACTAGATAAAGGGGGGGGGGAGGAAGTGAAGGGCGAGAATTCTGCGGCGGGGTCCTTGCTCCAGAATGAGATTAGATTAGATGGAGTGACGTAGATTAATCTCTTCGGAGCTGAAAGTCCTGGGAATTAAATCATTTATACGATACATATTTGAATGTCCCGGTCAAAAATTGGATATTTATTAGCGTGATGTTTCAAAGCTTGAATATATTGATTGTCCAGTCTGACAGCTGTCCCTGGAGATCCGTTAGAATAGAGAAAATAATACTTCTTTAACTCAATTAATGATGTTTTTAAAAACCACCTCATGGGTTCGATGGGACGGGTATGGGTATGATGACGAATGATTATGACTAGATTATTTTAGTGAAAATGGTTTGAATCCGATTAAAATTATTTAATAATTATACATTGGGGTAATATTGGTATTTTAGATAAATTTGCACATATTTGAGGGTGAATCCAGTAATTATGCATTATTAGTGAGGTACTATTATTGTTGCGAAAGTAGTTATCCATACCATATTCTCAATTTCCAAAAAAGAGATATTCATTCATGCATGAAAGCAATTTATATTCATCTATTAACACGTCGCGATTGACACATCATTTTTGAAGAATTGATTTTCTTAGGTTTTTTTAATCCTTCACTTATTTGTGTTGTCCTACCAATTTGATTTTTCTAAACAATATGTTTACCCTCTATATTGTTGTTTTTTAAAACATTTATTGCTTTAATTTTTCTATCTCGCGTCCTATCGACGCGAAATGTAAATAAATTGTAGGCAGTAGTTCAACTGTTTTTATCATTTTAACAAACGATTTGCTCCACGAACTCACGGCAGAAACCGTAAATGTTTTCCAGTTTTACTCGAATGATAAATGTAGCTGTGAAAAACACGTATTGGGATGGCTCACGCCTTCATTTTTTTTAACCTGAAGCAACTCAATGGGTTTTAAAATTACATTGTGCGTGCTAGATTACGAGCACGAAGAACGGTGGGTACGTAAACTAAATGGGAGAAGTCAAGGAACGAAGACGAGGAAACAGAAGCTTGAGGAAGGATATGCGACATGGGAAGGAGGAGGATGAGGGAAAGAATGAGGCAGGGGGAGAAGGGCAGGAAGAAGTTCGGGAGGACAAAGGGACGAGCCCTGAACGTTGAAAGTGGAGTTGAATGGTATGTATGCGGTGTTATGTGCAGGGAGTAGGAGTAGGTAGCGGATGAACGCTGCTGGGGAAAGCATTGTGTGCGCGAGGAACAGTCTGAGACGCACAGGAAGGAGATGGAAGGAGAGAGGAGGTGAAGGGGACCGAAGGAGGTGGTGCAATGAATGGGGAGAACATGACGGAGGAAATGGAAGAAGGGTGTTGTGCGGATGCAATGTGGGCGACGAGGAGAAGATACGAGAGAGATACGCGAGCAGACGAATTGGTTGCCTCGATGGCGAAATGGATACTCTCTACAATAAGGACGGACTGTATAATCGGACTCACTTATGACTCATTCGATTTGCTAGTTTATTGTACCATGGTATATGTATAGCGAAACTTGGTGGCACTCACCAGCGGAGGATTAGAGGAGACTGACCTTAAACCAATCGTTGATGAGCGGCCAAGATTATTGATGAACTCTCGCAAGGTCCTCTGAAAAAAGGTTCGGCCGCTTCATCCCACATCTCATGTATGGTTTCCTCTCCTTTGCATCATGCTCTTCACGAGCGAGTGCCATCAAGTTTCGCTACACCTATTAAAACTTTGGTAAGCTCTTCCCGGCTCTTTGTGGTTCTAATTTTCCACTACTGCGTAATATAGAGAAGTACGATTTCAATGTTCAGGCCCAAGTGGAGCATGCGTTCGACACGAGTCATAGTCGTAGTTGGTACTGATCTATTTCTGACGCCATTTCTCACGGATTTCGGAGATGTGTTAAATTTCCGTCTCATACTTTCAACTAATGTCGTTCATTCTCTTGTAGTTCACTAATTCTCTGAATTCCTAATATGGGTCTTTTTAACTTAATTCTATTCTTATACTTAATTTTAATTCTTATTATGTATATACATAATAAGAATTTGCGGAATGCAGGAGAATGAACGACATTAGTTTAAAGTATGAGACGGACATTTAACATATCCCAGCTTTACTAAGGAACTACTTTTTGCCATTGTTCAAAACGCTGGTAAGATCCATCTGTTCTCAAATCACCGTAATACAACTGATATTTACTACCTTCAGTGTGCGCCATATTTATTCCTGTCTCCCATACACCTTACGATGATGGCATTCGATTTTGCTACAATTGTGCATTCGAATGGCTGTAAATAACTTTATGTATAAGAAATTATGATAGATTTACCGTGATAAAAGTGTTACCATTTTCTGGTCCAAGCAGGAGTTCCTATAACTAACTCTTAACCTTGTAATTGATTTCCATGGTAGATTGATAGCAACGTGAACGGGTTACTACGTGGATACACTAGAGAAGGAGGTGGTTTTCCGAAAGTTTTCAGGATTCCGTGATCAAAGAGTGGAATTTAAGTAGTTAAAATTTTAATAGAGTTGACGGGGACGTGTAGCGGGCTTACAAAGAGACAGTCGAAGGTTACATGTGGGTATATCCCCTCGAGTCTATTTCCCACGGTACAAGTTTCTTTGAGATTTTGTCTCGCAGTGAGAGCTTACTTAAATACTAAATCGTGTGTGTTTTATCGCAATTTACAATGTGCACGATTTATGGATCGACGTTATTTTTCTTAAGAGCTTGCTTCCATTTACCAATCGGAAATGAGAAAGGAGACTTAGAGCCTCCCGTGAGAAGCACTGGAACTAATAACGAAAATACAGGTATTAATTTAATATACAACGCATATCAATCGCCATTTTTATCCATTGTCCAAACATTCCTCTTATGTGGTTTATATCTCACAATCAGTGTACGCCTTCTGGAGCTATATTTTATGGTTCTATTTGCAACCGCTATATTAATTATAAGAAATAAGGAAGAAACCTTGTCTTATTCAGTTAGTCGTCAACTACCGCTATTTTGAAGATTTACGATTTCCTCACAGAGTTCCTCGTACCGAGGGAACACTTACTAAGATTTGTACGGTGAAAAATTGGGCGCGATATGTTCTTGCCGAGAAAATCTCGTAACTGTGGCCGAGGCCGTGGGACATGGCCTTAAACAATAAGTATTTGCGATAAAATGCTTACAAACTTCTGTGGACAAGGGTAAAAGGTTGCTTTGACGAAATTTGCTGGAGGCATCCGCGGTCAAAGTGAGGTTTCCATTTTGCCCACATTTTAATTGATTCGATGTCGCGCACGTAATGAGCTCTCGAGCTGACGTACAAGTAATGTGCGTGGGTATATCCGCGCGCTAAATAAAAAAATGGAAGAAAAAATATGGTAATGGGGAAAGAAGTTAAAGAGGAAGTGAATGGAGAAAGAGGAAAGCGGATTTTGGTGTAAAAAAGCGAGTCCGACGAGAACTTGATGAACGCAATTACGGTTTGGGAAACAACGATGCAACGCAAATGATTCTCGGCGGAAATCATTAGTCATCTCCTTACTAGACAACGATCCCCGAAATCGGGAAATTCGATCTTGGATTCTCGGAAGTTCATTGTGTTGTACAGTTTTTCGGTAGGAAACATCAGCGAAGGCTACGTCGGTTACAGTTTGGACAGCATGAGCCCCGTAGGAAGCGAGGCTACAAAACCACCTTTTCGGTCCAGGTATCATCTTTAAATCTTTATAGGAGCTATTGCCAATTGTCGTATATTACTTAAGCAATTAGCTACCGCATAGATCATTGAAGAAGCAGTTCAGAAAAGATGAGAAGCTTCTAAAATTTGGTCCTGGAGGATCAAGTGGACGGATAAATAAGAAATGAGGATGTAAGTAGAAGAGTAGAATAGGAAAGGACCGTATGGAACACTAAACTGAAAAGAAGAACCATATTGGACGCACTGTGATTCGCAATTGGTTTGTGATGTACGCATGCAATTTAAGTAAAAATTGAGGGAAGAGTCCCAGTAGGATGGCCAAATAAAGCGGAAAGGACATAAGAACTACCACAGAGTAAGCGAAGTAGCATTAGATATAGGGAAAGATGGGTGGCTGCAGTCAACCAACTTAAGGATCGATCAATAAATGAATAAGGCACTTGTAAATTAGTTATTGATTTGGTTCATGAATAGCGCCTCCTTTCTAGTTATGGAAGTGTTTCAATTATTTGATAAATTTTATTGTACTTCTAATAGGATTTACTTATTGACGGATGAAGTATTAGTACTTCTCATATTTATTACCGCAGGGCTGCACATGTATGCGTATACAACGATAATAGGCAACATATGTGACATGACATTTTTTGACATTAACATTTGACATTTTAACATCAAGCAATACATGATCAATGAAGTATAACATATTACAAAGTTAAACAATACATTATAAAATATTACATTGTTAATGTGTAACAAAATTTAATGTATAAACAAAAGAATTTCTTATATTCATTAATTAGGTATCTTTACAAATAATCGTAACAATTTTGGTCCTGCTAAGTTAGCATTAGGACTACTTGTCAGCAGGAGTGCCAGTTTGTACTAAGTTCTTCTGCTGTGTTGAATTATCATTTTGATGTCCTTAATCGTAATTGTTTACATTAAATATAATATCATTTTATTTTTATTTTATCGTACAATATACAGTTAATTTAACTGATAATTTATTTTAGTAGCCATTCCTTTACATTTTTTCTTCACTTCATTTATATTTTTGATATTTCGAATATCTATACGTAATTGGTTCAACATGCTTGGTATTTGAACAGATATTAATATGCTATTTTATATTATATCTGAAAGATGTAATTCTTGTGTAAAACAAAGGTTCATTTGAAGCTTTGAAAACATTTTTATGAGGAATCAGGGTGAGACACTATAGTATATTACATTTTGAATTTAATTTAAAAAATGGAACAAATTTTCGCTGGACAAAATAGTGCTCTAAATACATTAAAATCATATTTGTATGGAGTTTTAGGAAGACAATGTATTCTAATGGTATTCCTTCATCGGGGGTGAAATACGTAAGCAAAGGTTAAAAAATATATAAAGAAAGTATAAATAAGGTAAACACAAGGAAAATCAATAATATCAACGATTATTTTTTGCTTTGCTACGCCTCATGTTAAACCAGCATTTGGATGGGTTTGCTAATTATTCTCCTTTTTAACATATAATAGAATTTCTTCCAGCAATTCTATCAACATCATGTAGCGCACTGCGTGTTGGGAAATCAATGCGTATAGCAGTACTTAAACTCTCGGAAAATCCTTGTGCATCACTGCCAAACTTGTGTTTCTATTTCAGTATTTTAATTTAATTTGTGTAACTCACCTTCTCTAAAGTACTGCTAGTAAGGACCATTATAAGGAACTGCTGGTCCAGTTCCTTTTAATGTGCCTTTAATAGCGTCTGAGATAATTCTGGTGCCCGAAACTGCCCCATTGTCGGGATGATATATAAAAACGTTTTTTAACTAATCAAACTTTAAATGGTCGCCAGGAGCAATTTTGGTGATACCAGTAGAGAAGCTGAACTGTTAAATGATATTATTTTCCAACTTTATCACGCTTTAAATTCGAAACGATCCTAAAAATTAGTAAGCTCTTAATCGTTACGGATTTAATTTGTTCTTCTTCTATCTTTCCGGGAAAAGGCACTACTGTCTGTCTCCTCAACGTAACTTCGGTCTCCCAACACTTCTTCTACTCATGAGCTATATTTCATTGCCTTCTTTGGTATTCTCTCTGGGGGCATATGTAATACATATTATGTATGACATGTTCTTTCCACTTATATTTTTAATGTATTGCCGAGTCTATCACAGAGTGTACGTTTAGTTCTTTTCTTGTGTCACAGTTCCTTACATGGTCTCATTTTGTGTGACGTATAACGGATCTGAGAAATTTTATTTTTTATGTTTTTATTTGTCTTCAATCTCTTTGCCTTGGCGCCCATGATTCGGACCCATACAATAATGTAGATACTGCCATCACGTATTTTATTTTTGTTTGTTACTACAAACATAATTTGCAGATTTTCGGACTTGTGAAGAACCAGTATTGGATCCCGATAAAACTCTCCACGCACTTACTTCTCGGGATAATGGTGGATATAGTACATTCAACACCAATACGATTCTCACAATTGGAGCTCATCTATCACGGTAAGTAATTTTTATGATTCACTTTGTGTCCATGATTCAAATGTCGGTTGCAAGATGGATTGCTTCCATCAATTGGAGTTGAAATGAAGCGCGAAGGAAATTCGTGCGTTTTCAGGTTTAACATTATGCGTCTTAAGAACAAGTGTCGATTTGAAATCCAAATTCTGAATAGATTGGAGAGGACAACGAATATTACAAAGAAACTTGACCGTTCTCAATGTATCAGGGCGTGAAATTTAATCATGAGTATACAAATATAGTGTTTATAATGACTCACATCCTTCACTTACATTATTGTGGAATGATTTTCTTGTGCCTTAGCGCTTGGTATTATTCAACCACTCTCCTGTATGCGCGCAGTGCCATAAGATATTCTGACATTTTTCCAGTTATACTACGAAGGTATTCGTACCTCGTAGGACCCATTTCTTCAACCGAAAAGTCATCAATCAGTATTTGAACCTTCATGTAATCCCATAATGTTTCGCTTTACTTACCTTTATCAGTAATTGTTTTACAGTTTTAACGCTAAAATGTTACTAGTCATGAAGTCTCATTTGTTACATGATGTTGTATTACCGATTCTCTCTTTTTGTATGCTCTACTTAGTGGTTTATGGATACTTTTTGGACCACACAGTACGGAAGCAAGCTTAGAAGTAATATGGAAAGTAAGTAAACATTTTAAGAGAAGATGTTGTCCTAAGCGTGAATTTCTGGGCATGAAGTCTAATCTTGGATGGTTATATTTGTTTTCCATAAATGTTATCCGTCATTTATGATTGGAAAAAAGAATATGCAGGTTACCAAAAATAAATTTTTGATAAAACTTTAATTACAACCATGGTAGATGACAGTGTAGTAACACTGAAACGAACCTAATTGTTGGATTTGATAGTGAAAACATTTTTATTTGTTTCTAGGAAATGTACATAACTTTTGTCCATTCATATAATGCTCTAATAACTCGAATATCCGAATTGCCTGAATCTTCTGAATTTATTAGTTATCTGTCGTGGTACGATTCTGCGTATCGATTTTACATTGCTTATCCTCGTGTTTTCTATGGTCTTCTTGACGTTGCTGTGATATCTGTTTATCCACTTTGCAGCCTGAGTAAATAGGGGGTCGTCGCATTTTTATATGAAACAATGCTTTTAACTGTTTTTGGTAACAACGTGTATAAATCAATGTAAACTGCTATTACTTATCCCCGGTGTAGTCACTAAAGTGTCATTTAATAACATTTTTAAGTTGAAGAAGTAATGTTACCTTTCAGTAATACTAAGTACATGCTCTCTTATTTGAATAATGTTATAATAGTTACAAAATGTTACGTTCCCAACAATTTTTACTTTTTCTATCATTGTTTATTAGAAGTTTTTAGTCGTATATTTTGAAAATTAGTGATTATTGTGAAATTAACAAAACAGTTGCACTGACCACAAATTTATTGGCATTAAGAACTACCTATACGTTTTCTCAAGCTGCATAATTTGCAAGAAAATTACTCGATGTCTGGAAGCGCGATGTGCTAAAACCTAACTGTATTTTGTGGGCTGTCAAATTGTATAGTCTATTTTATTTCATGCAAACGTAATAAAGATCTTTAAGTAAAATTGTCGATCCGCAATAGCGTCTGGAGTGGAACAGGGGTACAGGAATGAATAAATACGAAGGAAGGTACTCGATAGTCCTAAATGTCGGGGCACGAAGTCCAAGCCGGGTCGTTTTAAAAAGAACTTGAATTGTTTTAAAGGACTCGCATCGGGAAAGCGTTTAAAGACCGAAATGGCTCTAGTCTCACTTTAGAAGGGGTGGGAGGGGTCGTCGGGGACTCTGCGAGCTTCGTCGCTCGATGCATGGGGGAGGGAAGGTGAGGAGGGGATTTTGTGGTAGGGTGAAAGGGAGACAGGGGTGGGAGGAGGAGGAGGGGGCAGTTAAGGGTAGTCGGAGAGCCTGACCGTTGCACGAGGCTGTGTGGAGCTGGACGTCGCGGTTGGTTAAGGTAAATGCACATATCTACTTTTCTGTGACCCCCATAGCGTCCTCGTGAACAAGTAATGTGAACGTTAGGATATATATCTATACATTTTTATGTAATAAATATTTCGTTCAAACAGATTGTGAAAGAAAGAGGATAGAAAACACATAAAATGTCATAGTACAATGGTGATGTGAAGATGGAATGATGGCCGATTCCAAGTGTGTGTGTATATATAAATAAATAAATAAATAAATAAAAAAAATATATATATATATATATTCTTACTCTTTACCTTGAGAAAGGTGGATGCCAACACCGCCGAAATATTGGAAGTTTTAATTTGTGTCTTTCGCTTGTTTCTATATTTATATCGGCCACCCTCTTGGCATATTTTATATTTTTTGAGTGATTCTTCAAGAAGTTATATAAATATATATATATATATATATATATATACTCAGTTATTCCAAAACTTGACGCTCAAAGGCGCGAATTAATTCATGCAAACATAGGAAATGGAAAGAGGAAGGGACGCATGAACACATAATAGGACGAACATAGGGTTTGGTGGGTAAGATGAAAATGAGCCGAATTCAAACAGGAAAATAAATCGGGAGATCCGGGTTCGTATTCCGGGTCAGGTGAAATATTTTCTTTATAAATATATATATATATAATACTTAACCAGGGGTGGGGAAATAAAAGTAAAAAGAAAGAACTTACAGGGACGTTTCGGGCTTGGGTGCCCTTCTTCAGCTGGAGAAAGAGTCACACATATATACATGTAGTATATGTATATATGTGTATGTGTACTCATGTGGTGAAGAAGAGGTTTCGAGCCGCTAGAAGCTGGAAAAGCGGTGTCATTCTAGGAAGGGATGGGGGGTGGCTGCAAAAGGGGGTTCAGCGGTCGTGTTTGCTCTGCCAATTCAGTGGCTACGTTTCCCTCTCGTGGTCTTTCCAATCTTTCCCCCCTCCTCCCCACAACCACCATTCACATCTCTCCCTATACAGCCAGGGGTTGGGGTTTTAGCCGCCCCGTGGACATGGGAGATGACCGCGTTATCGCTGCGATTGTTTTAACTCGTCCCTTCAGTTTGTGTCACGGACACGGTCCCGCGGCGCGCGGACGTTGGATTGCCCTTGTACGCGGTATGCCCATTCCTCTGGTTTCGCCTACCATGGGAATAAATAAGCCGGCAGCGGAATCACGTCCCCTCCCTCTGGTGTCTCCAATGGAAAACCGCGAAATAACTATAATAGATTTATGCGAGCCTCTTCTCTTTTTATGAGCGGGCGGAAGAGGTCTATGCGTCCTTTTTTCTGTCCGTTAGTTTGCGGGGTGTAGCGAATATATATCAGTGCCCGAAAATGGGCGACGGCGAGGGAAATAATCTAGTGAGAGGGGATATATAAAAGGCAGAGGCTGGGCGTTGGGTTTAAATAAAGAGAGTGAAATAATGGTGGAGAAAGCTTGTAAAAGAGAATCGTATAGGGCTATGTTTCATGCGCCGGCCTTAATGCTGATGTTAGGTTACGGAGGGAAAATAATTTGGTAGGGTCATAACACGATCGCGCGGGCCTTTTAATCAAAGGGGATGGAGCGCATATGTATGACGCAAGGGAGAATACCGTGTAACAGCTTATTAAACCTGGCCTAATGAGCGATGGCTCCATTATGTATCTGCAAATGAGCATACAACTACTTAATATGCTCTAAAGAGTGATAATTTCAGTTTTAAATTGTTTTTTCCTACTAGGTTTCCAATAATAATAGAATTTTTTTATAAGGATGGTTATTATGTTAACTTTATTTGACCCCAATTATTTATCTCCTTTTGTCTATTGCCCATTAGACTTAAATAATGATGAAGTATTAGAATGAAATTTTGCTAATGGACAATAGAAATTTCATCTCAGAATTAAAATGTTTGTTGGTAGGTTACTAATTTTGAGTTTTTAGTCCATCACGTCCATTTTATAATAAAGTACGTTGGTGTATGAAAGTTTTATGTGCAAAGATAGGTGCTAAAAAGAAAGTGACCTATCAATGCTCGAACTGGTGCTTTTCCGGCGCACTTGATGCATAAATTCTTCTCGGGTTCTCCTCCGGGTTAGGCTTTGCTTACTGGCCGTAGTTTCAATGCCCGACTCGTGCATCATGGAGAGCCTAACCCCGTGACCTACCAAGTTTTCGGTACCCTCGATTATGACCAACTATTCATCTAAATTTACATCTACATAATACCCAGCAAGCCGCCTCAATAGGCGTGTGTTAGGACACCAGCCGTTAAAATATAAAAAGGAAACGCTCTAATGAAACTACTCCTACCATTTATTAAAGTCCCTTATTGTTCGGGGGAAAAACGAATTCCCATACCTATCCGTTCGGCAACATATCTCTCTTAATTTATCGTTTCTGTCGGACCTGGAAATATAGTGGGGTTCTAATGTGATGTTCTCCGTGTCGCTCTTAAAGATATCTTTTCTTAATTGCTCAAGTAATCTAAGCCTAGCGCGCAGCCTCCGAGTCTCTAGCGGCTCCCAGCCAAATTCGTTTAACATCTGTGTACGCTGTCTGTGTGCCCGTAGCAGTCTTTGACGAATCGCGCAGGTTTCCTAGGTATTTTATTAAGTTCCCGGATTAAGTCTTTCTGCACCGGATCCCATATGCTCGCTGCATATTCAAGGTGTGGCCGGACGAGTGCGAAATAGCACCTCTCTTTTACTTTTTCATCTGAAAATCTTCCCACAGTACGCTTGTGGAATCCTAGCTTCTTGTTGAAGCTATTGTTGAAGCCGAGTGGTGCAATAAATCTTCATAAGTGGATATGTGTAGTAATAATTTTATTTTTAAGCGCCATGTCATAAATAAAAGGCAGCAGAAAATAAACAGTTAGGAACGCTATATTCCAATTGTTTCGCGCATTCGAATCCCTTTTGTTTAAAAATCATATTGCTACCCATTAATTGTAATTTATGGAAATTGTGGATGCAAATGCGCGGCCATGATGTTTCTTCATTTTCTTATTTTGCATTATTTTATCCGTCATTCCAGGTGTATTTTAAATTACCTGTCCTTCTCCTTGTTATCAGGTACTGTTTTCTCGCAGTCTTCTCTTATACGCTGAGTTCTCCTGTGTCTATTGCTTCCCTATTTATTTTGGTTTTAAACCCGTACTGTAGATTTTCTAATCTATTATCGTTAAGGATACTATCCCACAGCATGTGCGTCTTATCATATTTTATTTGAGTAATTTTATTTCCCTGAATTTCCAAAATATTTAATTCTGACGCCACAGTGTCAAGACTGAGAATGAAATGCTTACGGGTGGATTTTGGTTTTTCCGGTTTTGAAGAGTGTATTATTTATCTAGAATACTTCAGAAGACGCAAAATGTTGTATATATTCCTTTTGAACCCTATAACACTAAGTGCTCAATATGTCTTGTCACTGCTTGAATAGACATATATCCTTTGTACTCGCATATATGTCCTAATCGCATATACCTACCCGTGTTTGTGCCGAAAAAACCAAATTAAACATAAGTGTGAATGATTCAAGTGCAGGGGTACTGGTGACGGAGATACTGCCATTCTGGGGAACTCTCGAGTTTAAGTTATCACGAACCCTCATTGCCCAGTGAACTGGATCTGCCGTTTGATCTCTTGACCGGGCATGCACTTCGAATTCGCCACAGAGCCTGAAAGCGCTGCCTGCCCGCCGGTGCTTTATCGCCCAACTTACTCCCCCTTGTGTGGAGTAATTGAGGCGCCACGACTGCGGTCACCTGAAGCAGTTTGTACGAGATTTTTCCCTTTTCATTATGGACCCTTGTTCGACTTTCATTTTTAAATTGATGCAGTTTTAAGAATCATGTAGTAAATACCTTATACTCTCAAACGAGAAATAATTGTATGCGTGTATGTGCGTAAAACTATCAGTGCTGTGAATGGAAATGAATTCAGTGTGCTTTTCAGAGAATTCAGTGTTATCGTATCCGATGAAAGAGTCGTATCCTATTATCTGCACTGAAAACAGAAATAAGTACGATAATTATTTCCCACCTGATTCTCATATTTAACGAACAAACGCAGGCAAGTAGGTTAATTTAGTGTTTAACAGAATCAAAACAAATGTTGTAAATTTTACAATGGATATTATTTTTATATAATATTTAGTATTTAGTTTTTTCTTTAGTACTTTTTATTTTATTTTTTTATTTTATTTTATATTTAATATTTTATTTAGTATTTAGTAAAATGTACAAAGTTTGTTTTGATTCTGTCAATATGGAATTTTACAAATTAACGCCTGAGAATATCGAGTTCATTATTTAGTGTTTCCAGAGAATAAGTGGGCTTGGAATCTACCATAATAATCTTCGGAGGAGCTCTGGGAATTCTATTATGGAAAATGTGCTTGAAACTTAATAAATTGGACTCTTGGATGCATCTACCAATCACAGGCACGCAGACGAGTCGAGTATTCTTAGAGAACGAGTAGTGGACCAGTTATCTACTAATATTATCTTCGAAGGAATTGTGTGAAATACAATCTAAAAAAATTCTAGAAACTATGGTAATAAGACTTGCAGAACTGGTTTACGCGAGCTTGCTTTCAAAATAGTGTGAGCAATATAGTGCACATGCAAAAACTAAATGGAGCAGTCTATTTAGGTTGCGTACTCACTTGCAGTGAAATTCGCAGTGAAAAAATCATTCGCTTGGACTGGGATACAACCCCAGACCCCTCGATATCGTGTCAAGTGTTCTAACTAGTTAAGCTGCCCAGGCGTCCTCTTCTACTTTGAATCACATAAGAGGCACTAAGGAACGAGTTGACCTCAGGGATACCGTGCGTACAATGAGTGAGTACACGTGCGCGTGCGCTTAGCGCCGCTGTCCACGAGCCAAATCCCAACTTTAAACACAGAGGTATTCACTCAAACAAATTAAAAGAACTGTGGAACCGGACGCGTAGTAACTTTAACGAAGTCACTCTGATGATCACATACTTGTACGAAATAAACAGTGAAAAAAATCAGTCCATGCCAATGATATTTCGCTGTGAATTTCACACAAGCCGGTGACCATCAGCAGGTGACTCCGTGAAAGTCAATTCTGCAGTTCTTTGAATAAAGCTGCATAATTCAGCAAGTGACCGGAAAGCGCCACTTTGCACCGAAATTGGGAAACAGGCTCAGAGGAATCGAATTCGATTTTAAGTTCATAATGTGGTTCTGAGTTGTTGGCGCCGATTTCAGTTCTGATTTCAGTGCTGACCTAAGTGTCGTGTATAAATGCTTTTACAAAGATTTGCGGAAGTAGAAAATAAAATGCACCTTGTAGGGGTTACTAAGGATGATGATGTTGAAGGTCAAATAATAAGAATGGAATGTAAGGTATCTTGGAAGAATAAGTATGCTAGTTAATTTAAAGAGTGCCTTAAAATGGTTAAAATGTTTATTGAGTAGATTCTCGTAGCTTATAAATCTTAAATACCATGTACAAAGCAATAATTCGTCTTTTCTAAACTGATTGATATAATTTTAAGTCTAGGATGCTGATGCAAGAGCCGTATTTATGGAAGATATATGTATCATGCGAGTGTATCAAGTTCTTAACCAGTTGCTTATCTTTGCCTACCTCACATTCTGCATGACCGTGAGTCGTAAGGGGCCTTATATTACGTAAGCTTTTCAATTTGTCACCTAAAATTGTCGAGTCGGAAAATGCCAATAGCTATGGATTGTGACTACATAGTTGATTGTATTATGGTAAAAAAATGATAACGTAATTCAATGTATGTGGTAAAATATTTACTAATCGTCAGCACCATGATAAATGCAACTTCTTCCCAGATAGTATCTGCTATTCTTCTCATTCCCTCAGTTTTCTATTTTTTCATCTTCAAAATATTCCGCCATTGATCATTTGTTTTGATGTATCATATTTATACCCTGTGTTAATTACTTGAAGTTTAATGTATATAACGATAATCTTTCCTCACAAATTTATTATTCATCATTTTCTCAAGTTGTCCCTTTTTTAATACATTGGCTTATTTTATGTTAATTTTTAGGGCTTTCTATGAGTCATTCGTCTAAGTCTCTCTTCTGCTAATTTCATTGTGTTTTGATTTTCACCTATGTGTTTTTTCTTTTGTCAAAGAAGAAATGAGACTACTTAATAAAAACGATTTCTGCGCCATTAGTGATTTCATTGTTAATTCCAGAATACTGCCCAACTATCGTCATTCAACGGCTATGTTTTAGCATGGAGAAAAAAACAAACGGCACGCCGCGGTGGGCGCTATTCCGGTCAAATATCGAGGATGGTGACGAACATCAAATTTATTTTATATGAAGAATTATCAAGTGAATTTCACACGAGCTCACTGCATTCGTATTGTAGCCCTTGGTATTCACATGAATCACTATTCGCTTCTTCCTGTCTTGCCTTGTAGTCCTAATACTTGACGTAGCTGTTAGAGATGCTCTTCTAGAACGAAAGTTATTGGTTTTAGACTCCTTGGATTTCTTATAAGCGTCTGTAAGATATAACATTGGACCAATCTTTAAAAAATTCCCACTAATTAGCCGATTCGCGACAATTAGAAAATTTTTCAAAACGCTAGTGACAGTAGACACAGCTTAAATAATGGTCATCGTCTTTTAAAACGTTTTGTGTTCTTCATTTTCATCCGGAATGCCAAATTGTTTCATCACTGACGACTAACGCTCATCAATATCAGCAAATAGCAACTCTTGCGAGAATATTAAGTCAAAATTAAGCAATCTAAAATTGGGAGTGTTACGGTTGTGCATCTTATCGAAAAGTCATGTTCTTGTTTGTAAAACTGTCCATGAAAAATAAAATAATGTTGCTCTATGCAAGGGCTAAACCTCACCTCCTTCCAACCGTATTATGGGATCAAAAACTCATTTGAAGTAACGGTCAAAGTCCGTGCCTTCACACAACCTGCGGCCCGATTATGTAAATGTGATAGCGATGACGAGGGGTGATATTTATCACAGGCTGCGATGACGGTCGGCGTCATCGCACGTAAAACGGTCATGGGCTAACATCACGCGCTTAGATCCGAATTGCGTTTCATAACTTTCTCTCTGTTGGTTGGTAACTATAGAGAATATTAAGAACCAATAATAATAGGTTACACATACTAAAATAGATGAAATTATAAATACATTTAATACTTTTAATCTTAATTTTTTAAATATATTATTATATATTATATGTATGCTTTTTATGAGTAATAAGCTATAACATGTATCTTACATACTCGAAGCAATATATTCCATATATTCTATAAAATGACTTACGATAATATTATGGCGGAGCGGTGAGTCTTCTGCTGTAATAAGATTTGAGCATTACATTTTTATAGTTATCCAAGTTAATAATTTCGGCAATCCCAAGTATTATATAATGTTTGGAGTATCCTCTTTCCCCGTACCAATGTTGTGATAGTACTGAACCTTATTAGCTATCGGCGAGTCGTATATCTCATGTCGACATATGCACATTTGTGACCGACTGTTTGACATGCAAGTGCCACAAGTAGTCCTTCGGTTGAGAACTGTCATTGAATTGTAATCTGCTTTATTTTGCTCTGTGATTGTATATTCAACTGGTAGTAATGGGCTGGGAGTTCACATTGACTGTTGTAAAGCTCGTAGTGGCATGACCCCTTAAGGTAAATGTAAGCGAGAAATGGGTGTAGAAAAATGTTAATGTCGGTGTCAGTTGAAATGATACAGAAACAATTTTACTGCGTTTATAATTGTTGAAGATTAGCTATTTAATAAACCATTCAGGTTTTTGTGGGTAATGACAAATTTATGAATTATTTTCCCCGAAGGAAAACCCATTTGCCTACGTGGTTTTATAATTTTCACGTGGCGACATTAACTTGTTTGAGTTGATTTTTACTTCACTTTTATACCAAAGTGTTGTGCTCTTTTTAATTTAACCCTAGTATACTTGTGCGCTCATATGCTTGGGAAATTCTAAGAAAGTGTTCGTCTTCCCTAAAGAAGTAATACGCGATGGTAAACATGCCTTTGTGCTGGCAAATTGCATAATGGAGTATAAAACTCTTCTATCGTATATTAATGTTATCTTGTAGTCAGTAGAAATTACATATTATGTTCAATCCATTTTGAGAAACAATCCGCCACTGATGGCAGCTAGACGATAAGTTTCACATCTAAATAAAAAAACTTTTCACAATGCGAATTAACGCATATCTCTTGAAATAGTATCTAATGTGTCAAGCTGGAGAAATTCGTTTTTCCCTCTTTTTTCCCCGGTCGTAATGTCATTCAGAATAGCACTCTGAGACATTTTCTTACTCTGCATAATTGATTGAAGTCTTTGTGAAGGTTTTTCATGAACGAAAAGTTAGTTAATTGCTCATGGACTTTCGTAATTAAAATGTTATTGAACGTATTCTCACATATGCAATACCTTATCACGCTTATCACCATCAGTTTCGAGCGTCATACGCTATTAGAGGCAACTACGTCGGTCTCACCCTTATAACAGTTACATGATCGGGCATGAAGTCAACGATTTAGTCCTAGATTACCTAGTTAAATCAGGCTGTCGTAATGACATCTTAAAGGATTTTAAAATGGTTTTATTTCTTTCTATGGAATCCCCAATATCACCACTACTAGCAAAAACATTTAAGGATTCTCAGGAGAAAATGCTATTGGGGCTGTTACTTTTAAGACCTAGTAACCTCATATTCTCCACTGTAGTTCCTGTATGATATAACTGTACGCGAAAAAATAGTCATGGGAAAGTATCGCACAACGTATTTGGGAAAATTTATCATGATGCTGTTTAGTTGCTAATACATCGCATAAAAATGTTTTTTAAAATTTATTTTATTTCCTCAAATTCTTTCGATTTCAATGCTACAGCTCCTTTTTAATGGAATATTGAGTCAGGGAGAGCACAAAATAAAACAAGCTGATCATCGGAGCCTCGCTTGCCTTTTTAAATATATTGAAGTGTCTTTTTTCTGGATGATAATAACTTCAGAAATCAAAATGAGCTAAAGCATTTGATTGTGCTTCTTTGTTTATTTTACCTGATATTTACGTTTTCTTTTAACCAGCTTTCATTATGTCCATACTAAGTAGCGTGCTACACTAAGTAAAGTAATGTTGTCAATAATAAGCCAACTGTCTCTTTTCATTTCCGCATGTCATAAGATTTGATGAGAGAGGCATTTTTAATTTAATTGGTATAAATTGGTCGACCGTTTCCCATATTCTCGTAAGCTTTAAATTTTCTTCAAAATGCTCTTCTATTTTTTCCTTATTATTTGTTTCGAAATGCTCGAATATTAATTCTGTCACTTATAATTTTTTTAAAGCTTTCTTATGATTAGTTCTTCGTTTAGCATAGTATAATGAACTGCTTTATGCCTATTGTCACGCAATTGAAGAATTAGTTGGTAATCTTTTGAGTTACACTCCTTTTATCGTTTCAGCCAAATTTGCGTGAAAGCTTTTGTGCACGCCTTTGGAGAGTGACAAAATCGCGGGCTTCCGGCAAAAAAAAATAACTCGAGAAAAGTCCGGGTGACTGGAATACACTTTTTCCGTTCCCTTTTTACCTGTACATTTCTTTTATTTATGCGGACGTCCATTCGCGTAATCATATTTCCCGCGAATGTTTCCACAATCGACGATTCACTTAAATTGCCTTCCTCTCCACGTATTCAAGCCGTCGCGGCCAATTTGCATGCTCATTCTCCCCGGTAACCTTTTGTTGTTGTTCACGGCCAGAAACCCACCCCTAACTTTCCAGTCACATCCTTTTCCATCTTCATTCCTCTCCACCCACAACCGGACCCGCTGGTCCTTTCCTTTACTACCCCATACCCCCGTTTCCATCAAAACCCTTCCCTTACCCCTCCGTTCTCCTCCTCCTGCTCACTTACCCCTATCTCACCACTTCCCTTTCTTCCCAAGTCTCCCGCCCTGACGTCGGGACCCAAACTAACGAAGATTTCTCGCCTCTGGTTTCCTCATACATCCTAATTGTTTCTCTCGTGCCCTGTATAACCCACCCTCCCCCACTATCTCCCGATTCTCCACTCACTCCACCAGTCAACTTCCACAATTCTTCCTCCCCTCTCTCCCAATATCTCTCTCTCTTGCCATCCTCCACCGTTAACTGCCCACCGACCCTCACCTTCGCAGTTCTTACTCAAACTCCCTTTCAGCACTCCTTCCTCGTATGGGGTCCATATTTTCATCGCCACCATTTTTCAACAACCTTTTTCCGCCTACTCAAAGCATCCCTCGCCACCGTTCGGCATTTCATCACGACCCTCTTCAAACCAATGTGGTAGACTCCGGTATCTTCGGTGCTCCAGCTGCTGAGGTTATATCACGCCGTCCAACATTAGGCCTTTATCTATGACGTCGTACTTTCCCGACGGATCTTCTCTTTGGGTTTCCATCCGGGTCAAGTGTCCTTCTTTTCGTCCTCCCAACGTTTCGGTGAGGTGCGACTCGCCCATCATCTTCAGGGATCCTGAAATCCAAGTTGCCATTCCGTCTATAAATCGTTAGGTATTTGAATAATGTTGTCTCAGTACTGATTTAGTGGAACTTGTACATGATGAAAGAAGAACTCATTAAAACATTTAGCTGTGGATAACTGCTAAAAGTTATTCTTTCGTCATTAGGCGTTTATTTGATATTACGGCAGTTATAAGATATACAGAAAACGTATTAATAACATTAAAAATAAATACTTATCAACAATTGCAGCAAAAAATTTAAAAAATTCCTTATCGGGGTCAGTGTCACTTGGTGAAACATATGTCCGCCATATGTATCATTTTTGACAGGGTCAGGTTGCCACTGATTGGTTGCCTGACGAACATTTCTACCGCCATCTCCTGTTTGGTTTCTGTCGCATGATTGAGGAAACTTTCCGTTTGCTATGGTTATGGCCGGTTTTCCTTCTGAATATTTTCTTGTGAGGTCGGATTTGTATTGCTTTCTAAACAGTTTGATTTCGATTTCACTTATATTGGCTTATTAGTTTTGTCTCCTTCCAGAAAATCGTGTTTCTTTTCGATAAAATGGCGGGCAAATGTAGATAAAACTACAAATTGGATTATGGGATCACTGAATGATATTTGCGAGTCGTCTTTTGAAAGGTTGGCGGAATATAGGACCTGGCCAGAAGGAAAACCTGAGAGATTGTCACCCTTTAAGACCATTTTGCTATGACAAATGCTCTATCCATGCCTGAAGTGGGATTCGAACTGCTGCATTTGGTTTCCAGTCTGGTGCGTCGAAAACCTTGCTACCGCTAATGGTCTCTCAGTACGCCTCGGATGTTCCGTGGGTTTTCTTCCCTTTGAAGTATCTCTCTCTGAAATTTAACGTATTCACTTCCAATGTAGTTCGCTTTTCAGGGCGTAGTAGTAAAGAAAAATACCTTTTGTTCTCCGAGCACATATTTATTTTCGTAGTTGTAATCTAAACACAGGACAATTGTCAACATGTTATTTGCGTCGCATTTTACTTATGCGTCATTGCGCTTGTGTAATTCGAATAATGTTGTCAGCCATTACCAGCATTAGATAAATTCTTATAATAATAATTGATAGATAATTGAAATATTTTAATAAATGAAGTACGCATGTTCTTGGTTATTTAAATTGAATTTTGGTTGTCTATTGATGGGTTCATTATTTGGGAATACAATGTATAACCGAGATTACTTGCCCAACTAAAGTACATAGTTGAGCTGGTTAGTAATTGAAAATTTTGAGGAATTGGAGAGGGGTAAATAACCACTCTGTGTAGTAGCTATCCTGATCCTAAGAATGGCGCTACAGAAGAATAGCTTACCTACTTTTACTTCCTCTCCGATGGGCAGCGTACTACGCTTGATGTAGGTATTCCCTCATGTACTTGATTTATACTCATTTATGAATTGTGATTCTTTGAAATGACGTCAAAAACCGCTTAGATTCGAGCCAGGTCCCTCGGGTAAGGACGCCTTTACTACAGAAAGTAATCCAACCCATTTTTGTATTTCCTTCATAACATCTTTATTAGCGTTGTGTGGTGCAGAAAGGTAGACTTTGAGAAAGGAAGACGTGAGTAGGGAACAGGCGTTTGAGATGTGCGTGTGTGGAGAACAATGGGGAAGGAGGGGTGGATGGAAAGGGAGACAAACGAGAAAGTGCTTGGAAGGGTGGGTAAAGAGAGGAAAGAAGGGAGAAGAAATTTTGGAGAAAATGAGGAGGAGGCAAATTAGATGGGTGAAAGAGTTAATGAGGGAGAAAGGACCGTGATATAATTGAGAATGTTGTATACACGACAAAGAGGAAGGAAGTGAATGATTTCATGGACGAGATGAAGAAAGGACGTACGCTGAGATGAAGAAAGAATTTTTATTGATAAGGGTTTCTTCCATTTAAACCTACAATTGACGGTAGATTACCGAAATAATAAAGTCATTATGGGTGGATCCATAATGGTTTCACCTGCTTCCAGAGGGCACTCGTGGAGATGGATATCATTCTTCCCTCAGGAATCAAATGCGGTCGTTTTTCTTTTTCTCTACCGTTCGGTATCCATTTTTCAACTTTACAGCAGTTTATTTTCACGCATGAAAAGGGAAACAATTCGTGAAGTTCATGCATCTCGATTTTCTCTCTATCATTTTCATGCTGTCTTACTTTTTTATCGCGGTTTTTTTCTTCGCCCAATGCTCACGGCACACACAAGGGCTTGTTTGTAACTTTCGTGTGCATCTCTCTCTCCTTTTTTTTTCTACTTGTCCCTCTTTCTTCTTTCTATTTCGGTTCCCGGCAATTCGAGTGTTTCCATTTTTATAGTTCTTTTCCCTCCAGGGTGGTGGGCACGAAAAGAAGTCTCTTTTTCCTCCTCGTTAAAAAAAAACATCTGAGGCTTCGTCTCGCCCTCTTTTTTAACCGAGGGGCATTGTGGGAAATGCATGGAGAGGAGGGACAGAAGAGAGAGGGGTAGAGGAGGTACGTATAGATGGTGTGAGAGAAAAGGGAAAGTTTGAAAAAGCACTGGGACGGGGGAAGAGAGTTTGGTGTGTGTTTGCGGGGTGAAGGGATGTTGGTCCGTTTGGAGTGTATGAAGAAGAATGAGGGAGCCCGCGATTGCTCGGGACGGAAACAAATGCCTGCCGGGCTGCTTTGGAGCCCACTTCGCATCATTCGCACCAATGTGTGAACTGGCTGCGATTATTTTTTTGCCGTTTTGTCCTCTCTCTTTGCCTCTTTGCCGTTCTTGTTATCCCGCACTAGCGGGATCTTTTGCTTTGTTATCATTCGACAAACTTTCTTGTTTGTCACTTTCTCTGTTTAATTTTAATTTAACCGAAGCACTGCTTGATTAAGATGTATTAATATATCGATCGAGGCTTCGAAACCTATTTAATACTCATTGTTATGCTGCTATTCTGCTCATTGTGTCAATCCAATATCTCTATCTTAAATATCTTAGAGCAAATTAAATCTTCACCTACCAGTGGGTACTTCTCTCTGTGAGATAGGTTAAACTTAAACACTCTTTACGACCCTCTTTGCGTAGTCTTGGTATTTGTAGTCCATAATAAGGGACTGGGTCAGTAATTCAGCTATGACAAATATTTTTTAAGGGAACCTCTCTTCCTTCATGAGTTTCTTGTTGATGACAATTCCTTTACAGTCTAATCCAGTCCATTGGTTGGGATATTTAATTAGTTGACCCCTATCCACTTTACGTAAAGAGTAGCACTACCGACGCCGCGCCGGGTTTACCTCTACCCTTACTCCGTTACTTATCCAATTTTTCCCTTGCCATCCATCTTTTATTCCAGATATGGCCTTTTTTCGGTCACTTATGTACCAAGTAGGCAATCTTTGACATATCAAGAGTATGCGGACCCGCAAGCGGGTGGTATGGAGCCTGGCATGAGACTTCGGACCGGCTAAGCCAGTCAAAGTCGTCTAATTGCCGGAAGATATTTTTATTCCAGCTTCCCAGCTGGTGGAGACTTGTCCGAACTTCTCCGGAACGGTTTGACATGACCTGCGGGGTGATGCAGTACCGTCACTTTTTTTCTCAAGTTCTCTATGTATCAAGGTAAACTTATCTTAATATCGAGGAATTAATGTTACCAGGTATTGCTCATTGATCTCTTTTATCTACTAGTGTATTGGTTTGGTATTGATAAATAACCTTTTGTTTGTTTTCATGAAAATGCGTATTATCCTAATATTTTGTGCGTAGTGCTTTTTCAACTTCAATTATTGCGTCATATAATTATTCTACTCTTAGAAGTCTAATTTTTATCGCTTTCCGTAGGTTGCCTAAATACCTCGATCCATATACTCGGTATACTTGCTCATTATATGTTTATATCAACTTCCATCTTAACTTGCCAATTACTTCTGTAGTAGATTCCTATTTTAAGGATTGAATGAAATTAGTACAGGAAAAGGATAAAATACTTTGCACTATTCCACTGGAGAAATTTTATTTATTGAGTCGACATGTTTCACTGCACTGCAGCATCATCAGAAAATTTTTTCCTCTTCTTACCTTTTCTCCTTTCCTTTTCGTACAATCCTTTTCCTACAGTGGAATTCCACAAAGTATCGGCCCCCACAAATAACTTCATGAAATTAGTACAGTTACCAAGTAAGTGATGTCATAACGTGTATCTGACCACAAGGGAGAACTGATGAACATAGGTATATATTTATTTTTTTCTGAAGGAAGAGGATATCGCCGAAATTAGGTAGGGGAGAGATCATCATTGAATAATACTGCCCGATGTAATATGTGAGCGTTCGTTGGAAGTGGCGGAAGGATATTAATATCTCTTCTTATAAGTATATTTAAATCATTTAGATCTTTTTCGTAAGTTTGAATTTGAAATAGTACCGTATTTTGACAGATATTGCCTAATTTATATTGTTTGTTCACTGTCTCGGGTTGTTTCAACTCACGTCATCATCCGTGTCATAAGTTATTATCTTTTGAGTCCATGGCGATGAATATTTCGTCTTCATGTTTGAATGATAGTACTTTGTTGCAACTGCAGCTTGTTGCTCCTCCTCGGTATTGGTCAAACATATGGTCATGTGTAGTCACAGAGGTTTCAAATGTATCCCTAGGAGAATTGAAGTTTAGAAACGCAGATTAGGCGAAGCGGTCCCCTGAGTTTCCTGTGGTTTCCCAGAAGGTACTTGTTTTTTATGAACGCGCAATACTCAGGCCCAGTAGCTTCTACTGTATTTAAGCCTGAATCCCTCTTTCACTGCGACCACCCTGTGGTGGTGCCTCTGTGGACGAGAGCGCCATAAGTCGTTCTGCTCTCGGGACCTCTTTGTTGGCCCGGTAGAGCTGCTCAGTGAGTTACTGTGTACCAAAAAAGTGCGTCATTTGTTCCAGTTAAGTCCCTAAGGGGAGTTTGCGGGGATATCTTGGTCAGTTAACATCCAATTATCTTAATTGAATTATTTCTGGTATGCAATGTTTGGTTAATAAGAGTATATAATAATAAAGATAATAAAGTCATTTAAAAGTAAGATCCAATCCAAAAATACAAAAGTAAGATTATTCAAAACAATTATAGAACCTGTCTTATTATATGGATCTGAGGTATGAACCCTCAGAATACAGTCCCAGAAAAAACTCAGAACATAGTCCCAGAGAAAACTCAGAACATTCGAAAACAAAGTTTTGCGAAGAATCTATGGACCAATTCAGGAAGATGGCACTTGGAAAATAAGGAAGAATAAAGAATTAAGAGAATTATATAAATAACTAGGCATTATAAGAATAATTAGAAGTAAAGGACTAGGGTGACTGGGACATGTACATTAGGGTGGGCAGAAAAAAACGAAGTGTCCGAATCGAATCGCAATAGGGCTAAAAAGTTGCTACTTGTCCTCCTGATCACAATGAAAGAAAAATTATTGAACTCGGATCACATCTTCCGGTCGCACATCTCGTTCGAAGTTTCGAAAAATCGTATAAAAGTATGAGTTTTTTCGGGATTTTTTAAAATGAGTTACAGTGATTTAATTATATCCAAAATCAGTATACGGGCTCTTATAAATGTCCTTTGCCTTAAAAAAATATAATGTTCCTTCTTTTTGGGGGAGGGGGAGTCGCTCATTGCGTTCAAATTATGGAAAAATCGTAAAAAACATGACTTTTTTTCGGTATTTTCTCTTAATGAGTTACAGTGATCGGATTGCGTAAAAAATCGGTATGTGTCTTCTTCTAAAGGTCCTTTGTATTTTTAAAAACATAATATTCCTGTTCCTCCCTTATTTAATGGGGGAGGGGAGGGGCATGTATCGTAAAGAGCAGTATTTGCTAGTACTGTTCTCATTTGAGTCCCAGAGGGTGATCCGAACCGAATATGAAAATCTGTGTCCTTATATTTTGCAACTGTATCCGTCTCTTCTGTTTCAGCATCTGAGGTAATTTTGGCCGTAGTTTCAGAAGAATTATCACCCTCATTTTTGACTTGTTTTGCTTTTCTTGCCAGCCTCTTATTAATCATTTCACTCGCCTTTTGGTCAACTGTTCGTATCTTGCATATTCAGTGATTCCGCTGTGCATAAAGAAATTTTCTCTCTACCACAGGAAGTTTCCTGTCAATAGGGATGAACAATCGATTTCAACCGGCTCATCACAGGTAAATTTATCTATTGTTTTGTTGCAATCACATAGCAGGTGCATTTTTCACTTGCAGGAACATACGTCAAATAAAGTTTTTGTACTGTCAGAAATGTATTGTATGTACTCCTTTTGTTATTCCTCATATTTTTTGTCCCTGTAAAACGTTTTACGTAGGCATGTAGTAATACTTATCGTGAAGAGTTTTGATACGTTTTATGATTCTAAGGCGAGAGACCGTTGGCAAAGATGCCTTAATGAAAATGGTCTCTTTATCATCAGCAACGAAATTAAATACTGCAGAGAAGCTGACATCCTGTTTAGGACTGGCCGACGCCAGTGCTAAAGAATATCTAACAAGCTGGCAATGCAGTAAAACATCAGCATGCGATGGAAGAATCTGATAGATCAGACTTTGAGGCGGTCCAAATAAAGGACAGTGAAATTTCTCACCATACGCCCTCAACGTCATTGTTCAGCTCTCGTCAAATCGAAGATACGACCGTGCTCCAACTCTAAGCAGCAGTAGAATGCGACTCTTCTCCCCTAAACAAAACAACCTTGGTCGCTGTTGGAGTGACTTGACTTCTCTGGTGCGTTGCGCGCAGCGGCACAACGAAGTCCTTGCACCGGCTGCCGCGAGCCTGGCTAGCGGCTAGGCCTGCCCTCGCTGAGGCTCCCCTCCCATTTTATACGTAAATTACATTTACGTAAGAATGATCTAAGTAGGATATATTTTAACGCTTTGAACGCCTTAGCCAACCCAACGGCACTCCTCACACCATGAAAGCAACAACCGTAATACAAATCCTTCTTCCGAAACAACGTGAATGTATAATCGGTTTGTAGAAAACATTTGATCCTTCCTGTCAGCATTTGCAAAGTAAGATAAGTAAAAGATGGAACTTGCGGTGCAGCCGAAAGTACCCATGTGCCTAAAGTTTCTAGGGCGAAGAACTGCACACTTCACACGAGGAATACGACGAACGTAAGGTCACTCATTTTTACGATACATGCTCCTCCCCTCCCCCATTAAATAAGGAAGGAACAGGAATTATATCGTATTAAAAATGCAAAAGACCTTTAGAAGAGGCTACATACCGATTTTGAACTTCACTGTAACTCATAAAGAGAAAATACCGAATAAAGTCATGTTTTTTACGATTTTTCCATAATTTGAACGCAATGAGCGACTCCCCCTCCCCCAAAAAGAAGGAACATTATATTTTTTTTAAGGCAAAGGACATTTATAAGAGCCTGCATACCGATTTTGAATGCAATTCAATCACTATCACTCATTTTTAAAAAATCCCGAAAAAAGTCATATTTTTACGATTTTTCGAAATTTCGAACGAGATGTACGATCGGAAGATGTGATCCGATTTAAATAACTTTTTTTCTTTGTGATCAGGGGGACGAGTAACAACTTTTTCGCGCTATTGCGATTCGATTCGGACACTTTCGTGTTTTTCGGCCCACCCTAATGTACATAGAAGTAATGAAATCACAATGGTCAGCTAGGTATGGAAAGGAAAACCAAATGGAAGTGGAACCCTTTAGGAAGACCCAGAATGCGGTGGAGTGGCGAAGTAAAGAAAGATGTAAGGAAGCTTGGGGTAGATCTGGAGACGATAGGAGACCGAAGAAGGCGGTGGAGGCAGTACGTTGATGAGGCCAAAAACCAACTTGGCTTCCAATGGCCACAGGAGTCAGAGTATACAATGTTTGGTTATCTCCTATGCATAAACATAGTGATACATAAACATCACGACTTTCCCTTTCGGGATGGACGCTGTCAAATAGCTTTGTTATTGCCGTTCGACATAGAAAACTGACTCCCTTTTAATAAGTTCCTCCGTAATGCCCTTTTTTAGCATAATAATCTATCATTCATACATTGTTTTGTACTCACTTCTCACAAGACTCCTAGCATTCATATTATATTCAATCTCTTTCTTAAAATTCACCCATGATTTCTTGCGTCAACCCCTTCCTGTCTCATCATCCAGTCCACTATCATAAATTGATTTACCTATTCGCCTCTTACCCATTCTCTCAACGTAGTGAAACCAAGACATCACGCTCTATTCATACTTGTCCATCACTGAAGAATCCAATCCATGTTCTTTAATGACGTATTTACTGTTATTTTTATCATTAATTTATATATTGACCACGTAGAAAAAAACCTCTTCTTTTAACTTTATGAATTTTGGTCAATTAAAATTCTTAATTCTTAGTTTAAGTACCCGATATAAAAATATAAGTATGTATGAAACATATGTACATAAGATAAATGTTCAGTTTAGTTATCACCAAATTTGTTATAAATTGTTATTTTGCTGTTTATACCTGTTTATGTTGTTAATTTTCTTTTATGGTTTTCAATTAGCCCCTGGAGGATATGGCAATAAATTTGCCGAAACGTTGGCAGTGAGGAAAAAAAAAGAATTTTAATTGACCAAAACTCAATAAGTTAAGAGGTTATTTCTATCGCTCTTTTTTTTTACCTCAAGCACTTCTCAAGTTTCCTATTCGCGCTGCTTTTAATCTTATCCTATCCTATCCAAGTTTTACAGTCACAGATTAAAGTGGGCGAGGGAACAATTACTTATACTTCGATTTTCACTTCCCTAGGCTAACCTTCTTTCCCGGATGTGCCCTCACACAGCATACGATATTTAATAATTTCTCATTACGCACATATTGCAGTTCTTACCTGAAAAAAAGTAATAATTTATATATTTAATAATGCTAATAATAACGCTAATTTGTTTCTTGTAATACTTTCTTTTTAGACTGCAAAAATATTTCTTTGATTGGTGCTCTCGTAGGAATAAATTAAAAAGTATAGCCGTAAGGTTTTAATATGGATTAATCAATTAGTGTTGTAATTAAAATTTTATCCTTGCGGGAGAGGTTTCACGGTGTTAATTCAGTCAGAGAGAAAGTTCTTAATCGATATTACTATTTTTTATGTTCTTTTTTTAGGGTCTTCTCGAGCGAAGTACTATAAAAACCCATCATTAAAACCCAAATGTTTTTTTATTTTTTACTAAATCGTTTTCATTCCAAATTCATAGCATAAGGAAAATAAGGCATTAAAAGTAAATTTGCCTCAACCTGGGATTATTACTTTGAAAGCTATATGCCTTCGTGATTATTGCTTAAAAGGTCTTTCTGCATGCGTTAGAATTTACAAGAATAGATGTTTGTGCTTCCCTAGGGTGATATCATTACAGCGGTAGAAAACTAAACGTTTCAAAATTATTGATGTCGTCTTTTTCGATTGGAACATTTAATGTATTCTTTTCCTCTAAAAGATTACTGTGCTTTTATAGACCTTTATTCCTTTTTTTTAATTTTTGGGTACCTACTCCGGGTATTCTTTTTTTTAATTCTTAATAATCATGTGCTGGCAGTGATGCTGTGTTAGTTTGCGTATTAATAAAATGAGTTCACTTTCAACCTGGAATTCAATTCTGTAAATCGGTTTATTTAAGAACTTTTACAAATCTGGCATGATGATGGTGCTCAGCGCCGAAACCCGGGTCGCGTGTGTGAGATAGTGTATTTTATTCTGTGGTTTGTAAAAGTTCTTGAATCGATTTACATTTTGCGTATTCTTTCAAGGACATAGATTTTTGAGGAAATAGGGAGCCCCAAGTAATTTTCGCTGGATTATGGAATGAGACGAAGGCATAGAACCGAATGAGTGGTGGACTTAAATGAGTAAGTGTTGGAGAGGGATGAAACTTAATTAACGGGATCGAGAGGATTCGAGGGAAATAAATGAGAGACTCTGAAAAGGGACGTTAAAGGAGGTCATTTGAGCCGCTTTACTGAGATGGTAACAAAGGCGATGAACTAGAAGATATGGGAGATGGTCTGAAATGGGGTGCCATGAATGAAAGATGAGAGGAAAACGTTTTAAAGTAAATGTCCTGTACATTTGAATCCCAAATTATTCTTTCTCAAGTCCGTCGAGTCAGAGTGAAACTCGAGATTTCATTTGAGCGTCATAATAAATGGGAGCATCAAACATTACAATAAATGCTATTGTCCATCGCAAATAAGTCACTGGTACCGAATTAGTATCTTTTTATTGTTTTATTTATTAATGCAAACTGTATGAAAAATAGGTTTTAGCTGTAAATTTTCTTGTTGATGGCTGTAACATGCTTCACAACGCCATACTATTTCGCGGCTTATCACTCTTTTTGAACTTTCAATGTGCCTAGTTCGGATATCAAGAACGTGTTGTAGGAATTCAGTCACGTGTGTGGTGAAATTGTAATTAAATGATCGTTAGTTGTTTTCTAGAGAGGTCTGTGAGGCCTTTGCTTTTTTTCGACGAACCCTTTAATAAAAGCTGAACTTCCTCCATTCTTATGGCGAAGTAATACTTATTGGTAGATGGGGTAAATATCTATTACTATGTGTTGCTTGGCAAAAATACCCGCTGTTAATTACCTACAGTAATTCTGAATGGTTTTTTTTACCTTGGCCTAGAGCATTTCAGCTTACATCGGTCTTATATCTGCTACGGATACTTTAAAGAAAATCGTTTGGAGGAACCTTTGGCATAAGTGACGAATAGTTGTGGAGTGTTGGCACTTGATCATAAGAATTCCGGTTAGCCTTTAGTTATTAGTGCTGGTAGACCGATGTCGTAACAGAGGTAACAGGATTCTCAGTGATAATACTCAATCCTTATGACTAACACTGACTGAATTTAGAATTTATTTTGTAGTCAAGTAGGGTGTATTGCAGAATTAATAGCATTCGTAATTTATATCTCCTGTTGTCTCTACGCCTCTAGATTTCCGTAGCATGTTAAACCAGGAGGCACTTACTAGAGTTTTGAAAGAGAAACATTAAACCTCCACACGACCTATCCGTGTGGAGATACCAAGCATTCATTTTTTCAAAATGTTGAAAGTATACAAAATACAGCATGGAATTTAATAATTCACTCTTACCAGCGTTAATAATTAATTATATTTATTGGAACTGGAGTTATGCCCATTGATAACAGAGTTTGACCTTAAATGTTATCCTTGTCAACGTGATTAACATTTTTGCCGAGTTTTAGGATAGCGTTTTAATTAGAGCTTCTCAGTCATATGAGCGCCGCAAGTCTTTTGATACAGGAACTCTGGCATCTAATTAAAGTTTATTAAAGATCATTTTGGGATGAACTTCAATGACCTTGAAGGAGGTTATCTAAGTAAAATGACCAAAGTGAAATACTTAGGTGTCACTCCTTATCCGGACTGAGGCTGCTTGATCCTCACAATGGATGATTTATATTGCCAAGGAGCGGCAGTGAATGCAGGCTGTATCATTCGCTGAAAATATTCCATTATAACAGGAAAAAATCCAAGCAATTTTTTGAAACCCGGATTTAAGTTAGATTTTATGAGATTCAGGGTTAACGCCCGGATATCAGGATACGTCTGGTTTAAAGGCAGATTTTATGACATTCGGAGCTACTTGAAGGAGGTGTTGCAATCGCCCAAGTGACATCGAGTGAATATATGTTTTCCTTCTGAGAAATGAACCTTCAAACCCACTGATGTGTTCAAAGGTCTGAGTGGACACAGGAAATCAATATTTGAACGGTATGATTCATCGTGATTCCTTATCTTAATGCATTTCGATTGACGTCCCTCCCACACTTCATGAACTCCAAAAGAGCTCTCTCTTTTCTTCCCTTTTTCCGTTTATTTAGTTTTACTTCTTGCAAGAAATAATCTCTCGCTTTGTACATTACACAATTTTTTATGTTTAACGACCATGGTTTCGACATACAATGTCATTGTAGACCTTGAAAATTACATTGTACGTCGAAAACATGGTCGGTATAATAATAAAGTGTGTAATGTACAATGTGAACTATTATTTCATGTGTCGCGTTTCCACAAAGCTAAGCCTTAAACTGTAACTTATATTACTTCTTATACTTTACAAATGTGCGTTGCCAACCTCGATGGACCAAAAAGCATAACATTAAGTTCCGTTGAATCATCCAATATTTCACTATGAATTAGGAAGCCTGGGTGGTTTCGGCCCTGACACCTATATGTCCGTGGTTCTATTCCCGGTTTAGGGTGTAGCGTCGGAAGGTGTGCACAAATAAGAAACACCTAGTTTCAGTTTTCTTTATTCTATCCTTCTTTTACTCAAGCAGAGCAGCTTCCAGACCTGCTCTCCTTCTTCCTTAACAACCCCTCTCCCGTCCAAACAAAAAATTCGTAACCAAAACATTTTAACAATCAGCACAGAAATAAATTAAAACCTCTAAGCAGGTTGCGCCGCGACTGTGTGAGTCAAAACAAATACTAAATGCCACATTTTTTATATTTTGTCAAAAAAATTCTGCTTTCTCTGATGCAATGCGTTACCTATAGAAACTCAAAAGTAAGGAACGAAAATGCAGATTATTCCACGAATGTATTTTAAATGAGCACTTTTTTCCAGCCATAGGAGCCGACTGCAGCGCCATTTCCTACGAATTACCGCATTTTGACTTCAATTACGGCATCAATTCTTCAATAAATAGAAAAATAAGGTGTTGAGATGCCTGTATTTTATTTTTATTCAATTTCTCTTGATTATTTCCTTCTTAGAGACAATTTTCCACGAAAATGGAATTTTTATTAAATGGAAAAATACTATTTTTCCCCGTGTTTCTCTCATTCCCCCATTGAACACCATGTAACTTAAAAAAAACAAGCTCAATTATAGAATAAAATAGCGTGGAAAGGTATTATTTTGTTGTTCATATCAGATAGAGGACAAAATTTTCTACAAATAGACAGAATATGAATAAAATGACATTTAAGTCATTTTAAATTTAAACAAAAACTATACCAAATTAAACAAATTGAAAAAAATGCCGAGGTAATGTTCAAACGCTACAAGGAGAATATTAAATTGTAACAATTTCCGCGTAATTATGTCAACGCTGCATTGTATCGTCAGAATTGTATTGAGTTTTATTTCCTATAGCCTCTATTAACGCCACGAATTTCCCTTGGAATATTTTTCCTGGCTTCTCCTACCATGACTAATGGGTATTATCTTTATGCAGTTCATCTTTCCTCCCATATACTTATCTCTCTCCATACCCTCGTCACTAACGCTCTAAATTTATTCTGTATGTATTGACCAATGCTTGGAATATCTAATGCATAGCATAATAGCCGTAGTTCCAGCTGAAACGAGGATGTTGTAAGTTTTAATATAAAATGGAATGGACTATGGAATGAAGATGAATAACAATAGAACATTGTAGTGGTTCCTCTAGGAAAATAAGAATAAGTTCCAAATCTAAGTGAGGATGTGGACTTTATTATGGAAATGCGAGCGAAAAGCAATGGCAAAAGAAGCTTGCCAAAGAAAAAAGAAGCTACTCTTTGTATGATTAGAGAATATATTGAGTTTAGAAACTAGGAAAGCGCTTCTTATGGTGCTCAGACTTGTATGAAACGGAGACATTGAACATCTAAAAGTGGATAAGTGTATTGGCGTAGTTTTTGTGACTTTCGTTAAAGATATTCTACTTAGTTTTAAAATAATTATCATTGTGGTCTTTACGGCAATTTTGAGGTAAATTGGGTTTTGGATGATTATTGTGGTAATATAAAACTGGCTAAGCGTTTGCTGATTTGCAGTACTCCTTGTACAATTCATGGTATTGAAAATATCCTCACTATTGGATCTGAAAGGAGAATTCGAATGGAGTGTTCAGTTAATACTTCCATGATAGAGTCCCATAGGAGGAATGGTAAGAGAGATGAACTGCGAGACTAGGGTCTCATCCATTTCGAGCGCAGGAAATATATGATCTTAAATGGCTTACCAATCGAGAGGTACCTCCACGGCCCGGGGGAGTCGTGTAGTCAATGGATCCGAAGATTGCCCTGATATTAGGAGAATGCAAAGATTAGCTCATCAAATTCCCAAACTGGGGAGTGCACAATAAAAGCTACGCATACGCCGATATAGAATTAAAGCCATCGGATGAGACACATTTCCTCTGCTGAGCGAACGTTAAACAATATTGAACGCAAAAAGAGAAGAAACCGTAAGCTTATTAAACGTGGGTTGGTTTTGAAATTCATATTTTTTTAACTGCAATAGTAATTTTGCGGTTCTTTCAGCTTATCTCCTATTTTACTTTTGATTCTGAGACCACAAAGGTCTTGCATGTTTTAGTAAGGGATAGAAGCAGACTTTCTGGTTATTGTTTTAGTTACAGCTAAAGTCACGGTTATTTGAACAAAATATTCCGTAAAACCGTGACTATAGCCGTAATTCATACAAGACATTTTGCTACCGGCCCTTAAAATATTGGTAGTAATATAGATTATATAGAAGTCCTCATATACCATAGGTATACATCAACGGGGATTATTCTTTATGTTCAGCAAATCCATCTATTAACATACTTGTGAGTAAACGTTAACTTTATTCTCATATTATAATCCCAAGAGGTTCTTGGCATGAAAATAACGAACTCAATCTTGGAATATGTTTTTATTTTATTTTTAGCTTTAGAAGTGGAAGAGAAATAAAATAATGTCTCTGAATAAAAATATTAACTTTTTTGCCTTATTCTATTATTGACGGATGATGGGGAAATAGGTTGAATAAAAAACGTCGCTTCTCGCACTACCCTGTTTTTAAAAATTTATTAGTCCTTTTTGCATTTGTAATAATATCTAGTCATAACCTAAAACTGATGATATACCCTGCATATGTAGCGAGCTCTAATTTATAAATATACATTCATTGAGTAAGGTTACGTAATAACATATGAAGTTTTTTCTCCGGCATCGGTCGGTCTATTCATCAGTAAATTGTTTTTAGCGTATCCCTTACAACTAAACACCTGAACACATTTGCAGAATTAAAGTATACGTATCCTTAACTTATTTTGTGCCCTGAATCGGCCAAAAAAACTTTTTATGCTGACCATCTTTAACTTCTAAACTGCCTTGATAATAATTCTGAAAATTCAAGAGATTAAGGTATTCATTTTATCGTTTAACATTACCTCTTATCAACATATCTTTAACGAAATTAACTGTAGTGTGAAATACTTTAGGAAATAGCTTAAACGAAACTTTAATGGAAAGTAAGAACGGGCATTTATATGTATTTTAGGAGATAAAAGTTCAAATTTGAGTTAGATGTGAAAGCACTTCCGCGATCGATTTCTAGAAGTGGAATGAGGAGAATTACGAATAGCAATAATCAATTCTCTTAAGCATACGCTTATGATCTAAATTGTGCCCAGTAGAGTTGCATCAGGGATTGCGATGTGCAAGGGAGGTTTGTCTATTCGTTATTCAAATCTGAGCCCCACAAAAACTAAGTTGCTGAGATACCTACTTCACGTGGAAAGGTGACGCGATAACACAATGAAACCACTCAACCGGTTTTTCCACTTCCGTCGGTTGATTCACTTCAAAATGGCGTGCATAAATAATTTGATTTGGGTGGATTACTTGGAGTGGATTTTCAGATGCCCCTCCGCACCGATGCCAACACTGATTCCCCTCTTCGTGTTCTGGAATATCATTTCTAATCCTACTCCGTGGTTCTATACGACTAGGTAACTGTGAGTCACCCCTCTCAATCATTTATTCAGACAATTTTTTAACTCTCCCGATCGACGCTGGGGCTCATGTAACGACAGGCGATCGAGTGAGAACTTCTCCATTTGCCAATCGCATTTACAGAACATTTCCAAGCGTTCTAGTTGCATCGAGGCCTGGATTGGGGTTTGATAGGACGTAGGTCGAGAGAAAATGTGACTGCGGGAACGTTTTCAAAAAGAAAATTACGTCTGCGGGATGCGAGATGGAATATATGAGGTGGGGGGAAGTAGATTTCTTGTTCGACCTCGATGATGCTCGGGATATTGGGGCTTCATGAGGTTCGTTCAACTCTCATATTTCTTTCCTCGCGTTTCACCTTTAGCGTATCCCCTCCCAATATAACACCCGCCTTCAACATTTCCAGATGAGAAAATGTATCGGATTGGTGGGCTTGCTTGTTTCCTGCTCGGAGAGGAATTGGGAGGTGGGTTCTGGTATTTTCCTTCACCGCTACGTACGTGCCCGCGCATTCGTGAATCTCTCGTTGGCTTCTGTGTGTGCTTTTGGCCGCTAAGCTGCATTGTCTGGGAGGAGGATTACATTTACGAGACGTGCGGTCAAGAGTGCACTGAATTGCTGTGACCCGTTGCACTACTTGTGAGACGGTGTTTGTGATTGCGGAAGGAAAGTCGTAAGGTACCTGGTCGGAAAGATAAGGATCATGGGCTCCCTGAATCATGTAGGTATATATACTCGGCCCCTCTCACATTGGGTGAAAATCGTCCTTAAACCATCTCCACCGATGTTTTTCGGCCCATTCCGCCTCAACTAGAAAGAAATGCACAGCTGGCGATAATCGGAGAAAAGCTCAGAGATTGGAAAAAATATTTCGATAAAGGAATTTTGTTTAGAAATTTTTCACGTGTTACAATAGAAAACATATTCAATTTTCAAATAGAATACATCTACCTGAAGATGACTCCTGGATGAGAGATAAAACGTGGTAGGTGATGAAACCAAACGTAAAGAAACCCAATAGTAAATAATGCATATTCGTATTGTTTATACATATACATATATATATATATATATATATATATATATTGTTTTAAAATGTAAGCACTTATGAGAAGTTAGCAGATGCTGTTTGCTCTTATATATCTATCCCCATTACAATTGGTTCAAGTGGGAGATTTGGAAGGGAGGAGGGACAGGGGATCCGCCAACCCCTCCCCCTTCCAATTCTCCCACTTGAACCAATTTTAGTTTGGATAGATATATAAGAGCAAACAGTGGCAGTTACGTTCTCATGAAGAAGTGACCAGCAATGGGTCACGATTCTTCGGGGAAAACCGAAATAACACGTGGCATGCACCCGTATTATTATTTTATTAGTCATGATAAGCCATGAATGATTCAATCATAAAATTGTTAAACTAATCCATCACAGAAAGCCATTACAATTTCTTTCTATTTGTATGCTATTTGATAGTTTATTATATGATTTTTGTCCCATATATAAAAAGGATCTTTTCTACAGAGTTAAACTGCAATATTCCAGTCCAAATTCCCTGCATAATTTTTATATTACTCCCACTGTACCTTTTTCAAACCACTGGGTTTGTGGAGGGGCAAATTTGTTAAAACGTTCTTATGGTTTTATGCCATGGAAGTTCCGGAACTGCGAATTGTATTTTTAACGCCAGCGTGTGTGCAAAGGGAAATTAGAATAACGAAAGCAAAAAAGGCATACGGGAAGTTCTATTATTTCAGGTTATGGTATAAATAAAAACACAATCACTCAACTAGCAACGCCACCCGCCGAAAAGCCTAATATCCCTATTCGGATATTGAGGATGGTGGGACTAGCCACAGTATTGCCTTCACCCAGAAATGCACATGAGTGCGAAATTCCACAGAGGAAAAATCATGGCCGGGATTCGAACCCGGAGCCATATATTTTGCGCCGAGTGCTTTAGCCAGTTAAGCTATCGAGACGTCCTTGTACCCTTTTTGAGGGCTTAATAGGTACAAGTTGTTCAGGACAGCCGGACATATGATGTAACAAAGCAGTCCAATGCGTGCGCTTAGCGCCACAGTCCGCGAGGATAAAGCCAAACATGGAACACATGAGGTGTCCGGCAGTCCTGAATAACGTGTTCGTGTAGTGCCCTCAAAAATCCACATAGAAGATGGCCGTGGTAGCTTAATTGGCCAAAGCACTTGGAGTGAAATCAAGAATCCGGGTTTGAGCCCAAGGTCAAGGGGAATGATATTTCCTCTGTGGAATTCCGCGCCTAATCGGAAAATGAGTGGAAATACAATGAAGGCTCACGCTAACGTCTGGTTTCTCTCCACCCTTTCTCAATTTAACAATCTATCCTTCCTCAATCCTAATTCATTAGATATCATTAGTGGCACATGGTATAGTCTCCTCCTTAGATAGCCAACCAACCAAAATGAGATTTTTAACCTGTCCCTTTCAACTTAATCAATTTCTAGTATTAATCTCGTGACTAGTGAAAGGTGCGTGCACATAGCAAGCAATGATCCCTGAGTCTTCAAGTGATGTATCTTTTTTAATTACACCATCATTTTCCCAATTCTATAAAGCTATTTCCATTCATTCGAAATGGAAAATGTTTTTTTTGTTTACATGCTGTATCGGAAAACGAGATTGACTATCCATTTATGTGTTCCATCTTGTTTACAAATTTTACAAGTCTAATTGTGAAAATGTTATTCTGCGATCCTTTTTTTAGAAATTTCATTCGGCTAAACGATGTTGCTCAGCATTATTATTCATAACTTGTTAAATAGCTAAACAGGATAAAGTTTTATAATCACTCCTTAGGTTTCTTATAGTACATCATCAGTTCTTATTTTATGAATTAGCATTTCCGAATTAAAGTTTCCACAAATTAGAATTTCCACAAATCCAATTGTTGAAGAAAACAAGGTGATAAGCCTGCAATGTGCCGTACGTATAAGCACATTCTGCATTGTAGCAATGTATTTTTAATCCGTCTGAAATTCATTCACTGCTCTTAAAAAATCAAATAAATCAGCCGCATTACCACTGAACGCCATAGATTTAGCCTCAAAACCATATTTGTGCTGAATTTATCATTAATATTACCGATATCCGCATACCTATGGTCCAACGGTAGGCCAGAAGTTTGAATGTTTTATAAATCAATCTAGTTAAGAATTTATGCAATCTCCTGGATTTATGCATTTTATGCATGAAATCTAAGTCTCCCTTCTATGTACTTGTTCAAATATAAATTATTATTATGATATCATTTATCTTTCATTAAAATTCACTCAGTGAATGCGTTGATAGTTTAATTTCACAATTTTAAAGCAACAAGGGCATCCAAAATCCGTCTAGTACCTTGGAGTACATTTAAGAATTTACTAGCGGACGGCACCCGTTGAAATAAGGCTTTCGCTGCGATTCGTGACTGCTATGAAGTCTTCCTTGTTAAGCTGTGTGGTAGTATATCGTGGTTGTGTTTAGTTCCGCGTTGGATGAACGCCTTCTGGGGTGAAGTCTTCCTTTCGAGGAGAAGAAAACATTTATCATAATGTATAATAAATAACAAGCCATCCCATTTACCGTTGTAAGCGTATGAGCAGTCATCAAGTAGTTTAGAATACTCTGGTGGATTATTTACTTTGCTGAAATATAGCGTTTGTCCCAAAAGTACTAGAACTAAGTAGATTGACAAAAATGTATTGCCAGAATTGATACATTCACTCAAAGGTCTACGATGTAGCACCCTTGTGTGTCTACACATCGCTGCCAGCGGGTTTTCCACGCCTCGTACGCCTCCTGGAAGGCGTCACCCGGAATGCTGCTAAGCTCCCTCGTCACGGCCTGTTGTAACGCCTCCACAGAGCCGTGGTGACGTCCTTTTCACCACGGATTTGAGGCGGGGGAAGAGGAAGAAGTCTCGTGGGGCAACGTCAGGGCTGTAGGGTGGTTGTCTAGAAAATTTGGATCCTCACTCACATGGTCGAGAAGCTCTTGGCATATCCGCGTGCGAGTTTCCTTATGTTCGTCCAAGAGCACTCGCGGCACCAACTTCACACACACCTTTCTCATGCCCATGTTTTCGCTCACATGTCGATGCACATCACTTTTAGGGATGGCAAATTCATCAGAAACCATGCGAACACTAAAACTGCGATCCCTGTCTAACAAGCTCCCTGTCAAACAACTCTAGTAAGATTTTCGTCACTTTTTGATGTCGAAGGGCGTCCTGAACGTTCGGCGTCTTCAAAATCTTCTCTACCTCGCCGAAACAACTTGTGCCACTCAAATACACCCGATCTACCCATGGCGTTATCACCATAAGTTGCCTTGAGCATGCCATGAGTGTCTTTCCCGGTTTTGCCGAGTTTCACGAGAAATTTGAGGGCGTAGCGTTGTTTCAATAACCGGTCCATGACGAAGCGTAAACGAACGATCCGCAGTCCGCAAAGGTTAGGAGCCAACAACCACCGACCTCCATTCTTTCCTGAGCCAGAGAAACCGACGTCCGCCCGTCAATCTGTCCGGGAAAAATCAGTCCTACTACTTTTGGGACAGACCCTGTATATAAATTTGAGCATACGATTGCCGTTGATCTCAATTACATGTTATCCCGATATTTCTTACTGCATATTGTAAAACCCCGATGAAATTTTAAAAAAATTTCCATCAGTCTTAGTGAAAGTAATTAAGTCCCGAGTGTGGAACTCTGGCCTGAGTCAAATGCCAATTGCCATCACAATTAAGTGATTGAAATCTTTCAAAAACGTAACAAACCAATACTTTTTTGTTTTATGGTCATTTCCAATTTCAATTTTGATCCACACGTACTGGTCTGATCCTAGGAGCCACATGCACAGCTTTCCCATCTCTGATATGGAAGGTTGACTTTCCTTCTTCCGTCTTGGTCGAATGTTCGTTCTTTTTTCCTTTGACTTCTCCGTCTGTCCTACCTTTCTCTGTCCTACCTTTCTCTATCTTATCCATCTCCTCCTGCTTCTTTTTTTCACCCCCACCCCCCAACGTCCCCGTGCACCGCTCTCCAACCCGTTCCGCTGCACGGTCAGCGAGCATTCCCTCACGGATCCCGAACACACTCCAGAGCCGAGATTACCTCCTCCTCATCCTCTCTCTGCTACTCCTATTTCTTCTTTTTTTATTTCGGCGTCGTTAGGGCGAGGGCGCGATGGGTTCTCCATCTCCTCCACCGTCTTCCTCTGCCCTCTCTGTACCTCTATCTACCTCCTCATCCTCCCAACCACCACCTCTGCACTCTGCAGAAAAGACCCATGTGCCTGTCTTTTATTTCATTTCCTTTTTTTTTGGCCTGACCTCAAAATATTTTCCAGGCATTTACGGAAGGAACGTACGCAAAAATCCCTTTCGGTCCAGGGGAAGAAGTGCCGCGCACAATGGAGTTCGGTGTCTTTTTTCTCGTCGATGTTCTGTTTTTTTTTTTCGACGGGCGATGGGATCGGATCTCCCAGCAGTGCAATGCAGGATTCGAGTTTACTCACGTGGGTGGGTCTTCTGCTCCTGCTTGTCTTTCCTTTGTCATTCTCTTTTGATCAGTTTCTTTTCTTGAGTTGGATAGTTTTTTTAGTTGTGTTTATTCAACTATAATTATGTTTTTAGATAAAAGGAATGTGAACGAAATGAGGCACAATTCACATTTTGAAGGGGAAATTGGCGTCGTTTACTCACGTTCCATCCTCCCTCTGCCTGGCCGCCTGTATTCCCGTCTATCATTATCTCTACACGCACTGTAGTGATGGGTGTAGTTTTGGTTTTTGTTCGACCTGATCATATTTTTTCTTGTGTAGATGATATGAATCGTAAGAAGAAGTGATAGAAATAGCACACAAAGCGGAATGTTGAATTGGAAATACTGAATGCATGCCTGTTTATGTGGAAGTGTTTTCTTTTTATGCCAGTATTTTTGCATTTTCACTGTCGTTCTCTTTCAATAGAAGTCTCATCTAAGGTAGAGGATTGGGTGGGTGTTATTCATTGTCATTTTTCAGATGTGTTGAAAAGAATATGAATGTTTTGGGAGAGGTAATTGCATTTTGAAAGTCAAAATGCCACCACAAGTTGCACGATAACTTACATTTTCTGCCCCTGCCTGTGTTATCTTTCTCAGTTGTGATTCCCGTTCACTTCCTTAACTGTGGGATGCCTATTTAACTGTGGGATGGTCTTTTGCTTGTGTTTTGCTGGAAAGATTTGTAAGAATTATTAAAAAATTATATTTTATAGGTCCAATGAGCACCACTAAAGGCATGCTTACTTATATCATCTGCATCGTCCTGGGTGCTTGTCTTTCGACTGTCATTTTTATTCGAACAGTATCCCCTTAGATGCTTTTGCGTATCAATATTTCGCTATGATTTGTTAAATGTAATGGAAATATTGTGAAGGGAAGGGAATGTGATGGCTTACGTAATTTGCGCTATTTAGGGTTAGTAGATTGTAAGGAAAGCATTATTTAGTGGAGCTGAGGAATAAATGCGAAACACACGGCGTAGACGTCGAGCACCAATGCAAATTGGTCACAGTTTTATGTCCTGTACCAACATTGGGCGAAGTACTGGGCGTGTACTATTTTTAACACGGGCCTTTTGCAGGTTTTGGGATTTCACTAATAAATTTGGTCATGGTGGAATGCATGAAGCTGCTACGAGCAAACTGTGGTGCTATAGAATTTATCCTATACTCTGTCTCCATGAGTTATAAGTAACCCATCAAAAGATGCTACCGTTTCCACGGTGAACAGCATTAACTACGTTGAAAATAGCTCCTAGAAAAATGTCGCATATATTGGGGTTGAACCGCCGACCTAAAGAGCTTGCTGAACATAGCGCGTACAGCTACGACTCCCTGGGTTCTTGAATTTTTTGCGATATTAGGATTAGTTGGGGGATAAATATTTTTTATATAGAGTCCAATCTTATGCTGAAAGAATGACCGTGGACTCTTGGTAGAGGAATGGGTGGATTCATAAGTTGAAGGCCATACCTGGCCGTAGTTTTCTATTGATTAGATTTGTAAAATATATCAATGATTTACCCTTTAACACCCCACTACAAGGATTATATAAAAGCCTAGCAATATGTTGTACATTTGGTGTAGTCCGCAATCGAGGAACGCTAGCCATTTTCATGAATATAACCTTAGATTCTCAAAGAACAGCATATTCAGTGCTGCAATGGAATCTCATCATTTAGGTAAATTCCATACCAATCGATATCATCACTTGTCAAAATGATGCACGAATCTTCTGATGCTCAGAGTGTAATGGAGTAGAAATTCAAGAGGAAGTAGTGGGAGATATTGTACATGAGGTACTGAAGAAATTAAACGATGATATACTTTAATTGTTATTTGTTGGCGACGGTGATGTGTTATGCTGGTAGGTTTTAGCTGCTATGTGTTTTGTGAAAAAATAATTTTGCCTTTCGGTATTAAACTAATCATAGCTTTGGGCTTCTCTCTCTTACTTTCATTTAACCAGTTCAAATATAGAAAAACGTTCCGTTTATACCGTAATTAATTTCCTCCTCCCAACCATTATCTTCTGTATTTTAAATTTGGCCGGAAAAAAAATAATTATTTTTTTTGTAATACAGATGTGGGGATTGAAAACTTGAGCTTATCTCGGTCCAGCTGAAGAGGCCGCACAGTGGGTCCAAATGCCGAAAAGGTGGTGAAAATAAGTAAATGTTATTTGATTTAGATGCAATTCTCAAAATTACTGTTTCCGAGGTCGCTGATTACGAATCTGCAATTAGAATTTTGAAAAAATATTTTTTTAAGAAAAAACTGCACATTTTTGTAAAAAAAAATAAAAGTGATACAACCGTAATGAAAAAATGTTTTAATTAGGTTTTCGAGGCCTCTGATTACGAATCTGCAACTCGATTTGTTAAACAAATAAATATGATTATTTTAACTGCAATTTTGTAGCAAAAAATAAAGTGATACAATCGTACTGAAAAAAGTCATTGCTTATGGGTTTTCGATGGCGTTTTTTATTTGGCTGATAAATGACAATGAATGATAAATATAATGCAGAGCTGTACATAGTTAACGAGTATACATAAAATTAATACACATGAATTACACATATGCATTATATTTACGTATACACACAAAAAATATACTCAAGCATTTTGCATACGTACATGTACAGTATGCTTAGCCATTATGCATAAATTTTAACATGATTTTTTAATAAAACATAACCAATTCCAACAATAATACATTGTACCACATTCTATTGACAGTAAAATTGAAAAAAATAAATAAAAAGAACATGCAAAACAACTAAGAACAATACATTATACACATACAAGACACAAACACTCAAATATTCTCATCTACATCCGACCTTGCTTCGTCCGAAGAAGCGTCTTCTGATTCCGATGAAGATGTCGAATTTGTGTGCTCTGGTGCAAGCAACATCTGAAGGGCTTCAGGAGATAAAGTTTTTGGTCTATTAGGACGTTTGACAGTCAGACTAGAAATTACAGGGTCGGAATTTATCATCATTCGTGCAAACAAGTCCTCCATGGTGTTCTTCCTCGAGCACTTGCGAGTGAAGTCTTCCCTGAACCTCTTCAAGAATTTGTTGCACGCTTCTTGTGCTTCCTCAGACATGTATCCAATTGGCACAACGGAATTTCGTATTACATCCTTCCCGTGCAACAGTATCTTGTGCACGGTCGATGGCATGTTGTACCACGGATACAAGCCAACAAAAAGCCGTGCGGTCTCAAGTGCATACTCTTCAAAGATATACACGTCTATTCTGTGATCGGATGAAAGCACTTGCAAAACAATATGGAATCTTTGAATGAGTTCCAAATTGAGGCCGGTGATAGAGGCGGAAATCGCGGAATTCGCGAAGAAGCGGCGAGCAGTATTCCCGTCATTACTGCTACCATATACTTGTTTTGGCCGGTCAATTATTAAACTCAGCTGCGTTTTAAAAGCTTCTTGAATGGTCCTTTTACGCTCTTCCACGCGTTCTCTGAGTTTCACATCTCGGATCTGCCATGTCTTAACTTCCAGCCGGTAAGCGATGTGCAAACAGCATTCAAAAAGTCGAATCCATGCATGCAATGTCGACAAACCATACTGGAAATTGTCTGGATTGGTTGGTCGATCGATCATGGCATCTACGTCGTTAAATTCCGAAGAGGTCGCGTTGCAAAGGTAACACCGCTGAGTCGATGCTGTGTTGGTGATAGCATTGCAGACCTTTCCATCTATCATTGTCAACTGTAGCTTGTAGGTAACTTTGATTTTTTTGCCATTAACTACAGTCTCCAATGGTGTTAGGTGCATCTCCTGAAATCGGACGTTCTCGACTTGCAATTGTGTGTGTTCTTTAGTTTCCTTCTTGAACTCTATCTTCAGAGGACGGCAAAATCGAGGAGATCCAGGTCTGTTGTTGTGCCAAACAATTGTTCTATGATTCCCATTCGTTGCTAGTTGCAGAGGCACAACAGAAGTAAAGAAGATGCTACTGTCGTCGATTTCTTCACCATCTTCGGAGTACAGGGACTGCTTATAATTACTCTGACCAGAGCTTCCATCACATCCCCACTTGCAAATTAGCTGCAAATCTGATATTACGTTGGATGATGAAGCAGCTATCACCTCTGTTTGCTGCAATAATATGCGTTGGGCTGTGTGGTCTAGTAATGACTGCAGACTGAGTTCCACGCTAAAGTCAGTGATTGTCATTGAGCGTACGCAAGGGTAGCATGCTTGTTTTGCTTCGGCTACCTTCTTGTAGGACGGGTACAACTTACATTTATTAAGCAACGAGACATTGCGCATGTCTTGGTACTCAGACTTGGATTGCTTCAGCATCACCATTACAGCCAGTGCATTGTCCGCAGTCAAACTGTTTTCCCGTACATGACTGAAGCAGTCGCGGTACCTGCGTGCTCTGGTTGGCGTCGTTGTAGTAATATCCTTTAAAACAGCAGCAGCATCGAGTTTACCATCTGCACGAAGGCTCATCTGCGCCGCGTAAGATAGTTCTTCAGGGCTGGACTCAGATCTCAGTCGTTCTGTGCGCTTTCGCTTAGACCAATCACTAACCGCCGAAAAATCAGATTGAGGTCTTCCTGCAGTCCCTTTGCTACCGCAGCCTAGCTCATGTTGAGACACACCAAAGAGGTAACTCGCATTCAACCAATCTCCATTATACTTCAAGAACCGATCCTCTTTTTTATTATTTTTGGCCCATCTTGACTTTAACTCCGACAACATCTTTCTAACTATCTGCTTCTCTTGCTCCGTCAGCGAATAGTTTACGCAAAATTTGGCAGCAATTTCCTGCTCCAATATCTTATAATGGGCTGGCGCTGCTTCTGTCCACTTCGTACGAGCCAATCGAAATATATCAAGACGCGTCAAAGCAAAACCTATGAAAATTTTATATTAATAGTAACTTACTTATTTAAATGTATGTTCATTAATATTAATTCTTATATGATGGTATACCTCCTAGGAAGTCCATTGAAGTCATTATGACTCCTCTCTTACTTTTGGGTTTACTAACAGAAAAAATAAGTTATTCTTTCAAGATTTAAGGAATTCGTTTAGAAATTCATATGCTCTGCAAATCTCCTCTTTTCTGTGTTTATGGGTATTGTTGTCTCGAAAATAGCAACCAAATTAAAAACAACCATATCAGCATTTTCCGCCAATTACCTGCGGAAGAAAATGTTGCAAATATGTTGACAGTTAAAATCTAGCTTTAAATATTTTCTTAATTTGACAATACTTATTTGTATTACATGAATGACTCAGAATGTTAGAAAATGACTCGCTGTGTTACATACCGCCCGTCGGCTCGGCGAGCCGGTTCATATGTTTTTATCAGTGCTCCAGATGACGCGTCGTCTCTCCGTGGCAGGCGGATAGAGGTGTCACTCGCTAATTTCATTAATTACTCACGTTGGCACACTTATGCTATGGTTTTTTTGAGGGGGTTTGCTAGCTGAGACCTTCAACTACATTAATACGCTAATTTAGATGCAGAATTATGCGGGATTATTATACTTTTTACACTGTGTTTCAACTTTTTTTTCCGATTATTTGTACGTAATCTTTTCGATGCATATAAGTTAATAATAATAATAAGTATTAGGATATTAGTACTTTGTAAATACATTTAAAATACACTTACTTTCACGCGTTGATTTCATTTTTTCCAAATTGAAATTGATGCAGTTTGCAAAATCAGGTAGAGTTTTAAAGGAGACAGTGATATCAAAACGGAGATTGTGGCTTAACATTCGAGTTGCGCATCGGTCAACTTAACATTTAATTGCAGACGCAGGTGTCTAATTACCTGCATTTCGCTTGCGGCTTTCGGCGGCTGAAAGAAACGGCTAGCCGACCTTGCAGAAAAGAATCGTCAAAAAATAAATATATTTTTGGAATTATCCCCACATTTTAGGCATTTGGTCCCACTGTGGGCCGTCGGGGTCAGCGACAATGACCCAAGACTTTCACCTCTTTCTCCAAACGAATCGTTGTGAGATTTTTGAGGAGGCAAGAGAGGTCCATTAAACAATATTCCATTTGTGAGAGGCAAATTTCATTGTACGAGTTCACCCTTGCGGGTTCAGGAGGATTAACCCCAAAATAAATTCAGCTTGCATTTGTGGTATGACTTCCTAACCCACTACTGAAAATTTGGGAAATTCGGTATCTGATACCGGTGATTTCATAGTACATTTTTCATGACTAATTTCAGCGCATTGGTGATGTAATTTTTTGTGATGGCGTTCAGAAAAAAGATGTTTGGTTGGTTTGTTATTTTGGGAAGAAACCAAATACTTGGATATTTCACGCCATAAGGACAGATAGATAAATTGGTATGGGGAGGAGTATATTGGTTATGTAGGAAAGCTGGAGAGAAACCCTGAGTCGGTTAGTGCCTACTCTTAAGGAATGGCGTTTATGGTACAAAATTACACGTCCCTTCTGACGGAGGGCGGAGAGCTGCCCTCAGAGCACTATCCGTGAGAAATCCAAGTAGTGATCGGAATTCCTCTGATACATGCCTGCTACTACGATGATTTAAATGGGGCCCTTTCGGAAGGAAATCCAGTGTATCGGCAACTTCATTAACCGGACGTTACCATTAGTTTATATCTTCCAGTGTATATGAATGTTGATTTAATACCCCAACAACGTTATATGTATAAGTTAATTTTGTTTTTTTAGGACCCACTAACCTATCTATTAAAGCCATTCAATGGTAGAAAAACATTTTTAGACGCCGTAAATACGCTTTAGCTCAATATTTTTAAGTTGGGCGGGAAAAAATGGTGGTGCCAGTTATTTTTTAAGAAAGAGAGGGATTGTAGGGTTTGAATCCTTGAGACTTCCTCGGACCGCCTGAAGGAGCGTTGTGGGGTCAGTGACAATGACCTCCCAAGACTTTTCCCCCTCTTCCCTGAAAAGGAATCGTTGTGAGCTTTTTGAGCAGGGAAGGGGGGCTCCAAGGAAAAAGGGTCCGACCTTAAACCCCACCCTTGCTCTCTTTCCGATCCTCATAACACCCTTTCTCCATCACCCCCCTTTTCAGGACCACACTCTTACCTTCCTTCAATCTCCTCAACGTTGGACCACCCTCTTTCCCCGTCTTCGAATTTTACAGCCAAAGTTGGGGTAATTTCGGAAACCTTTATAAGTGAATAATAGGTAGTCTTGGTATAAAACCTTTGTGGAGGGGAGTCGACCAAAATTAGGTGGGAGGCCGGAGCGTAAAAACGGACTTGGTTTGAGTCGAGTTTTATTAGGGCGACGTTTGTGGCGAGCTAGAACTGGAGCGACTCTATTAAGCCTTAGATTAGAGCGAATGTGACGTTACTTTGGGATAATGTGGTACTGAGTTGAATGAATAACTGGCTTCATTCCCTTGAGCTGGTGTGACGGTTTGAATCTACTCATTAGAATGTTAATTACGATGGAAGTCACCAGTTTCTACCGCGAGCTTTAAATTCAGCTGCTTTTCCTGCTTTTACTTAAGACCTCTAGACTTGAAACGACTGAACAAGTCTTATCTTTTAATGGTGGACTCGGTAGTGTTAAATTTTTGTTTTTTGAACAAATTCCAAGTCAAATACTTTTAATTGTGCAATTTTCCATCAAGGCAGGGATCGTTGTAGTGCTTAGATTTATAACCTTGCGTGGAGCAAGTTAGTACATCCTGTTTGTCACTGCTATTGAAAATGATTATGAATATTTTTCGTAACATGATTGCACAGCAATTTTAATAAACTCATTGTTTGTTTAAAGTAATTGCATTGCAGCCCGAGAGATAGTGTAAACAATACTTCAGCTATGCAGCAGACATTGATTTAGTTGTCAAATGGAGCCGTTCTCTGCGTAAATTAGTTGTTTAAAATCCAATTTTAATTCTTCCAAAAACTGTATAAGACTAATTTTTAAATAAGTTGTGACAAACTGAAATTTTTACCGGCAATTGTAGAGCATGCTCATTTTAACACCATTTGTCATGTACACAATGTGAAAAATGGTGGTAAAATAAGCATGCTCTGCAAATGCCGATAAAATTTGCAGTCTATCATAGCTTCATTGAAAATAAGTAATAAACAGTTGTAGAAAACTTAGCTCACGCTTTTTTAATATTTCTTCTGAAGAATGAAAACTTTGATTGAGTCTGTTTGAATAATTCGGGATAGTTACAACATAGTTAATGCCATTATGAACATTGCATCAATTTTAAATTTTTCCGTTAGATGTGCCTTAAAAATAATGCTAATGGGTGGTAGTTTATATAGAATATAATATTGCAATGCTTGGAGTTGTCGTTTTAATAAATTTATTCCAAATAAAACGGTATCCGGTTCAGCAATTTGGAATTTCATGATTTAAAAACAATAAAACATAGTAACTTCCACATATTTCGTGTCGCAAGTTAGCTTAATGTTGAAATCACCAGGTTTTGTCGAATATTTTTCTTCACCTAATGATGTTGACAATTCGACAAAAAACATGGTCGGAAATAAATAAAAAAGCGTGGAAGTTGATATGTTTTTTCTTGGTTGCACAGAAATTATTTACCATCTTACTTTTACCGTTTATTATTCTTCGTTGACTTTAAATAAGTGCGTGAAACTTTTCTTGTATTAAAAATGTTCCTGCGTACTTAAATACTTAGTAATTATGTAGCGTTGAATCTTACCAGCCCTAAGACCACGAAGCAGGTGAGCGTTCGTCGGAATATTTTTCATTATCCATTGGAGTTAACCAAATTGCTTGTTAATGAAGTTATGTCTTCCAATACCCCGTCAACAACTTTATTAGCCTTTATCGGAAATGGATAACTGTTTAGGCTCGATTTTGATGATGATGGATCGCACCCACATACCTATTATCGTCATAAAAATTCAAATTTGAGAATGTCATTGTGTTTTACTTAAATTTTGACTTGATATATGTCCAAGTTTGTAAATGCACCGCATTCTCAGCTTACCAGTAATTTTATAGATGGTATAGTAAGAGAGATGTGGTACCTATTGCCGTGCTAAGTGAATTTAAAAAATGCACTTCCCCTTAGGGGTTGAGGATTTGTTCTTCTCCGACTGCATATTTCTCTCGTTGAATCATATATTGACCCATTCATTGCAATGATACATGATTCTTTATTGAATTTTTTCTTGTCTTTTAACCCGATAGTATCACTGTCTGACTACACATAACCTGTCCCGAGATTCATTTGAATTAGGACTATTATCCGAATATTATTTATGTAAACGAATTCCCCGAAGCCTTCCATTTCTCGGGTAACAACTTATGAAAATGTTTTATGTAATTTATTTATTGTATTACTTTTTTGAATTTCACATTATTTTTAAATTACATGTTTACAAAACCTTGGGTCTGGATGGAACATTTTTCCAGAAAACAACGAAAGCTCTGACATTCTTTGATGCATTCTATTCTTTACTTTCTGAGATATGTAGGATGGAGTTTTAATCCAAAATGATATGTTGATGCCAAAATGAAAAGTAATTACACTGAGAGATTTTCTGCCTCTTCTCTTCTCCTTGGATTCTGAGATATCATGTCGTATATGTTGAGTGGGAGAAATAGAAGTGCTGAGCATTCCAATTCCTTTGAAGCACGAAAATGCCTGGAAATCCATGCATAAGTCCAGCGTTTAGTGATGGCTGTAGAACTGGGCACCGTGATACGAGTAATGGATACGTAAGTGTTCTCTGTGCCAGAATGCTTCTTAGGACTTATTGCCCTTGCAAAAGTGGAACATAGCTCGTTGTGAGGTTATTGGATGGATCACTGCGTCCATTCGGGCCATAAATTCAATTCTGAGATTGCAACCGTCTTTTTATTGTTACGCGAGGTAGTCTATTGATTTATGTAGAGATGGATGGAGATTGAGACTTCATTTACCCACTGTTTTACGACCGCAGAAACCTAGGAAATAATACAATTTCCTTCTTTAGCTTGGCATACTTCCCACCTCACTTAATCTCATCCGTTATGCCTCTTTGACATCTCCCTCGTTACCCAGTATTAGTAAAACCCAGGCTACTGCTCTTCGCCACGGCCGCCCGGCATCCCATCGGCCCTTCCTACCCAGTCCGTCACCTAAATTAGCCCCTAATATTCTCCAGCAGTTCCTTTTCTCCACCAGAGTGCCCACCTCTCCCTGATATCCTTAGAATGGAGCTTGGAACTTGGAGAACTCCACAAAAAGGTCACCTCCTAGAAGAATCCGTGAATTCTCCTGGATTTTAGCATAGCTTGTGATTTATTTAATCGTTGACTTTCCCGGATATAATTGTGTCGTGAAATATTTCCGGAATAATTTGGTGGCTCACCAACTTTTTTCTTTACTTTTAGGTATTTTTAAAGCTTAACACAGTTACACAACAAATAAAGAATTTTTTAGCCCGATGTTTCATCACTTACCCTTTGAAGCTTCGTAAGAATTCTTATCTTATACTAATTTTATCTATTTTTGCTTAATTGTGTATTTAAGTATCAGAGCTTATTGTTAGATAACATTTATTTGTAATTTTTCATGTATTTGGCAGGCATCAGTACCAAAATAACATGAATAATTACCAAGTCAACGATATTTTGAAAAGTGCTTTAATTTTCTGAACAATAGACTTTCTTTGGTAATCTTCCCTTGTGTAAGTAATTCAATGCAATTGGATTGGGTTAGAACGTTTTGTCCTTAGCGTGTCATGCGCACCGTTAAAAAAATACAAAAATATTTTAGACACCAGAACAAATTTAATTGATTCAGATTTGTAATGGATTGAGAAAAATCTATGTGGATAAGTATTACATTCCCCATACTGTACCAATGTCTGCAGGGAAACTATCAGTTTAACAATGTACGATAATACCTATAAACTGTGATATCATTAAAGGAAAAACGTTTATAAAAGCTGATATAAAATTACGCAAATGTTAAAAGTCACCAAAACTTCTCTTCTAAATAATACTTGAGCTTCTACATTCACATTGAATAGGAAATTATCATAATTACAAACACAAATACATACACACACACACACATATATATATATATATATATATATATATACATACACACACCAAAATAGGTATGTATACTACATTACCCATACAGCGCTTACCAGCGCTTTTAATAAATTCATAATCCTATCACTAGTGGGACATTGTGTAATTTCATATGAATTTTTTGACTCTAAATGTATTTCATGTAATTATAACTGGCCAACAAAAAAATTTAAATGTTTCCTGCACTTCATAAGTTAATTCTTACGAATTTTGGGTTGAGAAAAAATAATATGACAGTGAAATCTTTCTCTTAGCTCTAGTTTCTGTGATACGCAATAGGTGGAAGAATTTCAGTTTAACGAATTAAGAGAAAATGATACATTTTAATTACATATGGCAACAACATTGAAAGTGCATTTGAATTTTTTTAAATGGCAGTTACATTCCAAGAGTTCTAAATTGATGGAAGAATACCTAGCAGATGGTTGGGTCTGAAGGGTGGCTTCATGAGATCGTCGCTTTTAGCTTGCCTCTTGTAAGTGAGTTCCAGAGCATCCCTACACAAAGTCCAGCAGTAATCCGCAAGCATTGCTTCATTCCAACGGCCATGATATCTTTGTTCCATAACAGAAATATCCTGTTGGAATCTTTCTCCGTGTTCATCACTGACAGCTCCACAACTAGGAGGGAAAAAGTCTAGGTGGGAGTGGAGAAAATGGATTTTATGGGACATGTTGCATCCAAGTTGATGGTATTTTTTCAGGAGCACTGTCACCAACTGAGTGTAGTAAACATCTCTTTCCTTGCCTAAAAATCCAAGAATAACTCCCTTGAAAGCTTCCCAAGCTTACTTTTCTTTCCCCTCTAAAACTTGGTCAAATGCAGGATCTTTATAAGTTCTCGAATTTGGGGCCCGAATAAAATACCTTCCTAAACTTTGGCATCACTTAATTTCGGAAATTTCTCTCTTACGTACTAAAAGACCTGTCCTTCTTAGTTCATACCTTTGACAACATTTTTCATCAAACCCAGCTTAATATGAAGCGGTGGAAGAAGAACATCTTTTGGGTTCGCGAGAGGCTCGGCAACGACATTTTTCTCGCTAGAGTTAAGATTTCTTGCAGGTCAGTCTGCTTGAATATTATGTGATTTCCTATCTCTGCTGTCCCTCATACATAAAAAGCAGCAATACTTTGAGTACCCCAGTTGCATTCCTTAGAGTACAGCAATGACTTTTAGATCACCACAGATTTTCCACTCGTGTTCATGATATATGATAGAGTTCAAGAGGGCTGTCATATTTGCATAAGTCTTCTTCATGTAAACTGCATGACCAACAGGAATAGAAGGCAGACGGTTGCCATTGTGGAGTAATACAGCTTTAAAACTAAGCTTGGAGGAGTCTATGAATAGCCTCCATTCAGTTGGATCATGGTTCAAATTCAAACATTTCATCAAGCCATTAATGTCTCAGCATACAACAAGATTGATTTTCTTCTAAAAAAAGGGAAGCAGATCCCTGCGACGTTTTCTGTACTGTGAGACTCTGACATCACGTTCCAGAAAATTCCATTGATGTAGTCTAGACCATAGAATTTCTGCCTTCTCCTTTGACAGGTCAAGGTCTCTAATGAGATCACTCAATTATGCTTGACTCAGCCTGAGCGGTTTATCATCTTTTTTCTTAAAATCAGGGTCACGGGATGTGAAAGGCCTGTTGGGTTTTTCTTTTTCTTGTTCCTTATTGCCTTCATTTTCTACTTCAAGCACAATTTTCGGGTGGAGTAGAAACTGGTAAACTATCTGAATGCGGGATGGGTCGAATAGCAGATCGAAGATTCAGGTAGTGTTCTTCTTTTCTTCATAGACAATCCTGCCTTTTACAGGTGGATTCAAGCAGAAATAGCAGTCATCTTAATGGTTTATAGGCTCCCGCCAAACCATAGGCACAGCAAAAGCAATAAATCGTTTCTTATTTTTCAGCCATTCTCGCAGTGTAACTGAAGAAGCGTTGCAACATATATGTGGAGCCCATGACTTATCCTGGTCCATTACCTTCATACCGAAATAATAGTGATAGGCAGTCTTCACAAGAGGGGTCAGCTTGCGTTTCTGTGACTAAAATGTTATTTCACCACAAATATAACAAAAATTATTCACTTAATTTACACATTTTCGTGGCATGTTGACGAATTTTACACTTAAAAAGCACTCCCAAACCAGCAGCAGAAACAATATGAAATTCACAGTCACAGCAACAACATCTATGTTTATAACTTACAAACAGCTGAAAAACGTTTGTGTTTTGTTATTTGGTAGGTGTGCCAACTCACAAAACAAAATTCCCCACAGACAAAATGTTGACTCTAAAAAATTAAATGTCAATTTATATCCAAAGCAAGAGCTAATCTGTCATTTTTATGGTGATTTTTGAATTCTGCAGGTGGAAATACATAAGAATTAACTATTTTTGAGCCCGAAACATTTTCATTGTTGGGCAGTGTTATCATTGATGTATTTATATGAATTTAATGTTCTTGTTTTTAGAATTATAAATTTAATATACACATAGAATAATGTGTACTCATTCAGACTCTTCACCAGTCTTTTCAGAAATTCTTCAATAATTCCACCATTATCAATTCTCTTCTTTCAATTAATCCCTGATGCATTTATCTTTCATTTGCACGTTTCACTCTGTGATGTCCTACAGATATGTCCTATAGTGGATCTGAATTCAGACGTTTTGGTTATTATGTAAAGCTGCATTGACAAGGTTGCCCGGCCAACATAAGAAAGAAGAAAAAATGGTTTTGTCAAAAGTGTGTGACTATTAGCATTATTACTACATCCAGGTAATTTAACAGTATCAATCAGATCTGGTCATTGATAACAGAATATTTTAGTAACTAAATAGTGTCCTTTCATTTGACCTGCATTTGATCTTGGATTTCCTTTTGTATATCTAGAAGGGGGAGAAAGGTAGGGATAGCGGAGAAGAGCAGCTTGTCTGGAGATTTTCAAATTGACGATTGACTTCTATCAAGATTGTTCAATTTTCTGTCCTTGAATTTTCTCAATGCTTGTTTCTCAAAGTTTGAAAATTCTTGTGGATTAGCCCAGAATGAAAAATCAATATTTTTGATCGATACATGTCATAATATCAATTTTCGATCAAATGTTATGATAGAATTTTAGTTGTGAAATAATGTGACTTGATATTTTTACACGTATTCCAATCAACATCTATATTGGTTGAAATACCTCCTATGCGGGATAAGCAAAAAGGATTAAATTCTAGTGGTCAATGATGTGAACTTAGTGAATACCTTTTATGAATATGCAGTCTTTTAAACCACTGGTTAATTTGTTTATTCAAATTTTCAAGAAACTAACTGAATGCGTGATATTCACAATTAAACAAGTAATTGTTTGTGTCCTAACACACCTTATACATATCATTTTGATGGCAGGCAGATAACAGGCGATATAGACCATTAAGAAGTATTGATAATATTATTCCACCGATTAGGAAGTGTTTATACGGGTTAATGTGATGTTATTAGTATCATCCTTTTCTAAATTATATAGTCTATTATCTATTTCATCTCTTTAATGTTAATCATGGATTTATTCGTACACATAAGTTCTTGTGTTTGTAAAACGGCATTTGTCTTCGTTTTAATCGAGCACTGGGGAATTTACCCTCTTACCTACCCAAGTTTTACTCCGGTGGAGTGCCTATGTCCCGCAAGATAGGAAGCAATTTCCATGAAGTAGGTGCACGTAGGATATCTAACCAAAAGGGTGACTTAAAGCGATCTTTTATCGCGAGGAACGTCGTTTTCTGCGGATGAAGCAGAGCAAGTATAAAGGACGGCGGAGTTTTGAGGCGATAAAGTCTCTGTGGGAGGAGATTAGTCGGCCTCGTTCTGAGTCTGAGTTTTAAGACCGTTCTGGTTCCAGCGGTATTCTGCGGTTAGCACTCGAGGCTAAGCACTGAACCTTTGCCATTGTGTGTCCCGCAGCCCTGCTTGTACTGCTTGTATTCTTCGCTTTTTGGTCTCTCTCTCTCTCTAGGTTTCAAGCCCGCCGATAAGGCAGAAATACCCATAGTTCTCGTGTCAGCCACCTCGACGACACCTAGTGGCGACGGAGATAACCCACTTGGGGCGACGCGACGGTGGCGCCGTGGGGTCGCGTAGCGAACGATTCGAGGGAAACCGGGAAGTTTGTTTTGCAATCATGGTGAGAAAGATTTAGCGAGGAGTCGGAGTTAAGGTATTGTACCCGGACATGGGAGTTACTGGGTGGGAGAATAGATATTTGTGTCAATGTAGAAGTGCTTGCAATTCTACTCCGTGAGAAGGAATGAAGTTCGCGAGGAGATATATGGCTGGGAAGATTTGTGTGGTCACATAGGTTGTGAAAAACGCTTTTATCACACCACTGTGCGGGAATTGAGAATGAAAAATGATTTTTGGTATATACTCGTTTCCAAACAACAGAAAAATCAAATCTGTGGCTTCCAAATAATGTTAAGATCTCAGAGGTCACCTGCATACAGAGTTTATAATTTTTTTTGGAGAAATTTAGCAAATTTTATAGTCAGAAACTTAGTTTATGTTAATGGCGCTGGTATATTTGTGGTGTATTTTAGTTAAGTAATTGTAGTTCTTTGGAATATCATAAAAATACGTATTTTTGAGCATATGTCGCGTCCAAGAAAAAATGTGCAGATGTTAAACATATTTTATTATGCAAGGTTGCAAGAAAATAGTTTATTAAACACCAGTTGATGTATTCTTAAATCGCAGTGGCGTGAAGTAAAATTACTGATAAAGAAAACTGATTGATTCGGTTGTTAAATTTAAGATCTCTAATGCTTGATATAATATTTACAATCTCATTTGGTCAGAATATTCTAAGCTGCCGCGTGTTACATTAAAGTCAATATTATTTAATTTGATGCTATTTTATTTAATGGACAGAATAGGTATTTTTTAAATTTTACGGATATCCTTCACAGCGAAAAAATCTATTGTGAGGAGGTTAGAATATCAACAAGATAATATTTTTTCATCTCAAAGAATTCCTTTTTTTCTTGATGAGAGGTTCGTCCGGTAGCCCCATTTGGAAATATTACAGGTGGTATGCTTTGAGAAAATGAAACCTAAAGATACCCGTTTCTATTACCTGTGAATGTTTTGTCTGTCGGTAAGAATCAACGATGAAGTGAAGCGAATATTATTAGAATACTTAATACATTCCCGAAGAAGCTTTCGTTTCAAACCATGCCATACATCATCCGGACTCTGGCTACTTGTATTAGAAATTGGGGGTGATTAATTCTTTTCTACTGTGTTTTAAAAAATTAGTCTGTGTATAGAAGTAGATTATCCCAAACTTGGCTGGTGTTTATAAAACTAATCTTTACCACTTTCAGGTTACGATGGTATTTACATTGACAGCACTGGATTGATCAATAAGCGCTGAAAACAACATCATTTAAGCGCGTCCATAAAAATGAGTATAATTTAATATTTTCAAAGTCATAAGTATAAATCGAATTAAAAAAAAAGATGGCAAAGTATTGTTCACTACTGTAATAATAGTTAGAAATAAGAAATATCCTTGTCTTTTTACCCTTCGTATGGATATTTTTCCCATAGAGGCACGTTTAATCCTGGTATGTCCTTGTGGGAGGATTCATTTCATTCTTACTAGTTTATTTTAAATTGGAAAATTCGTTACTCCGTTTCCTCTCATTCTTTTCTTAACTGTAAATGTTTCCAGTTCATTTATTGAGCAAGGAATAATACAATGAGTTTGCTCGAATATCCATCATCTGGAAAAATCATCCGCCTTGACTTGGGTTCGAGGCCGCTAGAACTGGGGCTCGACATCAACAAGTTCTTTATCGAGTTAAGCTACCAAGGCGTCGTTCTTTTCTGTTTGGATTTCGAGGAATGCGGATGTTACCTGGTACCCTCATGTCATATTGAGGGTTCCAAGTTCGAGTCCCGGTCAAGGTGGATGATGTTTTCTTGGGAGAATTTTCTCATTGATCTTCTCTTGTGGATGTAAAAGTAATTCCGGGGATAGTTCGCGGAATACCCAAAATAAGCGAAGAGTGGTGTTAATACTAAACTCTTTGAGTTTTAAATGTGTCAAATATCTGTTAGCTTTTATTTTTTTGTGACATTTATATCTAATACTTGAAGGAATAATTTTATGCACGAATTAATTTCCTAATGTTTACTTGCCTAATTGCTAGGTGCTGTATTTTCTTTTTAATCACCGATGAACATTTAAGCATATAGTAAACTTTAATTTCAGTAATTTACTTACTCCTAATATGGTCTATTATGCAGCTTTTATACTTTATTACTGGAATTTTGGTTTATATTAGTCTCTGAATTGAAGATTACGTTTCTCTTAATATGGTCACTATCACTGTTTACGAATTATTTCGGGTTTACTTGCTGGGGTTTTGATAGACGAAACTTGGCATTCCTTAGTACAACTCATCGTAAGGGATTTTCTTATTGCGTAACCTTTTCCACTCCAAATTTAAAGTCCGTTTCACACGGTAATTGATCCAGCTCAAGTTTGAGGACGCACAATAGCATGGCAGCTTTGAGGTATCGTGTGATATACATAGAACCAGCATGCTGTGTAACAAGCATAATCACTATCATACTGGCTGAGCCACTTGATTTTATAATTGATGCTGTACTAGCTTCCTTCTGGTAGGACCTAGTAACCGTCAATCGATCACATTAGCTTTCGCAGCCGGTTGCAATCTTCACTTTCTGAAATCAGTGCCATTCATACCTCATTTTAGCTAACAGTAATTTACAGGCTACGAAATCAAAAATAAATAAAAGTTTTTCTAATTGCTTTTTAGTCACCTAATGTTATTGATTGGTTAATTTAATATCTTTGTAGACATGCACTAAGATATACATGAAAATACCGCTTCCATGCCAGTACAAGTACTATTATCGTGTGAAACCCTCTGGGACGGCATCAATCACCCTGCATTCCTTTCTCAGTATCTAGTGCCGACAAGTATACTAGGTCTTGTGGTGGACCTATATCCCTTAACGGCCTGACCTTCACGAGGGTTAATTAGAAAATTTAAAAAATTATTCAATGGGTAATTGACTGCAGTATAATTGGCCCTGTCATGATTGGTATAGTTTCTTCAGTGTTTGTAGCGTCCTATTCCATCGCATATATGCTGCCGTGTTACGATACTACTACTTTGTCTCCCATTTTGCAACTGTAGAAATTTGAACGCTGAAGCACAACATTTACGTATGTCACAATTTCTTTAAATATTAATTACTGATGATTGCTGCAAGTTAAAATGACCGATTATACGTTGCTTTTTATTCATATGCCATCAAATATCGAATTGCTATAGTTTTTACATAATTACATGCAAAATACTATGCACCATCGCTGTCGTGATGGTTAGCCTTTTGTTAACACGATCACTTCTTTGTAAACCATTACGAATGCGATGTTTCGGCATTAATGGAGGCATAGAATTCATAAAATTTGGAATTGAAAATGTTTTTAACCTAAGATTTATATATTTTCCAGCAATATCTATTGGAACGAAAAAAAAAATTATTTTGTTTTTATTTGCTTTTTGTGTCTTAATGATTTTTTGCGATTATATACTTGTAAAGTCTTTAACAAAACTCAAAAGACATTATTCGTGGTATTATTGTAGATAATAATGCTGAAGAATATATTCATCATTATATGAAAACAACAAATTATAGTTACTTCCAATGCTCTAGTGTGCGACGGGCTAAGCTCGAATCTTCTTTTCTGCGGTTTAAATTCCGAATTGTCCTTGTAGTAGTTCCTTGGAGTCACCGCTTGGTGCGCTGTGATCCAGTGGCGCTGTTGTCCCTGGTTGTAGTCCCTGCGATGCGGAATTGACCGGGGGCGACAACCGCGGGACTCAACCGAAACAAAATGAGAGTGCAAGTCGGAAACGAGAGGCCACTTTTGAATTCTCTCACCAGAATAATGGGCTGGAAAATTATGCGTAATTTTGCCTTGTCATACCGAAAGCGGACTATGAGTCATTTGTTTTGCGATTCTACTCGTTCATTAGCTCAGCATTGTTAGTCCGTCAGTTTATGATAGACTGGAAACCGATTGAAGTGAGCATGCCGTTGACAATCTCCAATTGTTCCTGTCTCCATAGAAATTTGTGCTGGCTATTCATTTTGTGCACATGTGGAGACCTATGAAAATTGTACCGTAGGTGTAATTGGCCACAAGGAGGTAGGGTTATTTTTAGATGTACACCTATCTATCACATTTTGGCGATGAATGCCCAATTTGGCCTCATTAGCGCGATAATCTTAGGTAATGTGCACGTTCGATTACCCGTAAAATAGTTTGAAAGTCCACTCTAAATTAGCGAAGGGAAAAATCCCTTACGGACGGAGAAAATGAAGAACGGGATAGGTGTAGCTAGCCCTAAATAGACGATAAATGTATCATCATCATTTATTTACCTCTAACCACTTAACACGGTGAAAATGGGTATTATAAACCTAATTTCAGATGCCTGGTGAAATATTAAGAGTAGGACGGTGGAGATGTTTCAAAACGGTGAATTACTGGGTGAAGTTGTCTTCTTCAATATTTATAAGTAAGTTCTGCTCAAGTATTTATTTGCAATATGCTCTTGCTTTTTTTAAAGATTTTATAATATTATATTATGAAAATGGGCATTTGGTATGAAGATACCGTGCTGAAAGGAAATAAAATTATCGAAGGAAATATTAATGTATTTTCGCCCACATATTCGACTTCAAGTGTTCTTTCCTTCCGAATGTATCCTACTGGTTATGCGTTTACTATGACTCCGGTGTAAGCGCAGGTTGAGGAAATGACGGGGTATGGTCTATTAATGAGGATCAGTTCTTTGGTTCGTGTTAATCTTTTCTAACATCAGTCCCCATTCTGTTTTCCCTCCATTTTAATTTAACATTATGAACCCAACATTCTCTCTTACTTATAATTTTTACTCTATTATGCTGTTTGTCAGCCGTTTTATATCTAATATTACGAATTACGTTTTTCAAGATCAGTCGTTTCAGTTGTTGATCCTCCAAGGAATATTCGCTGAGTACCATACTACTAATGTATTAGAAGGTGTGTACTAATAATATTTTATTTAATAATAAATATACAGCCTTAGATTGATTCTTGAGCTTTGAATAGTAACTTGGACAGAAGGGCGTTTTAAGAGTTATATTATTAGGATGATATATTAGTTAATTTTAGTGTAAATTGTAAGGGCGTAAAAATCCTTGAGATATTGACACTCACATGTCCTAATCTACTAAAATGATTTCTTTCTTAATCCCAACATACGACCTACCTCTTTATATCCCGTCCATAAAACCTATTCTCTTTCTTCCTCTTAGCCGCTGACCCTAATGGAGTTTTGAAAAGTTTATGCCGATATATGAAACTTGAATCGTTTGGCTGTGTACTTTTGGAATTTTTTTTAGACATCGTTAAAGAAAAAAAAACTTTGCAGAGGGTTGAAACTGGTCGTGGTTGCTAGTAAAAAGTGGAGAAAATACAAAGTTTACTTTGTTACCAATGTTGAGATGTCAGCAAGTGTGGCTACAATTTGAGAAATCACTCAATTAATTTATATTACACCTATTCGGAACTATTTATGTTTTTTGATTGAGGGGTAATTTTTAACTGTCATTACGACTCTGTATTTACCTAATCAATTGCTTTTGATCATAGTTTACCGGAACGCACGCAGTGAGAAGTGATATATGATTCGTACGATTTTTAAAATATTTCGTATATTTTTACATGCAATCGATTAGTGATTCCCATTCAGTTAATTTGGACTTGTATAGGTTTTTAATGTGAGGCTCTGTTTCGAGAATCGATGATTTTGGCTGGATATTTTCTTATTCGGTTTTTTAACCCTCACCGTAGGAATTCCATACACTGGAGGCATATTCTAAATGGAGGCTAAATCCTGCGAAGAGGCAAAAGTGTTTTACTTTATTGGCTCGCTTATCCAATTCCCTTTTCATGAACCTATGGTTTGCCAGATCACTCATTTCTAGGAATGTTATCCCATGAGATAAGTTAATATATCTGCGAAGTTACTTATTTTTAAGTACACTCATCCCAGTTACCTTTGATTGAGCAATCCTTATTCAATATAATTCATCATATATTTCGTGACATTTAATTCCAATTTTTGTGCATTTCAGCAGTTTTGTAGATTTTCAAGACTCTTCGATAAAGTATTTAGAAAAACGTTTCCGGAGTTTAAGAAACCATTAACTAACCGCATTGTGTTGACGATGTATTTTACTGTATAAAGAGTTTGGCTTAAACCTTTTACATTCGACGTTTATTTTTGACATGATAGCAAAATGACCGTCCATTAGCAATAGATAACTGCACCTTTGCAAGATAAACCACATTTTCTACCCTCAATTACATTTTAAATCACTACAATATGCTATCAGCCTTATTATTGGCGCCACTCTTTAATACATATTTTCAGGTAAAAAATGAGGTAGCCTGCCAACATATTGAGTTCAAGCAGATATTAAGTTGAACTGGACGTTTATGTATTTCCTCTTGCTCAACGTTATAGTTTTGAGGTTGCCCGCAGATGGACTTCAGTCATTATTTTTGCAGTTCTGTGTAGGAATTTATTTTATTGCATAATTATTAGTCTATAAATTTAACTTTTTATAAATATAATTCGTGAACCGAGGTTCAATGTCACGGAACATGATGAGTTGGTTTTGAGTCATGAGGTAACTTAAAGTATGTAATGGCTATTCAATGGTGAAATAATGTAAAACAAAGACTGACTACAGTCCACTTCTGAAATCTACAAATACAAACGTATGAATAACACTGTGGAAAGATCATTCGCCTGGAATTGATCTCAGACCCCTCGAATTTAGTGTGATCAGTATAGGGTGACTCCGTTAAGTTACTGTGCGGCCAGTTCTGCAGATCTTTGCATTATTTGTTAAATTTTAGAGCGCCTTTGGCATGTGGCCACGGACTTCGGATGCTGGGTGATTATTGTATCCTATGGATTTTGGCCCAGGTAACCCGATGAAAATCAAAGGCTAACCTTGAATCCCCGTAAATATCCAAGCAGTAAATTTGTCTCTATTGCATACATGCATACATATATGCATTGCATACATGGGGTTACATTTCCTATAAACCAGGAATAATCCTTGAAATTCCTACCTCTCCGAAAACCTGGGGAAATGTAATTGGTCTCTGAATAATTTTGGATATTCATTTAGAATTTCTCTTTATTTATTTTGGCACTGAATACTGCAGGTGTAATCTTATATAATTATGTAATTGTGTTCTTATTAAGTTCCTTGAGGGAATTAAACTGTTTAAAATAGAACAAAACATCGTTAAAGGTATTCAGGCTTTTGATTCTGCGATTAATTATTTAGTATTAAGCAACAGTTTTGTCGTGCTATGCTCTGCTTGTAAATGATTAATCGCAGAACCAAAAGCCTGAATACTATAAAAAATGAGCTGCGAAAATTTACAAAAAAGTTTTAAAAATTGTTACTTGGACCGATTAGTGATCACTCCTGAAAAGACACCTGCATCTTATCTTTTATTACACCCTGCATAATTTGCTGATGCTAGCATCTTATTTTTAGCATCTTAGATGCCTGTTGAATGAAATTTCCACAGAGCTTTCAGCTCTGCGTACCACCGCAATATTCATACTTGACAAGTCAAAGGACACCTAAAATGTTTTAGGTCTTCTGCAGTCTTATACTTAAACTACTACCTCGTGGGGTATGAAAATAACGTATCTACGACCACATCAGTAACTGAAAACAATTACCCTCAGCGTCGTAATCATACGGCGGCCCATTGAAGGAAAGAGAGAAGAATAAAACGTTAATATTCAGTAGCAAATATAGGCATTGAACAAGGTAAGTAAATCAGTAAACTAATCACAGTTCACTAAATCGAGTTTGTAGATACCTGCGTGTGAATTTCTTTATGTGAATCATACCTTTTTAATGTTCGCTCTCCACCTCCTTGTGAATTTATAAGATTACGGCGTTAGGGATTCATCTGCGACAAAATTTTGAAATATCTGTGGAAGAATTCATTGACATAAAAAATATTGGGCAAAAAAACGCGGATATGGTGTTTTAAATATCGTAGTGGTGCCATCATTGAAGTGCATATGATGACAAAGCCAGAGTAATGGCAGAAGGTGGCTAAATTAAAATGCCAGGCAGCAGAAATAAAGTTCATGAGAAGCACCCTACCATACTATGTACATGTTTTTGTTACATACATGTACATGTTACATACTATCATAATGTGTACATACCAAAATATTGAAAATGAAATATATATACTTGAGTAAAGACCTGGAGCTCCAACCGTACTCTACTAATTAAGATGAATTAATAGATGGTGCTGTGATCATCTTGGAATAATTTGCAGTAACATTCTCCCAGTGATAACGATGAACTGTGGGGAAGGTGGATATAAAAAGACCCAGTACAAAATTGGTCCTGGAACAGGTCCACTAGCCCATTCCTTGAGGAATTGAAGAATAGAGTATTCATCTTCTACGATTTATCCCCCTTGGTTATAGATCCACAAGACATTTTCAGTGGTCTTGCAATGGAAAATGTTTCCTAGGACGTTTGTCCTAGGAAACATTTCCAAAATGTTTTAGGGAGGCATGTTACTATGTAATAAAAATAATAAATGAACGTTCATGCCATCTTCCCCTCAGTTGCCCAGAAACATCCTTTTTTAAAGTATCAAAACGCCCTTTTACTTCGAAGAACGCATAAAAACACAGTAGCCACCATACCGTAGCCAAACCATAACAGTTGCGCGGTTGAATTCACGTCGTTTAAATGATGAAATTAATTATTTTGAAAATAAAAATGCAATTTAAAAAAACAAGCTTTAGTTTTGTTAATTTTCACTCCTTCTTTTTCGAAGTCATCTGCTGTGCAAGCAGTAGTAGTGACCTTTTTACACTGAACTTAATGCTGCTCTAATTGCCTCATCCACTTTTACGAAGCGTTGTTCATTTTTTAATCAAGCCGAGTGATCCGATAAACTCTATCATATCAAAGCTTTGAATGACTTCGTATAAGCTCCTCATTCTTCAAACGCTATCATTAATTAACTTGTACTGTCATCATCGATTTTAGAAGCAACTAAGTACTCTTATATGCCTCTTGCTGCATCTTGAGTTGTCTTGGTAATAACTGCTCTTGGTTTAGAAAATAACGAATTCATTCTTTATTAAAAATCATGATACATTGTTGCTCATTGTGCGGAGCATCCATCTGCTGACTGATTCTTGAAATCATTGTGAGCACCAAAGTCGTAATAATATATGCAATAATTTTCAGGAATTCAAATTTTCTTAGAATGTAACATGGAAAATTATCTGGATCCTCCAATTAAAATTAATATTTGTGGACATTTTAGATGCTTGTATTTCGACGTAGGCAATTATTAATTAATTAGCTAAGGGTTCTGGTAGCATTTTGATTGATCCTGAACAGCATGTTGTAAATTCTTGGAATTCATTCATCTGGAACTCTTTGTCTAAACTAATAAACCCGTGACGTGAATTGCCAATTCTCTGCATTTATGTATTCCAGGAAATTCTCTACGTGTTGTTTTTAATTCCTAAGTATTTAAATATGCAACTCTTTCGCGTTAAATGTATATATACTTAGGTATGTAAGGGATATAGGTTAACATTAAAAACGGAATCAAAGGTACCATGAAAGCGTAATTTTAAGTTTAAAAATGTATGTATTTATTTTGTCGACTACAGATTTACATGTCACATCCAGGAAATTGTTTAGAGAAAAATCTTTCGAAAGACTTCCAATTCCCAGTCTCCAAGTCATTTCCAGAGGGCGTCTTTCAATGCCATTGGGCTTTTTGTTTGCAAGAGAAATCATTGCCGACATTTTATGGGATAAAATAATGATTCAATACTCTTCAAGATGGGACTCTTAGCGGAACCTTAGCTAAAAAGCATGAAATGTAATTTGATCTTGTATCTCTTCTCTAGAATAATTTTTCGGTATGAAACATTCAGGGTAGACGAAAACCTTTCAGGCACGGTTTTTATTTTAAGGTAGTTTGAGCGGGATATATCTACAATTCAATTTCAAATAATTTGGCCTCCTTATAAAAAAGCGTAATACATGTTTCTAATTTTACCATATCAGCCACTGACAGTCGAATTTGGTCAGAAATTTCTTCTGTACGTAACGGTAAAAATACATATCTTGTCGTAGTTATTTTTGTTGCATCATAAATGTAATATCTTCGGTTATGAAGCAGATTTCAGCATACGACGTGAAACAATTCATGAAATTTGGTAGAGCCTAAGTATATATTTATTTAATTATTAAGAGGTTCAGTCATGAAATTAAATGTTTTTTTCGTTGATAGATATTATAGTTATATGTACTTGATGCTTCTAAAAACTGCTTGATATAAAAATAATATTGGAATATAGTCTCATTTATAACTACAAAAAAGTCTCGCTCCAACTGCCACAATATGTTATCTATTTTTTTATTTACTTTTTATCATAACCTCGCTGTTGAATCAAAGAGAGAGAGGATGCTTAGTCAGCCTGAGTTGTAATTTTATTCATTCCCTCCCTACCTAACTCGGACTCGGGATATAGTTTGGCTCAAACGAGTTAAAAACGGGCTATCCTGGCTCCTCTATTCTGTGGCGGTGGGGGAAGCAGGTTGGTGGCCCCTGGGGTATTTTGAGGGGTGGGACTGGTGCTCTAAGGCGTAGGGGACGGAGTTGGCAGCCGAGGTAGAGATGATCAGTGGATAAACTTATACGAGATGAATGGGCTTCCCGCGGAGTCATTAGCGGAGTGCAATTTATATTTAATGTTTATTTTTGGCAGCGCTAATTCTTCTCTGGGCGGAGCATGTTCTTTCAGATTGCAAGCGCTCATGAATTCCTTGCTCCTTTTCTTCTGCATGCAATCTACCATCTCTCTTTTTAAACCTCGCTTGCTCATACTCGAGAAATTTCTTATGCATTGCCGAGTGAGTGAAAAATCTCTATTCTCCGAGAAAAATGCAGTCGGGAAGCTATTTTTGCGTTCTTTGAAATAAGGAATTTGAGATAAATGGAAATGACGATGACTGGTGTTTCTTAGAACGCACAAAAGGTGCATTATTGCGGCTATTGACGCCAGTTTCATGATTAAATCTGTGAAATTTAATGATCAAACAGGCAACCGTGTTTCGGTAATTGAAGCTTCCTCATTAATGTTTAAAAGCTATTTCTTTTAATTTTTAAATCTAGTGACTCTAGATGCTCTAGATCTAGAGTCCCCTTGTTAACTGAAATAATTATTGCGCAAATCATCTTCAAAGAAAATTCACTTTGCGCCGATGAGTGTTACCATGTTCTGCAGTACACCTATACTTTTATTAGATGTGGATTTCCGTCTCTCAAGTGTGGACAAGTGTTACAGTGGAATTCCATGGGCAATCGCCATGGGCATTTTGCATCTCATTTTTTGAACTTGACTATCATCCTCATCAACATTGCCGAGAATTATCGGTATTCAACTTTGAATCCAGTACATGATGTGGTTTTGTTTTATATCATTAGTTGTATTTCGGTCTTCGGATCTAATGTATGATCAAGACAAGAAAACTTACTGATACGGATGTTGCCTTTCCAGTAGTCCACTCCCTGAGATCTGATTAGTGGACTACGTTACCACCGCAAATTTTTACCGGGAGGAATACCATCATACGAGACATATTATATGGCCTCGTATATTGGTGCAAGGCTGGTTCATCTAGGGACAACCACGTGGTGGTTTCCTGTAGTCTTCCACATCGCAGTACTCCGGCCAATTATGTGAATTTCACTCTCGCCCGAAGTGGATACCGAGCCGATCTTTTTGTACTGTGGCTTCTGCTGCCTCTCAACAATGGAGCTAAATTCTCGTTCTCTGAAAAATGGGATGAATTTATCCATTTATGTATTTATTCCAATATGAAGAAAATAATTTCCATTACTTGGTCCAGAATATTCAGCCTATATATTGAGAGTCGAACACGCTCCCCCTGGGAAACCCGGGTCCCTCATTATTTAGGAAACGGAGGAAGAGTAAAGTGAAACCTTGTGTCGAAGATATCGTGGTCTTATCGAAAGGCGCCAAGGGATCAGAGGGTGAAGTTCCATTCGAGGGAAGAGTATTGCACTAGAAGTGCCCTCTAAGATGTGAATTCCTCGCTCCTGCTGGGAAACGAACCCGGGGCCGCGGCATGGGGACCAAATACTCTAGCCTCTGCACTTCTATGGCTGCACCTTGGCCCGGGGGTGGCTCAAACTGCGTGGCGCAGCGCTAAATCGTACTTAGAAAGGTAGCCAGATATTTGAAAACGAGCGTATGTTTCTCTTGAAGAAGCTCTACAATTATTCATGACACATAAATATAGCTTTCACTGCTAGAAAACTCACTGGCATAGTGTCAAAGTATTTATTCCTGATAAGGCACGGGATCCTGATAAAGAACAGTAGCCGAACTTCCCCACGTTGTTGCATATTCCGTTTTGGGTATATGAAACACATAAAGGGCTATAATTCACTACCTCTCTCAATTTAGAAAAATATCCCGATCAGCAGGGTGGCACTTTTTTTCGTTACTCTGAGTATCCCCCTAGCAACGTCCATACGTACTGCTTTTGTTACCATGTACTTTTTGGGATTAGGTGTAAGTTCAAGTATCCACACGATAACTTCGTTCCTTAATCTTCATCATTGTTATTTAATGTCGTTTCTAGGAACCTTGTTAAATGCTGTCTTGAAATTCAATAGAAACGCGTCAACTTCTTTTTTTAATCATATCATCTGACCATTAGGTATCGTACAGGAATAGTCAAGTAGGATTTCGCATTTCATTCATTAGGTGTACTAGACTAGGCGTCTTTAATGTTGTACAAGATGTCTGGACTCTCAAAAAATCTCATGATATTATTAATAATCATTGAGAGCTTTCATAATCACATCCCGCTCAATCCATTAGGTATCGTATAGGAATAGTCAAGTAAGATTTCGCATTTCATTCATTAGGTGTACTGGAAGCCGTCTTTAATGTTGTAGATGTCTGGACTCTCCAAAAATCTCATGATATAACTAATAATCATTGAGAGCTTTCAGAATCACATCCCGCTCAATTCATTAGGTATCGTACAGGAATAGTCAAGTAAGATTTCGCATTTCATTCATTAGGTGTACTGAAAGCCGTCTTTAATGTTGTAGATGTCTGGACTCTCCAAAAATCCCATGATATAACTAATAATATCATTGAGAGCTTTCAGAATCACATTCCGCTCAATCGAGAACAATAAGAATACCGGCCGCTATCAGGATTCTTATTTTTGGAATAAATGTTCGCTGCTAATTGTGGTAAGCAAGCAAATTAAAGCTTTTTGAGTAAAGTAGATTGTACATTAAACATGGATTGGTATATTACTCTGAAGTTCTACTTAAGTTTATTTTGATGGTCCCGACGTATACGTTGTGAATTATATGTGTTTTTGTATATCTTCAAGCGTCTAACTTTAATAATTTTCTCACGCCTTGGAGGTGAACGTTAAAATATTGCGAGCATTGCTGTTACCACGTTTATTGGATTTTATTGCTCGATATTTTTTCGTGGACAAAAACGTCTGAATCTTCTGATTTTGTAAAATCAGGTTCCTTAATATAATTTCAATACTGAAAATTATGTTAGTGCCATCTAGTAGAGGAAGACAGAGAGTAGAACAGTTCAATCTAAAAGTTTGGTGTTAAGCATTAGTGATCTGTGTTGAATATCCTTCGGGCTGAATGAAGGGAATTAATATTATTGTAATTATAATTTCTAATTGCAATTAATTCAGAATTTATCCTTCGAAGTATTTTCCTTATTATTGCGTTGATTTATAAACATGTCATCGGTTCTTATCCGATAATCAGCCTAAAGAGATTATATCTCAATCAGAAAAGCAGAATTGAAAGGCTAACTTTTGGTATTATTATTATTGTTACTTACCTTTTTATGGTCGAAAGCCAAGGTTCAATTTAGCGGTAGCTGTTATCATTGCCTGCATTTTTATACTTACTGGCCATGGCAGTTGACTTTGAGGTGCTTTTGAAATTTACATTTTATATCCTTGGTAAACCTTAAATTTTAATAAACTATCCTGTAGTATTTTAAGGCATGGAAATAAGTTTTTCTAGAAATTACTACCCGAATTCAATAATGTGTACCAACTATGTATTTCTTGATTATAAATTGTTGCGACTTTATAACCGGAGTTTGTAGCGTTAAAATAATAGAAATACTTAAAATATATGGAGTCAGTATATTCAGCCATACCCATTGTATATAGATACGTAGATACGCCAGAGTGTCGTGAAGCCTTTTTAATGTGATGTGTCTAAATGTGACCTCTTACAACAAAATATTCGCTTATAACTCCTCAATTTCAAAAGTTTTACTGATTATTTTATTTTTGACGGAAGTGCTTTGTTTTTTGTTATCATCATCGGGTGATGACGATAACTAAAAACAAACCTGCATGATGATGTTATGTTGCAATAACACAATGATCGTAAACAATTAGTGAGTTTTACGCTAACCTTTCGTTCTAGGAATGAATGATTTCCACATAATGTGGATTTATAGGTAAACTAGCGAAAATACCCGTTGATTCTCAATGGGAGAGAAAAAACTTGAAAATAATGTAGCAGTGCTTTTTATACTAAAGGAAAACGATTTCGAGTGGAAAAATATAACGAAATCGCCTTTAAATTTATATCAAAAAGATAAAAAATCGAAAACCGAATCCCGGGAAGCTGATAATACATAGATGATAGTTTATAATTAAATCGAAACGTAGTGGAAAGTGGAAGATACCCGTTGAAATTCAACGCGTGTGAAAAACATTGAACTTATTTTATAATAAAACCACAAATCCTGAAGAATAGTGTCAGCGTGGTCATTTAAGGAGTTTGTAACTTATCTTGTACGTTGTGTCAATTGTAGTAGACACGCTGACCATTTTCCAAGTGCACGGAGAGATGAGTTACCGCTGGTCCTCTTTCATGACGGGAAATCTAAAAATGGGCCACGCCGACTCATTACTACTTAAATAGCACCCAGCTTGATAGATGGTCACCTCGTCCCTCCGGTTCTCCTGAGCCGTCTTCTGAATGATTGACGGCTTCATCGCTTCCCTTTAATACTTACATATTATATATGCATTCAATGACTTAATTGAGTAGCGCTATTAAACTTTGATATGTGCGTTTAGTATTTTAATCAGGATTGGATAGTAGGGTACAATCCAGCTGTTGACAACGTCAAAAGGAGCATTTATAGCAGCATCCATGTTTATTTGACCTATCAATCCACCCTGACTGAGCCTTTGGTGTAAAGAGTAGCCATTATCATTGGTAACAATTGCTAAATAAAAAATCTATGATGATTCTTAGTGCACTTGCCGATTTTCATGCACGGATGTCGTTCATTGTGCAGAATTTCCGCTCTTCTTTCGGTTGAAAACCATGTAGTGACGTCATTATAGTTTCCGCCATCTTAAAACAGAGTAAAATTTCGAAACAGATGGATCTATATTAGAACCAAATTTATAGTTGGTTACCCGACCGTAGGTTGGGTTGGGATGAAATTTGTGCGGTTCTTAGCGTATCCGGAGAACCACGGGGAGATACTCATGCGATCGCTGGTGGAAATGTCTTCAAGCATCCAAGTCTAAATTTAGTGGTTTTTCATGCAAGGACTCAGTTACTTGCCAAGAAGACATTCCTCATGCTTTAGAAGATTTCTTCGAAAGGTTACCCTTTATTCTATTAGGCATAATTATGGATAGATTTTTAAGTCCAAGGAGAGGAAACACAGCGGCTAGTGAGAGTCTATAATAGGCAACTCGATGATTGAGTGAATGTAAGTTAACTGCACTTGAACACTTTTAAACATATATAAATATTTTGTTGCGTTTATGATGTGGGAATTAGTCTAAAAACAGTTCACAATCGTAATGAGAGGTAGGCGGTTCCACTACGTGTAATACATCTGAGTATTAAACGATAATAAACAAAGCTGTGTTTGTTGTAGCAAGAGAGGCATTATTACCATTACTATTCGCTACACATAAATATTTTTGCACGTTTAATTGCTTGCGTAGCCTCTTTAATTCCTTTATGTGTATCATTTACTACGTAAGTGTTCTCTCATATACATGCAGTGCCCCTATGAGAGCTACTTTGAGAATAGACTTTGAAGAGTAAACTTGTTGTAAATGTGCATTGAATTATCGATTACCCCCCGAAGCAATCTATCATGGGGCTCTTGGGACTCTGGGCCCGTCTTATACAGATTTCCTTTCTACGGGTTATGATGGACCTGCAGGAAAACATGATATTTAAATGCTAGAGGCATGAATATCCTTTGAAATCAAATCTGTGGTTGTCAATGAAATTAGCTATGCTGATTTTAGAGAAAAATATGAGATTATTCAGATAAAAAAATAAATTTCAGATAAATATGAAGCCTAAAAAAATCGATAGAAAGAACCTTTATTTATTCAGCCATCCGATAAAAAATCCTGGCTCTCTATCTTGAGTGAAAGTACTTTTAAAAAGCAAAAACTGAAACCACTGCATCGAACCCAAAGCTTAGCATGGACCACCAGGGCCTTTGGGGGCCCCGAAGGCTTTTCAATATAGCCTATATTACAGCCAGATACCTCTATTTTCTATCTACATGTCAAATTTCAGCTCAATCGGTCCAGTGGTTTTTGAGTGATGGAGTAACAGACAGACAGATGGACATACAGACACCATAACATTTTTATATATGTTTAGTTGAATTACCCCTGCGAAGCCCGGGAACACACTTCCTTTATAAATTATCATATAAAATCGATTGAAGAAAATGAAAAATTTCATTCTTTCGGGTATCCAATAAAATAACTTTTTCCTCTCTATCTTGAGTGAAAATATTTTTTAGGAGCAAAAACCTTTAACCACTGCAAAATTCCCAATACTTTGAATTCCTAATCAGGTTAACTGAGCAAAATGAATTTACAATCAGGTTAGCTGGTTGTCAAGGAAATATGCTGTTGTTGATTTCTGAGAATAAAATAAACCACTTCATGAAACCCAATGCTTAGCATTCCTAATCAGCTTAACTATGCTAAATCAATTTTAAATGTGTTAAAGACCAAAATCTGGTTGTCAAGGAAATATGCTATTGTTGATTTCTGAGAAAAATGTGCGTTTTTGCAGCTTAAAACGCGGTTTTCAGGCAAATACGAATAAGAAAAGATAATTGATTGAAAGAATTATAAATTTCATTCCTTTAGCCATTTGATAAAAAAAATCCCAAGCCTCTATCTTGAGCGGAAGTAGTTTAAAAAAGCTAAAAATGGAACCACTGCACAATACTCAATTCGTAGCGTAAACCACCAAACATTTGGGACATTTTGGGGCCCTGAGGTATTTTTAAATAGCATAAAAACCTTCTCCTTGAAAAAGTACATATATGTGCCAACTTTCATGACGATCGGTGAAACGGTGTCCAAGTCTATTAATCTCGGACAAACATACAAACATCCATTTTTATATATATAAAGAAATATGATAAGGGAGCTATTGTTGCAGAAAATCAGCAAACTGGCACATTTATCACGAAGAAAATTTACTCTGAAACCGCAGATGATGGAGCACGTCATATTTCTCAATTTCCGCTAATGTGTAAGGAACTCAGGTTGATATCCCCGTTCCTCGGTTGATTTTAGTGTTTAGGAGCGCAGTCCTTTCGAAGTGAGATCAAAGCATATTATCAGCAAGATTTTGGATTTACTCCTGAATTTGATGATTCATTAGGATTTTAAGTAATTTGAAAACTCCTACGGCATCCATACAAACGTCAAATAATCAAACCCTCGGAATTTAGAGCCTGAAGTCGTCTGCAGAGCGAATGGCAGTCTCATTCGGATGTAAAATGGTGGTCGATAGTGATGAGAGTCCTTTCTCGCATGACCTATTTTGGGCACTTCATGCCTCTGATGAAAGCCCAATGCGTTTTTTTTATTTATTTATTTCATTACCACCGAAAACAGCACATATTGGTCTTTACATCGGGGTATTTTAACAATTAACAACGGACAAGCACAAACAACCATGTCCTGGGAAGTGAAAAATCCTCCCCAGGCGGGATTCGAACCCGCGACCTTTGGGTTAGCAGGCGAGGATGCTACCCCGCCGCCACCGAGGCCGACAAAATATATAATTAGCCTCTCTTCAGTTTAATACTACTGCGAAATGGCATGATTTACTTCGTGGCAGTGTACTTCCTACTTAACGCTACAATCCCTGCGATAACAATTCGACTCCACGCACCTGTGCTCGCACCCTTTACTAATTGAATTGACGTTAACATTTGCGGTCGTTTTCATGCGAAGTAAATTCTTATAGTGTGGTAACTTGATGTTGTTGCAGCTGATGCGCATGGATATCCAAATTCTTCATAGAGTAACGAACGACTAAACGAACGACTTCTTTTAGTATTAGGGAAATATGAAAATGAAAGGCGACCAAATCACAGGCGACAAAAATATAGGAATTATTGGTTAATAAATAGAAGGAAAAATTGGAGAAAAACTCGCGAACAACCAACTCAGATTCAGGGAGAACGGTCGACCAAACCATACTCTGCCTCGGAAAATCTTCCAGAAAAGATTATGTACATGTAAACAAACAAATATTTGTTAAGTAGAGAAGGCCTTCGGACGTGGAATGGGATACCATTTTCTAATGGTTTGAGAGAATAGAAAATTATTTAAATGACAGAAGATTAATCCACCCACTCCACAGGAACTAATATATCACGGTGAAAATGAAGACTGGAAGATAAATAGATGCTTAATTATACGCATGAGTTATTAAAGAATGAAATCTTTCGCCGACAATTAGCAGCATATACATACCTGGAAAAGGCAGTCTAAGAAGTCGAAGAAATGAGAACTGAAGGAATTTGGTTAAATGGAGAATAAATCAACATACTTCGTTTCGCTGATGACATAGCAATCATAGTAGAGAATGCCGAAGTCCTGATCATCCTTGAGCGCCATGTATCGAGTACTACAAACGAAAGTCGTAATACGTATGTGGAAGATAGAATTAGAAGGGTGGTAATACGCTACACGGAGATGTACTACATCAGGTGGAGTCCTTCACTTTCCATGGAAATTGAAGGACATGGGATGGAAGAAATTTGACCAACGTCAAGCAAAGAATACCTATCCTATGTCTAAAAATAATTTATGATGAGACAACAATTGTCACGTTCCAGGAAAATTCTGTTACCAATAACGATATGTTGTACCTAAAAACATTCGTGTGAAGTGTTGCTTATATGGATCAGACATGGACCATTGTAAATCTAGATCGGAAAAGAATTTATGCTTACGAAACTTGGTGCTGGAGGCGAATGCTGAAGGTAAAATGAACGGATTGGATGAGAAAAGAGGAAGAATGAAATAAGAGAATGGGACTATTTAAAGTACTAGCAAGAAGACAAATCAAAACATAATAGAGCAGAAGACGCCGTGGGGAAGACCAAGGTACTAATACGTAGGTCAGTTGAAATGGGATGTGAAAAGTTACTAGGGCACGGAGAAGTTGGCAGAGGAAACCGTAGAATCGAGGGCAGCTGTGAATCAATCTAAGGATTGTATGAATAGCGATGACATGGAAAAGAACAAGTAAATGTGTAGCTGTGAGGTTCTCTCAAGGGACGTGATGGAGCATTCGTGGAAGTATTTTTGTCGTGATTGACTTTATATCAAAGCTTTTTCTTAGAACTTTATCCCATCTGAAGAGCTATTTATGACCAATGGATCTCCAGTGTAATGGAGTGTAATCAACAGATTTCAAGAGTCTCATTCTTTGATTAGCATCTTATCGTTTTTATTTTACATTGTCGCAATTTGTTTCCTGAATAAAAGTCTGGTAGTCCGTAGCAAGCCTTGAAATGTGGAATGAAGAAGCATTTTCCTCACTAATAGGAATGTAACGAGCGCAAGTTTAATATAGACATATAAATTGTCAATCTCGCGGGATCAATATGAAAAGATCTTGCGTCGGCTAGATGGCGGAAGACACCGGTTGGAGCTGTTTTCATGTCTGTGCGAAATTACGAGCGGTTCTGTGCAAACATAGGCTAAGTTTATGGCTCAAGTTTTATAACTATATTTGGTGTCGGGTTTTACTTATCCGGCGAAAGAGTTTTCTCGGGGCACAGGAGTTTGTAAAGGCTCGCATTTGCTCCGGCTTAGGTGGCTATTTTCCCTCCTCTTATCCCTGGGCCTCCCCCCCCCACACCACCGTGTGCATGGCATCCTTTCTTTTTGCTTTTAATAGTTTCTTAGGTCTTCGTGGTGTGCAAAAGTGGATGAGCTGAAATTGTTTGAGCGGGGTCCGGGGAGGGGAAGAGTAGACAATTAACCATGCTTTATAATTTGGAACTTTCCAAAGGTAAACTTGGGTGAAAAGCACTTGTCATCATGTGTAATTAATGCCAATTAAAAAAGTTTTCCTCGCTCCACTTTGCGTAATCACGAAATAGGACTCCCAAATAAGTTTCCGACCTTGCCGAGATCGATTATTTTCGGGAAAATTCTGATTTTTTTCCCTACCACCGGCGACATGAATAGGGGAAAAATAAAGATATTTGTCTTTTTTTACGTCTGTGGTACGTCGCGCTCCCCTTATTATTTTGCTTTTATGGAAGCTTTCCCAACTTTCAGTAAATAAAACCCTCTCCTCTCTTTCTTACCTTTTCCGGCCACTTGTTACCCGTCATTTGAGCCATGTAACTTCTCCTGTGTGTGCCACTGTCAACTTTACTCAGACATCTTCTCTTCCCCCACCTCCTTTTCGTAACCCTGCGTACTTATCAACTCACCAACTTCTCTGCAGGCCTTAGTCACATCCTCGTTCCTTTAGCCCTTCCACCTCTTCCTCTTCCCCCTTTCCTGTTGTTGGAGACTCTCCCACGCCTTCTTCCGCATCAGTTCCGCTTCCTCTTCAACCTTCCGCCTTCCACCTGTTTCTCTTCGTTCTCGTTCCACCGACTCAGGAAGCCAATAAGGCCTCTCTTCGTTCTCACTTCTCCCTCAATCCTCCTGTCTCTGTTCCTCTCTTGTCAATCAGAAAAAGCACCCTTACCCATCTTTATTTGTTTTCCCTACCATCCTCTTATTTTTTCGGCTTACAGTGCTGTGTTATCCTCTAGGCACAAGGCATAGTGCCTAGGGCGTAGGAAATTAAAATTTTAGGACATAGAAATAATGGGAATGAAAATAATTTCCTTTTCTTTTAAGAATGTTAAGAATTTACTTTTTGAAAAGGAACGCCCAGAGATAATTTTAAAATATTACTTAACTATGGCAATTACAACTCTGCTCTATGGCTCTGAAACATTGGCATTATCATCAAACCAAATCAGAAGCAGCTGCAATGAAATTACTAGGACCGAAGGCTGGATACACTCTCTGCCAACTCAACGAAATGAAGACATCCAGTCAGTTCGTTCTTGCCATCACCGAATTTTTATAAAATACCGTGGCAAATGATATGGGCATATTTTGAGGATTTCGAACAAGATTGCCTATTGATAGACTACAGACCATCTGGAAAAATAGATTACGGAGACCAACAAAGCGATGGATAGTAATCAGCTTTCGACCTGAAGTTGAACAGACCAATTTTACTTAACCTTGATTGTCATTGACGATTGATTTCCTCAACTGGCACGTTTTAATATTTTACTTTATATGGAAAATAAAAATAATAGTTTTTATTTATAACATTTTTTCCAGAAATTTTTTGTAGCATTTCTTTTCCTTTAGTTTTATTTAGAAAAAATAGGCCTTCATTGATTTTCAATGTTATTTATAGCATTTGAAATTTAATAGACATTGAAATTTAAGATCGTTTTACTTCAGAATTTGGCCTTACGATTAACATAGGCATTCTATGAGCATTATTTTGTATTAAGAAAACTAAATACTAGGTATATAAAACTTAAAATTGATCTCATCGTATACCTGTAAACGTTGTACTCCCGTATTAGTTATAAAACACATATTATATTATATGTAATCATATTGCTTCCCGAAATAACTGGGATTGCATCCCATTATGCGGCTCTGCTGGTTGGTAATACATTTTGCTGTCATTATTTTGAGAGTTTGCATTTTGCGAATAATCATAGCACTTGCAGGCTAAAAGAAATTGTAATGACGCTTGTTGTTTATTAAGTGGTACCTGGTTTTAGGCGCAAGAAAGCTTCTGTTGATTCATCAGTGTGGCGGTAACGGTTTAAAATATCACCGTATGACCACATAACCTTTCTTATATCTCTACAATTTGGCAAGCAAAACACGTAGTTCCCATTTTATATATTTTATATCGAAGGAGACAATATGTTTCTTCAAGTCTACTGTTATTCATTTTTATGGTTATTTAGTTTTACCAGAACTAACGTCTTAATTCATTGACTTAGAGCAAATCAACATTTATGGTGTTCTAAATTAGGTATTTCTCTGATATAGTAGAATATAGTCCAATCCAGTAATATTAAGTATCTTTGTAATAACAAGTGATTACAATTGACATTCCTGTGATTTGACTACAAAGTAAAAGATTTGCACTTGTTTTCTAACGTGTCAATGGCCAATGGCTGTCAGGCTAAGGCTACGGTTATTTTTATAAAACTTTTTAAAACCTATCGTTTATGTGCCTTTTGAGAAAGAAAAGTCTTGTGAGTAATTGAACCAGAAAAAAGACTATCAACTATTGAAATTTTAAGGGAATATATCGTTGGAATTTATAAGGATTAATGTTTTAAGATTTCAATATAATTGCTTGTAACCCAGAGCTTTTTTATCATACTAATTAAGAAATTTATGTATGGCTTTGGCCAGATAGATTTAGGTGCAAAAATATTATGTTCTTGATTGTGAAAGAAAGGGTGTAGATAATCTGAATGGATTTAAAGGCTTTTATAGAGGATTTACTCAACCAAGCTTCAAACGCTGTCAGGGTTCACTGACCAAATGATTTTGGCCTTGTAATTTGGTCAGTCTAGTTACCAAAGCGTTAGTGGAGTTAATTCGCGGATTGGCGGTTTTGAAGCTTATTTTAGTAATAGCATGGATTTCGTTTTTAACTGTATTTTATTTTTTAACAGGGAATGTGACCAGGGAATTAAACTTGCGAGTAACTGTTTGTGACGATACTAATTGGATTATAAATATCCAAAGACAATATGGTATATTAATTTGCATTTTCCTTAGGAGCGAACTCCTAAAATATGATTACAGATTGGTTTTCCTTCAGGATGCCTGTACAAGGAACACATCAACTTTAAGATGGGCGGTGTCAGTAACACCTAGTATGATATGCTTTTTGAAGAAACCAGTTGCGAATCCTGATCATAAAAATCATGCTGTGATCAAAAATGAAGATATAATCAGAAATTTACGAAAACTTGAAATTTTTGAATTTTTGTGAATAATTCGTATCAGCACTGATTTTACTCAATTGCAATATAAATAAATAAATAAATATATATATATATATATATATACCATAGGGAAGAAAATCGTAGATATAAATATATAGCAAAGTTAAACACATAGGGGTATGAATGAAGACTGTAATGGCAAAAAAGGAAGAAAAGGCATGAACGATTCAACCACATGATGTTAAATATTCATTGGGATACATAATTATATATTCTGTAATTTGTTTGACCAGCTACTTCCAGCGTAGAATAACATTTAGTGACTATAATGTAGGATCCCTAGCTTCACTCGAAATGCTGGCATTGTGAGAAATCATGCTCTTCTTGTAAACAAAATTAGTTGTCAAACACGCTTAGGTTATCAGAATAGTGAGAAAATAGTTTTATTTTGGGATTTTTTAGCCTATGCTTGAATGTGCACAGGTAAGGAATTTATTGTCTACTTAATAAGCACTGGATAATTTGGTGTCATTGGAAATCATAGCGCTGGATGAACAAACCATGGGTCTCGTGCTCGTAGTAATATGATATTCATATATCTTGTTTTTTTATCATACGTACAATGAATACCTAGAATTTGTGCTTCACATACTATCCACTACTTTCATCAGTAGCTTCGTGAAATACTGCTCGAAGAACGTATATTCTGCACCCTTAACGCTGCGAGATGAGGTCATGTTCTCTCATTTTATTTCCCACCCTTATTCTCATTGGAAGGAGTGTTTCGATAGTGAAAATGACTTTCATCAGGGTAACTTGAAACCTTAGCAGCGTCCTCCTTGTTTCGAACATTGAGCGGCGCAATGCGTCCGCACGTTGCGTAACTGAATAGCTACGGCTCGGATGGGACCTCGTAACCTTGACTGGAAAGCGTTTTATTTCCTTGGCATGGACGTCAGGGGTGTCGGTTTTCGCCACTTATTGCGTCGGCCGCTTGTCGAAAGTTCGCCGTCACATCAAAGAGCCTTCGGGTGAGGGGAAGTTAAGGCACAAGCGTGGACCAAGCGCATCGATCCCTAATTGCGCCTGTGTTTGTCGACTAATGAGATTCGATCTGCTCTTTGATGACCAATTTTAATTACTAAATGATCTTGAACTCTTTATACTCCCACTTCAGGAAACTGCCCTCAAATTGTTCCGTCCACCGTCGTATTATTGAAGAAGCTCTTGAGTCAAAACAAGATAGAATTTTCATTCTGCAATGGTGCATTAGAATTAAGTTGAGTTTTAAAAGTTTTTCATGCAGAAAAATAGAATTCCTATGGAATCTGTCAAACGAATCACTTTAAGTGATATCTTGTTTGAAAAAATGTATCGGTGTGAGGTACATAAAAAATTTAAAACATAATTCGATTATGATTTCATGTTTAGCCGTCAATAAAATGTAACGACAGAAAGCTTAAACCCTAGTACCGTATATTCTATCAAAGGTCCTGAAAACAGCTTACCAAAATTTTGTTATTAATAAAAGACGCATGCATACAAAGTATGTGATTGAAAGTTTCCAATGTGTGTACTTGCGATAATAAGGTTACGGATTATGTAAAAGAATAGGGATGCTATCTTACCCATGGAATATTTTGGCTGTCTTACTGCCGAAATGCTCGATAATGAAAAACAAAATACATTCCTATTAGATTTTTTGTTAGACCCATTTAGGTAGGTATTCTGACTGATAAGGAACAACTCAATTTTCAGGTACTGGTAGTCACAAGAATCTATGTCAATCGAGTTCACTGAAGGTTGCTGTTTCCTCGAAAAATGTCATTGACGAATAAAACCTTTGGTGGTGTATCGCCGAATATATTAAATAATTTATAATTCTGCATTGGAAATTGGTGCGATTTAGGACGTGTTCAAATGGCCAACATTTGTGATACTAAATTCATTGAGAAAGTAGACACAGGCTGTACATTTTTGAGTTGATAAAATTTATATTATGAATAGAATAATAGAATATTTGGTGAGCATGTTCCAGTCTCTTTTGCTGGAAAAATGTAAGGGAGAATGCTCCCGTGAAGTGCTGCTTTGATAAGTGCCATACTACTTTTTGGGAAACTTTTAGCTGAAAAGAATGACATTAATAAAGTGAAGAAGATACGCTGATCTCGAATGTCTCCCCAGTTTGGGTTCCGTCGCGGACGAGTAGGTAATAAAAAAGAGTAGAAAAGCCGGCTTGAGTATAAAAGATTTCATTAAAAAAGTGAAGCGTATCTTTCACTACATAACCTTTGGAGTCAGATGTGATTATACTTGCGGAATCTTCAGTATAGTTATATTTCTCTGCTTTGCTAGGTCAAACAGCAATGATAATTTGACGCGGGAAAAATTATGGAAATGAATAACTGGAGGTTTATATTGTCTTCGGCATATTCTCGGCCACAAGTTTTCGAGGAATAGTTACAAATTAATGCATATTGCCCATTTTGAGGTTTCTTCATCTCCTCTTTGATGGCTGTTATCCCATAAACTCCATACGCTCAGAGCCCTTTACGCTCTAGGGGCTGTGTACGAAAATGTTTTTACCTCCAATTCAATTACTGGTACGCATCGTAAGTTCTCTGTCTTCATAACACCGGTTATTGCAGTTTTTTTTAGATGAGACATAAGTACTGTGTGTGTCGCCATTAAACATCGTGAATCTTATTCTCACTGTGTGCTTACTTTTCCCTGTGTGCTCACAATTTACTGCCGGTAAAGATCCTCATGTCATCCGTTGAACTTTTGTATACTGCTAAGTCCTCTTGCAACAATATGTTACGCTCTTGTTTCATATTTATCAGGGCAGTATTAGCGATGATCGTCCTATCGCGCATAAACTGTAATTGTATTTTGTCATTCCTTATGCATTTATGTTGTGACATTTTGATCAAAGACTTCAATCAAGTAAATATAGCCCATTTGTGTTGGTAGATTTTAATCACCGACTTCAATCAAATATTTATATCTCATGTATGATTTAAACTATGGGCTGCTTTCTTGGAATCTTTCTTGGCTGCATTCGCTTATTCCCGAATAAACTTCGTTTATTCGGGTGTAAGCGAATTGCTACTGGCTAATGTTTCCCAAAACCCGTGAGGTCATTTCCCATGTGACACTGTCGGTCAACTCGTCCATTATGGGTGTGGTAAGTGGATGGTTGCATTTTATTTTCACTAAAGTGATTAAAATACACGTTTTCAATGGAATATCGTAATGGCAAAGACATATTTTTCCTTACCCTTACTACGTGAAAGACTAAATCTCAATGCGCTTGCTGAGTTTTACATTCAGTTCTATATGGTGGAGGACACTTTACTCTCTTCGACTATGTAAACCAGTTGGTGGTTGATAATGGGTGGAACACCAAATAAATGGTGTTATTAGCTGAATGAACGTTTTGTCAAAACATGCCCTGTAATCGATTGATAGTCGCAATTTAGGGTATTTCTGTTATTTAGAGGACCGATAGTTTCTGGGTAACAAATCTGGGTAGATTTTATTCAAAGCAGAGCGTAATGTCTGAGCTACGCTTTGTGCAAATGTCTAAAATTGGATTTTTTATTGTTCATACCCGAATTTTTTTAATCCAATCTGTAGTCAACCGAATATATTTTGTGATTCGTGTACAAAAAATGACCTAATATCCTAATATATCCTGATTGCAATAATATCCCTCTTGCAAAAAATATTAATCCATGTCCGTATTTGGGATGTTAACTCTTTCTCTCCTGATACCAAGACTGGCAGCGTGTTTTTCTTTTGCAGAAAACCCTCTCGAGACTATATTATGGCATTGTTGTCTCCCAATACCCTTTGATTGCTTTTCCATACATCCATTTACCGTAGTATAAAGTTAGGTGAATGGTGAAATGAGTTAATAAGAAGAGTCATTTGAAAAAGGTTGAATTTTTTATGTGCAATGTGAAAAGTTAGGCTTTAGATGTGAAACACTACCGGAGTCTATGTGCTAACCTAGTTTGAGAACTGATTTTTAACGTTTTAGGTGGAGAGCCTAAGGTACTATTTTATTATGCTTATGCCATAAAAAAACAAAGAGGTGTGTTAGCTTAATGATTTTTTGTGAAACCGTGTAACTTTGTAAAAGCTGTTGAACCTTTTCGAAAATCGAAGCTTCACCTCTTCGCAAAGGTAAAGTTGATGCAACTCTCCACCTGGTATGTTGACTCACTCTCCTTTTTCTATCTTAGCTCTGGAATCATCTTTTCCTTCCAGCTTGGTAGTTATTTCCTCTTCCTTTCCCCATCTCTCCCTCCCTCCCAAGAGCTACGTTATAGACCTTTCCGTACCCCGATCTTGGATTTCAGCCTAAATTCTTGAAGACAAATATTTTCTCAAAAGACGACGATTACGTGTGTGGTGTGTGAGTTGTAACAATTGGGTTTTTCAGCAGTTTATTGAATGAACCTTTTCTTTTGAAACATTGGAATATTAAAGGAAGCTGTGCATGCGCGCTGAATGTGGAAGACTTCCCGTCCTTTGCAAGCGTTATTTAGCCTGATTTGATCACCAATGGAGATTTTCTGCGTAGGATAATTTCTTCAATATGTATTTCAATTCTGTTAAAGCAGGCCCTCACATTCTGAATTATTCGTGTAAATGTGTACTTTCAGAGAATTCGGCCTCGCCAGAAATGGAAAGTTACTTATGTTGCAAAAATAATGTTTATACAACTTTGTATTTGAAATGTTGACTCTCTGTGTTCTGTAACCAGGGCTAGCATCATCTTTTCCTTCGTGCTTGGTGTTTCCTCTTCCTCCTTCCAAACTCACTTCTCATCCCAATAATCTGGCCTTTCCGTCCACAATACCGTACCTTCTCTTCGTTTTCTATTCTTTTAAATATGTATTCCCGAGTATTTCCCCAGTACTACTACTATTATTAATATTATTCAAATATACATTTCAAGTAGGCAAACGCCTGGTTATAACGGCACTTGTGGTTAAAACGTATAGAACAAGTCATTCACAATAACATACAAACAAAGATAAAAAACATAGCAACCAATATTCACATACATATACAATGTAGCATTCAGGTAACTCGTTTCGATAACAAAAACTCATCAGCAGAATAGAATGAATTGCTTACCAGATATTGGTACAGTTGATAAGTAAACCTTGAAAATGGACAGGTTTCCCTTATATCCCATAAGACATTCATAGACAAGGATACATAGGAGACAATGCATATACCGTAATTGGTAATATTGGACCATGCAGCAGATAATTAATTTGTGTTTTGATATTTCAGTGTGAAAGGAAGAAATATTTGAGTCCTAAAGATTAGAAGGACTTCATACGTTTTTATGTCCGCGCCTGATTTGACCGCGGGCCGAAGCTTGCCGTTAAATATAATGTTTTTTGTCATTCTTTGGTTTATAAACTAGGTAGAAAAAATTCATGTCAGCCACATGAGTTTTTCATTCAATCATAGAATTTTTCGAAACGCATTCGACCTTTTCGGAAATCGATGGTTGTCTCGTCGCAAAAATGAAGTCGATACATCTCTAGTGTAGGTATGTTGACCATCCTGCTACCGTCGTCATATTTTCCTTCCAGCCTGGCATTCCCTCTTTCCTCCTCCCTTCCCAGCCATCTTCCAGGCCTTTTCGTCCCCCTAATACCGTTCTTTCACTTCAGCCTTCAGCGTTCTCCACCCCTGCCTAAAACTCTCCCTCCTCGTCCCTAGTAATCACCCCCTTGGCTCGCCTTCCCTTCTCCACCTCCTGTAACTTTAGTCCCCCACTCAAACTGCTAATTAAATTGGGTGAGCACCTTTCAATACTTGGCGTGCTCTCGCCCCTTGCTACGACCTCTTCCCTTCCTCTTCTTTCGTCTTTCCATTTTCTCCTTCACTTCCCATTCCATTTATCATGCCTCTCCTGACCTTCTCCCTCAGGAGCAACATCACAGAAAATATGCTCTGCTCAGCAGAAGTTACAATGAGAAGACCAATGGCAAAGTGAGCATTTAATAGAAAGAAAAGGCTCCTGCAGTGGCCATTAGAAAGAAATATAGGAAGAAGATTGGAAAAAACCAAAGAATGGTGATATATAGAATAGGAAACTTCGTATATTTCATACTGTTTTTCACGCAACATCACGCAACTTCGAACTGTTTTGATGATTTCACGTCCTTTTGTATGAGAAATACATTTTTTTGCCCATGGCGAGTTCCTATTTAGTGTGCTATAACTTTAGGCAGAGTGTTTCATGGAAGTAGTTGTTGTTGTTGTAGGGCAAAGGTGGTGAGAATAAGAAAGCGTTTAAGGTGATGGGGATAAAAAATAGGCACTAAATGAAATTAGCGGGAAAATTGACTTGGGGTTGGGACATGCACGCAATTAAGCTCCCTTTTTTGTTCAACTGAGTGAAAATAAGGAGTTGCCACGGGTAAATATATAGTCTCCTCAATAATGGCGCGAGAACATTGAAAAAGGCCGGGGATTAGTGTAAAAAATAGTGTGAAATATACAAAGTTAATCTTTTAAAACAGAGTATGTCTGAAAAGTTCCAAATAGTCGAGTCACAAACTCTTCATATTCTAAAGATGAAGAATGGCTTTATGCTAGATACACTAAGGAAGGAAAATGAAAAGAGTTTGGAATTGTTTTAGATATGAGTATGGAGGATAATGGATGTGGTGAGATTGGAGGACAAAGTGAGAAATGATGTAGTGCTTAGAAGAGCAGTTTCTTGAAATTATAAAATATAAAAGGAATCGACTGGCTGTTCTGGATAAGAGGAAAGCCTCCCAAAGACGCCAATTCAGGGAATAATGACTGGGGAGAGAAAGAATGAAAGATATATCAGTTAAGGTAGAAGGAAAGTACTACACGGCTGAGGCAGAGATATTTCAGCGGAATTCCGATTGCAACTTGGGTGCTTTGTGGAGAGCACTTGAAGTATAGTGCTCTGTCCTTCGGATGAGACGTGAAACTGTTACCCCTTGGCGCCTTTAGTTCGGAGTAGGATAATTGCAACGCTGCTTTTCTCTCCAATCTTCATACAAAATCCTTCCCTTACCAACCTACCCACCTGTCTCAATGAAATGAATACCTCAGCTGCCGGTCGCCTTCATAAATAACCAACCAATGGCTAAGTATTACTCCAGATGGAGGGCTGGAACAGATGTGGGAAAAATGTCGATTTGTTGTGACGATATTTAGACCGATCCAAACTCAGTACTGCGATTGATCTCGCCCTTCCATCTAAGCATTATCTCCGCCGTTCGTTGGATGGTCTTGTGTTGGCGTGTGTGCAGGCCAAGGCAGTATCGTCTCCTCTTTTCTCTCTCTCCGTGGGTCGTCAGAGCTCTCGGCTTGTTTGTTCCACCCGATACTTCAATCAGCCCCTTACATCGTTTCCTCTCGCTCCTTTTTCGCCCTACCTTATGCTGACGCATCCCCTTCTTTCTCTCGGAACCTTCCCACTCCTCCCTGTTCGGTTTGAAGAATTCTCCTCCCACAGGGCTCTCTCATTTCAACCCCCCCCCCCCCCCCCGCACCCGCCTTACCCCTCCCTATTTTTCATTCCCCAGCCTCTCGCCTCGGTCGGAAATTCTTCAGTCCCGCAATCGCGTGTCGCTCCCACTCCTCCTTTTTCTATTAGATCCCTACCCATCGTCTACTACGCGCACACAAATTTCTACCCTCCCCCCTGTTGCTTTCCCTTTGTCTCTCCCCTTCTCCTCCTGCCACGAGTCTTCGTCAATTTTCGATACCTGCCTCTGAATATTCCAATTAACGTAATGGAATGGGAAAATAATTCCCTTAGTCACTCATGACACTAAGCGCCGCCCCTCACCTCTCTCCTAATAAACAGGCTGTTCCCTCTTCTTGCAGCCTTGCCTTTTTCACCCTTGCTCCCTTTCCTTTCCTTTCTTTCGAGAACTTTTCCGTGCGTTTATCTTTTTCCTTTCCTCCACGCGTAAAGTAAATTCTAACACTTTTGTACACGTTTTTTTTCCACTTGCTGCCAATAAGGAGGTTTGTCTGCCTTTGGTACTTGCGTGAAAACGTCCCACCAACCTTCACCACCAAACGTCATGAATGCATATGATTGTTTCTAATGTGCCTTCGAAGTGCAACCAAAATGAATGCTCAGCATCCTAGCCACACAAGCTCTCATTTCTGTTTCGACTTTTTTCTCTTGCAATTTATTAATAAGAGATAATAGCTTGCATTGGGGGAAACTATACGTACATTTATCTTTTTTTTAACTCGTCCTTCACACGTAAATTTACAATCTTACATTTTTAATTACGTATTTCGACCTGTACCAGCCAATGGGGCTTGGGTTCTCGTACTAGCACTTCCGCAAACTTTTTATGTTTTTAATGCTATCAAAATGTAATAAAAATTCATATATTATCACTAATATATTTCCTAAAGCAAACTCAGTCCTTGAAAAATTAAGTATAGCACAATAAATAAATAATTCAATTTAATATTATTTTAAAAATCAAACAAAATTTTACGGAATTTAATTGGCTGTCTCAGAATGCCTCACCTGGAACTTGCTGAAGATAAAATGATTGAATTTTGGTATATAATTTGGCTGGCTCGTGCATAAAAGTGTGAAACGGGCGGTTGATGAACTTGTTTAATGCCAATTTAGGTTGCATCGTCTTTTCTTATACTCCTCGTCTCTCCTCCAAAATTATATATATAACCTTGAGTGCATTATTTGAATTGTCTATCCAATTTCCTCATTACGTTTTTGTAACCCAAGGGTAAAAAATGTGCACGGCATGCGAATCTTTAAGAGCTGGTGACGAAAGGCGTAATTAGACAAATTTTATTCTGAAAATGTCCTTAACTGAGTTTATTATTTACTGAATCTTGTGAAAATGAACTTGCAGTTCACACACCATCTTACATTTTAATCTTTTTCGGGGCTTGCTGTCTTTTGTCATTTCATGCAGACGAGTCTAAATTACTTATTTTTTCATTTTTTAGCTATGCAAATTTAAAAGACAGGAAATTTCTTTGAATCATTACTAGACAAGGAAAGAGAATGGATGAACGTTCGAAACATTATTGCTTCAAGGAACGTTCCCCTGAAAACGCTTCTCTATCCTGATGGTAGCTCTAAAGCTCATGTAACGCTTTTTCATTTTATTTTGGGAGGCTTTAGTAATAAAAAAAGGGAAGGAAAGAATCCACGCTTTAAAAGAGGGTGTTCCTGTCTTTTTTCGCTTTCCTTCTTTTCATTAATAGTCCTCCACGCCTCTTAAAAGGAAACTTTCTCTCTGGCGTGAAGAGGACAGCCTTATTGTTTCTTTTTCTTCTCATCGTCCTCCTTCCTCTGGAGGAATCGTTTTAACAACAGGTTGGGTCATGTGTTTTTTTTGCGCGCACACGTCGACTGTTTCCGAGTGCGTTCTTCCGACTCCACCCCTGCCTAAATAGATGTGCGTCGTATTTATCCTGAAATTGATTTCCTCCCCTTTGGTTTTTCCTCAAGAAAAGATGGCTGTAGCCGTCTTTACTGAGGTTATTCATCAGGGCTGTTTTTAATGTATGTGTATGGTTGCTAAGATGTTTGTTTAAAAAGTAAGATGTAAAAATAAACAATGATTATTGGGTGCGCTTGATCTTGAAAAAGTCCTCAATTCATTTGCTCTTATATAAATAAGAAATACTACATGGCGCAGTCGTTCTAAAAAGCAAATTACGACGATAATTTATTAATAAGAGATAATAGCTTTAGATAAATCAAGCGGAGTATATGAAGTATGTCATTGAAACCTCCTAAATCATTGCACATCTCGAACCAGATAACAAGTGACTGGAAACTATCCAAGCATCAATTTTAATTTTTTTTTACGGCGAGCGAGTCTGACAAAAGGGTAATCAAAGGAAGGGTGATAAAAAGGCCTGAAAATAAAAAAATATTGTAATATGATAGTTCTCTGAATATAGTTCATAATTTGTGTTTAGTGATTTTCATAATTTATTTAAAATGAATACCAAAAAAATATGTCGTGTTTAATTTGCAATGGTTTGTTGAATTAACGCTCTTCTCTGGAGGATGAGGTTTGTTGTGATATGTGTTTGGTTGCTATGATGATTGTTTAAAAGATACGGCGTAAAAATAATCATTGATTATTGGGTATACTCCATCTTTAAAAAGTTGTCATTTATTTTGCTCTAATATTAATAAGAAATACTACTACAGGGACTATTGCATTTCGCATCGCTCTCTCACTCAATGATTCAACCCGAAGGTTGGTTTGGATAGTTGAGGGTAGAGCTCACCCCATACTAAGCGTGTGAATTTCACACATTCAGGGTAGGGGGGCCAGTTTTTTACAGTTTAAATTTCATTATTAATTCTTAGGGTGGCCACTAACTGGAGCAGATAAGTGTAACTACTTGGTTATTAATTTCCAATATAATTTGCATACCTAGTGGTAAATATGTTAGAAGTGAGTTAGTAAAGGAGGCATTCAATTATTGGAAAGAATAAATGACGGATACTTGGTGTAAGAATAAGAAGAAAAATCTGGCAAAGAGTGTCCAATTTAGATTATCTCGTTATTCGATAGATACACGTGGACCTATAGAAAAGAGGACGAGAATACGTGGCCGGTATGAGGTGTGGGCGTGAAGAAGAATAGATAAAGTGCAGTGGAACGAAAGGTGGACGAACGAGGAAGTGCTTGGCATGGCTGTAGAGGAAGTTAATCTGCTCGAGAAGATGAGGAGTAGCAGGGATTGAAACAGGTAATTGGGGGGCGAAGAGATGCTGAAGGCCATGAATGAGGATGCTGGGTAAGCGGGGAAAGGAAAGAAAGAGAAGAGGCTTTATAGACAGATGAAGGGAGGTTAGACGCATGCCGAGCTGAATAAGGGAATCGTGTTAGAATACAAGGGCTTTCAGCCATGAAAATCAATAGCAATGTCTTCTTCCATCTTAATCGGTGGAAAAGGAATAAAATGAATATTGGTATATTTTTAGACCTCTTGGTATTTTTAGACCTCTTGGCATGAAGTAAGAATTTCGAGTCTTTTGGTGTTAACAGTATTTCTCAGTTTGTGTGTTTAATATCTATTAATTTGCATCACATTTTAGCAAAACCTATTGTTCTTTTAAGGGAATTTGGTTGTTGAAATGGCCGAGGTTTTAGCTTCCCACACCGATGACACGGCAATGGCGGGGATTTTACGATGGGATATCCATTTTATTTCTTTTAATTGATGATAAATTTTCTCTTCGCTCAGAAATGTCTTTTCGAGTCATTTTGAGACAGTTATATGCGTCTGAGCTCACAATTTACGAGATGTTGCTCGTAGATACCTGCTATGAGATTCTGCTGTTGCCAGTGCTAGTGCCAATATTCTGCCTCATGCGTACATGCAAACATACCTAAACCCGATGCGTCGGATTTTTCTTCTCCGGAACACCTTTTACTTTTCTCTCTTCCTCTACGTCGTATTTTTCTTAATTCCGTTTTCTTTCGTCCACCTTTCCGCGCATCTTCTCTCACCTTCCTCACTCTCTCTGTTCCTTTGTTTATTTATTCTCGTCTCCTAGTTTCGCCATCTACATCGTTATTTACATCCTAATTTTGTATTGTTAGCCCTCGAAAATACCATTTACATCGCTACTTTTACCTAATTACGCCATTATGACGGACGTTGGGTTACAATACATACCGTTTCGAGATGAGCAAAGTCAGAAGAGATCAATTCCAGGTGTCAGGCCCAGGTTTCTGTTGTCATGCTTGCTCCCTTATGACCCTATTCTTGCTTACCAAGAGTGCTTATATAACATTTCTGCATTGCTTAATACCCAATTTATAGCTCCTAAGACTCCGAATCCTAATTGAGCATTGTTGGGCTCAACTCAAATAAGAAGAGATAATCATCCAACTCGTCCGTGAGCTGTTGATCCTGTGTGCAAGTGGTGGGCAATATGTGCCAAATGACCTAACCAGTCTTTTAAGTAAAATAATACTAATATTTCACTTTTACTACTCAAACTTTCCCGGTCAACCCATTCCTCTCTCACGAATTACTCATATATTAAGTATATATCAGTATCCTTATTCCACTTTCAACCATTCTCTTAATATAGCAACAAAGCTCCTTTCTAATATACTCACTCAGTCATACGAAAACATGACGCTCACCCTATTTTTGTAATCCAACGCTAAAATTCCTGTTGTTGTAATTTATCATTTCCTTTTCCTAAAGTCTTAGTAACTAAATTTTCTCCTAATCATTTCTGGTAATCCTGATTATATAACAGGGCACTACGTCCCGGTGTCATATGGTTCGCGTTCATGTTAACCGCAACATGACATAGTATTTAAATTACTTTATGGTTACTGACAATTCTGATTTTTTATTTTACGTTAGACAGTCAGTTAGTTGACTCGAGGGTTATTTGGGGAAGAAAGTAGTAACAGCGGTTTTCTTATTCGAGAATATATTTAACTGAGATCATAAAAGTGGGCCTGCATCTAATCACGCTGGATATGGGTATGAATTCAATTCTACAAACTTAGGATAACAGGCACTCCTGGGTATTAACTTTAATAAATTCCTATCTGGAACCGGAAACTGCAATATTGTGGGTACTCTTTTATTGAAAATAATATGAAAATGTTTTGCTACAAAAGTAGGTGCCGAAACTCAGGGCCAAAAAATGACTCGGCTGAATTTTCCTGGTTACTTTTTTATATATGTTGAGGAAATTTTGTGTTCATGGAGAGGAAATATTTTTCTCGTATTGGGGTTTATCGTTTTAAATGCAGAAGCCATTTTATACATCTTTTTGTGAGGATGATGATGCTGGGCGAATTTCGTATCATGTCGAGCTTTAATATGTTTTCCCGAATTTTACGTGCATTCTATATTTTTTACGGTTACTACTCATGGGAGATTATTCTGCCTTTTTGTGTTGTTTTCTTTTAAGAGAAAGATTGCTCCTCCCGACTTTTTCGCCCTTGTTCCGGAAAAAAATCAGGAACCTTACTCTCATGCATGTCGAAGCCGCCAATGTGTATTTGTCGTAAAAAACTTCAGTTCAATCTCATGGACCAAAACTCGTTTTTACTGCCAGCCATATTTTACCATCAGCGAAGTTTTGCCTTCATCCGTCGTAAACTCGCACGTAATTTTCAAGTCCTCCGGATGCATTGTCCCGTCTTCGTTGCACACGCCATCTTACACCCTGGCATCGCTTCCGTTCTGCGTTTCTGCTCAGATTCTTCCCATTAAGTTTACGTTCGAATTTCTCTCTTCCCTCAATCATCTTACTCTATTTCCACGGCAACGCCCGGGGTCTTTGCTTTGTGTTAGGCTTGCGTTTTCGTGGATCTATGTTTATTCCACTTTGCCCCTAAATTCGTTATATTTGATTTTTCGTTGCCGATCGTCAATAGATATTTCTATAATTCATGATTGTGGATCGTTATGTGGTTGCCATGGTTTATTGAAGTTGGTTTGTGGAGGGTATTGTTGGGTTACACAGTGTTATGTAAGAGGATGTGAAGAATTTGGAATTTTATATTCGTATGATTTTAAGGGTTTCCAACGTAAAGTGACGAAAATGTCATTTATTTCATATTTTGGCCATCCTCAGAAAAGCCTTTCCTCTATTTTATATGGGAAACGAAATTCTACCTCTTCTCGCTTTTTGCAAAATAAACCAGAGACTATGCTCCTGAGTGCAGGAAATGTGTGGCAAATTGTATTCTTCTACCTAATATTAGTTTTTTTTCGTAAACAAGTTTTTATTTGTAGAGAATTCTCCCAGATAGTTACGTGATAATAAAATATTATTTATCTCACCCAAAAACTCACTCATCTTGTTTATGGGCTATTATTTGAAAAATTTAGTAATTGAAGTCAAAATACGTAGAGTCAATGGAAATGGCACTGCAGTTGGCTTCTAGGGCTGGAGAAATTGTTAGTTGAAAATATATTCGTCGACTTATCTGCATATTTTATATTTTATTTTGTATTTTAGTATAAAAGACATGTCATCGGTGAAGTAAGTATTTTGTAAGCAACGCATAAAATTTTATTTGGCACTTGTTTTGACCCTTGTTTATTTTTATCCAAAAATATTAAATATTTTCTGTCTGCTTCTTCCGTCGTCATCTGGGCTTGAAGACCCTTTCTCGTCAGCCTCCTCTAAATCCTTATGCGATATTATTTACGGTTGGCCTCCTTATATTATTTTGAATCGGGGAAACTCTTTGAAAATGGTGCCACCTAAAAAAACGGGAGTTCTCCTGTTTTACTAAATTCTTTCTTTTAGTCGGACTACCTCACGGTTTGCATCCATGCCGGGAAAATTTAGTAAAATAACGAACATGGTCCGATGTATTGTTTCTAGATGGTTTAATGATATTTCTCTTCAAATAATGATATTTATGGCAAAGAGCCAAAATCTTATATATCGAAAATCAAAACTTTACAGGGTGAACATTTTAAGTTTTGGTTGAATTTACGTATTATGAGATGTGATGTTTGGTCAAAGTGAATTCGAGATGGCATTATGTATGGTAGACATGTCAGCCTTTGACCATAAAAAATATCACATTAAACATCATTATATCAGTCAAAACCTAAAAAACACATATTTTGGACTTATTAGTTTTTGGCTCTTTGCCATAGAAATGGTCCATGGTACCGATTTTCATTTTCATGTGATCATTCATCATAAGTATATCCATTCTGTGATTGTTTGATGAAGCTTGCTGCTTTCCATTCAACCCTATCCTATACTAACTCCTGTGTGCCATCTCTTGTTTCAAGTCTTGTTTAAGCTGTTCCATGTTTTTAACCCTCATGGGACGTTTCTCCCTTCCATTATGCTCCTGTAAATTCATTGTATGCTACAGTGTGTTTCATTCATCTGGACTTCGCCTTATAGTGTTTCTTCCTCGTCAGTTCTTCTGTAAGCTGCCTCGTTTCTAAAATTGATCTTAAGCATCTGCATTCACCACCAAGCTTCAAGTGAACTTAAAGACCCAGCTTTACAATGTTCCATGTCCCTGAGGCATACAGCACAAAGACTCCACACGAATTTGTTCAGGTACTGCTTCCTTGTTGGTATCTTTTTTAAATTTGAGCGCAGCAGTTGGTTTTCATCATGAACGATTGCTTGTGGCATGAGCATATTTATTTGAGGCTCCACGTTTTGGTTTTGAACAGAGACTGTTAAATTAACGAGAAAATAATTAACGTATGGTTACGTTCGAGCCCTCAGTGAAATTCAAACCCGTTTGAAAGCGTATTTTTCATCCCGTTGGACTGCAAAATTTTGAAAATAGAATAGAAATATTATGGCAATCCAACATTAATTTCACTCGAGTTGCTGCCCTTAATTCTGCAGCCCGCTTTCTGTATCGTTCATTAACCTGTTCTTGTCTCCCTTTCCTCCATTTTGTCCGACAACTCCACGGGAAACCCTTTTTGCAACAATGCCCGTCACATCCATCCCGACCCTTACCCAAAAGAACCTTTTCTGCCGAAGCAGGTTTACTCATCCGATGGCCAGTTGCTCTTTTTAACTCCCAATCCTCGAGCTGTAAATTCTTAGCGTATAAGGAAACTCCTAACGCCAACCCCTCCCTCCTCTCCTTAACTTTCATTCCTTCACCCCCTACCCTATTCATACCTTCCTCCAGGCTCTTAGATCCTTAAGCCCCCATCCCCCCCCAATGACTACCTCTTTCTTACCCTTCTCTCCACGTCTCAAACCCTTAAGGATTTCCCTCGGAGCAATCTTTTTTCCTCAGGGTTCTTCCCTACCGTTGCTCCGCGAGAGAAAAAGAACCTCCAGTGCTTCCGTCTTTACCTCTTTCCCATCTTGCCGCGGAGTTCCTTACCTCTCTAGCCCATCCAATTTTTTGCTTCCTTTTTCCCCTCGTTGTATCTCTTTTTCCTTCCTCTCTCTCTCTCTATCTTATTCTTGATTCTCGGACTCATCTTCACCACCTAACCCCTGAGAGGTCATGGGACTCCAGACAAGGTGACCCGCTTATGATTTCCCTCGGGTGCTAGAAAACTTTCTTGACGCTCCGCTGCGCACTCACCAAGAGAAGGAGCCAGCCTTCTTTTCTACCCGTCCTCGTATGCCCTGTGATGAGTATGCGGTGTGCTCATGTGTCTGCGTGTGTTGATGTCGTGGCCGGCAAGACTCCGCGATTGCCAATGAGCGAATGTATCCGACTAAGAACCCTCACCTCATTCGCATTTTCTTTCTCCTCCGTTGCGGGAATTATGGTGAGTGGCGCGGTCTCATTAATTCTGTTTTCCCGACCTATTCCTTCGGTTGCCTTCCTCGTGTATCCAGGAATGCATATCAGTTTCCCTGTGGGTTTCCTCTTATGTCTGGTTCCCTGAACTTCATTCTCGTGCATTGTTTTTCCCACATAAATGTAAATGTGTTCCTTCTGACGGATAAAGAAACGGTAGGGGTTCAATAGCGAATGTATATGCATCATTACTTCCGTATCCCCAGAAAATTTGGAAGTATTACCTAATTAGAATTGTGCTGATTTCAGATACTCTCCTCAAGGTTGTAATTGGAAATATTAATACCTATCTAATTAAAGAATCACTATTTTTAGCGAGCATGTTTCAATCCTTTCTCAATGTATTGATAAAACTATTTTAATATTAATTTTCCGTTGTTAGAATCTTCCTTGAATGCGATGAGTTGACGTTTGATGGGTTGAGACTTACGCTACATGCATGGTGATGATTTTCGTAAATTTATGGGCTTTTTAGTCTATTGTAATATCTCATAGCTAGGCCATACATTTTTCCCCCATAGTGAGACCATGGACGTATGCGTGTTAGTTTGGTGCTAGCGGAGAAGGATGAAGTCGGGGAAAATATTTCAGAGGACTGAAGCCAAATGAATGAGATGGTTTTTATTTAATCGAAGCTTTTGGAGCCTAGAAAGAATTTTTTATAGTTAGGATATACCTATATGCTTAGGGGCTGAGGTCGAATGAATCGAATGCATTTTGTTTGCTTGCAAAAGTGGCCACTGGAGCTGTCTTAGAGCCATTCGGATAATGAAATCCAGTTGTTATGTACGCTTAAATCTGTTGTATGCTTTTCAATTATATACGACAATCGAAATGGTGAACACTCAGTACATATGTGTATGCCCGGTGCCTGTAGTCTGATTTTCTGGTACTTTTTTTTAGTAAGATTATGAACAGATATTTAGAAAAAACCTTATGCGTTTTATAAAAAAATTAGTTCGTGTTATTTTATGCTGAGATTGACCTGGTACTTTACCTAATTCAACAAGGAATATCATGAGAGATAACACGAGAATTGCCTGAAATTTAATTTTCGATAATAAAATTGGTAGACATATAACCAATTTTCTTCAAAAATGCACAATATTTGCGTTCTGTCCGGCAGGTCATCGTAAGAAGACTGTGGAGATTAGGCTACTTGAAATGATAATGGGATCGAAAGAGGACACGGAAGGTGAACAAAATGAAAGGGGAGTAGTGTTTTTGGTGTTTACTGGTTACGTTTCGTTTATGTTGTTATCTCAAATTGCACATGGGGAAAGCGAATTTGTTAAACTATCCTTATGAGTATCTGCTGATCTAGATCATCATCTGCAGATAGAAATTGATAGATTAAAATCCACAGCTTCAGCCTCTACTTTGTAGAAACTTTTAATATTCACTATAATAAAGTTTTGTACTTTTCTACAATTTTTATTTTTTAAACGCACCACGCGTTTCACCAACTTTATGGCATCGTCAGGTGTAGATAAACAGGATAAACTTCTTAAGTCGGATATGTATAAAATTAAATGCAATAGCTGCAATATAGCTTATATTGGTCAAACCGGTCGAAATTTTAACACACGCATAGAAGAACATGTCCGTAGTTTAAATAATAGAGATTCTGTCTCTCTTTTTGCTAAACACCTTATAGAGTGCAATCATGTCAGTGACTTTACCCCTGAAATTTTACATTTCCATCCCAAAGGTTTAAAAATGGATGCATTAGAACAAATTTCAATTATCAGGCATACTCCAAATCTATGCAATGAGCAGCTTTTTACACATACCTCCCCACTACTTTCTGGAAAATCTTCGTTAAAAAACGTTGACCTTTCTCATACCACCATCACCCATTGATTTCATTGTTTTTGCCAAGCATTGTATGTACATTTTTGTTGTTATCATTTTCATGTTAATACTTTTTTTACCCTACTTTTCATTTTTGTTTCATTTCCTTTTCGAAATTTTTTTAATGTAAACATTTCTCTAGAATCAAATTTAAAGTGCCTTATCTAACAACGACTACAATATGTTAACAAACTACTACAGCTGACGATGCCATAAAATTGGTGAAACGCATAGTTTGTTTAAAAAATAAAAATTGTAAAAAAGTACAAAACTTTATAATAATGAAAATTAATAAATTGGTTGGCTGGAGATCGCCACTCCTTTCAGCTTTATTATTTCCTCCTTATTCTAGCATACCTAATGATTTAATAAATTCCGAGGAAGATCAAGGAGAGAAGTCATTACGGTAATAAGCCGAACTGTTTAAAACAATTAGCAATCCCTTCTAAACTGCAATCCAATGGTGTCACCCTCCTAAATAATTTTACATGTGCGCGATCTTCACCGTTCACGTCATTGCTTTCTCCAACTACTCCCCAGTCCCCTTGAAAATACCACTGCCTTATCTCTTCCCAAAATCAATTCCTCTACCTCCACTTCCCTCTCCCACTCCCCCTACTTCTCAACAACTTAATGAGTATATAAGAGACTTGTTGACTCCGAGTATATGCTGTCTTGATAATGACGCTCATGCGTTGAAACTGCGGTCGACCTATTAAATTTTGTTGAAATAGCAAGTATTTTCTTTCAATTGATAAGGAATTTCCACAAAGCAGAACCTGAAACCATTAATTATACATATTCTTATATGTCGGCGATATTTTATTATGTAGGATAAACCGCACAGTTTTTGGCCACCCTACAGTTACTGGCAACATGGTATTTTGAAGAGCATAGTAAAAGAACAGTTGGAAAACATTTTCAAAAATGATAGCAAAATGTACAATAGTGATTATTGTAAATGTTGTCCAACTCTACTCTTACTATGCTCTTCCAATGCCGTGGCCAATAACTGTGGGGTGGCCATTCACTGTACGGTTTACCCTACATCACTTTTGATATCCTCTGTGAGTAAAATCAAAGCCTATTTCGTACACAAGGGCTATTGATATTTGCCTTATGAAACTTACATTAAATTCTGAGGTCAAAAACATGAATCTACCTGAATAACGTTTTTCACAAAGTACTTATGGGTCTACTGTAATTTTGAATTATTATTGTAGTATCGCAACTGTCCGGAGCAAATTTTAAGAAAGGTATTTCATGATTTTGGGTGCAGCTTGATCATGGGCTCATTTTAATAGATCGGTTTCTTCCCTGGTTCGACTCAGCATTAAATATTTTGGAGTAGGGTAATTGATGTCATTCGTTTAAACTTCTCTTTAACATATGAGCACACACGCACCCCACTTATTTTGAGATCCTAAGTATAAAGCCGTGTCTCAAAGTTTAAAACTTTAAAAGATAGCGCGAAGGGGGGCCTAGTACTAGCTCATGCGAGTGTGCCTAGCGTCCATACCCTTGGGGGATTAATTAAAGCGATCTTCACGTTAACCTTGGAACGCGTTGCCGTATCTTGAATGAAACACAGACTCAGCAACTCTGCGCCTGTACCCTGAAATGCCGCATTATGGATTTACCCGATAATTTCTAAGACATAACGTAATTAGGAAGATAACGGAATTAGGACTTGGAGATTAGTCGAATATACTACACTCAGAAAGCAAATGACCCTCTGTAATACTAGAGAAAACTGATAATATTGCTTATAAAATCCAAATTTCATCAATTATTATTTAAAGCGTCAAATAGAAGAGTTTTCAACGTTAAACATTCCTATGCTCACATCCTGAAGAAGCTGTAACGACGACTAATATAGCTAAAACAAACATTGAATTTGGCAATGATAAACGTATTGCAGATAGGTAAAGTGGATTAGCTCCAGATTTAAAAGCAAATTATCGCTGATTCTTCGTTTTTTTTATTTTTGGCTCATCACGTTTGAACTCGTCCAATGCGCTTGAAAATGATACCAAGAGTTTATACACGGTGCGCCAAAAATAAAAATGTTATTCATAGTAGGTACCTACAAAGGAGAATTCTTATTTTGATGTCAATCACGTCATGTATAGTGTATTTGAAAAAGCACAAAATTTATAGGTTGCTAAGAATTACGTACTTTAAGTCCTATCAAGTCTTATTTCATTAGCGAAGACTGCGGGCGTTTTAAATGTGCCCGACGCTGATACACTTTAAGTAGGACTGTAGCCATTGAAATCCTTAGCCTTATCTTTTCCTTAGAGGACGTTTTGAAAATCCTCCCAGCCATTTTGTCCGGTAGCAACGCACGCAGAAAAGGGGATTTTAAGCACTCCGCTCAGGAAAGATTGAATTAGGTCTCCAGAGGACACACGGGCTGGAATCTCAAAACGAACAATGGCCCCTCCTTTGTTGATCTGTGTGGCCATCTTCCCTGTTCTCTCCTGCTCTTCCTCTCTTTCCCGTATCTCTAAACTCTTGAGGATTTGACCGGGAGGGGGAGACTGGTAAAGGATAGCAGTGGGCTGGAATAGCTCTTACCCTTCCTCCAACCCATCCACCCCCGTTTCCCCCCACCGCCCCCCCCCCCTCCTGTACGGCACAATGATTCTGGCCCGGGGAACAATGGGAGGGATCTAAGAATCCCTTAGGACTCCGAAACGGCTCGGTGGCATTGCCCAGCCATTCCCATAGGAACGGTCGGAGGGACACATTATTGAAGAGTGCATAATTGTTTCAGGATGTATCCAAGCGGGAGGTGGGGTGAAAGGGACTTGAGAAGGGAAAATCCCTTGCTTGCTGGTGGGATTGGTAACGGAGCCCGAGTGAAGGAAGAGGGGTGCATTAGCAATGCCAGATCGACGTAAACAGGGCAAAGGAGAGGCTGTACCTCCAGCCCATTTCTCCAACCACGTACGACTCTCCCCACCTCCCAAATAGCCGCCAGCTCACGGCGCGAATTCATTAGCTGAATCCTTTAGTCTCTCGTATTCTAGCTCTTGGCCGTAGATTTGCCATCAAAGGGCTATTTTATTATTCGTCTTACAAATTTCAATCGTTGCGTTTGACAGCAGGACCTTTGGATGATGCATCTTTGTCTGTCATCGGTGGAACAGTACTTGCACGCAGCAAAGTAGTAATGAGATTCTTTTATAGCACCAACCATAACCATATATGTAGGATATAACCATAGTAGGTGAACACGATTTCATAGTAATGTTTTCGAGATATTTGATAAAATGAAACTTACCGTTGAGGCTAAAACCAAGAATATTTATGTTTCAAGGATTCCAATTCGTATTCATTACGTGTTGATATTGAATATTTATTTGTGCTCTATCCCGGAATTTCACGTCAATTATATATTATTGCGTAGTCTTGTCGCAAACAGTGAATTTAAAGCCAGTAAACGTTTTTATACATCTAATGGTATAAAATTGAGTTAATAGGGGAGGAAGAAGGAGAATAGGATCATTTAGGACGTTATCGATGAAGGATTGGAAATTCCTCAGGGCTGGACAAAGTTTGGACATGCCTGCCTGCTATCCATCAAATATACTAAAAAACAGGCTTCGTTGCATATAATTGATTGGTATTAAAGAATGATGTGAGCCATTTTCGCAAAGTATTCTGATGAGGGGTTTAGATGCTCTTTAGAAATACAAAGGTAAATTCACCAGGACGCAAAAGGATTTCACGAAGGAGCAATGGAGCAGTTGGTGGGGAGGAAATGATGGCGAACTGTGGGGCTCTGGTGGGAAAACGGCGCTGCAGTACACGGCAGTACGCCAGAGAAGGCGAACCACATCCTCATTGGCTATTGCTGTTACATAAGTTATATGAAAAGTATATGCTCAAGAAATCACCGAGTTGAAAGGTGAAGGACCACTGCCTTATCCATACCTAGTTATAGTAGGATTTTGTCGATTCACCAGTTTTTGTCGGATGGTCACCAAAATTAGGATTTATCACTTATTTCACATTCTAAAGAATACTAGATATGGATGAGTGCACTGCGACATCTTTTAAAAAGTGATAAATGCGGTACTTATCTTGATTAGGGAAGGGTATCTCGTTTGCCTCGACAACCATAACTGATAACAATAGGCGACGGAATCAACAAGCGGCGAGGCTAATTGCCAGCTTTTGCTACCAACATGATAATAACATGCACAGCACTATCAAAGTCTTAAGAATTATTGGTTGGAGTGAGCTCCATATCAAGAAACTGCAGCAATTGTTTTTTGGTGGAAGAATCCTGTCAATGGTTTTGGTCGCCGGTCAAGATACTGGGCATGTCTGCGATGTTTTTCTGATCTAAATGGGAAGGCCAGGGGCCACGACTGAAGGCCAGGGGCCCGGGGGCACCAAGGCCAGGGCAAGAAAAATATAATTTGATGCAAAAAGATGATTTTATATAAGAATTTCCCCCTCTATTTTACTATATTTTGCTTAATTTAGAAGGTAAAAACTTCGTTTAATTAATGCCTAATGTTTAACGGAAAATAAAGTCAATGATGCTTCCCGCTGGTTTTATTCGAAGTAGTGCAACTTACTGAGATATGTCACCTCGCCGCTTGTTGATTCGATCGTCTATAGTTGTTTGTTATGGCTGTCAAGGCAAACGAGGTACCCTTACCTAATCAAGATAATTTCCGTATTTTTCACCTTTTAAAAGTAGTCGCAGCGCATTCATCCATATCAAATATTGTTTAGAATGTGAAATAAGTGATAATTCCTAATTTTGTTACCATCCGACAAAAACTGGCGAATCGACAAAACCCTACTGTCACCTCCATTCCTTAGTTGGTTTTTGTATCTTTCTCCATTGCCGATTACAAGTCCGTTGAAAAAAGCCTATTTTTCACTAATTTCGCAGTTTCGTTTACTTAATGAACAAACATTTGCTCTCTTTCGCTATCTTTATATCGAAGAATGATGAAAATTGGCTTTTTATCTACTAGTATGGAACCGTGTGTATGAAAGCTGCAGCGGTCTGAAAATACCTTATCTGACGTAGTATCCATCCACCTTATCTGATTTTGAAACTATGGCAGTGGCACATGAAATTTAACCCTATCGGTTATAACTCTTGAAAATGTAATTTCCTAGGCAAGCAAATACTTTCATATTGTTTTAAAATATATTAGGGGTTTCCCGTGCTTATACTCGTCTATTATCCAGTGCCTGATGACCTCCTGTATTTTCAGCCGTTTGGAGAAAATATCTAATCAAATTACTATCCTGAATAGGCATTTTATGGAAGTTTAAATTGTCCATGATTGAAAATAAATAATTATTTTAACTCATGTGATAAAAGGTTATCAAGATATACCGTGCCACACACTTTAAATTGCATGCCTAAGCATGAACTGAAAGCTATGGCAGAGGTCAGAAGTAATTTTTTAAATTGGTCTATAAATGATATTTAAATATGTAATTGCTATTGACTCAATTTTTTTCATATGGTATATTTTTACCATACGTTTTACGATGCATGAAATTATGACATATTAATATCGGTTTATATTTAAGATTGTTGAATAATTTCTGTAACTTACCGCTTTATATGGTAAAATAGGAGCCATCTGGCAAGCCGTGTGGTTTACAAGAACTTCCTAAGTGTAAGGAAATAAACGCATTGAATTAATAATTAAACGTAATAAATTAAGAAGACAGTAGCCCCATGTAAAATCTAAATTTACTCTCTCTCTCGAAATCTAGTTCCACATGTCTTCAGTTCTCTATCTGCCAATGATATTTTAATTAAGTCTGTGATTAGTTCAACGGTAATTGTGTGAAGGATTTTAATCGGTATTGGCGTGGCGTAAAAAAAACAGTAAACATTTGGAACGGAATGCCTCAAGCAATACCCTGCTATAGGCTCATGATTGTGCATTCATAATTTTTTTAAATGATCAGTTTTATATGAGTAAAGATATAGCCTAAGCAGGCAGCAATATCTATCACGGGATCTCCGTCGAGATGAGACAGACGAAGAAGAAGCCCTTAGGCTCTGTGCCAGGGATGTTGCTTGTTTTTAATGATTTTAAGTGCCCGGAAAAGTTTCACCCGTTTGGCAACTTCATCCCTACCTCTCCTCACCGTCGCGTCGCCACAAAAATCATATTGTTGAGACGACCACCGCGTTTTGGAACTGGAATCCATTTTCCTCTTTCAGTTATGGCGTTACGTAATGAATTCACGTGCCAAAATTACATAAATGTATATATATGCGGAGGTTTTTTGAGGGTGACCCGGAATGGCCCCGATCTTCGTCACCGCAGCATGTGGAGAAGTGAAGAAAAGAGGGCAGGAGGGTTGGCGATCGGGAATGCCGCACCGCGTGCAAGGATGGCTGCATATAAGGAGATGAAAAAAATCTCGCCGCACTTTGCATTGACTGGCGATGGGAGAAAAGTAAGGTATTTGGGTAAGGTTGTACGAAGCAGGCAGAAAGGCCACCGTCAGGTTATCGTAGTCTGAGCGAAAAGTATATAAGAAAGTAGTGGATAAATTTATTTAAATTTAATTTATAAAACATTTTATTTATATTACAAATGTTCAGTAATTTATTAAATGCACATTCTTGACTTTTAACTTAATCGTCCCATGCTGTATGGTGAATAACCTTTACAGTTCGTAAAGGATTCTCGGGTAAGATTATTGAAATTCATCAACGTTTAGATGGTTGACTCAGCCATCATCATCAGGATAATGAGTCTAGTTAGGAAGCTGGCGGTTATATCTAGCCGAAGTTGCCCCATTGTTGTGGGAGCCGTTTCGAATTATTTGAATTTCGTCAATTACCGGTCTCCAAGTCTAACTTATGTTGAAGTTGTTGTCTCTATTGATGTTATTTTGTTCCACCTGTATCAATATGGCTTCTTTTGTTATTCTTTCCCGATACTTGGACGCCCGGGAAAGTAGTGTGGAATTAGGGAAATTGACACGATGACCATGGTCAAGGCTATGATATGCTAGGAAAACTTTACATCGATAGGATTTTTGCGATTTTATAGTTATGTTTACGGTGAATTTTGTGTAATAACTTACAAATAGCTGAGAAAACATACAACAAATACACCGTTACATTACTGACGCGTTTTGTGCGTCACACCGTCCACATTATTTTAAAACATGTCTCTTTGGAGCGAACAGTCATACCATACTCCGTTACATCAATGTTTTGGCAAATTTATTGATAAGTAGCGCGAAAATTGGGTGTTTTTATCGTTGGAATGATAAAAATCTTTTTTGATATTGAAGCCAAATTCATTGAATTTTTTTTAAAATGACATCTCGTTCTAGCTACCCCAAAGAGGGAAACATAGCTGAGCGATGTCATACGAGTCGAATTGCCCTTCCTAGGCAGCATCTGTTCACTGACTCCCATGCTCTTTTGCTCATTTCATCCTTTCCCTAAACCGTAGAACTCTTTTGGAGAGATACAATAACCTTTCAATTAACCCATTAGGAAATATAATTAATCAACAACTAATACGATAATTATAGTATTTTTCGTATCGTTATCGTATCGTTTAAGATAATTTATTCGGAGGAAAACGTATTTGTAGACTTTAATTTTTACTTTATTTTTATTTCAATTAAAAGCCATTCTATAATTTAGTGTTTTCCCTCAACAGTTAAAACAAATAATTATGAAGAGATTAAAATTGCTAGGCTTCCCATCAAATAGCAGCCTATCCGATCTCTAGAACACGAACAATGATTATCTCATTTTATTCGAAGAAAAATATATTTGTAGAATGTTCATTTCCCCTGATTTCAACCTCACCACCTACTTTTTTGTAGTCATGAACTATCTCTAAGTCATCTATCATGAAAATCTCTAAGCGAAACATACTGTACAAAAAAATGAGAAAACAGCCAAACAATGATAAATTAGCACGATATTATAAATCTTATCAAGAACGGCTAGATAACATGATCCGAGAGCGTAAAGAAAATTACTACTTACAAGAATTCAATAGTAATGATAATAACACGGCTAAAAAGTGGCGCATTTTAGACACCATCACAGGAGGGAAACAAACAGGGGGGAGTGTTGAAAAAATAAGATCTCATGATGGAACAGTCTTGACGGAAATGCAATCAATTGCCAATGAATTCAATTCACACTTTGGTAGGGTAACTGATTCTCCTAGGAATTCCACCAACTTTAATTATGATCCAGCTGAGCAGGAAGATTGGTTTCCTAAGATTAATACTAGAGAGTCTTTCTTTCTATCTCCTGTGGATAAGAGAGAAGTAAATAGCATAATAAAAGGTCTTCAACCTAAGAGGTCTAAAGGGATAGATGAAGTAGCCGCTATTACAGTTAAAAAAGTCGGAGAGGAAGTTTCTCCCGTATTTGCATATATAGCAAATTTAAGTATGGAAACAGGAATTTTTCCGGAGCAGTTCAAAACGGCTATTGTAGTACCTATTCACAAGAAAGGAGACAAACTAGACTTAAATAACTACAGACCAATATCCCTACTCCCTGTATTCTCAAAAATTTTGGAAAAGATTGTCAAAACCAGGTTGTTAAGTTTTTTAAATAGCCATGGGTTCTTCAGTAACCATCAATTTGGTTTTTTAAAAGGAAAATGCTCGGAAGATGCCCTACTTAATTTTTGCTCAAATCTTTATGAGGGACTAAACAAAGGCAATAAAGTAGCAGGACTTTTTATTGATATAACAAAAGCTTTTGATACTGTCGATCATAAAATTTTACCGGAAAGACTACAACAAGCTGGTGTCAGGGGTATCGCAATTAATTGGTTCCGAAGTTATCTTAGCGATAGATGTCAATATGTGCATATTAAAAACTGTAGTAGTAATAAGATACATATTACACGTGGGGTCCCGCAAGGCTCAATTTTGGGACCAATACTCTTTCTAGTTTTTGTAAATAATTTGTGTAACGGAAAATTTCATGGTAAACTTACTTCATTTGCCAATGACATTGCTCTTTGCTACTCCGACAGCTGTATGCATGAGTTACAAACGCATATGCAAAGTGATTAAGACAAACTTAAGTATTGGTTTTCCATTAACTCGATGGTACTAAGTAGTAAAACAAAATATATATTATTTAATCTAAAAAATGTAACTACACCAGTCAACAGTGTGTTATATTATAGATGTATGAATTGTATTAAGGATAATGCCTTGTTTTGTAATCAGTGTATATTGATTGACAGGGTGAGTTACATTAAATATCTGGGAATTTGTATCGACGAACATTGCAACTGGAAACAACACATTAACAAACTAAAATCGGAGTTACTTTACGTGATAAGAAAATTTTACCTGTTACAATTTATCTGCCCAGCTTCTGTTCTTAGAATGGTATATTATGCATTAGTGAATTCAAGATTGGAATATGGTATTGTGTGTTGGGGAGGAGCATATTTAACTAATTTGCAACCTCTTTTGGTAGCTCAAAAAAAGATAATACGGGCAATGGTACGAGCACCAGGAACCGCACACTCCTATCCACTGTTTATAAGGATGAACATCCTACCTCTTAGACATCTTTTTATTTTTAAGGTCTTAAGAATTTTTCATACTCGAGGAGGTGAAAGAGAAAAACCGAGAGGTTATGACTTAAGAGGAAACCCTGGTGTACATGTACCAAGACCTAAAAATGAACTGTTTAGACAGAGTTATCTATATCTAGGGCCTAAAATTTTTTCATCTCTGCCTGAAGAAATAGTTAAAATTAAAAATGAAAAGGGGTTTGCACTACGCTTAAGGAAATGGTTATTTGGATTTAAAGATGCTAAGCACTTACTTGCAAAAGTTATCTAAGAATTATTATTTTAAATGTTTATGTGCAAAATTAAAAAAGATTTCTACTTTTCTGTCGATTAAAATTTATTCTATTCGTACAATTAGTTAACAAACATAAAAATTATAAGAAACTGGTGCAGAATACATCCCTAGATGTTTTTATTAATCGATTATATAATTTTTCTTGTATGTAATTCAATATGAGTGTATGTCAATAACAACAAAAGCAAATGTCTTATACATTTTTTGTTGTACCTTTTTAAAATGACTATGTAAATAACAGTTTAATTGTTGTTAGTGTTGTAAAGTACTTATTTTTGAAGAATGTTTAATAATTAAATTCAAAAAGCTATAATGATTAATACATGTTTTCACTGTTCCTTTTATATTAAATTGTATTCTTTTCGCAGTGTTAACTAACATAGAAGTGTAAAAAAATAACTACTGCAGACTACGGCCAAAGGTGTTTATGTTATAAAAAGCTCCAAATTCTCTGTTAGCACAAACACAAGCCTTTAAACGAATGTATCTTAATGTTTTGTTTTTACTTCACATTTCAAACCATGGGTTATTTACTAAATTATCCAGCACCAATGATAGCATCTATGTGATTGTAGTTGCAACACACTTATTCTATGTTCTTGTTTTTGTATTTCATCTGTGATGGTCGAGTCGGTGACCCCAAAACGGAGATACTGTCCAATGGGGCACCTATATTCCAGACAAATCATTGTATAAATAATAATTGTATTTATCTAATCTGGAATAAAAACCATTATTATTATTATTATTAATATTATTATTCGATAATAGGTCTTTCGAAGTGTTCAAAATCTTTTTGACGACTACTTAAAAATATCGAGTTCGGAACTAACTTAAAAACCCTCAAGTCCATATCCCAAAAACACATGAAAGAATTTGGGCTCAAAGAAGACAACATAAAAAAATACGCCACATTTTTTGTTGGCGGACGCGGAAGGTATTGCGGAAAGATCGTATGGAGTGCACAGGAAAGGATGCCGCCACGGCGAAGAGAAAAAAAGTAAGGCGACGGCAAGGACACTCGCACACAAATACCGAATAGGTTGACACATGCACACAACATTTCCCAAGGGCGGCTGTTTCAATATGCAGGATGCCTTCGGCCTCTTTGAATGGTTCCGGGGGGTTGATCCTTTTCTAACCCCACGCCCCTCTTTCGCCACCCCCGAGATCACGGCATCGCAGCCAAGGCCGCGCTGAAGTCCATACATGCCTCACTGCGGCACAAATTTCTCTGAGATTTTCTCACACACTTCGGTTGTCAAGCATTGATGCGTGTGACATAGGATTCGCATGATTTCTCATACACTCATGTTTGTAAGTCCAATTTTAGGTAAATAAAAGTCAGAAATGAGACGCATTGCCTCCAGTGGAAAGGAATTGATCTAATTACAAATATCGGATTTATTATGTGAATTCTCTTCCTTGAACTACGACCTTGACGTGGTGGAAGGGCTTGTGCGTTCCAATGACCCCTAGAGCTGGACTGGCAGGAGCAAGTACATTGCTCCTGGTAGGGCCACCCATGGTCGAAGATAGGAGCCCAGATAGGTCGAAGGGTAGGAGCCAGACGAAAGGTAGTTCCGTGATGGTGTCACGTTAAAAATACCGTTGAGTCGCGTGGGATACCTCTCAACTATCTCCTCCCAGAACATGAAAGTCATTCAAAGAGAATTAATTCCTGGCAACTACGGGACGCCGCCCACTAGGGCGGGTGTCGTGCCCGGCAGCGGGGGAGGCAAGGCCTCCGCGGTCGTCATCACACGAAATCCTTGCACAGAATCAGAATCATCATCATCAGAAGATACAAGGGAAAGGAGGGAGAAGAAGAAGAAAAAGAGGAAGAGGAGGAGGAAAACATTGGTAAAAATAGGAACTTGGAACGTAAGGACCATGATGAGGGCCGGGAAGCTTGAAAATATTAAGCAGGAAATGGAAAAAGGAAAAATAGATGCTTTGGGATTGTGCGAGGTTAGATGGAAGGATAGCGGGGACTATTGGAGTGATAACTACAGGGTGATCTATAGTGGGGGAGATGAGAGTCAACGGGGGGTAGGCATGGTACTGAACACAAAGTTGGGACTGAGGGTGGTAAACATTGAACAGGTGAACGACAGGATACTAGTGGTAGAAATAAAAGCACGCCCGACGAATTTCGTACTGGTCCAGGTATACATGCCTACGAGCAACCATAGGGAGGAAGAGGTGGAAGAGGTGTACGAGCAAGTAGAAGAAATAATTAGAGAAGTGCCGGGGAAGAAAAACCTGATAGTGATGGGTGACTGGAATGCAGTGGTGGGAGAAGGGAGGGACGGATTAGAAGTGGGAGGGTTTGGGCTAGGAAGAAGAAATGATCGCGGGGAAAAGGCAGTTGAATTTTGTAGAAGAAATAAATTAGTAGTGACAAACACTTGGTTTAAACATCACCCCAGGCGTAGGTACACATGGAAAATGCCGGGTGACACTGGGAGATACCAAATTGATTATATAATGGTGAGGCAGAGATTTAGGAACAGTGTAAAAAACTGTCGTAGCTATCCAGGGGCGGATGCGGACTCGGATCATAACTTGGTGATGATGAAGTGTGAAGTTAGATTCAAAAGGCTTTGTAAAGGTAGGAAGATAAAGAGGTGGAACCTTGAAGCATTGAAAGGGTTGAAAAAGAGGGAATACCAAGAGCTAGTAGAAAAGAACATAGGTGAAGAGAAGCGGAGGGGAACCATAGAGAAGAGATGGGAGGTTATAAAAACAGGCATCGCAAGAGCGGCAGAGAAAACAATAGGAACGGTGGAAAAGAAGAGGGTTGAGAAGCAGTGGGTTACAGAAGAAATGATAAAGAAAATGGAGGAGAGAAGGATATGGAAAAACGTGAACACCGACGTAGGGAAGAGGAAGTACAAGGAATTGAATAATAAACTCAGGCGAGTGACCAATCGGGCAAAAGAAAACTGGTGGAAGGGACAATGTGAGCAAATGGAAAAGATGCAGGAGGAGGGGGAAGTGGGCGCTTTGTACGCCAAGGTGAAAATGTTATCGGGTGGTAAGAGAGGTCAAGCGATACCAAAGGTTAAGGACAAAACAGGAAAGATATTAATCGAACAGGAAGATATCCAAGAAAGGTGGAGAGAATACGTAGAGGAGCTATATGACAGCGAGAATAGACCCCTTAGCCTAGATCTAGAGGACGAAGGAACAATAGATAAAGATAACCTCGGACCAGAGGTACTTGAGAGTGAAATAGAGAGGGCACTAAGAGAGATGAAGGGTAGAAAAGCCGTGGGAACCGATAACCTACCTTCGGAGCTACTGAAGAATCTAGGTAGTAGGGGGAGAAAATCGTTTTTCGAACTTATTCGCAGGATCTACGAGGAAGGAGTATGGCCAGAGGATTTCGTGAAAACAGTATTAATACCTATCCCGAAGAAGAAGAAAGCGTCAGAATGCGAGGAGTATAGAACAATCAGTTTAATTTCGCACGCAGCAAAAGTGTTGCTTAGAATACTAAATAGAAGGTTGGAGAGCAGAGCAAAGTGCTATTTAGGCGATGACCAATTTGGGTTTAGGAAGGGGAGGGGAACCAGAGATGCGATTGCGGTAATGAGGACACTTATAGATAGAAACAGAGAGCATAATCAGGATGTTTTCGCTTGTTTTGTAGATTTCGAAAAGGCGTTTGACAGAGTAAACTGGGAGAAACTAATGCAGATACTGGGGAAAATAGGAATAGATTGGCGTGATAGGAGACTCATCCGAAACTTATATATGGGGCAGAGGGCTCAGGTAAGGGTAGCGGACGGTGAATCAGGGTGGGCAGTTATAGGTCGCGGGGTGCGGCAAGGGTGCCCGTTGTCGCCTTTACTTTTTAACATATATGCTGAGGAAATGGTAAGAGAGGCATGGGATGAGCTAGACGTGGGAATGAAAGTAGGAGGCCAGTGGATAAAGTCGGTTAGATTCGCAGACGACCAGGCGTTGGTGAGTCGGTCATCGAAAGGACTTCAAACTTTAGTAGATGCACTGGAAAAGCAGTGTGAGAAATACGGAATGAAGATAAATAATAGGAAAACAAAAGTAATGAGATTTGGTAGGACAAAGAAAGCGAAGCTGGTGATAAGAGTAGGAAGTCACAAACTGGAGCAAGTAGAACAATTTAATTACTTGGGTAGTACGCTAGAAGAAAGAGGACATAGTAGCAAAGACATTAGGAGGAGAATAGCGCTAGCGAAGGAAGCGTTCAATAATAGAAGGGAGCTGATGACGGGGACCTTAAGTAAGGATGTAAAAAAGAGGCTAGTAAAGAGCTTGATATGGAGTGTGGCGTTGTATGGGGCGGAAACGTGGACCTTGAGAAAGGAAGACGAAAATAGGCTGAAGGCTTTTGAGATGTGGGTGTGGAGGAGGATGGAGAAGGTGCGTTGGACGGAAAGGAAGACAAATGAGGAAGTGCTTGACATGGTGGGCGAGGAGAGGAAACTTATAGATGAGATTAGGGGAAGGCAGGGTAGGTGGCTGGAAGGGGTAATGAGGGACGATGGTTTGCTGAAGATCGTGATAGAAGGAAGGATGTTGGGTAAGCGGGGAAGGGGAAGGAAGAGAATCGGTTTTATGGACGGGATGAAGAACGGTAGGACTTATGCTGAGATGAAGAAAGAAATACAAGAGGTAGAAAGGGCACAGCACGTGTAAGAGTTCGTTGGATATTCTCTGACTTTCATCACAACCTACCTCTAACCGGTAGATTACTGTAATGAAATGAATTATGTGAATTATCAGCTACTAAAATCACCATTTTCATCAATTTCACAAATATTTCTCAAGTTCTTTGTGTTCACCTGAATCACGCGGGATATCTTTGTGATGGAATATGCAACACAACATAGTGGAATGCAAGAAAAGATAGTTGAATAAGTCAGCTGTCATTGTTATAAGTTCGCAACCTGCCCACGGGTAGTGATGGATCTCATTCTCCTACTTCTGATTAGCAGCTGCTTAAAAACTCGAATTAAACTCGAAGAAGTTGGATCCTAAAACTCACACTTTTGGAAAATTGCGTATTATACACCATGGGATTACGATTTACCATACTTAGTTTCCTGTGCGACTGAATTTAGGATCGGGTCTGAATTTAATTAGAGATTTTATTGACTAATCAGTCACCTCTCTCGATTAATGAGAGAAGACGGTTATGGAAAAGAAAATGTTGGAGCAACTTCTTCCATTGGACATAGGCTTCAATGTTGCATTAGGTAATATAGGTAATATTGCACGACTTATCGTACGCAGTTTTCTGTGTGTCTGTGTTTAGGATCAGATATTGCATTCCTTAGAGAGTTATCAAATTCAGCTACGAATCTGATATAAAACGTGTTAAATTCCGGAGGCTAATGTCGAAGTGCGAAGTGCGTAATTCTTTGTTTTTTATCACTTTAATTTCGCTCATTACACCTATAATTTATTTTGCTATTTATTTTTCTTGAAGGCATAAATTGTTAAGTATTCTATGACAAATGACACCTCACATCGTATGAAATTGTAATAGATTGCAGGTAAAGTGATATTGCATTTCGCCCAACCACTATTGCCATATCAAATCAGATGTTCTATATCCCCATCGCGTATTCCATTAATAATTTTTCTTAAATTCCTTTTAAATTGTCTACTTTTTACGTTAGGTTTTCAGGCTTAACTGTGTGGAAAATCATTTTCTAAATGAGAAAGAAAAACCTTTTTTTCCACTGATATTTATATATATTGCAGGTAAAAGGTACAACCAGTTTCAAATCTTGGGTATCATCTTCAGGCACGACGTTTGTTGTATGTTGTTTGTTGTATGGAGAAAGTGAAACAACTAAATTTGTACGTGAAGATGACGCCTATGCATTTAAACAAGTCGTAGGTACTTTTTACCTACAATTATAAAATATTATTGGAATGCACAAAGTTTTCTCTTTCATTTTTATACTTCTTATCATTCAATGACGCTAAATATATCTTTTTTCATGAAATCGTATCCATTTAATTGTATCATATAGATGTAAAACTATTAGATTCGGTCGATATTGCGTGGTATTTTCCATAATGAATAACTTGAATTAAGTGCAATTTTATAAAGATAAATACACTTTATATCACGACTCGGGATTCGATATTTTTTGCATCTGATTGCCTCAACATGATGTAAAACATCGAAACCTTGAAATTAAGTGTATCTATATGTGTAAAATTGCACTTAATCCAAGTTATCCATTATGCATTACAAAGCATAGCGCGAATGATACGTGTCTCAGCTGATCCATCGCAATATCACCCTTCCCTTTCGTGTAACATACGAACCAAAAAATCTCCGCCAGCCGCACTGTAACACTTCCTCCTGCTTCTTGCATAATTCTTCGCCCTTTCTTCGCCATCCTCCATTCCCCATCCCACCCTTTCTGCAACGCTTCCTCTGTGCCTTTCGGGTTCTTCTCTTTTTTTCCTCCCTCTCCCCCCCCCAACCCCAACCCTCCCCCACGTGTCTCCTTACGGTTCACGTCTTCCCGCCGGAAGGCCGTTTCATTGAAGTTCAACGCAGCGTTAGTCTGACCTGCTCGGATGGGAATGGCAAAGAGGGTTGGGTCGGCTGTGGACTCGTCTGAAAAGGAGAAAGATGGAGACAGACTAAGCAGGGGGATGAGTTCGATAGTGGCCGTCGAATAAAGCGGCTGGGATCATGATAGTAAGATACTGCTATGAATCGTATGTGCTATTCGATGTATTTCTAACAGCCGCTGTTATCGTTCATGCTTCTCTGCCATGCAAGAGTGTGCTCTGATACATAAGTATTGTAACAATAATGACACATACTTATAATGGAGTGTTTCCCTGTCTCCTAGTTTTTTTTGCTTTCTCGTACTAGTAATACGGTGTATCGACTCTCCTACGCTGTAGTCTTTAAATACCGCATTGCTTAATGTAACCACCTAGATGTGCTAGATATCGCGTTGGGGCATCTCGTGATACATGCGATATACAGAGTACTTCGGCATCCAATTTTATACGATAAGCGAACTCAGACGGGGTGAGACATGAGTTTGAGACAAACTGCGCCACAATTTATAAATACTTTGAGTAATTTATGATTAAAAATCAGCATCATATGATTTAAAATCAGCATTATCCGCACATGGCTTGAAAGGAAGTTATTTTTTTGCAAATTAGATGCGTCAGCTTTGTAATAGGTACGTCTACCTTTCACTTCTCTCATTAGATCTACTATTGGTATTTTTTATTCAATACTGGAATAAAACCATCAGGATAGGCGCTTCTCATACGGTATTCATTACAAGATAGATATGTTTTCTTACTATATCATGCCATATGCTATATTCTGTGGAATTAAGTTTTAACTTTCAATGCAGCATAAAATGCATTCATTATTTAAATGCTGAGCTATTGCTAATGAATTAGTGGCTGAATCCATTTTGTCAACCTTGCAACAAACTAGAACTGTAGAATTCTCTCTCTCTCTCTACCAGTCATAATAGATTATAAGTGTGCAGCGAACGATAATGTTAGCAAAATTAATAGTTTAAAAATGTCCACATAAGAATAAAGATGATTCCTTATCATGATCTGTTATTTATATGTAATTATTGTTATTGTTAATTAATTAATTAATGTTATTTTTCTTGTTGAGATATAAATCCATTAATAAATAAATAAATTCATTTCTCTTTCGCCGTTGTGCATTTATAATCATGCTTTGTCAAGGCTACTTTAAAATTTATTTAAATAGCATATTGTACAACAAAAAGTTTTTTTATTGAATAAACGTGCTTTTGTTGCAAAACATTCTACGCATGTAGAGTTGTGCGATATTTAAATTTCAATATGTTATTACTTACGATATTAATTTTGCGATGAAAAAAATCCCGGTGAAGCACATAGAATATCATGTTACAGCACATTGCATCTGCATCCATGTGAACTGCTTTCAAATCCCCGGACGGTTAATAATTTATGTGAAAATTACCAAATATATTACACATTGCAGGGGATACATCGCAATATCGCTCAGCCCTAGTTATTAGTGTCTTTTTCGATACCGAAATAAGCATCGGAATGCAATACCAACTCAAGCATCGGACAGTTCTCAGGTTTAAACGAAAGACAGTTCGGGGTGGTGGAGGAAACTGAGTATGGAGTGGGGTCAGAGAAATATGATAGAAGTTGAGTGTCGGGATATTTTGGAAAAAAGAGAGAGAAAAACTATGCCATTGACTCCCTCAGTACGGGTTGTAAGCCTTCAAAGCGTCTCTTTTTTCAAAAGCGTCACCCATTAGCTTAACGTTAAAAACGCCCGATACGAATGAAGTTGAAAGAGATTCCGGTGGCGAGTGCCTGAGAGCGATGGTGAAAGGTAAAGAGGTGGAGCCAATGGACGGTGGAATCGCCCAGGAGAGAGATTTGAGTTAAAAATAGATTAAATTAGGGTTTACAAGGGTAGTAGGTTGTGGATGGGTGTGTGTGGAAGGAGTTGAGCATTGAATAGCAACGACGATGGTGATACGCAATAGCGCATTTATTTCGCTAAACTGGATTACATCGATTCATTAAAAGTCCGTATCTTCTTGCACTTGCAGCTTTTACGAGAATTAAAATCTTTTAACCTAAGTTAAATGGGCAGGAAATTAACGTGACCTTAAGCCCATTCCAGGAGCGTGTTAACGGTCATGAAATTACGTTTTGCGATTTGTCATGTAAGTTTTATTCATGAGGATGTTTTCAGCGAAGCTCCTGATCTCGGTCATAAATCTTTCTCTATTTAGATAATATTCATATCCATTAAGTTCGGCCAGTTTTTCTAAATTATCATGTAAAGACCAGCAATTCTAGTATGAATTATCGTAACAAAAAAAAGTCTGGAATTCCAGGCCAATGTGTATACGTTGTGATGTCCTTGTCCATCTTGTTTCAAAAGTTTTTTTACAAACTACATCGGGCCATATGATTAATTTATGGAGGGTAAACGTTATGTTTTAATTTTAAATGGGTGAACGGTATATACGTTAATTGCAATGAGCAAATTAATTCTTCACAGGTATTGAAAATGGCCAAAATACCTATGATAAAATTTATCGTTTTAAGGAAATAAACTGAGTTGACTTGGATGAGTAGAATAAAATGGGAGCATACTGGGTTTACACAAGCACAAACTAGTTAAAACAAGTAAGCCACGTTGTTATTATTGAAGTGGATAGTAGCATTCGATTTCCTCAAGATTCATTATATAATAGATGTTGTTACCCAAATTAGGTTATTTCCCATTTTTAATCTTGCTTGACCCTTGTCAGACAACCTTACTAAATACTGTAAAAATATCGCAGAGCAATGCGCACTGCGCAGACTGCGCAGTGCGCAGTCTCCAAGTGCTTGAGCTGCCGACTCTAAATTACATCGTTAAATGAAATATATTGTTTTAATGATTTTTTTGGAATAACACAAAGCAGCATTAGCAAATGTTGCAGTTGGAATAATTATTTTATCTTCATGTGTCATTATCAGGTGGTGTACCGGCACAGTTAACTTGAATTTTGAGATACTACTGAATAATTAATTGTAAAGCGTGAACTTACTGTAAGATGATGTATACGTTTATGCAATCAATGCCTGTTTAAGTGTATAATTCTACAATTTATGCGTTGAACTATCTCACAATTTTATGTTACGCATTAATTGAAAATCGTAACTACATATAACCCTTTTCCGTTTTGATGTTGACTCAGCAGCACTAAGAAAGTTGGAAACATTCTTAATGGAATCGTGGCAAATGTCATGAGTGCACATATTTTTTTCATTACATTTATTATCAATGAACACGTGTTGGACGTTGGACCTTATTTGGAGTGTGAGGAGGTGTGAAGTGGTGCAAGGTGTCTCGGAGTTTCTCGTTGCCGTCCCCAGAGTTTTATACTGCAGTGACAAATGTTTCAATTCCCACACTTTTCAAGGAAAGGAGGGAATGAAAAAAGTAGTCATTCCCAGTTTCGCACGAGCTGTGGAAGAATTTGTCGACTTAAAAAAAAAAAGGACAAGAAATAATCCAGCCGAGGCAGGACGGAGTTGGAAAAAAAATTAAAGAAAAAGATGCTGGGCGGAATTTTTTCTTGAGTTTCCTTGAGGTCAAGTCGATGTTGTCGCTAATTTGTTAAGTGCGGATAGGGGAGCCCTAGAAATTGTTTCGTGCGTTTCCCAGAAGGTGGCGTTGGCTGCGAACGGGTCTTGGTCGTGGTCTGTGTGCGAGCGGTTATGAGCGGCAACTCACGATTGGCGACGCGTCGCCATGATGCCGCTGGGTCAACTGCTCCCAAGGGATGCAGCGGAGCGGGAAATTTCCGAGTTCGTCCCCCGACCGCCAACAATCTCGGGGCGCGCTGCTTTTCACAACCTCCTACTCCTTAACCCTTGCTCGATCCCCCTGACCACTTTCTTTCTTGCCGAGACGCTGTAACAATGGATTAGAACGGGTTTGCGAGAAAATTTCACGGACGGAAGGGCTGAGGAGGGGAAGAAGTTAAGATTTTTTAAAATACCTTAAGGGTCTATATTATCTGGAAATTCATAGACAATGTAGAGGGACAGTTATTACAATATGAGGAGAAAATACTGTTCAAATTCTTTTAGTTATTTGAAAACTATGAAAAACGTTTTGTTCATTAAAAATATAGCGAAACATAACCTGGGTTTTGAACGGAAAGGAGGGGTACAGTATTTTTATAATTAGGTGAAAATTATCAAATTACCCAAATTACTCAAAATTACCTTAGTTTTATTTCATAACACTGCTCTGCATTTTGAAAAAAAATTTGATGTTTCACTTTTAAATGCTTTTTCCCCTTAATTATGGGGAGCTGATTCCAAATATGTTATCAGTTTTCTTCTATCACGTCCAAGTTTTTTTTTTTAATTAAAACAAAATTTTCATATTTACCTATTACCAATATGTATATTTACACCATTCTTCAGGGTCATTGTCATTCTTAAGAACGTGGTGTATATTAGGATTATGTAATTGTAAACATAATTTACGTAAACTTCACAAGAACTACCAACAGTTGATATAATTGATATTATTTTACAGGTAGATATTTTCTTCTTTATGCACTTCTTCCATAAGCATTAATCTTTCCCTTTTCAGGGACCAACAGTAGTCTGCCATCATGTTAACAGTCCAACCACCATGGTATCATCATTCAATGTCTGTCAAATATTGGTGAATACGTTCCCACTGTTCCTCGCTGTAAAACTCGAGACAAAATTCTGGAAAATAGTCAGTGTGAGCATGTAAGAAGCTTCAAACTCATGTTACAACCTAGTTTTCTGAAATTTTCCAACATTGTGTTCACAACGATTTTGTGATCTGGACTCTTTCTGTTTCCTACGAAATTTTTTACAACATCTTTGTATCTATGCCTGGCTTGCTTTTTTTGTTTGGCTCATTGTATCCTCAAAATTGGGGTCACACATAATGATCCTGGTCACACATTCCTGATCTGAGGTCCAGTAAAAATACCTGCTTTCAGCTAATATAGGGTCATTCTGTGATAAAAACTACATATGTACTTATAACACTCACAGTCCTTTTCTAGCACATGAACAAACTGGCTCATAATACCAAATTTTATGTGAAGGGGTGGGAGAAGAAATTTTATGGTTCCATAAGGGCCACATGCATAAAATTCTTTGCTCCGTGTGTCAAGGGTCCTCTGGTTGGCCCGTCCCGTCTTTGCCAGTGATATTGCCTGCCTGGACGATCCAATTCGAACAGGAAGCAAGGTATTTGTGTGTATCCCATTTTTAGGCCCAGTAAAAGGTTGATAACTTTGAAGTCATCACATAAACTCCCCCCACGCTGGGAGTACTTTACACACTGCAGTAGAAACTGCAAACCTTTATATAATTCTATCAAAGTGATAGAATAAGTAATTGGTACATATCCCAGCACATTGTGGAAAAAACACCTTCCAGGCTGGTTACAAAAGCATCAATGATAAGCCTCCATTCACAAGTTACATACTTCACTCCAAGCCACGTTACAAGTTTCTGTATATCATTGCAGAAGATCATGGACCTTGCTTCAGAAAATAAAGTATCTATTTCTAGTTCCCGGGATCTGTAACATGAAACTTTAGTGCCAGGTAACAATAAATGTCTGTTTTTCAGTAGAGAAGCTAACAGTTCAGCACTTTTCTTTGGTAACGCAAGATCACATACCAAGTCATTCAGTGCGGTCTGACTAAATAAGTGTGGGGTATTGTCACTTGTACTGGGTACAAACTCGTCTGTATCTAATCCACTGATGTCTGTTGTATTGTTGACTTTATTTTTGAGGCGATGATTAGCTTGAAGAAGGACAAGAAGTAATAGATAGGCTTTCGTCATGTTTGATTGGTCTCATTGCAGACTGAAAATGTGGATACACTATGTCACTTTTGCTCTTCGTACTGAAACCTTGACCTGACAGAAATAGAAGTCATCAGTGTGGCTCATTTGTTCCCTCAATACCATTGGAAGAGGAAAATAAAACTTCCCTCATTTTCCGTTCATTCACAACCTCAATCCTTCCACACAAGTCGTACACACTTTCTGGGGTGACCATGGTTTATTCTCATCGCCAAGCACAATTCCAAAATACGCAAGGTAGGCTTCTTTGACGAATGATGTTATATTTAGTCTCTGTTTACACAACATGTACTTCGCAAATATGTAACAAAATGTGTTCGGGTCGTTTTTGCTGCCACGTGAAAGTATTGTCGGATTACATAATTTGTCACTTGATACAACCGTTGAGTTCTGCACACTGAATACAACACACTCGACATTCAATTATTTCAGTGCCACCACCTCACCACCAGTTATACAAAAAAACTTTCGCATTACTATTGGCAGATCACATACACCACACTCGACAAATGAATTACTATCGCCAGATCATATAAAATGGAGTAATGGAGCACTTTAACACTAGATAATTCCCATGCCCTACTATGGTATTTAAACGGGACTTTTATCTAAAATATATTCTTGATTTTTTCAAAAACATGACGTCATAGGAATAAACTGATTACACCGTTCAACTCAGCGCAAAAAATCCATTTTGGAACAGACATTCATTCGAAAACATAATTTTTGATGCAGAGCAGTGTAATTATTATTTACAAATATTTTATTTCTTCCGTTACGTAAATGCTGCTGATTTTGAGAAAGAGCGAGCCCCAATGCCCTCTTGTTGCCCCAATTTTCTTACTGAATTGACTGAGAAAATTATTTATAATGAGGGAGAAAACTGTCCACAATTTTTATAATGTTGGGAAACAATTTTTCTTAGCCATTGATATAAATATCCATTTTCTGAGACGTGTTACATATTAGAATTTTGAAGCTTTGCAGGTAAATTGCCTTCTCATTTGTATTCACCCAGTGTGTAAAATGTCGAATAAAAATAAGGGCTCTTATTTTTTTATAATCAATGAAGCATAGGCGACATGAATAGCTCGGTTGGTCTAAGAAGGGATATATCTGAGAGAGCAGTCGGACTTGGGTGCTCTTTGGACTAATGGGTTGGCTTAAGTAAATGGATGGTCTGAAAAAAAGTACTATGGTGAGAACTTGGGGAATGTGAGCCTGGAGGAAGGACTTGTTTGTCTTGAATGAATGGTTTAAAAAATTTAAAAAAATCATTTATATACTAGGCAAAGGAGCGAGTGCTAGAGCTTGCATTGGTATTAGACTGAGAGAGTGGTAAGAGCGAAAATGTTAATGAGGGGTGGCGAATGCGGTAGAGTTACTATTTGGTGGTCTCCATAGTGAATCCGGGTAGAATGTGGGTCCCAACGAAGAGTGGTACTCGTATGCAAATGAAAGTAAAGTGGTGTTATCATACTCCAAGGGGAGAATACGGTATGGTTGCAATGCGAGGATGTGCTATGCTCAGGGCAGAGAGAATGAGACGAATAACGAATCGAAATTGGCAATGTGAATGAGGCGTGGGAGAGTTTAAAAGGAATGATTTTAGAGTATGATGCGGATGGTAATGAAAAAGTGGTGGGAGGGAAAATGAAAGGTGATGCTTCAGAGATGTGTATTGCGGCCAAATCGGAGAAAGAGTAAGAGAAGGGTGTGATGATAACAGAGAGAAAAAGAATGAGCATAAAGAAATTTTGAAAGAGTCCAAGCAAGGGTAGGGGAATGAATGCTGTAAATAATAGAAGTTGCGAGAAATTGTGGAATGAATGCGATGTCAGGGCCGTTGGTGGGAGTACTTTGTAGGGAGGGTGGTGCTCGCAGTTTTCACGATGGGATTTTATCTGCCATTTATGTGATTTATTTTATATCCAAACTATGATCTACCAATCATGGTTTGGTGCGTCGTTAATCCATCTCATTTTCTTCTCCGAATACAATTCGAGTCGTTGTACAGTATTCATGCGAATTCCATCACGCGAGGCAATTCAAAAGGATTAACGGGCAGCACGTGACTTTCTCATGCATGGTGTTCACGGAATCAGATTTTTTGTAAAAGGCTTAGTAGAAAATCGTGCGGGCTTATTAGTTTTTGAAAAACGATAAAAAGTTCACATAGTACGCTTCATTTGTGTGGACCACGGATCGTGGATGGAAAAAAAATTATCTTGTGTCCTTGATATATCAAGATTGTTCTCGACGGTGAAATTCATGCCCTATACGGAAATTGGATTGCATTTAATTCACATCCCAACATCCAAGGGTACTTATAGCCAATATGAATATGCCATCATATTTTTTTATATATCATACGTTTATGCTGAATAAATCGGTCTCAAAAACTTTGATTTTTGGGAATATTCATCGTAAATTCTTTAGAGCTGTACTGCATTTTACACGTATGCATTGCAAGCATTGAGTAGTGACGAATATATCCTTGTCTAAAATTGCCCATTGAGAAACTCCTGTAATGCTTCGATATTTTAATCATACAATGTAAAGTTTGGACTGAGCTATGCCTACGTACACGTAGTATAGAAACGAGGAACCTCTTATGCACATCACATCAGAAGGCATTGTGGTTTATCTCTAGCCTCGTTACGTCTTCTGCAGCGCGTATATTTCATAGGATTTCCTAGTGCGCGTGGTGAAGTTATTCAAATCCACCGCCATTATGAGATAAGGCATTTTATTCTTTGGAATCGCATTGCGGATTATTTCAACCCAGATCTGAAACCGCTCAGTTGTGCAATAAACTTAGCCGGCCTCGGTGGCGGCGGGGTAACGTCCTCACCTCCTAACCCAAAGGTGACGGGTTTGAGTCCCGACTGGGGAGGATTTTTCACCTCCTAGAGCATGGTTGTGTGTGTGTTGTATTATATTTACGAGCTAACGGTAGCTCATAATTAAGGGTCATTATTATTATTATTCAGTATCTGCAATTTTCGGGTGGATGCCCATTCAGACTCGATGGACTGATAGTGACGCTCGACTGTGGGTTTTGTCGCTAATGCAATCTCTTTGTCTGCTTGCGGAGGGCTATAGTGCATTCTGGCATTTCTCTTCCCAGGAGAGACATTCGGGAGACACGTTTTAGAAGATCATTGCCTACTCCTCTCTAGCCGTTTCGCTGCAGAGTGGTCACGTGGTAATTCTTTTCCGTTTCTCTCTACTCCTCGCTGATGACGGCACGCTTAAGGATGTGTTCCACGGCACAAGCTGCTCTGAGATTTCGCATGCAACAAAAATGGGACGAAATATCGCTCACGGTTATTTTTCCGGGTGTTTCTACGACGCAAGAAACTGGAAAATATATATATTTAAAACAACTCGGTTTTTATGGCTACCAACAGTTTATGTGTTTTGTTCACATAGTTAATTATTACTTCTACGTAATTCTATGGCCACTGCACGCGGAATCGCAACAACGCTCTTTCCCGTTGTTTTTAGAACTTGGACTTTTGCCAGTTAGATAATTGTATATTTATAAAGTTATAAGATCCTTTTATATTATAAGCGTATGTGAGCCGCCCTTTGCTTCCGAAAGGTATTGTTACCACATGAGGAGAAAATGTATTGTATATTTATCTAAACCTAATCTTACAATATATAAAAGATCATTTTTGTACGTGGGTCATAGCGCATTTAATGTTTTACCTGAAAATATAAAAAGAGAGAATATCTTTAGGAAATTTCTGAAATTAGTAAAATCATGGCTGTTTGCTCAGCACGATGTTGAAACACTGTTTGGAATAAATTTTTAATTGAACTATCGTATTGAACTTGTTAATACATATTTTATCATGTATACCATTTATAACATAATTGTTGGAAACCTTTGGTGTCAAATGAGCATTTTTATACCATATTTTTGGACTACAGATCTTGTTATTTTTTCTACCTGTTGGCCATGTATATTTATATACATTAAGGTAGTCTTTACACAGGAAACACCTTAAATGACTACTTAAAGCTTACATTTTTTTGTATTTATTTATGTTTGTCTTTGTTAACATATATATGAGAAGAATTAACAATCCCTCGCTGGCCAAGGTGGCGGCGGTCCTTGTCTGCCGGAACAAAGGTCGCGGATTTGATTCCCACCGCCCACCAGATTTACACCTCAGATCAATATATATATCAAATTTGTAGTAATTGGTTTCGGCCATTACCAATAGAGAAATTATTATAATAAATCTATATAAATTGAAAGATTTCTATCCAAGGTGTTGATGTTAGCGCAGACAGGAACGACGAAGAATGGAACGATGTGCTTAGGAGAAACGTTGGGTAACCTGCCGTTTGGTAGCATTCTGCAGGTTTGCATTGGTCACGGCCGAATATTTTGTAAATACTTTTAAAAAATCCTTCAAATTGCTCACCGAAAGTGTAAAATTATAAACCACGGAGTAATTAAAAACCAAAGATTATCCATTTTCGACCCATTAACCGAAAATGAACACTCATTTAACAGTCGCGGATAGGGATATCGATGTAATTTCCCTCTTAAGCCTACTCCAACGTACATCAAATCACAATCTGTCTTTAAGAGCACTGCGAAGTGCGTAGGATCTGAAACAAATGTAAAGTGACTGTTCTTTTGTATTGTGAAGTAAACAGCCCAATAGAGTGGATGGAAATTTCTCTTAGTTTTTGAACAGATATTCTGAGAACTAAGTCTCAAAAACTATATGCCGTCATAGAATACATAAGGCCTGTTTAATGAAAGCCGCAGGATAAGAAAAACAATTTCAAAAATTGGTGTCATGTAACATGAACTGTGCAATACGGTCTTCTTGAAGTATTATTTTGTTTTACTTAGGAACTGCTTAAGTTTATCACCCGGAATGGCCTTCGAATCTGGTGTCAGGATCGTCACTGTTTTTTCTTTAAAATATTTTATGGCACTTGTAATAAGAAATTGGTAGGAATTGGTGATAACGAATGTGAGAAATTCACTTAGGAATATAATATATGAAAATATCATTTAGGAATAAGAAAAAGATCCAGAATCACCCGTTGGGAGACCTATAACTAATGGCAAAGACATTTATTTGGCAAAGAATAGCAACCACAGTTTCCATCCATTGCAAAGATGTTCCCCGCGGCTCATTTTGCGTGGCCTAGTTTTCAGCGACCGCGTTCAAGCAGCATGGCTGGCGGCTTCGTTTGCAGCGCCTACATTGATTATGTGGATCAAGCAAGAAACTATGTTCCTAACTCAATGGTTCGTCATCATACGCCGTTTTGAAGATCGGTCGAAGATAAAAATGACAGAGTTGCTCGTACTAGTGGGATGGAACGGCAAGAGTTATTGCGCGAGAAATTTTGTGTGATATCTCGTCGTTGATAAAATCTCGAAAAACTAATGCTATGAGAAATGTCTTAGTGAGTAAATTCATTCTCGTGCTAAGTACTTCCAGAAATAAACGTATCTTTCGTTATTCAGAGTCATTTAAATCCCAACCTCCTACATTTGTTTTACAAATTGTGCTGAGAGTACGGCTTAAGAGGTGAAAACGGGCGGAACATGTGAAAAAAAAGAATCTTTCTAGCATGTGTGAGAGACATTTTTGATAAAGCATGTGTAAGAAGGGAATATTTTCAGAAAATTAAGCGGAAATTAAATAAATGTTCCTCTTACTTTTTGTGTCATTAGCAAGTAACTGCATTATTTTAAAAGGGTTAGCTCAGTAATTTGGCACTGCGATAGGAGTTTCGTGCAAGAAAAAGTTTTTATTTAAATATATTCAAGAAGTAATTCACATAAATACTATCTTTTTTTGTATATCTATAGCTATTGAATGTCTTTGCTGTTGGCAGTGATTTTAAACAACACAAATCAAACAGAATTTATTATTTGTTTTGACTGAGGCAATCGCGGGTGGACCTTTGAAGGAGTATTGCTTTCTCTAACTAGTTACGGCATGGTAACGACATTGGTCGGTTCGTTAGTTTTCTGTTCGAATTCGTATAGTAATGGTATTCAATGCAATTCATTGGCAAAGTCGTCGCTTTGAAGTAAGGGATATTCCTTGGCTTTAACTTCATATATTTAGTGAAAAAACGTATCATCCTTGTGAGGAACTTCACCTTTGTACTACGTCGATAGGAACAGGAATCTTATTGCAGCTAATGTAACGATTTCCTGTCGTCTTAAGGGCTGGCGTTTCATAAAGTTCGAAGTTCGATTTGTTACCGATTGGATTATAAAGTAACTAGTGAAGGAATGTGCACTGCACCCGAATGGTAGCGGTAGTTGTCGCAGTTTTTGAACTTCGTTTTCCGCTATGCGTATAGAGAGGGGAATGTTAGAGTGGGTGAGAGTTGAAATCTGGGAGGTCTGAGTGGAAGGATGCGATCGGATGAAAAGGCTTGGACTCTCTATTCAAGGAGACAAGAGCTCAGAGTCGATTTTCCAGGGACGTGCACCGTCAGATTCAATGTTTCACTTCCTCTCTTGATCGCCGTTCCATTCCCTCGCAGCATCTGGTCCACAGACGCGAACCTCGCTCCCTTGCCCGCTACATCACGCGCTCGCGAGCATTGCTTCATGTCCTCACCCTCTGTCCACCGCATGCGTTCCAATTGGTCGCTCCGTCGTCGGCTTTGCCCAGGCGGATGGATAGTCGAGTCAGACGAGCTGAGGTTGTCCAGTTGAGCTGAGCTGATCCATGTTATATCCTGGGCAGAATGGGAGAAGTGGATCCAGGTAATTGACTGAGTTGCACTCTGACAACTGCTGAGTGTAGGAGGAAGGAAGCAGTACCCGGACTAAAAGCTAAGAGCAAAGAAGCACGTTTATAGTATTCAAGCACGGTGTTCAGTAGGTATCGTTCAGTTTCCCGATAATTTTTATGTATCACTCCACTCGAGTCTTTTATGTCGAATGTTTATTTTTAATTCCAATGGTTGAGTAAATGACGTAAAATATGGGTTTTTAAATTCCTTACATTTTGAAACGTTCCAGAATCGAGGCCAGGGAGTTATTTCTCGAATTTTCTCGGGAATACCCGAAGCCAGTTACCTAATACTTTGCAGCATAGCCATATTGAGGGCTGAGTAATCGGGGTATGTTACTTGGGACATGATTGGTGTTGCAGAGGGATAGAACGCTCTTAGAAAATATATTCATCATGAAATAAATTATGACGATTTCGTAAATAGAAGTCGATTGAAATTTCCTGGTGAGTGCACCTCTTGCCCTGGACGTCTATCAGGTTGACATTGGTCCTGATAAGCAGAAATTATTAAGCTTCGCTGCTGATATATTTCACATGTCCATTATGTACAATCAGTATCATCATTTTACACAGTGGACAGTCTCAGGCGTAACTTAATCGATGGAAATATTTTATCTTAGGACTAAAAGGTGAATTTACAACTCCTGCGATGTCCTCTATGTAGTTGTAGGACATCATCGCAAAGTAAATATCATTATTATTGGGCTCGAAGAATAATTATCCCGATATAGTGAATGAGATTCCAAATGTTTTCTAGGAAGAATGGTATCGGGAATTAGAAACCATAGTCATTCCCCGGGACGGTCGGGAAGAACTCCCGTCTGTCCTTGTTGTGCCTTTCTAAATAGCTGAGCGTTGCGTTAATAGATTCATATACTATGTATATGCTCAAGTGTGACGCACTGTTGTTTTCACGAAGAATTTCCAAAAACTCTCCATGCGACTTATTTGCTCAGTTTCACTGTCAGACTAAGTATTTATGTCAGTGGCAATGAAAATTCGATGACGCGCAACCGCCGGCCCTTCATGGCAAACAAATATGGTGACATAATATCATGTGAGACGTAGGGATGACGTCAAGGATCAGTCCTTTTCGTCGTATTATTAGACCTATCTTGGTTAAAAATTGCTTGCAAGTTATCGGTTTCTTTTATCATAACCCGTGTAACATATTTAGAAACGTGTTGGTATTCGGCTAGCGTATACCTCTCGGTTACGAATGGGGGAATTCTAAAGGGCAGAGATGCACAATTTGAAATGTTCCCGGGTCTTTACGTAGGTGTCTGTGATCGAAACATGTGTGTGGGATTCGAGCCGGCATGGAAGAGGCATTTATTCGAGGATATATGTCGCCCCTAGGAACGAATGCGTCATCAAGCGTTCTTTTCCTTTCCTTTCTCGATGCTATCAGAATGCAGGGATCTTCCTCGTCTCCCACTTAATGCCGAATCCTTCTAACGGTGTCCCTGTTTAACATTTATTTCTTCGGATGTCCTCTCCCGTTTCCGACGCTCTGGTTATATATCTTTTGTCCCAGCACCACCCTGAATTCCTCGGAGGAGTGGCCTGGCAAGGCGGCGATATTTTTTGGCTGAGCGTTGGAAATGGTTTCGGAGGTTGGGCGGTTGGATGTGCTCATGTGGGTTGAAGATTTATCTCTCATTGTTTCCTGCTCTCTCTTACTTTTCCTGCTTTTGGTGCTCCGTATTCACGAGGCCAGTGGGACACCTTCAACTCCTTGGTACAGCTGAGTTCTCTTATCTGTCTCCAATGACCTCATCTACCTAAATTTTGTTCTTTCTTGCTCGTGCGTACCTATTCTCATTTTTAACGGCTATTTTCGGTTTGGTCTTAAAATTAATAAAAAAATAAGCACTTGGTTATGATTACACACTTTATTAGAAACAACACGACCCAGGTTTCAGCATCTTACTCCATCACTAGGATTGACCTGATGATGACATGTGATGGTGAAATCTAGGTCGTGTTGTTTCTAATAAAGTGTGGAATCATAACCAAGTTCTTGTTTTTTCATTCATTATGAAGGAGTTCCCCCGAGTAACGGCAGAGACAGTGTCCTGGTCTTAAGATCTTTCCTCCCCTTCCGATCCACCTTCATCGCTACGAAATGTATTCCGACATTATATGAACCACTCAAGCCCTCAATTCTGATCTATATATTTTATTCGTGATATTGATCAAAAGTTAATTCAAATGAAAAGCATTGTCGTGTCACATCAAGTTTTATCATAAAGCCCTTTCTGATGATAAAATATTGGTACGAAAACATACAAATTATGAAATTTAAAAGTAAGCAAGGTAAATTTATTGCTTTCTACTACAAAATTGATACTTTAAATTACATTTCATCAACATGAAAGCTTGGTTGCTTCTAAGTAAAATCTCCAATAGCAATTTCATCGCATTGAACTATTTCGTTGAACTTTTGCAAATTAAGAACTCTAGATTAGTTTTCTAGGACGTATTTGCTGCTGATATTGGATTTCAAACTTAGTGCCAAAGAGATAGTACTATCATTGGTAGATATATTGACGACTGTGGCATAAGTTGAATTAAATGATCGACGGAGAATAGTAGTAAGAACTTTGTTGTGATAACTTTCACCCTAATTCCTGTACCATAGAGCGACAAGTACCGTATAATGATGGAAAGAGAGAGAAATATTGTTAATTTATCATGTTGTTGGGGACATTTTAGAAAGTAATTCAATTTCATGTGAGCATTTAGCAATAAAAGTAATCAGTAGGCAGGGTCGTGTTTTATTCCATTTGCTGAAAACCACCGGAAGATTTTTCATATAATAGCAAGTTACTTCCACCAGAATAATGCTGAAATGTTGGACAATTGCTACTCTTTTCGTTGCTTCAACTTTATTAAGATTTAACTTTAACCTTTTAACCAGTTATGCCAAATTCACTAAAGATCTTGTACGTTCATTTAAGAAGGGCTTTTAAGCGTTTTCCTTAACTAAAAGGAAATCAAATACTTCATCAACCCAATGTGGATGTTATGCCCACTGTGGTTTTTAGTGCGCTGAGTTTGGTTGGCCGCAGCAAATTTATGGCTTAGAGCACGAAAATGGATGTTAAAAAGAATAATTTAAAGGAATAGTAGGTACTCTAAAATAGAGAACTTCAAGTTTTCTCCGCGTTATAGTTTAGAGTTAATATTAAAACAAATCCAAGTCTTCTGAACTGTTCTATATATGCATATACGCCTTTTACAGAAAAATGAAGAATTTTATTTGTGCCCGAAGCATTATTTAAATGTTTCTTTTTTACTTCCCGTTGAGATCAACGGATTCTGTACCCTAGTATTGTGTACACATATCAAAATTACTTTTCTGAATTTTGTATAAAATTCGCTCTTTTTCCTCTGAATAATTTTCCACTTATATTAGAGTTTTTTTAATAAGGCCTCTTTACATTTTTGTGCTTTCATGTCAAATGACCGTCAAGCCGAGTAAACTCCTGATGTGTGCACCGTGTTTACAGTGTCTGGAAAAATGTCGAGGCACGTGATTATGGCGTAGCAAAGCAATGAAATAATACCCGTATCCAAAATCCAATCCTCTTTCCTTTCCCAGTTAAGCGACTCATATGGAAACAAATCTCTTTAACGTTTTGCTTATAGGAACCGTATTAGACAAAGGGTTTAGAACATGTCATTATATGTATTAATTGAACAAATTCGTATTTAATTATAAGTGTGTTACATCGTTCGATGTACAAAAAACGTTTCATTTATACGTTTTATTTATCTCTAAAAAAGTAAGTGGTGTACATTTTTCATGTAGGTTTTGGTGTGGAAGAGATATCCGTTGTGTGGATTGTCACGTACTCATTAACGCTCAGAAGTGTCTTGCTCGAGACCATCTCGTCATTGGTAAAATTATGGGGGACACGTGAGAGAATAGAGACCAATAAATGCCGGAAAGGAGGCCGGAACTAATAAAAGAGAGGTGATATACGGAATCCTTGACCCAAATGCTAATCTCCGTCCGTTCTGACTAAAAATGTGATCTGCGTCCAATATTTCTTCCCACATCTCGAGCAAAATGAACGCGGGGAAATTGCTCGTTTGAATTCAATTTGAAATTTTTCTCAGATCCAACTGAACTCAAAGGGATTGGAATGCATTCGGCGTTTAGTGCTCCCTGTGTGCATGGAGTGAAATCGCTAGCAGGTCCTTTGGTGAGCACATATGGTGCAAGTAAAATGATAATTTGTTTTCGAACTTGAAATTTGAAAGAGGAGAAAGGACTATGCTGAAAGGCACTTAAATGGTAATTTATTAGCCATGTTATTTATTCAAGGTGTAAATCCAATTAGCCTGGCTTAGCCATAGTCGAGTCATTTTTAAAAAATGTCTGAGTTTAGTAGAGTTTTCTGCATTTTTTCTGCATTGCAAACTTTTGCCTATCCTGAACGACGTGATTTTGCTAGTTTTTTTGACTTAAGCGTATATTAAGGGATTTATATTTCATTTAAAAATTTCAAATATAAAATGCGTATTTCTATCTCTCTTTCTTGCCTTTTTTCCTGCCTCTGCATCCTGCCTTTTGATAATTGCATGCAATATTTTTATCTGTTTAATGTGTAGAGACATTTTTCCAAATTTTTTCCAGAGAAATGACATTGTAAATAATGCTGGAAACCTGAAAGGCTGAATGGACTGTTAAATTATGTACCATTTGTCTCCGTGCTTATCTAGAGGCTAGTTGATATAAGTAGTCATAGCATCTTATAAATGATCTAAACCTGAGCTTTAGACTACGGGATAATGTAAACGGGAAGTCAGCTGTTAACGTAATTATGTTTAATTACGATGCCCTAGTGATTAATACGCGATTATTATTTATGTCTATCGACCCCTGATCCCTCGACAAAACCCGAGCGGACCCACGGCCATTTCTGCGTTTCCCAAATCATTGATACTGAGTGATTGGCGTGACATTGGCATGAAAAATTGTGGTGTGTATTATTAAATTTGCCTTCATTGAAAGGAATTTGATAATACTTTCGTTCGCATGGACTATAGAAGAAGAATTCAAGTTTTTTCTAGCTTGGGCAATGATCTAACGACATAACTATGAAGTAAAAATTCAAATAACTGCTGGGATATCCGCACATTGCAAAAGATTTAAACTCATTGAAATTTTATTGAAATAATTCGTTATTTCTTCAGTACATTTGTGGAAAATATAGGGGCTTTAGTAAAGTTTAGCTATTCCAGCAATTAGTAACTTTTTTCTCTTGGAAGTTCTCTCTTTCTTTCAGTTTTACACGGCTATTCAGGGTGTCGTTCAGTTCCCAACCTGATCATGCAGGTCAACGAATTTATGGCTATCGAATTACTCAAGGCGCTTTACACCCAGGCACGTAGCCAGATATTTGCTCCGGGGGGCTAAGTCTAGCTGAGAGCATGAGTGCCCCTTGGCTAGTTGTCCCCTTGGCGATAGGCAGTCGCCGCACGGGGAAATAATTTTGGGGGGAGGGGGGGGTGGGGGACTGAAGCCCCTGGCTACGTGCCTGTTTACGCCTTTAAAGCTTTTTATCTTTTTATAGCTTTTTACTCGAATGCAGTCATGCGAAACAAATCATTCTCTGATTACGCTGATTGAAACGTACATTGTGTATCATCCACCCCGGAAAACAATTGTACGGAGTGTTTCAAGCTCATCAAACTCCCTGACTTAGGTCACTAATATAATTTTTCTCTGTTTAGTAGGCCTGTTTTTTGTTCCCCGAAAACGTTTTCGTTGTCTTTCATACTGTGACATAACGTCGTATCTTACCTCAAACAGTGCACGTGAGGAAGAAGGCTGTTGGATTGAGACAGTCGTTTACATCCAATCACTTATTTTCCATTTCTACTGTGGAGTTGATGAAACTGAAAATCACAGTTTGAATTAGATTATAGTTAATTTATCTTCTGTAATATCAGTATTTGAAATATAATTATTTTCAAACTATCATAACCGATCATATATTGCGAAAGAATGAAAAATAATAATCGAAATATGAAATTGATAACGAGATTTAAGATAATGACATTTTATTGTAATAAGTGCACTTTCAAACTGATTGAATCACCCAAATTTTTATATTTAATCTTAATGTTTTCCACTATGCACCAAGAGTTCGGGTCGTTACACTTTCCCATAAGTTTTCGCTCAACTTCCTTGAAAGCTATCCATGCCCCTTTCGGAACCCTTACCATTTATTTTCAAATACTTATATCTGGACCAACAAAAACACTTTTCTGTTTTGCTTCTGACAATGCCTGAAACTTTTCAAAGATTTATTTCAAGCAGTCACTTTCCTTTGGCTAAGCCGTCACAAATTGTTTCATCTATCCCAGCTTAAGATGTGTAAACCTTCCTCTTGTGAATAAAACCTTTCTCCAAATACTAGATTTTACCACGGCTAAGTGTATGTACTATGTACTTATCTTCAAGAGCATTTCCCCATAGGGAATGGGATACGGCACATACTTAATTAACTATAATGTATTCTTATATAAGAATGTCGGTGACCTTAAAATTACAATACTGATTTAATTCCTTAATATTGTAATGCAGGAACTAACTTCAGGATAAACGGATTGCTCAAGCGAGGTTGAGTACGTAAAATTATTCATAAATTATAAAATAATAATAATAATCTTAATTAAGAATTTAGGATATACTTTTTTTCTATTTCGCGCTTTGAGGAAAAACACTATTACTATAAAAATTGACTATTGAAAGTTATGATATAAAAAGTTAGATTATGAAAAATTTACGCGAAAATGATCTGTACTAAAAATGTATCCCTAGACTTAATGTTTTCAGGCGTTACTTTGTTTAACTCCATTATTAGGTAAGAAAGAGAAAGTGTTTACATCCCAAGGAAAACTTTCTTTTTAATTTGCCGACCAAGGTTTGGACTTACACAGCCATTATCAAGGTTTGATATCGATTGTGTAAGTCGATATATCGTCGAAAAATTAAATAATATGTTTACCGTGGACTATACAAAGTTTCTCTCTTACCTAACGTTATACCTTTTCAAAGCCATAACTCATTCTTTCACATATCCATAACTTCGAGTTTTAATTACCAAATTATTAATTTCACGGCGTATATAATTGTAAATGTACTGCATAGACTTAATTAAGTCCTACGGTTTTCAATGAACAAACATATACCCAATTTTCCATTGTTCCCCATTCTCAGATAATGCGTCAATATGCTACCTTAAAAAATATTCCCATTTCGTTGAGTGGCTCTTATAAAATATTAATCTTGCGTAATGGGTCCAATTTGCATGTCTAAGCAATCCTTTAGCTCGATCTCGATTGTATTATTAACATTTAACATTCATTATTGAACTGTAAATGAGCAAAATTTCATCAATTAGAAATTTAGATCGGTAGCCTTTACGAAAATAACCCTCGGGATTGGTTATTAACTGTCATCTTTGATAAGCTATCGGTGGGCAAAGATACTTTCTTTACATGGATTATATTCATCATGTAGCACCTAAAATATTCAGAATGCTAGCAATTAACTACATCCCAAATTTGATGGAAGCACAAATAAGATCCTGAATAGTCGATACGCTAATCAGACTCCGATATTGACTAAGGTTGTACAAATGCACCCCTATTGTATTTTTGACGATCACCCCTTGGAACTGGCATGATTTTCAACTTTAAATGCATTTTCCTTGATTGCGAATGGTTAAACCAATTTATTGATCATCTGGTTTGAATAAAATAGTTTGGAACGTGTGAGCGGAGTTTGCTGCTGTGCAAGAGTTAAGTAGAAAGTAATAAGTTATTGGCTAAGTGAAATAAAGCTGATACAAAATGGCAGTAAATATTCAAGATTGCTATAAAAAAACTATTCTGATTTCGTACTTATTTTATTAAACATTATTTCAATGCCTTAATTGCAGTTGAAAATAAAATTACTTGTCGATTTCACTCTTTATTGATTGAGACATCGATTTAATGTTTTTATCCTCTTTCTCAGGTTAAGCCATCATATAGGGTTCCAACAAGCTGTCATGGCAACTTCTCTCACACTTATAGTTCACTGAAACATGGCGCCAAATTACCATTTTTCAGTTTTACCACTGTAGCTTCTAAACTAGAAGTCGGACCTCAAATCTGTTGACGGTTTTTAATAGATTTCGTGGAGGTCTACAACCTTACGCCTATCCTTACTCTCTATAACTTATAGTGCACATGGAACATGGTGTAAAAGTAAACTTTTTGTGAAAACACACTGTTTACTGTGGTGTACTGATAAAAAGGTAACTTGAGGAGTGAAAGGAATGGCAAAACTTTGTAACTGTTCCTTTAGGAATATAATCCAAGTTCTTTACTCATCCATTGTTATGCTTTTTGGTGATGGAAAGAAGTAACTTGGGTTTTTCCGTTGATTTGAACATTTTATTTTGAAGTTATACTTCTTTGCGCCCGTTGGAGACTTTTGGGATGGGATGTTGGTCGAGAAACCGCGGCACGCTCTTTTGGGTGAGAAAAATCCACAATTGTACTCATTGATACGAATTCCTGGGTATTTCTAATCGAGCTAAAAGGATGAAATTTTCAGGGAAGGGTTCAAATTTGGTGTCGAGTCAGGAAAAAATCGAAAGTCCCAATATTTTTCATTGGTTTCGAGTCCAGATAGTTTTTTAATGGGTTTAAATGGGAAAAACGAATTATTTACGTGTAGAGTAATTTTCATTCATTCATTAAAATATGAAATAATTTAGATACAAGTTTCATTCTTTGACTGAAATGAGGCCAAAAGATCAATGCATTTACTTCTTGCAACCGATGTTTCTCTATCGATCGATAAATTGAAATATTTGAAGTTTAAACGCAAAATTAATGCAAATTTCGATCTTTTTTCATTTTCGCTGCTAAGCAATTTTTTCATTGTTCCCGAGACTTCCAGTACCTTATACGCGTGCTATAAAGATTAAACTTAAAGGAATATAACATTCTCCGTGCGTATTTCAATCGCTTTTAACGATATTATGCCTTAGAAATATACTTTTTACAATGTTTTATAATTATATACATAAACTGTTTCGTAGCTTTGACACTCCTCCATTTGCTCATGCCTACGAAATCCGTTGAGATCGCTCCAGATTCCTCCATTTTGCTTCTGAAACACTCTTTACACCTTATTCCGGGTTTCCCTCTCTCTGTTTTTCCAGGAAACATTGATCTCATATCTCATATTGATTGAATTTCATACTGCCAAATAACTGTAATCATGTTTAATTACAAATATTTACTTCAAAATTGCTCAATGGCATGAAAATAAAAGGAAAAATATAGCAATTACTAAGAAGAACAAAGTACATATATCATGGGACCATTCGTTTTATGCTATTATCTCATTATTATATTCTTAGGTCAAAAATTGACCCAGCTAAAATAATTTCCAAAAGAAGTAAGACCTTATTGCATTCGTTTTTAATGATTTACAATGTACTATCATACACTTTTCCCCTTTTGCTTGCAAACTGCAAGCTCCCATTTACTCGTTTTGTACGTTCGAACTTTGAAAAGAAGTTTTGTTTAAAATAACAATATATCGAAGAGAAATATATTGAATAATAGAGAAAAAATGTCTTTTATTTCATTTATATATCCTATCTGCCTGTGTGTGTGAGCGGGTGTGTGCGACCGGCCAAAGAAGTATAACTTCCACCGTCTGGTCCGACGCAGACCACGTTTTTATCCGTAAAATCTGATTGAATTATCCTTTTTCGTAGACTTTCGCAGTTTATTTTAATTTTAGTAAGTGTCTTTTGGATTTCTGCGATTAAACATGACGTTTTTAGCAACAGTTTTACCGTGCTATGCTGCCGGCTTCGTCAGTCATTCTAAATTAACAATGAAAAATAAAGAAACAAACTTAAGCGGTTATTATGTACAGCATTATTAATTAATACTTTAGTTTTTCAAAAGTCTTTTCCACGTATAAGGAAGTTTGTAGCCATCTTCTCGGTTTAGGTTGTCAGGTCTTTTTTCTATTTCAATGGCTTCCCTGATGATCCGTGGATAGTAGCTAATTTCTTTACATCAAACTTTCGCCCTTTTGATGTCAATACTGTGACCTTCTAAAAGTGTGTGCTTAGCCACGGCAGAGTGATACCAATCTTTCTGCCGAGAATTAGAATGCCAAACGAAGCCGGCAGAATAGCACGGCGAAACTGTTGGTTAGTTTAAAGGTTAAAAAAGGTTAGTTTAATCGCAGAAATCCAAAAGACACTTATTGAATAATGTTTGTATATTTGAAAAAAATGTAGAAAATATCCTCTAGTGAACATATTTTATGTACTTGTGGATTATTCAGTCACGATACGCGCAGACAACGTTACGCTATGTCGTCGTTTGGACTTGAGGTGGATCAGTCTAATAGTTACGCCTGAGGATCAGTTCGTAAAAATAGCGTGCGTTGTAATCCTTACCTATTTCATTTTCCAATTTAAGTGATTTAGAAATAGTCAATTTGTGTTTCTTCGATTCTGAGGATATTTTTCACTCTCCGGAGCATTATTGACATTAGAAGTTTATTTTTAAGAAACTACATTCTGTGTATCCATTGAATTTTAGCATGGAATTGTCACTTGTGTGAAGGTATTTTTTTGTGCTCAATTTTTATTCAAGTCGTGATGTTTCCGTGGCCAGGAATGTTATGCTTGTGCTGAGTTTATGTGCTGTTATGATTGTTAATGTTTAAGAACTTATGGATTGATTTTTTAGGGAAGGTTTTTCCTTATCCTTACCTCTTTTCGGCTTCAATTTCTCTTCTCGTCAATACGAAGAGAGATATTGTCGTCATCACAAAATAGATATATTGTAATTATTCTATACAGATGAATACTTTTGCCTCCACAAAGCTTGTAATGGTGCTGGATGCTTAATTTTCTCTCCCTTCTGCACATATACACCCGTGACAATTGACTGCCTTTGTTGAAATTTGGGCTCGTGGAGTTGAAAGAATGTTAGGCCAGGTGTGAGTTTATTTGGGAAGACCTAATATTACCCGGGTAATTCCCTGTGTTCCAATCGCTTTTGTCGGTCGGTGGGAATGAAAAAAAAACGGGTAAGCGAAAATCATGCCTGGCGAGTTTTGTGGAGCTCTGCGGAAGGCCCCTTTTTAACGCGTTTGAGGAATTATGCAGCGGCTACCGCGACGGGGGGTATTAAACGGGAAGAGGGAATTATGGGGGGACGACTTGCCGAATTGGCGGCGGCGCGCGGTTTCAAAAGGCTGTGGATGTTGAAGGCCTGTAGGGGAAGGTGGGTGAGGGAGGAATATAGGCGGGGTATTTAGCAAGTGGCGTGCAGTGACGAGGGATTGTTGAGCGCGGCGGTGGGTTGAGGGGGAGAGGCAGAGGGAAGTGGGTGAAGTGAGGGACTTCTCCCGCGTGGGGTGAGGAATGTGCGATATATCGATGCATCGATACGGAATTCGATATAAAGGGTGTATCGTCATTCGATATTAATCTTCCGGATTATGCTATGTATCGCATTGCGATAGGTTGCGACGAAATGCCATGCGCGATGTAACAAATTGATATTACGATACCATATTCAATTGCAATGCCATGTAATGCGATATTCATATTGATTTGATGCAAAGCGATGCATTCGATTTGTGATGGAATGACATGTGTGGTGCAATCCGTTGCATTGCTATATATTGGGTCTTGAGAGAAGGAAAACTAATATTTCTATGCACAACAAACTTTCAGCGATACTTCAGCATTTCAGTTACGATATTACTTTGCGTGTTGATTTTTCATTGTAAAAACCGCGTGATAGGTACTACGTTCTAGGATTCTTTCACATCCATTTATTTTCACCAGCACGTCGTCATTCCTAACCATTCCGTTCATTTGACCCATAACCACATGCCTAATCCCTAATATTGAGTGTTATTTTTTTAATCAAATATATGGATAAGAAATTTTCGCCTCTTTCTAGTTAATCGCCCATTTCTCAGCTCGGTGCAATAATATACTCCCTATGAATAATTTTGTATCGTTTCTGTTGTTCCAAGCTCACAATTTGTTTTGTATGTTAGTAAATGCATACACATTCAACAAATCCTTACTTATACATTGCTATGGTAATCTCTTTATTTCCGTCATTAGCCATTTATTTACACTTTCACCTGGATTAATGAGCAGAACAAGTTGAAACTTCTTTGTGTGTCAGGAATGGATTGACTAACGAATGTTCCATTTCACCTTAAATACATGTACACTGCGTTCAAGTTTTTCACTCCTTCCAAAAACATCGTATTCTTCCAAACTTCCAAAAACATCACGTGCACTTCGAATATCTCTCATAAGTCGAATATAGTCCAGTCATTGAAGCAAACAATAGAGTCTTACCTACGAAAGATTTTCTATGAACCGATTTACATGAAATTTTGGAATCAGGCTTATCTTACCCTTAACTTCAAAAGTGATATTGACCCGACCTCCGTTCTTTATTTTTAAGGGGTGAAAACCACCCCTTAATGGAAAAATTGACATTGAGCCATTTATCGCTAGAAAACGTATTCAATAATAAGGAGTAAAATCGGAAAGTGTTTTCTAACACAATTACCTCATGCTTAACCCATTTTCAACCCCTAAAAAACTTTAAAACCCCTGAAAACCACCCCTAAGTTGAAAAAAATTACAAAAAATTACTTTAGTATAACTTAAAAAGATTTAAATATAGAGTAAATATTGTTTTACGTTCTCTACCTTAATTATAATATTTTTAACCCCCTTTCAACCCTTAAAAACTACCCCACTATTAAAAATTGTTTAAAAAATGTTCTTTTGATGAATTAAAAAGGATTTAAATGTTGTGTCTTGTTCTCGATAATGACTATCATTTGTTTAAGCTTTTCAACCCTCAAAACTACCCATAAAATAAAAATTGAAAATATATGTTTATACAATCAAAAATAATCTAATTATAGAGTAAGAAACCACACTTTTTATTGAATAAAATATGAACTTACAATTTATTTGGAAATTTACAAAATTAAATTAATTATAAAAAATTCTGCAACAAGAGCATTACAATACATAAAAAAGTATATTCATGACTCAATATCGGAGTTGCTGTCGTAATCAAGATCTTCTTCAATTGGAGGGCTATTCTGCCAGTTATCTCCACTGCATGTACCGCAAGTTACATTGCAAAACAGCCCGACTCTTCGGCATCCGCAAGTGGCTCCGCAACCTTTTTTGCAGTTGCAAAAAATCATTTTAAGTAATTCTTGCGGTGCAGGTGAATCTGCAGTTTTTATTGGATTCAATATCCCTTCATTACTGACCCATCCCCAATCAGTTGGATGAATATTTTTGTTGCCAAGCCAAATCTGCGTTTGTAGATAAACTCTCTTAGTATGCTCATCTACGGAGTAGAGTAGCCGCCGGACAAACTCCAATACGTTCAGTTGTATTTCAGCTGTCTGTGTACAAAGTTACGCCTCGCTGGTACTGACTGTGTTCTTTCTGTGAGTGTTTATAATGTTCAAGAAAATAGAGAACGCCGCCAGTTGTGAAATTAGGGCTGTGATTGTTGTCGAGCGGCGTTATTCTCCTCCACGACAATGTCAGGCCTCATTACGGCTCGGATAACAGAACAACTTGTTCAACAATTCAAATGGGAAACTTTTAACCATCCACTCTATAGCCCAGACTTGGCACCCTCAGATTTTCATCTGTTTACAAAACTCAAGGACTTTTTGGCAGGAAAGAAATTTGAAAGTGATGAAGAACTGAAAGCAGCTGTGACTACATATCTCAATACACTGGCGGCAGAGGAGTGCGAAGCTGGGATACAAAAACTCGTCACACGTTATGACAAATCGTTAAATTTGTGAGGTGACTATGTGGAGAAATAGTTTAAAGTATGTTCTTTACAAACAAAAAAAATTATATCTGTTAAATGTACTTTTTGAAAAACGTGGGAAAATTCTGAGTTTTCAATCGCCAATAACTCGAAAAGTATTGAGTTATTGAAAAAACTTTATAGAACACTTTTTGCTTAGAATTGGGTCTTCTATTTATCCCCGAGGTTATTTTGACCAAAACAATTTCCATTAACGAGAAGGGGTGGAAACCACCCCCAGGTTAAGAACGGAGGTCGGGTCAGTATCACTTTTGAAGTTAAGGGTAAGATAAGCTTAATTCCAAAACTTCATGTAAATCGGTTCATAGTAAAATATTTCTGAGGTGAAAAGCTTCAATGACTGGACTAATATTGGATTTTTCCTTTTTATCTGGGATGTGGCTTATCATTGCAGAGACCGTTGGCTCCCAAGTAGATGTATTGTATATCTTGTTGTTTATATTTTGCAAGTCGATATATCGTATGTACAATTTGCTAGAAGTCTCCAATCGATATATCGTGTATTCCATTTTTAAAAATATCGCATTGGACATGCCTAGCCCGTTGGATCGATATAGAATGGCGATATATATTGAATATCGCATATCGCAGTCTACACGTCGAAGTATCGCCCTTGCGAAGGCTTGCAATTGGGGATGTGGGTTGGGAGGGGATGATGTAGGTGGGTGGGTGGGCTGCGGCGGTTTTTGAGTCTCGTGGAGGCGGAGGAGGAAATCGGATTTCGGTGGGGTCAGCAAATTGTCTATTTCGGCTCTCTCGTCCAAAAACGGCGATTCCCCGCGAACAAAGAACGCAATTTTGTTCTGTTCTGTTGATGATGCGGACCTGAAGCTGAGGCAATTGGGGGGGGGGGAAAGGGGAGGGGGTTGGGAGTGGGGAAAGGGGGGGAGGGCGTGGTGAATTGGAGTGAGTGTAGTGGTTGAGCAAAAGGGGGAATGAAAGCTCACTCATTTGCCTTCTGCTCAACCACTCGTTCTCTCTCCCTTCTGTCAAGCGCTAGTAAGGATCCACGAAAACCCTGCTATCTTTCTTATTCTTCTCTTTCCAGTAGCGTTTCCATCCTCCCTATATTCTCCTCCTTCTTGAAAAGAAATTCTTGAAAATTCTTCTAAATCTCTCTCTTAATTCTTCTGAAATTTAACGATTTTGGAAAATGGGTAACCTAATTTTCTCGGATTTTATTATGGCTTTTAAAAATACCTTAGATACTATACAATACACTAACTTGTATCATTGCATAGAATTATTTTAGAGAATCGTACAGTTTCACATCAATTGATTGGTAATTGATTATTTGCCCACTGGACCTATTTATTTCCCATAATGCCCTTTTTTAATATGTTTGCTCATGGTGCATCAGAGAATCTCTACTGCTGCATGTGTGGTAAATTTCTTCGTTAAAGTTTCCTTAGGTAGGAAGGACTCCTTGTGACAACAGTATAGAAAGTCGTAGAGGGTTTTATGTACACAGCATTTCATTTTTTAAAGTAAATATATAACTGCTCTTTTCTCATATTTATGCATCGTCAATATATATCCAGTTGATTTGAAGTTGTAACCCATGCTTAGGACATTTCATGGAGGACCTCAAATAAAGAAGTAAATATTTATTTACTTTTAGGGTTTTCATGTGACTTTTTATTTTATTTTAATAATTTTTTCTGCTTCTCTCTGGTTTTTTAATTGTCAACCATACCGTAAGTTTGAGGATACATGAGCATAAAAGGGCAAAACAGAAATTTTGGTGGCAAGAATTTTCCATTGCAGAGCATAGAGTAGAACCTGTTACGACCATAAATTTCAGAAATACGAAACTTCTCTCTAGATATGTCCAACACCACCAAAGACTTATTAGATCAGCAATAGAAATTTAAAAACATCAAAATAATTTTTGTAGAGGATGAGAAATAACATCTCGAACTCTTTCAGAAAATATTTTCTCTATTTAGTACGGAAAATTGTCTGCTTGAGGCGTACGCGATAAATGGCTCCTGTAGAGCAAAGTAGCGTTTCTCTTCCACTTTTTCATTTACTGACCTTCTTCTCTTTCTTATAATGCGATATTCGGTACCATGTCATGCGAGGTCCGATAAATCGCGTATTTTACGATGCAATATTTTCGCAATGCGACTACTTAGTCTTAAGCATCGCCCTTTCACATCCCTTATCTCATCTCATTTTTCTCATTCGTTTGATCTTTAATCTTTACCCCCGTACACATCCAGCGTAAATCCAGTCCTTCACTCTCCTCAATCTCCACACAATGCGTCGTGGTGTTATATTCATATGCTTTTGTTGTAGACGAATGAATTCCTCAGTAGATGACTGCATTTCTCTGCAAATAATCTAAATTAACTGCTAAGTTTTGGAATAGTATCGTTGATGCAAATGAAAATTAACGTGGGACCGATCACTCTTCCTTGCGGGACGCCTGATGGGACCTCTTTATATAATTTCTGTCGATTACCTCATTTTGTTTGCGATAGGTTGAATATCTATCTTGTACATTTTCGTACAAGGCTACAGTATTCCGCATGATGCATACATTATACTGCGCAAGCTGATGCAAGACCGCGCTTAAGGGAAAATTAGGGCAACAGCCATGATAAGGGATGGAAAAAATGGAGCAATGAGATGAAGGAAAGGGCGATAAGGTGGATTGTATGTCAGCGTAGTGTTGTTGTCTCGCTATGCTTGTGTTGTAGCCTTGAAGTATGCGTTGGAAGAAGGAATTTAATTTATCCTAGGCTTCATCCCTGTTAATTTGTCGCTTCTGTCATTTCTAGAGTTATAGTGTGAAGTCAAATTAATTTTCATTTGTTGCATCCCAAAACTCGCCATACCTGAAAATCTCAACCTGTCTAAGCCTTTGGGTCTGCAGCGGCTCTCAACTTGGTCCTTCCATCATCTCATTTGCGACCCTTACTTGCGCGTATCATTTTTTCTTCACGAAACGTGCGGCTTTCCCATATATTTTATTTAGCGGGTTATATCTTTCTGTGTGGGGTCCCTAGTAATCGTGGAAAATTCATGCATTGTACGAGAAATTTACTGTTTTAAGATGTAAACTTCATGGGTGCATTCCATTTTCTCTAGTGCGCTAATTACTTCGCAACACAACAGTGCACTTTCCCTCCATTCGTTACAGACCCTGCGCACTAGGTAGCGCACTTCAAACAGATCCGGAGCTAAGTTGATGTGGGCTAAACAACAAAAGAACGTCGATTATGACATTCGTGATTATTTTCAAGTTATACTTGACTGATGAAGGCTTTACTTCGTAGAAGTTACTGGTATTCATAATTATTACAGCTTAGTACTTTTCTACAGCATTTTATTATTGCCGTAAAGCGGCGAAAAGCGTCGTGCAATAATGAAATGCTGTAGAAAGTATTAAGCTGTAATAATTATGAGTATTGTCAAGTTAGTTGATTTTCAGTATAGGCGTCAAACGTTTATATTGTGAGGTATTTAATTACACTGTGATAAACAGCTTACATTTTAAAATACTTATTTTGAACGAGTTCAACAACTTTAAACAAAACTTTAGGCCGTGACTGTTGTTCATCGACTAAATTCCTTCCTACCGGCAGGTAACAAACCATTTTGCCATTGGAAATCGTTCCATTCAAAGTCGTTCGTATTCGCTCTAGTACGCTGATGTGTTCCGATGTGAGCTAACTTCAGCACCTTGGATGGAAAGCTCCGTTTAACGCAGTGCAATACTGAAATTCGGAAATCCCACCATTTCCCACCTCCCATCAGCTCACTTTCCTCTCGTGCTTGGTCCAGCGTCACTTTTCTCCCCCGCGTCCAACGTTAACACGAACCTCATCCACCCTCCATAGCCTCCTCTCTCACACTCTTTCCAATGCACCCTCCCTCACATCTCCCTCTATACACCACCTACCGCGTGCATTATTCATGAATTGGACTTCACCTTTGACCTCATTCGCCCGGACACCCCATTTCCTCCTTCCCTCACTGCCCCCTCGACATTCACTCTCACACCCTCTCTCCTCCCCTTCACTGACGTTTTCACCTCGCTCTGCACCCGCATGCAACCCGCTTTCTCTTTTTTGGTACCCTGGCTGCCAATTTGGCTCCCTGAAAAATAACATTTGCGTTGCTTCCCTTATCGTCCGGTCGATACGCGAAAATTTATCGCAAGACAGGACTAGGTGGAGTTATCTGATAGACTTGTTTATATTTTGTTTTCTGTTCCTGCTCTTGAATTCATTCAGCCAACATTTAACCTACTCTTATTCATCGCCAGTGGTTGTGTAGTGAGTTATGGTTTCATCAGGCAAATTATTCTTTTTTTCATAACCCTTACGAATAGTACTTGAAGGTTCCAGAAATACACGTCTTATTCCTTGTTTGTACTGTTGCCTAGTTTATTGTACCCCGGCTGCCAATCCCCTGAAGCCCTGAAAAATACAATCAAATATCGTTGCTTCCCTTATCAGCCGATTGATTCTGAAAACAGCTGGTGAATTTATTGAAAGATAGAACTTGGCGGGAAAATCGAATACCCTTTTTTTTACTGATTTCTACCCATTCTTTTATTGGCTGCCTCTCCACTCTAATTCCTCTTCGGTGTTTCTTGAGCCAATTCCGTTTACATCAGACTATTATTTTGTCCCTTTGCTTATTAATTAAAAACCCTTTCCGGGATATCCTTTTCAACCCATGCTATTGCGTGCGTTTTGTACCAAAGTCATTGCTGGCTGCTCTCAGCTCTTTGAAGGGTTTATTTCAAATTAATTATGTTATACCACCATAATTTATTAGCCGTCACCGGAAATGAATGCATGTATAGTAATCCAAGTATTCATGGAATCATGAAATGAACTCGTCATAATGCTCCACCAGCACTTCTTATCTCGGATTTCAAGGCGGTATTGGTTGATATTTTTGTCCATTAGATCTTTTCCTCCTATGTGTTTCTTTTGTTCTGTAAATTGAAATGGCTTAGAAATTGAATATTTCTTTCTTTTTCAGCAAAATGTTGGGTTAAAGTTGTCACTAGGTCAACGAAATGCACCATAGACAGCTGTAACTACAGATTTATCCTTTGAGTAAACAAGCATACCTTTGTCACGGCTAGGTGTCGACTCATAAGCTTCTCTTTCCATTTTCTTCATTGCCTTTCTGTACAGTATGGACACATGCTTTGTCAGGCCATTCTTATTGCTTGTCCTTTCATATTCTCTTGACTTTAAATTTGGTAGATGGAAACTAGTGAGCAAATCATCAATATAAAAGTACAAAGGAAGGCTTTTTGTGGTCTCGGGAAACCCATGATCATAACGATCAGGAGATCAGATGCATTTATAAATTCCACATCATACTCCTCTTTTCCTTTGCGGCTCTTGCTCTGGTACACTTTAGAGTCGATCACATTAATCTAGGTACCTACTCCATTTGTGTCGTTTAGACACCAGACCTTGAAACTGAATCTGATCGGTTGGTCCCTAATAAATTATTATCACCCGTTAAGCCCATAATAATCAACCGGCATTGTCTCATCAAAGTTCAAGAACTATGCTGGAAATTGTTATTTATATTTTGACTCAAAAAGTTCCACAAATGGTCTCAATTACCACGTCTTGTCACTGTTGCTTAGTTTTGAGTCGCTCACACAGTGTAAAAATCTCATTATTGCGATAAACCTGTCTCTTTCATTGAATTATATCCCGGTTTGTTACCAAATAGTTTATTTTTAATGGTAAAGAATTATAGATGGGAAAAAGAGGAATAACAATGGACGCCTTCATTTCTTCTTTTGTTATTTTTGGATTTGGGAAGGCCCGAAAACCTGCGTAATTGTTGCCATTTGGACAAAAAAAATTCATCAAAACTTCATCTATAAATTTTTCAAATACCTTCACTTGAGTTTTCCTCAAAGTAACTTGAAATCAGTCTGCAGAAATTTAAACGATATTACAAGCAGGCCATTATTTACCCACGTTGCAATTTTCTTCAAGGTTGTCCTCACCTTTTTTATTCAGTTTCTTCATCACCTGCCTCCGAATCACATGTCAATTCCTCACCATAGTCTTCTGTTTGCCTTTCATTATATGATACATCCATGAAATACTCCGAAGTCGTCATAAGGACTGATTTGCATGGCAATCAAAGTAGCTGGCCTGAAAGTTGTTTGATTGTTCCACCATCGTCCTCATCCGCCGATTATTTGTCAGTGACTATAGCTGCTTGTGGTGGCTCTATGGAGATATTTTCCAGCTCAATGTCTTCATCTTCCACCAACGTTGCCAGAACTCCATGTTACTTTGTTTCACCTCCGTAATTCACTTTTCAATGCATGTATATGAAGGTGATAACTGCGGTTGCATCATCCAAACTCAATGTTTTGCGATATATTAATAATGGTTGCAGAATATGTATTGTTAAATAAGTAATAAAAATTATTTTTTTAACTTCGTAATTTGTCCTCCCAGACAATTACGAAGGAGCCAAGTGATTGCAAGGGTACATGACTTTAGCGTGAGTTATAATGTTGACTACGATTGTAAGCCTCGTTTTTTAAAATAACACGAGCAAATTTGCTGTAGGATTATAAATACGTTTGAGGGCATACCATTTTTTGGCGTCATTCATGGTATTCCAAAGGTTTCCCCAAGAAGACTTCGCGGTAATTCATACTCACTTTCAATTGAGAATTTACGTATTCCACGATAGCTCTTATTATTATTATTATAATACTTATATTTCCAAACATGGTCGTAGTTGCGTGGTAAATAAAGCAAATTTCTCACTAGTTTTCAGAATTATTTTTCAACAGGCTTCATAGAACGAATTTTGAAGCATAATCCCAATCCGGGACACAGATGACAAGGAACGACATTAATTCTTGCAGACTCATTCTAATCAACGACATGAGTCACAACATGGATCGTGATTACGTCATAAATTTAATTCTGGAGTTACAATTAACAGGCATGATCGCACAACCTAGTTCTTTGCGTCAATTTTATGCCTGTGAACATCGGTATACACTGATTTAGAATTCTTATCGTGATATCATGGTACATGATTTCCTTATAGTAGAAGACGTAACAGAAATCGCTCTGGAATATAAAGTTTAGTTACTTAATCTTTAATAATGTGATAATTTACGTTTAACATTGATTACAATCGAATATCATGAATAACATTGCATTGAAAAATATTAATTGAAAATCGAGTCGGCTGTTACTCATCCATGATAGCGTCGCTACTACATTTTATCTGCATCATCCTAATGCGTTTGCAAGCCTGTAACCTATTCATCGCGGGTTTGAATACTCAGCTACTACTACTCTATTACCTTGGACAAAATTCTATATACTGAGCATATTTACATTTTACATTATTTAGTTTTAACACATTCAATGCGGAGCACGTCAGTTGACGTACTCCTGTCTACCCCGACTGACGGAGCACGTCAATTGACGTGGTCGTTCCATTCCGAAGCCCTTTAAATATTTTGAAGCCGATTTTGACGACGTCCGTGACGACGTGAAAATCGGGTCCGCATTGAATGTGTTAATACGACCTAACTGGAAGTATGTGTAACTTCTCCACATTTACTCCTTGTTACTCTTTTTCATCCTAGTATGTATGCATCATGTATCACTCAACGAAAATGAGATAGACGAATTGGAAGGATACCGTTTCTTGAGAAAATGGTATTCAAGAACAATAAGCAGGCTTCCTTGCAACTGAACAAATTTGGCAGATAAAATGTTTTTACCAATGAAATACATAAATGCATTTGATAACACTAGATGATTAAGGTACTCTCGGTACTCTCAGGTCGCCTTAAAATGCTCAAGGTACCGAGATATCGGCTCATACAAAACATTTTCGGAAAACAATTTGTCTGAGCCGTTAACATTTTATTTTAAAAAATAATGCAGCTTCATCGTAGTGTTATTTTTTTATTTTAATAGCATCTTTGCCATCACCCAACTGCTTCTAAGCCTTATCACCAGTGAATTTCACGAATCCTAGGAAGGGAACTTCTAATTTTCTCTAGGTCACCAATGAGCTCACAGCATTATATTGAATACTTGGAAAACGACTTAGAACTTGAGTTTATTGCCATGTATTCGGAACATCGCACATATTATCATCGAGGAGTGGTGATGTTATCAATGGCTAAGTACAACTACAACTGCGTGACTCTTATCCGCCAACGCATATATCTTTTTTAAATCATCCTCTTTTTTATATCCTTTTTTACATCCTCCCTTCTTCATGGCTGGTGTTCGAACATTGCCGCGATCCCGTGTCACCCGCCATAATCCTTTAGGTAGTGCTACAAACCGTTATCGCTGAACATCGCATGTTAGTTAGTAGATGTATACTCCCCGCCGGTGGAATAATTAATACAAGAAATGAAATGCGACTCACTCCTTTGATTTGAGCAAATATCTTACTTAATTGAAGTAATAATTTATAATTGTACTGTTGTCATCCAGTAATAATTTTGGATCCTGTCGTCACACTTCTTTCATTACATGTTTTTGAAGCTATGTTGAAATTACTCTACTCATATTATTTCGTGATACTTTAATGTGAATCAGGATTCATATAAATGTATTATTGTTTTACCAGCGACTGACCGTAAAATGTGAAAAATAAAAGTCGATTCACTATATTAACTAACCGCATACCTACTAATACAAGCAGTTAAGTGTTATCTGTGAACTTTCCCTCCATTCAGTGACTTGTCTGCTTCAATGAAAGCCTTTCACATTGACGAATGGAGGACAAAATGTTTACATGCTGTACTCAAAAGGGCTTTTTAGGTAATAAATCAACTTCCGAATTACCAAGGTATATGTCTTTAATTACCGCTAAAATGAGAGATTTATTTTGCAGTTACTTTATTCGCTTTTACGCTCCCATTTGTTTTATGTCGTAGGTCTGTTTCATAAATGACTTGAATTGATGTGAAAAATCCCGTAAAATAACCGCTACTACCATTTTACGTAACTTTCCGAATCTGATTTCATGGATATATTAGTCATCATTCATTGACTTTTTTTCTTTCTTCTCTTTTTTTTAAATTCTTCTCTCGTGTAGGTGTTCTGGTGTGGAATTCCTTGAACGTCAATTCTATAACTTTTATTGGAATTCATATGAGTAAATAATTATCCCTCAATCATCTGTTAAATCATTGGTAATAATTGTATTTTAGTTCCATTTATCATAGACCTCGTGGTAATTTAATTTTGTTCAATGAATTCTGCCTAGTTGCTGAAATTTGTTCCTTTCAAGGTAACACTGAAATATTTACATGGCACCTGCAAGCCTTTATCCACATCATTTTTAATAACTGTTGATAACTAACTGAGTGAAATTATAAGCTTTCAACTTAAGCTTGGTTAATTTGAATAAAAAATATAGTTTTTAATTGAAGGATCCTTCAATTTTTCTCTTCGGAGGCTATTTCAGCAAAATTATTTGTAGCACATGTATCAATTTGTTTACTGATTAATTTTTTCCAACTTAACCTGTTTTTCTAATTGGGATAACAATTGGATCATCTAGGCTTGTTCTCTTAATATAATTTGGGAAAAGAGTGTTTTTATTGGTTTTTAGAATTGATTTCCCATTGAGTGTTTGTTTAATGTGAGGCTAGTTAACATTGGGAATGATATAATCATACGATACTATCCGTATGTCGCGTTTTATTAATTATTTATGTCTGACGTGGTTAAAGTTTTAAACTTTGTTGGAAAAAAAATAATTAAATAAATAAATAAATAAATATATATATATATATATATATATATATATATATATATATATATATATATATATATATCCCAAGAGGGTGGCTGATAAAAATATAGAAACACAAAAAAGGGCACTCACAAATTTAAATTTGTGTGTCCTTTTTTGTTTCTATATTTTTATCGGCCACCCTCTTGGCATATTATATATTTATCTCCAAGAAGGGTGATTCTCCAAGAAGTTTTATATATATATATATATATATATATATATATATATATATATAAATTAAATACAAAAATTTTTTTCACGAAATATTTATTATTTACGCCTGTGAGCGGTTTGAGTGAATGAATGAATGGTTATATATATATATATATATATATATATATATATATATACACACACGAAACGAAAATTTCGCCAATAGGCCACAATATAATAAAAACACTTGACAGGGGGTGGGGAAAGAAAAGTAAAAAGAGAGAGAGGACTTACTGGGACGTTTCGGGCATGTAGGCCCTTCTTCAGCTGTAGAAAATTGAGAAGTCAATTTTTCATTGACTTCTCAATTTTCTACAGCTGAAGAAGGGCCTACATGCCCGAAACGTCCCAGTAAGTCCTCTCTCTCTTTTTACATTTCTTTCCCCACCCCCTGTCAAGTGTTTTTATTATATATATATATATATATATATATATATATATATTATTTATTTTATTTTTTTTTTCTCTCTGCGAATTCACAATTTTGTGTGTATACTATCCTCATTCTTTCACCCTCTGTTTGAACGAAATTATTTATTATATATATATAACTTCTTAGAGAATCACTCGGATGATAAATATACAATATGCCAAGAGGGTGGCCGATAAATTTTTATATATATAAATAAAATATGAACAATAAAAAATATATATATATATATATACACACGATAAGTTATTTCCGACCATGGTTTCAGCAATTCCTTGCCGTTATCGAGGTTACTTTTATAATGGCAATGAATAGGTGCTCCCTAGTTTGGTGATAAATTATTGTGTGGGAAATATTAAACTATCGTATTTTTTAGTAGTTCTTCAAATACTGTGGTAATTTAAAAAGATATGTAACGTAAGACATTTTAGTTTCGGTTTGAATTTTGTTAAAATAATTGTGTAAGCTTCGGGTTTTTACCGGTTAGAATATTTTAACAAGGGTCATATGTTCCAAAGGCACCAGCTATTGTATGTTCCAGTTTGAGTGAGTGCACTCTTCATTTTTACAGCGCTGTGGGAAGGGGAGTATGGCAGTAAGGGAAGGAATGCTGCAATAAAATTTGCGAGGGCCACTTGTGTGACCTGCAAGAACGGCGTACGTCTATCGGTCAGACGAATGGTTGGCTACTTCGCTACCACAATAGAGGCACCTTGCGTCCGTGTGGTCTTATACGATTGCCAAGAGCATGCACGGCATGGGAGGAATTCCAATATTAACCCTCTTCTCCATGTATGCTGTAGAAGTCTAGTCGAGCGTAGCTAGTGAAACAATTCGAATTGTACTCAGAGGGCTAGATGCGAATTAGACGAGATTGTGCATCTCTGTGGCCATGGCTCCAGGCTTAGCCTGATAGACAAAGAACCTTTCTGCATAATGTTTCGTTCTTCCAACCTATTTAGAAATTGCCGTCCTGAGTTTCAAGAGAAAATGGTCCAGATCAAGTCATTCATGGTGATTACACTTGGAGAGAACGAATTAAGAATGGCCCAGATTAAGTAGGTAAAAATAGAATTTAAGAACTCCTGTTGAGAAATTGAAAGTTGATATATCTGAAAAATAACACATCCCTTCATGATTAAGATTTAATTATTCAATGTAATGTATATAGCTATAATTTGTTCTATGTTGTTTTATTTATGCATAATTTCACATGATTTGTATTGCTGTATTGTAATATATAATATCTTTGCAAAAATATATTTGGTAATATATAGGCTTATTATTATAGGTTTCATTCATTGTACATACCTTATAAAAATGAACTTACTATGCAGAAAAGTTTGGTTATATTATTTCTGCCATTCAATCGTCAGCTGTGTTTTTAAAGCTCTGCATATAGGGCTTTAGTATTTTTTGGACAATAATTAATTTATTATTGGGTACAAATCCCTGTAAAACTAAAGTTCTTCTTTTCTTTTCACTGACATAGAATTTTCACTCGTAGGTCAATGTAGCTTTCATTTGAGTAATGAAATCAAGAGACAGCCCTCCATAGTGAATTTCAACCTTTCGAAGGCATATTCGGTTTCTACTGAAATGTGTGGAGACACATGCATTTGCGCGAACATAAGTTTGAAGCTCTGCATGCATATTCGGTGACGCGATCCCCTCCAACTTCTCCGTGTGGGAGGCATTAACGTAAGGGGGAGCGTTTATTGGCGGACTTGGAAATCTTGGACTTGGCTTAATCCGGGAGATGCTCACCTCTCGGCCAAGAGTCGGCCCAAGAAGAGGCAAGCGGGGGTCCGCGAGAAGTTGAGCGGGATAATTGAGCGAAATTCGCGTCCGAGTTCTCTGAGATCGGAGGAGTTGCGAAGTTAAACTCAAGTCGTGGCAGCGGGCACGCCTGTGTGTACACCCTTACCAGGATGACTCTTCGGAGCGCTTTCGGTATGAAACTATTCGGCTCAATCGAGGTGGGTGGCTCAGTTAGTTAGCAAAGAAGAAGGGGGCCAGTTTAACGTCGGCGTTTATTGGTTTTGAGGACTACCTCGAGCCACTTGGCACGCGAGTTGGTGGAAGAAAAATTTAGACCGAACAAATACTGGTCGTAGTGAGTTTGGGTGATTATTTTTTAGCCCTTTTTTCTCTTCTTCGTCTTATTAGTCGAAGTTCAATGGCTAGAGTTTATCGTCCGATACCGGCGAACGGCAAACATGTTTAGATCTTGATCCTTTTACGGGGCTAATGGGCTCTTAATTAACCAAAGATCAACTTGGACTCGCGTCTGGCTCTGCATGCCAAAGTGATTTTGCAACGAGGATGCGGGGTGAGAGGTAATTAGAGGAGCTTAGAAGGCGGTCATTCTAACTGGAGGTACCGAGTGTAAGTGGATAGTCATGTAAAATCAGCTATCGTCAAAGTTAACTGTGGCGTAATCCAACGAATCGAAGATTGACCTCGAATTTGCTTCATTTAATTTCACAACCTTAGCATTCGGAATTGTGAGTGTACTTACTTACTTATATAAGCAATGCTACCATGTTAATTATTATTTTCGATCTCCTTTCTTATAATTGCTTATATTGGTCAAACATATTAAGCAACGTTTTAACATGTTTAGAAAAAAATCGTATTGATCAACAATGTTAAATATTTTCATGGAAATTAACATATTTTCAACAAGAATCCCACAGTCTTTGCAAGGTTCTTACATGAGTAGAATTCATTCTTCTAAGTGTGGCATGTGATTTTTTTTCGAGCGAGTTCTTTTTGTAAATACTGATCGAAAGACAAAGATAAAAAAAGGGAAAATGTTAATAAAAGTATGGTAATTATGTCATAAGAATATAATAGTGGATTTGAGGGGTCGATAAATGAGATCGTATGCAAATAGAAGGATAAAAATATCAGGATGGTGTAAAATATTTTCCACAGGGAAAAATGAAAATCTCTCTAGAGAAATAGGTAAATTAGAAAACATATAATTGTTATTCAGACCAAAACACGCCAGTTGGATGGCTATTGAAACTGTTGTCACCAAAAGACTTTGGTTTCCTAATATCTTTTCACAATAAAACATGTTCAAGATGTTCAGTTGTATCTTCTTGAAATACTCATTTATTAATATTTTATTTGAAAAAAGTGGTACTTTCTCGAATAGAGCCTTATTTACGCCTTCAAAAGGTGAGTGGTTCTTACTCTTATCTTTGGGAAACTATGAGTACCTACATTACCTTGCTGGATGGTTTTAGAGGATATGACGTGAATAGTTTGTCTCAATTTAAATTATTATTTAGTTATTTGTTGTGATTGACGACTCTACTGGTCTTAACATTAATGAGATAGCAATCTCACCGTAGGGAAACTTTGATCACTTTTATTTTACATAGATAGTTTATATAATCAGTAACGAATTTGGAAAAAAAGAATTGAGAATGCAGGGGCTTAAATATGAATTCGCGTTGCCTCTTTTAGCTATTTGATAATATAAAAATATAAGTGGACTCAACGCTGTATGATTTTTGTGCTTGGTAGGAAAGAATAAATTTACTGATATATGGAATTGGTTTTGGTAACTACTCCTGAGTTTGGAATAGTGGAAAACCTCGTGTCATGCTAGATGTACGCGTTTAGTATTTTGGGAAATAATTTTAACATAAATACATTCTCTTCCTTAATTAATAGAAAAGAAGTATGCCCTTGTGCATGATTGAGCATGAATTAAGCATTTCTCATTCATTTGGTGGGTATGTATATAACAGGTTAGAAAGCGCAGAAATAAGCGTTTTTCGATTCGATTGTAAAATCAAAAATTGATAAGCCTAGTTGTATTTTTAAAATTAGTTTGGTTAATGAAAGAATTAGCTGCATGTTTTTGTGAAATTAGTTTTAGTGCTATCACAGAGGTACAACTTTATCAAGAGGTAAATGGAATTATCATCTGTTAAAAGTTATTTAGAAAAATGTGCTCTTAAGTAATTTTTAGCCGTATTGCCAATAATTTTGTTGCCTGTGAGGAGCCTCCTCTGAGCATTCATCCCATTTTTGCCTCGTTCTAGCTATACGCCTTTATAAAAGCCATTTCAAACCATTTTACTGACTCACAAGTTTATGTATTTACTCATTTAGTTTGCTTAGTGCTTTACAATTGCGGATTATTTATCACCCCCCATGAATTGTTAGGGAAGAAGAAGAGCTAGAATGGATAGAAGGGATAGATTTCGTACAGCATAACGTAAGACCTGAATCTTAAGACATATCCACCCATGTTCGAGGAAAGAATAAAAACCACGACCATTGGTTTGCCATGCCAGTGCGTCAGCAGTTAGCGAACCGCAGAGTGTAAAAGAAATGGGTGCCAGAAAAAATATACATTTTTAAAATTAATGTTTTCGACGTAACCCTATGGAATTAGTGCATGTCACTAAATGAATTTTTACTTCATATACTTCAAACTTTTTTTATTAATGACTATGTTTTCGACAACCTTTGTTATGATGAAGAACCTACAAATAGTAAAGTCATTTAATCATGTTTATTAATGATTTAGCGTAAAGGCAGTCTTGGCTTTGTAGAAGTGGAACACTTGGCCTATTATCATATGGCTATTTAGTTTTTCTTTAAGTTTGAGATTATTAGCACTCAACAATCCTAAGATTTGAAAGAATTCTTCACGGGATTCCCACCAGGTGAGATGTTCAGCCAGAGCCGACGCACAGTGGGGTATTTGACCCAAAATCATGGCCAAAAACCCAAAAATTAAAATACTTTAAAATAATTAAAAAATGATGATTTTGGTTTGTTAGAAGGACAAGGGACCTGATGTAAACAAATTTCAGCGGCTAAAGTGATTTCTATCGCAAATATTGTAAGCAAAAGTCAGTCGAAGTTTGACGGACGAGTGAGTCGAACGTGATTTATTTGCAAGCGCAGTGTTATCTTCATTATTTTATAACAGATCAGTTTACGTTCGGAACGGCAAAACATTTTGCTGCCTTTCAGTTATGGGTACGTTGCTTATTTAAATATTTTTTAAAGCTTAAAATTGTCACTATTTTTTAAACTATTGATACGTTAAGGAATAAAAGTTCCCAAATTAAGTGTCAAAAGTTATAAAACGCATAAAAGGAGGTTAGTTTGTTTATGTGTCGGGTCTGGTCGGGCAAAAGTTTTGATTGCACATAAAAAAACAGTCTTTGCTTTACATATTTACGCAGAAAAAACTTGCCCATATTTGCCCCTTTTTTTTCTTTTGTATTTTGAACTTCAGGTGTAATCTTTGTTTTCTACATAAAACGAGTAAACTCACAGCTACTATGTACAAATGCTAGAGGTAAAGAGGTTACACGTTTCGATTTATTGATGTTAATTAGTAATAAAAATGCATCGAGAACACATAATGATTGATATTGGTATGCAATTTTCTACAGTTGATTTGAAAACGGAAAGGCTTCTTTTGCGCCCTAATATTTTGCGGGAGGAGAATTTCCCTATCATTTGCTAATATATATAATGTAAACGGAAACTTTTCTTTGTCATACAGTGTTCAGTACCTGCAGGTGAATTAGTTTCCTTGTAGAGGATAAAACTGTTTACTACGGCAGTATTTCATTTCTCAACTTTCATTTGCCTCCCACGAACTAAACCCATTCATTCACTCGAGACATCACCTCTCATCACTTCTCGTCGAATTTGAGACTCAAAACAACTTCTGGGCTGACTCGAGAATCCTCTCTCATAATCTCCCTGGCAATAGCAAGAGAGCCAGAAGGACCAGTCACATCAGAAATATACGTATGGTGCCGCTTCGCCTTGTTCGGGTCTTTCGGCCCTTGATTTGTGGTGACAGATATTACGGGGGTCTGCTTCGTCTTTGAGGGACGAAGGGTAAGAAGGACAGCGTAAGCAAAGATAAACCATTTGAAGACAAAGCAGATGGCTATAGGGCATAGAAGACTCTCCCCTACTTTTCCGAGTGTGTGCGTGTTTTAATTTAGTCATAACCTGGGACGTCGCTGCACCAGTCGCGCCGTACGTTCACAGGAAGTGTAGTAACCGTGAATATCTAGTGATTTGCTAAGGCGCCAGGTCAACTACGGAATCGAGGCAGCTGGTGCTGATGCTTATACAACTGAAGTAAGCGGTCGAAGGTCCGTACTCGAAGGAAGTCCAGACGGAGAGGAGGAGAAAGAGGAGAGCTAACTACAATCAAAAATCCACCGCGTGAGGATAAACGGACATTGGTAAGTATTGCTTTTTATATGTGGGTTAATTGTCATTCTCATATAAGTGGATAATTAGATTTGATATCAAGGATAAAATAATTCAAACACCTAATTCTTAATGACATCATTCACTCGTCAACATCGCCAAGAATTAATAGCCTTCAATTTTTTGAATTTACAATTATATGTGCATTAATCCATTCTAAATTAAGCAGTGAAAACCAAAAAACACAAACTGTAAAGTGGTAATGGGGAAGAGGTGCGGGGAAAGTAACGATATCAGTGAGAGTAAGACGCTAAATACATCAATGTAGAGTACGTTCGATCATCATTAGATCATAACAACCTATTAGGGGCTTTTCTTTCGCGCTAGGTTCCACCTAAAATTTAGTTTTATATTACAAAATGTTTTATACTTTTCAGTTTTAAATGATACTGGCTTTCTAAATCCTTTTTTTAGCGCCATTACATTCCGAGAGAGAAATATTTTTAGATAAATTTAATAAAAGTCGTAAGTAGAGCCTTTTCAATTCACTTAAGTTTCGTTATTTTTTTATATTTCTAGGCTAGGATGGAAAAAGAGTTTACAAGAAGAGCCATTTTTGAGATAATAAGACAAAGTCCATGTAATACAATGGAGGAAAAGATATCATTTATGGAAAATCAAATTGCTGATTCACTACAATATCCTGAAAGTAAAAAGAATGATCTAAGTATGGCCTTGAAACATTTCAAATCAGACTTTAAGAAGAAATGGGCTGCCGCAAGTAGAACCGAAGCAAGGTTTTTGCAAAAAAATGAGAATTGGTTAAATTTATGCATCAAAATTCCCATGTTCTGCTTACCAGGACCTGGGCGTCCAAACAAAGATTTTCAAGAATTAAGTGACCGTTCCAAGAGACGGAAAACAGCGGAATTGAGAGAAATTAAGTCTACTGAAGAACTGACATATGCGGCTTGCATGAGCCAGCGTGCATCAGGCAATCAGGACGCGGCCTCCATGATGAAACTTATCACGGTAACTCCAACAAGAGCAACGAAATTCAAGAAATTGATTCATAGGTCAAAGGAAGTTAAAGTAGACAAGCACTCGCCTTCAGAAGCTCTCTCAATATTTGTAGAGGCTGACCTCACAAGAAAACAATACAATGTTATTCATTCATCCAATAAAAGTATATACCCGTCCTATTCCTTACTTCAAAAAGCTAAAAAGGAGTGTTACCCAAGGGAAAAATCAATCACTGTGACAGAAACCACTTCTGAGGTCAAATTACAGGACTTAATGGATCATACATCCTCAAGGCTATGTAAATATTTAAAAGATGTAATTGATAGATTGGAAGATGAAGAAAAACAAAACTTGGAATTAACATGCAAGTGGGGCTGTGACGGGTCACATCAATCACAATTTAAGCAGAGGTTTGAGGACATCAATGATACAGATGCAAATATTTTCCAAAGTTCGTTTGTACCACTACAATTAAAATGTACAACTGAGAGAAATGAACAAATTTTGTGGCAAAACCCAGTCCCATCATCCACTCGGTTTTGTCGCCCCATACGTATACAATTCATTCATGAAACATCTGATGTTATTAAGGATGAAATTGATTATATCGAAAAAGAAGCAAAGAAACTGCAGCCGACAGAAATTATTAACGAAAATAATGACGTTATTAGAATAAATTACCAATTTTTACCAACAATGGTCGATGGGAAAGTTTGCAATTCTGCAACTAGCACCACATCTACAATGAGATGTTACCTGTGTGGCCAGACTTCAAAAGACTTCAACAAATTGCAGATAACTGACTCAGAGCGATGTGAAGAATTAAGGTTTGGGTTGTCCGTGCTACATACCAGAATTCGGTTCTTTGAATCGATTTTGCACCTCGCCTATAAAATACCTATTAAAAAGTGGCAGGCCAGAACAGAGGAGGAGAAAGAAGCCGTTAGATGTACCAAGAAAAACATACAAGATAGTTTCAGGAACGAGATGGGATTATTTGTAGATATACCGAAACCAGGCTATGGTAACACCAATGATGGTAATACATCTAGGCGGTTTTTTGCTGATCCTGACACTTCTGCACGTATAACGGGAGTGGATTTGACTTTGATAAAAAAGTGCGGAATCATTTTAGAGGCAGTTTCTAGTGGTCACAAAATTGAAGTAAATAAATTTAAGAAATTTGCAAACGATACCGCAAAACTGTATGTAGAATTATACGGTTGGTATCCTATGACCCCAACCCTTCATAAAATACTGATTCATGGCCCCGCGATAATTCGGTATGCTATTTTACCAATTGGGCAACTCTCCGAAGAAGCAGCCGAGGCTAGAAACAAACATTTAAAATTGTATAGATTGAACTTTTCTAGAAAGTCTTCACGAACTCAATGCAACAGGGATGTCCTAAATAGACTTTTGCTGACCTCAGACCCATTTCTGAGTTGCTCAAGGAAAAGGACAATAAAAAGAAGCAAACCATTCAGCAAAGAAGCACTTGATCTTCTCTTGCCTGGTACACCAACTCAAACCCATTCACCCGGTCATCCAACAGAGCACTACGAAGCTGAAGAAGTTGAAGAGGAAAGTGAAGAAGATGAAAGTGAAGAAGATGAAAGTGAAGAAGATGATGATTTTTAATATTTATGACTGATTTTGGAAATTGTCACAGTCACAAATAAGTTATGGCTTGCACTGTTGGGGAGGAGTCTATAGCAATTCAATCAACCCTGTGCTATTTATGCAAAAGCGAATGGTGCGCGTAATTATGCACAAAAACAGATTATCTCATGCATTTCCATTGTTCTTGGAGCTTAATGTTTAGCCTCTCAGATACTTGTATTTTTATAAAATATTAAAGCACTTCTACTTGAGAAGTGGCGATGAAGAAACTTTGCTACCTAAGATTCGCGATTTCGGTTTGCGGGAAAGATATGCTGTAACTTTACCCTGACTGACTTTATTTCAAAGAAGTTTTGTGTATGTGTCCCGTAAAATATTTAATGTCCTTCCCGTGCATATAAAGGTAGCAAACAATATCCAAAAATTTCTTAACTTGACAAGATACTGGTTATTACAAATAAATAATATTGAAGTTTTATTTTGTAACATCCATGTAATTTCAATAGAATTAAATGGTAAATAATGAAGCTTTTTGTGAAATTTTTGTTGTTGCAAGCAAGTGCCTGTGTCATAAATAATTAAGTTTTTGTTAAAAATTCGTGGCACGAGTGTAGCCCCGTAATGGTGAGTTTTTTTTCTAATTGTGTGTTTATATACTTATTACAATATTGTAAGAAATGCATTTTTCTGGTTTAGAATGCCATGTAAATTTTATTGAATTTTTGAGACGTATTTTGTGTGTGTATCAATATAAATTCCCACTTTCACTGTACAGTAGATAATACATTGTATAATTTAATTATGTTCTTCGTTGGAAAACAGTTTTTGCATGGACAATAAGAAGGTACCCCGTTACAGGCTTATCATTGGGGGTTGCCTAAACATTTATTTCTAATATTGTAAAATTAACTGAAAAAAATAAATTGTTCCAATTTTTTAAATTATATGTTTTCTCATTTTTTGGTCTAATTATGACTTTTAATAAAATGTTAATAAAAAATTTCAGCAATCATTTACTAACAGTAGTTTCTAACAACAGCAATGAGCATTTAGTTTACCTAGCATTTTAACTAGCTTTGTTTTCATTCTTTTCGCAAGATCTTGCACTTCACCATACGTATAATCGGCTTCAGTACTCATAGATTTAATCCTAACGGCCTCTTAAAAAAATTTATACCCATATTATGTATCAAACTACGTAGGCCAAGATTGTAGTTACAAATTGTAGGAGCCGATTTTTCCATTTCTCGGTTATAATGGAGCAATCATAAGCCAAAGCTTATCAATATTTTCTCACAAATAAAAGGAGATAAAAATATTTCTTTTCAATCATAACACAAAATAATATTTCCATTATTAAATAAAAAAAACAGCAGGTCTCTACCTTTAATAGTGTTCCCGTAGTTGAGTGTTGAATGAATGCGGACACGTCCGCCGGAGCGCCAAAAACGGCCACGAAAATCCGCGGTACCATAACGCCTCATGAAAATCATATATGTAGGTTGATGCAATAATTGTGTTGTTTTTTAGTATGTTACACCATAAAATAAATGTATAAACACAATTAAACCAGTTTTGTACTATAATTCAACAGAATTGGGTGGAAAATAATTTTGGCCATGATTTGGGGTCAAATACCCCACTGTGCGACGTTTCAATGGCTAACTCTGCCTAACTTGATTGAAGATCCGAAGATTGGTTTTCTGTGACTGCACTCTCTCGTTTAAAGCAGCCATCATCTTACTTTGTAGTTCCCACATTGGTTTTCATTTTACTATTCATCACAATTTACCTGGTAAACTCCCACCTAGGTCAACATTAGGCTTTAATACCTCCTACGAGGAACCACCGTAGGTTTCGTATTGTCGCCTCACCTTCAGTTGAAACTATCAACTGCACCCGTCAAAAACATTATCAATACCATCGTTTTAGAGTCGTTGAAACATATAGATAATTTGTGTACTTGATGTGTAAAGGAAGATAATTATGACTACCCAGCCGAGTTGGCATTTAAGTTTTCTTTGCTAAATACTTACACAGTATCGCCAAATGCTCGTGCCACTGTATCATGAGTTAGGCTGCAGTATAAAATAGAAGTTCATTATTTGCCTGCAGGCAGTGAACTAATGACGTAGAGGAATGGTTGCAAAGATGCTCTCGGCTTAAACAACTTGGGTGGGGGGGATGGATTTTCGTTGTGGAGCAGTCAAACTCGACGGCTCATCTGTGCTTGAATTAAGCTTTTATCCGCAGCCTAAGTTCACAACGCTGCTGCCGGCCTGCTTTTGGTCTACGTGGCGTTATTCAAAAGCAAACTTTGATCAAGAGAGCAAGGCCGTGCTTTACGTGGGGGCATAAATTACGGCTCTGGGATTCAGGGGTTGGCAGTACAGTGCTCGCATTCCTTTCTCTGCTCCGGGATGTTTTTTTTCTCCTGCAGTACCTCCCTCTCACCATCACCCCATACATACCAATATTTCGAAAGAGTGATGTGCTTTTAGTCCTCGACACGTCGTCTTAATTTATTATTTTCCCTCGCGTTATCAAAGTGTCTACGTGTGTATCCGCTGTGTGAAATGTGAACGGGACGATGTGCACTTGTTGCATAGAGACCATGAGTTTCATTCGTGGCGCATAACGCGTCTCTTTTGACTCGTAACTCGCACTTGCGTATTTTTTCTCGCGAAATCCTTTCATTTTTAGTGCGGTGGATCGTTAAGTTGATGATGGAGGTCCATAAAATGTCTGGTATATTCATTTTTTTACCATGATCGTTCCTTTTTTACCTCAAACCTAGACCTTTTGGCTCTGTAATGACTGCATCTAATCAATAACTCATATACCGTCGCGAAGGCCCTGGAGGTTCATAAAATATCTAAAATGCGTTTTTAAATTCGATATCCTACGATTTTATTTTTATTAGGATCTTGCTTTTTGATTCTCAAATAAGATTACATACAAACGAATATACGAGGACCTTTACTATAGAGAGTTAACATCATTACTTTTCCGTCGTCTATTCATTAACATGCTTTAGGAGAGTACCTGAGTACTTCTAAGCTCACTCACTCATTCATGGAAGTTGCGAAATATTCCGTGTATAATCTCTTGTAGTTTTCACATCTGCTAGAGGCGTAGAGGTACTCTGCACGAAAGGTCCTTATGGCGGCTAAACCTTCTAACAAACTTCTGCCTCCAGCTCTCTCACTTAATTGCAACAAATTAATACGAATTCTCTGAGGAAAATGTGTTCTGTGATTTATTCACTGTAAAGCACTATATAAAATTAAATATTTAAGTTGATAACATTTTTTAGAGAAAGAAGGCGTGAATAACCTGAAAAATATCGATACTTTTTTAAAAATATTATATTGTCCTTTATGGTGATAAATTTGGACAGTGATTCTGTATTTAGATATGAGATGGAAATTAAAATTGTGTTGATAAACAATGTTTGGTTTATTTATAAATTATTATTTTTCTTATATAGCCAGTGGTTGTCGTTAATTTCGAATAATATAGTCGGTGCTGGAGTTTGTAAATTATGTGGTAGATATAATTTTTTTTTCTTTTACCAATATCCGAGAGGAGCTAATAGTTACCTATAGTTTGTACCATTTTATCACTTTTATGCTGAATTGAAATTCCAACGATTCCTTTTAAGAGTGTGTTGTAACGCCAATTGATTAGCGTCGCAGGACGGATCCTTTATTTACGGAGCCAATCTTTTTGTCGAGGTCTTAAGTTTTCCATTTATGATATATTTTAGTCTAATTGGTTGGTTTACTTGTGAAATCACTTTGAATGTATAATATCCAAGTGCTATTCTTCATATTTTAACTCCTAACCGACGGATAACGGGAAACTTTTGATCATCCCTTCCTTTGCTTCGATAGTTTTTGTTCCGTTTTGTGCTGAGGGAATCCTTTAAACTATCCGAAGTTCCGCACTAATCCATCCAGTCATCTCTTATTCCCTTGCAAACGATGTGGCAGGGCGCCGCTTTTGCTCCGCGCCGAAGCATTTTGTTTTAGAACTTGACCTGCTCTTCCCGGGGACTATTATCTTGCCCACTCCTCTCTTTGTTTCCTCTCCTGCGCGCCTCTAAACATATCTCATCGTGGCAACGGGCCGTGCTGCGCACACAGAATTCCGACGTTTCCACGAGGAAGATTTGCTGTTGCCCACAGGGATAGCCCGCTCCCTCACAATTCTAATGCTAGGAGAACGAACGGTGCACCACGGGCCGAAAAACCTTTCGCGCACACTGGACGCACCCGATGGTGCGCGCGCTTTCTACGTGCATAAGGGCCAACGCACAACGTACTCTCGGGCGCAAACGATGCGCCAGCCATGTTTAGCGAGGCGCCCAACTCATCCCCTGCCACTTTCTCAATTTTGTACTACACTTTACGATACATAGTATCGCAATACCGTTCACATTTTTGACGTGAAAATTATTATAAATCAATTTGGATTGGCAGTACCCAAGGCTGTTGGGGATGAAACAAATTTATTCTCAGCAAGTATGTCATTATTAAGCCAATATTACAGAAGATATCCATGCGGGCCGTGTGCCATTCGAAAAAGGAAGTATTTGGAGGAAAATAAATGACCTGCTTAGAATTTATGTCATCGTACAAAAGCAGTTTGCCGCCAAACTTTGCTAGGAAATCACGTGTCTCCGCCGCGTCGGGGGAATATATTTGTGCTGCACGACATAGAATCGTGCGAGAACGTGGTGGATTTATTGAAAAACGTTTTCATTTTCCTGGAAATAAAATCAAGAAACACCACATTTTTAGAAAACTAAGAGACTTAGGTTATGTAATATAAAACGTTTGTGCTTTTCGGGGAAAATATCTGACGACTTCCATAATTCGAATGAATACTAAAAGAAAAACATCATGATTAAAGGCATTAAATTTTGAATTTTATGAAGCTCAAAATGTAATCTACGGAACGTTCCAGAATATTTTGGGAGTGAGAGAAACTCAGAGCAGCAGCCGAGTGAGTGCGCTAGATAGGTAATTGCGTTGGTAGACGACGAAGATGGTTCATGCAAAAAACACCTACGGTAGTTCCACATACAACACATTTAAGTGTTTTTTTTGGAAGAAAATAACTGGCAATTTTCCACAAGAATAAGGTTTTACTCGACTGGTTCCGGTGTACTACACCATCATCAGGTGTGAAACCACCTGATGATGGAGTTGTACACCGAAACCGGTCGAGTAAAACCTTCTTCTTGTGGAAAATTGCCAGTCATTTTCTTTCATTATGATATTCCACCAAATCAAGCCTGAAGCAACTACTTTTATAAGTTGTTTTTGCAAAGGGCACAAAATTTAATATCACATAATGCATAAAATCTACTGGCATGATAGCGTAAGATATAGCATGGAACTCAATCGTGTCCTAGGCATCGTCTATCAGGAAATAGGTGAGCATCAGCTCTCCACGTACTTTTTGTACAGCTAACTGTGTTACATTGTCGCCGGCTTGGACAATACAAGAGAAAGAAAGGAATAGAATAGAAGCGTTAGAAACGTGGATATGGAGGAGAGTACTTAACATCAAGTAGTGTGACAGGGTGAGGAATGAGGAGGTCTTTGAGAGGGTGGAAGAGGAAATGAAACTGAGGAACGCCATGCAAGAGAGAAAACGTAATTGGATTCGGCATGTTTTGAGGAGACAATGTTTGTCACGGGATGTGTGGAGGGAAACTCCATAAGAGGAAGAATGAAATGGAAGATTTAGAGTGACATACATGGAAGATGAGGCTAAGCGTGGAAGAAGAGAGGATTCCTACATCATCTGCCTAGCAGTCCAGAACAACTTGCTCCTATAAAGCACTCGAAAATCCACAGAGGAGAATGACGCCTCGGTAGCTTAACTGGTTAAAGCACTCGGCGCGAAATCGAGGGATCCGGGTTCGAGTCCCGGTCAAGGCAAATGATTTTTCCTCTTTGGAATATCGCACTTATGTGCACTTGCGGGTGACTCCGTAAAGGTAACTACCGTGGCTAGTCCCGGTTCCTCAACATTGGTTAACGTGTGCATATGTTTTATGTGGAGTCATCAAACTTATCTTTAAAACACAGAATAGGATTAAAAAATTTTAAAAATATTTCCGAGTAGGGAATAAAAGTTGAGAATATTCCTCTTAGGGAAGATAGTAGCCACTCCATTAAAACAATGCGAAATGGTTATGGTTTAATATTTGCAGTTATATAATGATATCGCTATGCGAAATTCATCCCATATCCCTGTGGGTATATATACCATTGGGATCATGAATATCGTCTTTATTTTGAGAGTTGCCTGTCGATGTATCGGCATGCAGTCCTACCTTCGCCGCCCCCCTCCCTACCCCCTCTCCCCCTCCGCTCCCCCACCGGGCTGACCTCGGGCAAGCGCGCCGTGTACGCGAGGCTTTCCGCAGCCCAGCTCCGTGCGTTCAATGGACATGAGGTCGCCCTCGTGTTTTATGTGATGTATGAAGAGAGGCTCTTAGTTCGTCGCTGTTTAAATGTTTGCTTATGATTTGCATCCCGCTCGCGATCCGAAATAACTGCTAATTGAGGTGACGGTGGAGTTTAGTCGGAAGGTGCTCTGGGGGAATTCGTACGTGGCGGACGAGGGGGGAGGGGACATCGTCAAATGACTGTTGCCGCCTCCGGGGACTTTCCGCAGGTGCGAGTCTACAAACACCGGAGATGAAACAATGAGGTCTCTGTCTGGGGTCCGCTCGTTCGATTTATTCTGGGTGGAATTTTTTTTCCTACAGTGACGTCTACATTCTAAAATGGTGTAGAAAAAAGATCGGGCTTAGAATTAGTAGTCGGAGCATAACCTGGGGCGCGGTCATCAGAAGAATTTTCGGGTCAGCCTTGAAAAATATTCCTCTTAGGGAAAAATATTCGTAATGTGAGGTTTTTAAATGTTATGAGAATACGAAAGATTGTTTTTAAGGCTATGAAAAGCCAGTTGAATACGTGGTGTTTAGAACCGTAGACTGTACTAATTCCTATACCGAAGAAGAGTAAGGCAAAAACTTGCGAAGACTATAGGACAATAAGCTTAATATCCCACGCGGCCAAAGTAGTTCTGAGGATTCTAAACAAAGGCTAGAGAAGAAGGCAAATGAATACCTGGGTGACGACCAGTTCGGGTTTAGGAGAGGGACGGGAACGCGAGACGCTATAGCGGTGATGAGGACGCTAGTAGAAAGAAACCTAGAGTATGGGCAGGATGTTTTTGCATGCTTCGTAGATTTCGAGAAGGCGTTTGATCGGGTGGAATGGACGAAATTAATGGGAGTGTTGAATAAATTAGGAGTTGATTGGAGGGACAGGCGTCTGATTCGGAATTTGTATATGAACCAGACGGCGAGGGTTAGGGTAGCCAATGGAGAATCGGGATGGGCCACGATAGGACGGGGAGTGCGGCAAGGGTGCCCACTATCGCCGTTGCTTTTTTACGTGTATTCAAAATAAATGGTAAGAGAGGCATGGGGGGAGGAGGCGGTAGGAATAAAGGTAGGAGGGGAGCTGATAAAATCAGTGAGATTTGCAGATGATCAAGCATTGGTTAGTCAGTCGGCCAAGGGGCTACAGTCAATGGTGAATGCATAAGAGGTGCAGTGCGAAAAGTATGGGATGAAGATCAATCACATGAAAACGAAAGTAATGAGATTTTCTAGAAGTAAGAAGGCGGGGCTGAATATAAGGGTGGGAGGGCAGAAGATAGAGCAGGTCGAGCAGTTTACGTATCTGGGTAGTATTTTGGAGGCGAATGGGTTTAGTGGTAAGGACATCAGATGCAGAATTGCGCTAGCTAAAGAAGCATTTTCGAAGAGAAGGGAATTGATGAGGGGGGGTCTGAGAAGAGACGTAAAGAAGAGGCTGGTGAAAACTTTAATATGGAGCGTGGCGCTATATGGGTCGGAAACTTGGTCTTTGCGAAGGGAGGATGTGCGTAGACTAGAGGCGTTTGAGATGTGGGTTGGGAGAAGGATGGAGAAGGTTAGCTGGATGGCGAGAAAAACGAAGGAGGAGGTATTGGATATGGTCGGAGAGGAGAGGAAGCTTGTGGCAGAGGTTCGGAGAAGTCAGAAGAGATGGATGGAGGAGGTTTTGAGAGGAGAGGGCATGCTGAAGAGAGTGATAGAGGGGAGAACACTGGGGAAACGTGGGAGAGGAAGGAAGAGGATAGGAATTCTGGACGAAATAAGAGGAGGTAGAAGATATGAAGAATTGAAGAGGGATCTAATAACGGGCCATCCTTAGGAGGGAAAGCGAGACAATTTCTATTAGTTTGGGATACAAAATGGGGACTGTCCAAGAACCTACTAATCAGCTGGTAGAATACTTGAATGAATGAGAACCGTAGGATATATATTCGGTCAGGAATTACTGTGTTAAAAAAGATCATCCAAATCATTAGAATTAACTGTTCTGAGAAAATCAGTGAGACCTAATTATTCTGTGGAGCAAGTTGATAAAAACCGAATCTAGGGAACAATAAAAAATATTTTGGACAGGTAAAGGGGATCGTACTTCTGACTAAGTTGTTAAGATTCTGACTGGCATTGGAGATAGATATGGCCACATTACTAAGGAGGTTCGGTGATTTCACTCAACTTAAGAGAATTCTACGAAACTTGCTGGAAGCATTACTTATGTTGTTTTAAATCCACCTGATTTTTTCAGAATTATTTACCGCAGATTACTTAAGATATTGTTCGAGAAGTGGACAAAAAATTACTTAGGTTCGTATGGGAACACAAGGTACGAGTAGCTTAATTCATCAAAACCTTTATCTAGTAAGTAAAAAGAAAAACAAAAGTAATAAAAATAAAATATATGAAATGATTTTCATACATAATTCTGTTAATGATTTAAATTATTTTTGTTTTTCTTATTCTTAACTAGAAAACGTTCTTTTCGATGAATAAAGCTAGTCGCACCTCGCGTTCCCATAAGAACCCACTGTAATTTCATGCCCACTTGCACTTCAAATATCCTAAGAAACCTTCAGTAAATAATTTTTTAAAAATGCAGGTAGCTTTAGGAAAACATAATTAATACTTCCAGCGAGTTTCGTTGAATTCCTTTAAGTTAAGAGTGAAACCACCGAACGTCCTAAAAATTGTCGTGGCAAACATTGGGACTAATTTGTTTCAATGTATCTTTATGAATAAAAAAAATTCGTAATCATAACAGAATTACGGAAAAGCACCAATAGATACGATTTAATCTCATGTTCATAAAACACTTTTACATTCACTAAAAAAATTGATGGTTTCAGGCGTTACTTTGTGGAACTTGGAATTCATCTTGAATAACTTTAAACTTTGTATTTCCACTTGAAATTTATTTTGCTACGACCATGGTTTCGACGTCAGGGCGTCATCATCACCTGATGATGACGCCCTGACGTCGAAACCATGGTCGTAGCAAAATAAATTTCAAGTGGAAATACAAAGTTTAAAGTCATTCACTAAAAAATTAAGAAAGCTGGTGGTTGACCTCTCCGGTGATACTCACTAATACTTGAATAAAAATCATTGTTATTCAAAAACGTTTGAACTCATTAAAATTTGGAGCATGGGACATGTTCATTCTATACAAGTGAAACCTGAAATGCATTGCCTCTAATTGTTTTGATTGATATAGAATTTTAAGTATTCTTCTTTGGACGGCATTGCTTTGCTATTTACTTTCTGATTATTTGATGGTAGGAACTCTGAAGTTTAAGGTGCCTCTTTCAGGAAATGCAATGTTTACAGCCATGAAGACAAGTAAAACTTGGTAATATTAATTGTGATCTTTCATACTCTCTTGTGTTCAGATTTACGAATAGTTTTTGGGCAGAATTGTAGATGAGACAAAAGCAATCGGTGAAAGTCAGGTGCAATGCAGGGTCCCTGTTCCTTCAGTAGTTTTGCTTATGGTTTCTACTTAGAAATTACGTGACGAGGCTTGTATATTATATTTTTTTTGGGCTGAAGCATATCGTCTTGATTTCATCTGACACGATCAGAAGGAGCACTTGATTTTCATCCCTTCTATCACCTATATCCTTCCTTATCTTTCCCTCCTATTGCATGGCTGGTGATCTAACTTCCCCCACACTACATGCCCTTATTGCGGATTATTAGACTTTATCTGTATCCAGAACTGCGTTGTGAATATTAACTTTAAATCCTCCAAGGGTGACTCGGGCCTCTAGAATTCATATTGTTAGGGAAAACCGTAGAGTTATTGGCCATCCCACAATTATTGACCGTTTGGCATTTTAAAGTGTGGTGTAAGATTAAAGCTAGACATAATTTATAATAACCACGCGATATGGCACGGACAGATATTTCTGTATCAATTGCTTTCTTTAAACGACCAAAACATGTCACATTAATTTGTTAGACTGTATTTTTCCAAGTACGTGTTTTTATGGAGGAATTTCTTGTCAATGTCTTTGAAAGAAACAGCATTAATAGAAGATTGCGGTTCTCCGTATTAAAAGTCAATGTCTATGACATAATGAGAGATATTACCCTTGGAATAATAATATTTATATAATGTTTGCTAGTTCATAATATTTGTGACATTTTTATGAAGAGTATTTCGTCCTCAGCAGTCATCTATCCGAATATTGGTTTGCTGCAGCTCCACACTCCAGTCACCTCTCTGCCAATCGCTTAATTTCTGCATATTTTATTGTTTTGACGTCCTTCAAAATTTTACAGGTAATCCAATTCTAATCTTGAAATTATTCAGAGGACATCTTCCCTGGTGATTCTATTCGTCCATTTGATCTTCATCATTCTTCGGTAGATCCATATTTCCAATGCTTTACATTTATAATACCTCTGTAAACCACGTGTAAGAAAATATTTTTGCTAACAGATTCCCATTTAAATCATGATCAGCCCCGTACATTCTCGATTTTTGAACGGGCAAATTCTATTTCTTTGATTGCACGGTAGATAATAAAAACATATTTCATATCCATGGTAAACGCTTTACTATTCAGGAAAAGAGTCAGAAACGTATTTGCCTATTTAGTTAGAAATGTTTTTGTTACGTTGAATGATGGAAGAATATATTGGTAAAAGAGTTATGAATTATTTTATTTTTCCTTTCGGCTACCACTCCCATGAACGTTTCTTTCAAAGAAGGAGAGACACGTCAGTTTAAGCATATAATTGATTCGTATTCCATCCCGCTTTAGCCTCGTGGATCTTGCTGGAAAGTCTTGAAAGATATAGAATTAATCCGATTTACTGAAAAATGTTAACACATTTATCAAAGAAGGTGTTTAAATGTTTAAAATGCATGTAGAACTGCTATCTCCCTAGGCTTATTGCGCACATACTCTCGTGATTGTCTAATTTCCCAGAATTTTCAGTAATTTCTTTTTAAATGCGTATGTACACACCACTCTTGTCATTTGTATTTGCATTTTTGTGAAGGCCAAGAAATGGTATGCGTCAGTGTTTATCTTTCTTGTTTTCGGATCATTTGCATTTAATTTTTTACTGTATTCAATTAATGGTAATTATGAATTAGTGACATATCGTTTGCGAAGTCATGCATATATTTACGTCGGCGGAGTGTACAAATAGCTATTTAAGACGTGTTATTTAAATCCAATTATTAAGCTGGTTGGTGGCTACTGCCGGCTTACCATAATGTTGCGGATCATCTTCGTCGTAGGATTAGGACAATAGGCTAGCTGGTGCTAATTAGCTAAATGAGTTGGGTCACTTATGAACCAAGTAGAAGAACCAACTCTTTTCATTCATTGTAAATCGTTGTGGTGGAACATGCCTTTTATAAAATTTAGTTTTCAAATATCCTCGATGCATATGAATGAGGGAACACTGAAGGCAAGGATTGAAAAGTAACGCTCCTTTGAAGCATTAAATGTATATGAGCGTGCTCATGCGTCCGAAATCGAACTATTTTGGCCCCACAACAGCCTCAAATAATCTGTTGCTCGGCAGAACGTAAAAAAAGAACACAATAGGCGTTTCCGGATAGAAACGCACGCCTGGGGTGACGAAACGCTAATGTCTGAGACCACGCGCAAACCTTCGCTGCAACAGTCCAGCGACGCACGCGAGTGCAACAGTATCTATCCTCCTCTCCCTCCGTTGCCAAGAGGAGAAAATAAAACTCGCGAGCACGAACACGCCGAAAAAAAACTGCTTGTTGCGTCGAGGACTCATCCCCCAGAAAACTCCCCCGCGACCCACTGTCACATCTCTTTCCCTCCCACCTCTCCTCGGCCGCAAGCAGATTGCTAACCATCGGATTTCGCCTCCATCAAATCCCGTCGAATCTTTTTAAGCGCGCAACCGCACGCCGTGCGATTATTGTGATCCGATCCTAGTGCGTGCATGGACCTCGCGGCTGGGCTTTCGGTAAGTGAGGAGGGTGTTGGGGAGCAGGTATAAGGGTATAGGGTGGGGGCAACAATGAATCCTCGCTCTGGGTGAATCAAGTGAGCGCACGGGAGGTACTGAGGGCGTGGGGGATGCCGTGGAAAAGAGCCCTGGAGGGGAGGATGGGCGGTAGGGGAGGTGGGAGTAAGAAGGGGGAATGAGGGGAGGGTAGGGAGGGGGAGGTTAGCTCAGAGATATAAATACCCCGCGTGCAGCCGTCCGGTTGCCATGGAAACGCCCGACATGAACCTTTAGGCCACCTCCATTTTACATCTTTCTCGCCCCCCCCCAGCCTTCCTCCAAAGCGGCTCCCAAACCAAATCCCTATTTCGCCACTACTCCCAACTCACCTCCCCCTCCCCTTTATGGCTTCCCCTCTCTTCTCCCTCTTCCCCCTCATCATCCCTCCCTTCCTGACTCATCTTCTCTCCCACTTCCTCCCTTTTCCCGCCAGTAATTCTTCCATTCTCCTTCGCGTTCCGTCTTCCTCCACCATTCCTTCATCTCTTTTCCTCACTGCCCTAATTTCAGCCTCCCTTCCCTATCCCCCCCTCTTTCTCACTCCTCTACCTTCTCCTTTTCTCCCGCTCATGTATTCTGCGGCCCTTTTGATTTTCTCCCGAGCGTTTCTTCTCGCGCTATCTTTAAAGGTGTTTTCGAGCGTAATTCGGCGCGTTTTAGGATGGCCATGGCGTTTCCTCTACCCTTCTCACCCACTCTTCTATTTCGGCGGATAAAGGTGGCCTCACCACTTCAACGTAGCTGTTGATTTTGTATTATGAGATTGTTCTCTTGCTTCTGTGTCTTAATCTACTCCCCGTCGTGCATCGCGTCGTTCAGGAAGTATTTGCTTGTACATGCCGTGTATCTTTTCGCTATAACTCATGAATCTCGTTCCTTTTATCTAGTGGCAAAAAACATAAATACTAACGGTCCCTCTAACAATGGTAGCATATCTATTGGGCCGGTTTTATAATGTCTGGTTAAACTGGACGTTAACGTTAACGGCTGGTTAAACACAAAATAAGGGTTTACAATCGATGGTAAAGCTAAATCTGAACGCTAAAGTACTCGTTGGGGCAACGACGTATTTACAATGGTTAACTGAGTTAACGCGAAGATTAGCGAGTTGCATGACGGTACTGTGATAGCCATTATGGCGGATTTTATGATTGACTTCATCCATAATATAAGTTCCAGACGAGCTGGTATATCTTGAAGCCATTTCTTCAATTCTTTGTAGTTTCTATTCCATCCATTGTAAAATGCATTGAAGCAAATACTCTAAAAGGAGCTGGAAATTATTCAAGCGATGGAATATTTTAACGTCATTGTACGTGCTCAAAGAGACCTTGGTTGTATTGGTAGACTCATGTGAAGACTGATGTAAAGATACAATCTCCAACAACGCATGGCCTCGACATATTTATTCGTCTGAGTCGTGTGAGTGTTACGTGCATGTGATTTGAAGTGTCGTGGCAACGTCGCGTCGTCAGCCCCTTTTAGGTTAGGCAATTTCTTTGTGATCGATGTGATTTGTCGGAGCAGTGTGCTGTGCTTGTTTATTGTAATCTCGCGCAATACATGGAGAGTGTGGTAGAAGACAGATATTTTTTAAATTGCATTGGTAGGAGTTTTGCTATATTTGCATCGTTTTATGTGTGGATGTTAATGTCTCCAGCGTGAGTTCATTTGATAACAATAACAATACAAAGAATGTTCACGATGTCAAATGAAGTGACGTCAATTGATAGTTTGGTAGCGTTTATTGTATTGTAATGTTTGATATGAGCTAGTCATATGTCAGTTCAAGCATACATAAGGTGTGAGTGTAATTGCGTGTGTGTAATTAGATTCCTTGAGGTGCATTACAGTTCTCTTGTGTCAAGTTCGTCATAAAGGTGTTAATGACTAAATTATATTTCAAATCACATTCATCCTTAGCATCCTTTTCTACCTGTTTTAGTTATGACAAGTGTAGCATTTTGTGATCACAGTCAACGGTTCTTGTATAAAGTCGGCAACGGGGACAAGTTGATGTTCGTTAGAAAGTAAGTAAGAACGCTAGTGGCCGAGTGAAATTCACAATTGAGATCCTGTACTAAAACATTCTATTATATTTACTGTACTGTACTCGTGATATACATTGCGTGCATTCTAAAATATCTACGCAGTTGTAACTCGGCTAGTAACGTGTATAGTGTCATCAAATTGTGCCAATCTACTATGAAATTGAAAGTATGAGCTGCATTATACGTTGGTTTGGTTTTAAGTAGTATGCCGTTATTCAGTCCCTTGATTTAATTGAACTACCGCCCATGAAATATAAATAGCTTCATAAGCTAGGACTTTTTAACATGTTGAAGGATTTTTTTCTCGTTAATCAGTTATTTCCATGAATATTTTGTTGCTGTAAGTATTTAAATGCAACAACCTATGCTAAAAATGTTGTTCCTCAGGGTGTTTTACAATTTCCCCATTCATTGAGCTAGTGTTAAAGGGCAGGGGATCTCTTGGTAATTCCAAATGATCACATAAGATAGATATATGAGATTGATATATGAGATTGATATATGAGTTAAGTAATGACAAGAATATTTCAGAAAAGATATTAATATTTCCACATAATATCTCTCAAGTCGACTTGGGATTGCAGGAAGCATTAGTATCATTTGAGACTTAGAATGTGTTGGTGGTATTATGCAAGTATATTTTTTATTTATTTACTGACCATTTTAAAGTAAACTTTCCATGATCATGAAAGAAAGAGCATTAAATGCATTTGAAATTCGTCAACAAATTAAGATAGTCATTTTTTCATTGAATGAATGGGTATTTAATTGTTCACTCTGCTTTCTCTAGCACACTTTGAAAGAATTGTGAAACATGCATGTACAAATTCCTCTGGCAAAGTTTTAGGTTCTTTAATCATGCATTTGCACTGTTAATGCGCAGGAAACTAGCTGCTCTAGGACAACGTGTAGTTTTGTAAAAGATTCTCTGGCCTTTGTTTCATTACTTCATATTTATAGTACAACATTCAATAGTTATAAGTCTTGTCATACACTCGCAATTAGATACACTCATACACTAGCTAATATAAATTATTCTAGTGGTATTAATGTGTAATCGACATCATTAGATGTACATGAACCAATTTGAGCTAGATCATTGAGTTAACAAACCCCTGAAGTGCCTTGCAGGGCAGAATGTATGTGAGAAGTTAGGTAATCAAGTGAATTAAGAAATATTTTGAATGATAAGGTCCCTATATTTCATATTTTGAAAAAAAAATGCCTTAGAATATGAAGTAATTAGACCAACTTCCAGTCTTTACAAACGTCCGTTTATTACAGGTTCTACAATTCAACTGAACAGTTTGCCCGTTTAGCAGACGTACAAAAAAGAAAAGCGAAAAACAAAACAACAGCGTATATGCGAAATTGCTATTTCAACACTCTGTCTCAATTTCACAAATATACAACAAAAATAAAGTTAGAATTAACAATACAATACAAAAGAAAAGCAATATTTTATCAACCAATGAGTCCAAGAGATCTGCGAAGCAATTGATATTGTTCTTTTGGCAGACCTTTAGTTAGAATATCAGCCTTTTGGAGTTTTGATTGCACATATTCAACATTAATAGTTCCATCTGTATACAAATTACGAACAAAATTGTACTTCACATCTATATGCTTTAATCTCTTGTGTTGCCATTTGTTCAACAGAGCTATACATGATTGATTGTCCTCATATACAGTGATTGGTTGTTGTATTATAATATCAAGGTCACCCATTAGGTTTTTAAGCCATAACAATTCCGCTGATGCTAGGCATAGTGCTACATATTCTGCCTCTGTTGATGACAATGCGACTGTTGACTGTTTTTTGGTGTTCCATGATACAAGGCAACCATAAACTTCAAACAGATAACCTGAAGTCGATTTCCGATCAGGGCTATTTCCCCAGTCTGAATCTGCATAACCAACAAGAGGAATATTAACATGTTTTGGATAGTAAATACTAAGTTCTAAAGTACCTTTTACATAACGAAGTATTCGTTTTAAACCCAACCATTGTTTTTCGGTGGCATTACTTTGAAAACGACTGTAAAAGTTCACAGCAGCACTTAGGTCTGGACGAGTTGTCAGCATAACATACATCAAACATCCAACCAATTCACGATATGGCTTAGAGCCCACAATACAAACACTCTGTTCCACATTACTGTCAGGGTTGACCTCCATTGGTGAGCCAATTGGCTTACAATTTTCCATTTGAAATTTTTTAAGAAGATTTTGCAAGTATATTGATTGGTTGAGAGTCATACCTTTCTCTGAAAATTCAATTTTAATGCCAAGAAAACATTTCAGCGGACCCATGGCTGACATGTTAAACTTTGACATTAAACATTTCTTAGTACTTCTTAGGACGTCAATGCTGTTCCCAGCTATGATCACATCGTCCACATATAATAACAGATACAATACACTCAGTTCACTTTTGTGAATGTATAAGCATTTGTCATGTTCTGATTGCACCAAACCCATTAGTTTAACTTGATTGTCAAAGCATACATTCCATTCCCAAGGTGCCTGCTTCAAACCGTAAATTGATTTATTAAGCTTACATACAAGTTTTGAATTCTTACACAGTCCATATGGGAGCTTCATATAAATTTCTTCAGATATATGACCGTGCAAAAATGCATTCTTAACATCTAACTGTTCTGATAGTAAACCTTTGGCATTAATAACAGCCAAAAGAGTTCTCACAGTTGTGAGGTGAGCAACTGGAGAATAAGTATTAGTATAATCAAAGCCTTTCCTTTGACCACAACCTTTAACTACCAATCTTGCTTTATATTTGCTTACATTACCATTTTCATCCTGTTTAATTCGAAAAACCCACTTATTATTTAAGACTCTTTTTCCAGGGGGTAATTCCATTAAAGTCCAGGTTTGGTTATCCTGATGAGCTTTAAGCTCCTCATTAACAGCTCTATACCATTTATCTCTGTCTTCCCTGTGAGATATTTCCTCAAAAGTTTCTGGCACATCATCAAGAAAGGTTTCTGAAATTTGAGCACACATTGCAAACATGCCCAAATCTTCTACAATATAATCATTGTGCCACTTTGGCTTTTCTTTTACCCGCGTTGATCTACGCAAAGACTTTTCACTATCTATCTCTGTCTCAATATTCATCTCATGTTCATTTGAAATGCTGGTAACATCCTCCTCCCCTCTTTCATTTGATCTGTTACAGTTTTCAAAAACTTTATAATTGCTATCTGATTTAGTGTCATTTCCTGCATGGTCAATAGTGTCATTTTCTAAATTACAGTAAACATCTTTCATGAATTTCCTTTCATCAAAAATTACATCTCTACCTAAGATGACCTTTTGTTCATCCTGACTCCACAGTCGGTATCCATTTGGACAGTATCCAACCATGAAGCACTTTTTAGAAAGAGCATCAAATTTATTTCTCACCAACTTTTTAGGAATTTTTAAATATGCCACACTTCCAAATACCCTCAACTTTTGCAAATCTGGCTTGTGCCCATACCAAATTCCAGCGGGCACATCATTTTGCAGTGCTATCGTAGGGCTTCTGTTTATCAAATATACCGCTGCCAGAATGGCTTCACCCCATAGTTTTGTTGGCAGCCCTGAAGCTATTAGCATGCACCTAGCTCTATCTAATATGGTTCTATTCATCCTTTCCGCTACACCATTCTGTTGGGCAGTATACCTAATTGTGTATTCAAACTGAACCCCATGGTCCTCAAAAATCTTCTGCATGTCAAGGGATCTATATTCCCCCCCATTATCGCACCGGAATCTACTTATTTTACGATTAAAGTGTGCAGTAGCCATTGCTTCGTACTTCAAATAATATTTAAGGACTTCAGACTTTGATTTTAATAAGTAGACCACGGTAAAATGAGAATAGTCATCAATAAAGGACAGCACATATTTCTTACCATCATGGGACTCTGGATTTATGGGCCCCATTAAATCACTATGAATTAACTGTAGGGGGTGTGTAGCTCTATAACGATGTTTATTATGAGGAAGTTTGGTTTGCTTACCTAGCATACATGAACTACATGGCGGTAACACTTTCTTTGACTTCAAATCTATACCATCCACTAGCTTTGTCAATTTTTGAACTGCATCTGTACTCATATGCCCTAGCCGACTATGCCATAGATCTACATCATTTGTTGCTACATGAGCACTATCAACTTCTCCCATAACATCTAGTTTGTACAACACTTTATTTCTTTGAGCAACTGCAAATACTTTATCCCCTTTCCAGATTGTTGCTTTCCCATTTCCAATCACAATAACAAAACCCTTCATTTCCAGTTTTCTTACAGACAACAAATTTAGTTCCAAATCTGGTACAAACAAAACATCTGTAATAGTTATACTTCTAAATTCGCCATCAACCAAAGTTTTTATTTTAACTTCACCCTTTTTTGTGGCATACATTATTTCACCTGCCTTGGCAACTTTAATTGATTTGGGTTCACTGAGATCAACAGAATTTGTAAGAAAAACATCAGTATTTACCAAGTGCTCTGAAGCAGCTGAATCCAAGTACCAACCAGAATTAGTGTCTTCAATGCTAGCTGCACAGAAGGTGATACCGTCCTCTTCATCACAATCATTTTCTCCAGCAAGATGGGCTCCATTTCCGAAGGGTGGATCCTTGCAGTCCGCTCTCTTGTGTCCAATGGCACCACAATTGTAACAGCGGAAGGGAAAGTTGCTGGAGTATCCCCCTTCAGAAGCTCGTCCAAATCCTCTTTTAATGACTCGACCGCGGCCTCTACGGGTTGAACGACCTGCGAAAGCGGTAGAGAGTTCCAGGGACTGCTTCTGCTGCACTTCGGATCCACTTCTTTTGGCGTCTTCATCTAGAAGCCTGCTTTTGACGAAGGACAGGGTCAGGCTTTCCTGGGACATAGTCTCTATGGCAGTAACCACCATTTGATAGTCGTCCGGCATCGTCAGCAAAAGATGACACACAATGTCTATTTCGTCTGGGTTGGCTCCCGTAGCCTTCAGTTCACGGATTTTTTTATCAAACGCTACGAAATGCGATTCCATTGTGTCTGTCAAGGGATTCATTTTCATGGTGAGCAGTGCTCTCGACACACGCAGACGGCTCGCTACACTAAATCGTTGAAAGGTATTTTGCAGCTCCTTCCAGATGTCATAGGCAGTTTCCTTCCCTTGGGCATACTCTAAATGACTGTCTGCGATATATCTTACTATATAAGCTTTAGCTTTCTTATCCAGGCTTTTCTTCTGAGCATTCACACTGACAATATTGGCTCGCTGTTCCAAGGTAGCGGAGTTTGAAACCACGTCTAAAATCAATCGTGTTTTTACACAGTCAAACAGGTCCTTTTCATCGAGGAGAACTTCCATGCGAAAACGCCAACTATCATAATTAGTTCCATCAAACAGGGGTACTTTAATCTCTTCCGCCATGTCTATGTATTTTAATAAATTACGACTCACTCCGATACCAAGTGCGATCTGGGCCCATAACCTGAAGTAATTAGACCAACTTCCAGTCTTTACAAACGTCCGTTTATTACAGGTTCTACAATTCAACTGAACAGTTTGCCCGTTTAGCAGACGTACAAAAAAGAAAAGCGAAAAACAAAACAACAGCGTATATGCGAAATTGCTATTTCAACAGAATAGTAGAGGTTAATAGAAATAGATTAATTATCAGTTGTAGAGAATTATATCTTTTGGTTCTCTCCTATATATTATAAATAACTGTGAGAATGGTGGGAGCCCATGGGAAAAATGTTTATATGTATAACAGGATCAAATCTCTATAAATTTGTTGCTTGATCTTCTAGGTGGCAATGAAGGAGAAAGGTTCAGAAACCGGAAAGGTTACTTCTCGAGGAATGTTCGAGTTTGTTGAAATGCAAGCATTAAAATAACTTCAGTTATTGCTAGATGGTCAGGGTGTACACACGAGCTAATGATTTAACAAAAATCATATGTAAAAGGAAGTGTTGAAGTGGACCAAAAAGATGAAAGGATGGTAAACCTGGTCATCACCCACTAATGACCCGTGATACATATAGCCTAGCCTAGTTCCAAGTAACACACATCTGGTACCTTGAGAGACTTTTTGTCCATTAGAGAGGGAACTAGTTTAATACCATGTATCTTCAGTCTGAATCTAGTATATTTGCTATCATGTCTCTTTATAGAGAAACCCGATACAGTGACATTTCGATATAGTGAAATGAAAGTTATATACCGAGCAACTTTGGACTATACTTGTAATAAATTTGATGCAGTGAAATATTGACAACAGTGAAATTACATGTTCACTCCCAAACTTTGCAGTGTTTGAAATAATGAAATATGAAATTACCATTTTTTGTTTATATTTGCAACTCGAATTTAGCAGTTTTACATTTGTTGGGGTTTTAGTACTCTAAACCAATCTACTTTCATATCTCAACCATCTGTTAGGCCATTAATCTACTAATTGATTTCCAGGCTCTCGGACAGTTTTATCCATAGTTTCTTTTGTCTTTTAATCCTCAACACTCTTTCAAAGCAAGTCCTCCATCAACTGTTACAGCTTCTTCTGAATATTGCCCCTGCTTTCCTTTGCATTAATACAAGATCTAATATTTCCTCATCTTTCTTCCTTGCCATCAAGTCTATTTTTTCCATTCTCACCTACTTTCGCACCTCCAAAGTCTTATGCCAAAGTTTACCCTCCTCCTGCTTTTGTTGAAAAACGATACTGTGCTTGGCACATGATGCCAGACCAATCCTTTCTTAATGGTTTTGCTCAGAGTCCCTCCAATGGTTTCTCTCTGAATCCCTCCCTATCCCATGCAATGGCAAGCCAAAGCCGGTGGTAAATCAATTCTCATTCAAAATACTCAATAGATATATAGATCCACCCGCTCTATTTTTTATATTTTATCCATTTTTTCTAGTTCTGAAAAATCTCCAAGCCTTCATCTTTCATAATACATCTTCAACCCATACCTTTCATACAGTATCTTAAATACAATAAAAATTGACTACAGTTTATTACTGACAGGCTAACTTTTGGGTGATTTTCTTAACAATGTAGGTGATATACCCACCTAATTAGGTTTTCCAAATCTGTATTCATGCCTTTCCGTGTCAGAGTTGTGACATTTTAAAATTTTACTGAGGTCCAGCCTGTCATGAATTTAACAATTTTAATGCTTCACTGTTGCTGAAAGAGCTAATGAGCTTATTATTTTGGTAAACAGAGAAGGAAAACTCTCAACATTGAACTAAAAAAGGAAGCGAAGATTAGCTCTCCTAATATACTAAACTGTACTGAAACCTCAAGTAATGCTGAAAATATAACTGAAGCTGCTCCGTCTCGATCAGCAAATTAAGATAAATTCCATAAATATGCATAAAATTAATAAATGTGTATGTGGTTTGTTGTAAGTAACTATAGAGAACTGCAATGTCACCAAAGCCATAATATACCTGGTTATGTTTCCACACAATTTGCTTTATCTTAAAGATAGTTTTAAATGCTCGTTTGTTTAGATTTCAACTTCCTTTTCATAAAATTAAATCATAGATTTAAAACAAAAATGAGTAATTGCACTGTTTATTTTCATAATCACTTCTTAATTAAAAAAAAAGAAATTTTAAAATATCCTATTGAGTCTAACACCAGGTGGATTTGAAATTATAAGAAAGTGGGCTTTAGAGGCTACTGCAGCACTTAATTTTCTGTGGAATGTAATTTATAAAAGGCTATTTGTTTGAAAGAGACATCTCAATGTCTTCATTAGGATCGATAGTGACTATAACAAAGGATGTTCGAAAGTGGTGTAATTTGGAGGGCAAGTTGCGGAAGTATTATGATGAAACTTCTCGCAATTGCCAATAAGGATGCCATTCGTGCTTTTTTTGTAGATTTTTTTGGGCAATGCCAGATTACATACCTACTAGATTTGATGTATAATAATTATCTCTTGATTTATTGAGGTTCAAAGCTAACTGAACCAGAATCAGAGTTGTAATCATAAATAAACAACCTCATCCAACTCATCCATATATTCTCATTTTCAAGTTTTTCCATTAAAAGTTTTAAATGTCCATAAAGGTTATATTAATTATAAGGGTCTCCAACACCTCGATCTGCTGCAAGCTGTTTCCAGCTGAAGAAGGAAAGAAAAACAATCTACATAAAATGACCAAATAAATGGAGAGTACATAAAATATGTAGAGAGATAAATCATATACCTTCAACACTGGCGTCCAAGTCATGGGGATCTTTGACACGCGGAGTCCCAGTGGGAGTCAAAATGACTCCTTGAGGTTTGAAGAATAATTTATCTTCGATAAAGTGATACATTCGAATATTTCCTTTTGTGACTTTTATTCATTTTGTGATTAGTGTTGGCTGTCTGATATACAAAGAAAATTATTCATAAACTGTTGAAATATTTCATGATTTACCTCGAAGTCCCAATGGAGTCATAGTGACTCCTTACACCTTGGAGAGAGTTAGCGCAGTGTAATTGTGTTTTGCAAGTTGATTCCTTGTATCACAGTTTTAGCTTAGTCCTCAAAAATGTTTTTTGAATGTCATGGACATTTTATAGCTCTTTATAGCTTCTCCATTTCTATATATACATGTACTATCTTGCGACATGGCGAGTCATTTTCCTATATTTCCTGCATTGCTATAGAAACTTTGTTACGTGGTAGCTATCAGCAGTCATGACATAGTCAGTGAGTCTAACTGCTTGTGTGGAAGGGTAATGTTACCTTGTTTGCGAAGTACAAACCAACACGAAAAATGTCCGAAAGAAGGGTAATTCCACTAGAAGAAATAATTGCTTTTCTGAACGACCTGCCTAAGAATATATCTGAAGGGAAGGATGGTAAGGAGGAATCCGAATCGAATGATGAGGATTTCATCCCCAACAGCAGCTCTACAGGTGACTCGGAACCAACTGCGAGAAGATTCCAGGATAAAAATATTCAAATTATGGTGAGTTATATTTATTTATGTTCGATTGAAGTTAGTGTTGCTTATCTGCAATAATTTTGTCAAAAATATTTGTTTGGCTCAAATATTTTCAATCCACGATTTTGCCAGGTCAAGTGGATTTGGGCTCGAGGAGGGCGTTTATCCAGAACTGATACTAGAAAAACCCCAGCAGCGGAAACTGCGCGTGAACAATGCAGCACCCGAAACTCGGTCTATCCATCGCAGCCTTATTACTAGCCATCACCATTGTTCAAGAAATCATCGTTCTGGTGATTATTTCATTTCTCATGAATCGGGGAACCTAGCCGAGGCAGATTATGAGTATCCTAAGGTACTGAGTGGAAATCTTATGGCTCCAGATGGGACCATGTGGACTGAGCAAAATGTTGGGGTTCAAAATACTGGTATACGCGCGCGCCAAGACCCAAAAGTTATGCTAGGAGAGCTGTGGTTCCTGGTAATGCGGCGAATGCGTGGTATTTGTTTTTTGATGATGTTGTGCTAAAACACGTAAAGTAATGCACAGATAGTGAGACCCACAGAATGCTAAAATATAATGATTGAAGCCTTAATAGTGAGGAACTTGAAGCTTTTATTGCTTTGATGTATGCTCGCGGGATTATGAGTAGGAGTGATTTACTTTACGTTCATTGTGGGATGAGTCATGAAGTGACTCCTTTTGTAAGAAATCAATATCCCGGAATCGCTTTTTAGATATTCTGAAATATTTACGCTTTGATGAAAAATCAACTCGTTCAGAAAGGCTAAAAATGGATAAGTTTGCTCTATTCTCGGTAATTTGGAATAAATATATCAACAAATGCATTTCTTGTTATTTTCCTGGGCCTTACATAAAAATTGGTGAGCGACTATCCCAAGGAAAGCCCGTTGCCCATTTTCTCAATTTATGGCTAAGAAACCAGATAAGTATGTAATTTCAATGGAGGCAGGCGATACTTTGTGGAATTTAGTTGCACTGAACATGTTAAATGAAAGACTTTGTACTATTCCACGATATGATGTATATTTTATTCCCAATCGATTTCAACGTCTGAGCGTCATTGTCAAGGTATACATACATCTGGCACAGCATTCAAATAATATTTGTACTTATCTTTTATTCCATGTCACAGCGTCACTTTTTATTTTAAATTACGCCAAAATTAATTCTACGTGCAGCATTTTCTCGTCGGTGCTAAAATTTGAGCTCTTCTTCCCTGCCATTTTGCGCGAATACTCCTTTCCTAGCACGTAAACAACTTGAAATGCCCCCGTTGCGATATTTTACTATCGTTATTCATTTGTTTCCGCTTTTCGCGATATGAGAACTAACGTGAGTACGCTCTTCTGTCGGTAAAGTTCACATCAACTAACCAGCGGTCTCATTTGCTTAATAAAACCCGACCTCTTATTAACGTCCGCGTTACCTAACGATCAGTTTAACCAGACATTATAAAACCGGCCCATAGCGTAGTGCATACCTGTGAGGCTTCGCCTATTGACAGGCATTAGTGATTTATGCTAATGCATCATTAGCCGTAGATACACTAACTTTAGGGTATAGTGTAATGCATGTTGGTGAGTACTCACCCCCTACTACGCACACTTGAGGTGGCTTGCAGGGTAGTATTCTGTAGATGTAGATGTCTAAGCGGAAAAATGGAATGTAGAATACACATATTAGGTTAATAAAACTTTCACTAGCTGCTATTTGGGGAGGTGATAGATAAAGGTCAATTTGCGTCATGAGGACGGGTGGGTGAATTGATAAGGGAAGTATTATATGGGAATGGATCAAGGATGGAGAGAAGCCTGTCGAAGGGGTTATCCTGCTCTTAACGGAAGGTGCCAAGAGATCACGGTTAAACGACTCGTGCAACGGTATATCGACGCCTTTTAGGTGGTCATAGCCTTTTCTCTTTTCCTATCACACTCTCAAGTTGAACCCGGGATGAGAAACAAGTACTAACACCATAACAATCGGACCCTCACTTATTTTGGAAGTTGGGAAGTTGGTAGTTTGCCCGTTCAGGATGAAAAAGTTATAATTGACCCGGAAACTAATCAAGACCTTTCGTCATAGGTTAGAATGCCTTTCTGTAATTCTTTTATTTACATTTAATTATTAATATATTGATTTGTATTCTCCTTCTTTCTTTATTCTGCAATTTGTCTCCGTCATTTTCTCCTTCCTTTCGGCCTTCTTTCCTGCTTCATTCTGATGCAGTTTCAAGCAAAATCGCGTGATTCCTGATGATTTCCAGCTGTCTTTATATCCCTTTAATATATATATCCTTTTAATCTTTATATCCCTTGATGTCCATTTAGTATCGCCCTTGCAGGGATAGCGGCAAGTCGTGACAACCAACATTCGTGGATATCCTAACTAGATTATTAGCGCAATCTGAGCGCAAGGAAAAAACAGGTACTCAGTGTAACGTCCCATGTGACGAACGGATCACTGGGCGTTGAAGTGATTTTCTCATGGAACCAATGCAGGGATCAGGATTCAGCAGAAAAATGTTCGCCGCTGCAGGCATGGCAGACAGTGTAATTGATTAGAATGTCCCAAGTTATGCTTCGCAACTAATCAAATAAATAAATGTATAACGTGCACTGATACTTTTTCTAGCAATGCCATTGCGGCCTATGGTGTAAAAATGTTTCGGTAAACAGCTCCTCATAACGAGGAAATGGCCTCGCACCATTAAATCTCATCCGCATTGCCGAAGACCCAAATTATTCTATTGTGCTCAGATATGCACAGAGCGCCACCGAATATTGATTCGGTACCGTTTAAAATGTAAAAGCATTTGAGTGTCGTCTGAACATTTCCATAAGATACAAAAGTAGGGGTTACCTTGCTCGAAACGCAGATAGAGGTACCGCACCTAACCCATTCATTGTTAGAGGGGTCTTGGAACCTTTAAAAATTGATACAATTTCCATAATAATGATGTTGAATATGCAACATAAGTTGAAACAGTAATCTCATACATATAAGGTCACATCATGGGTGCGTCTTTAACATTTGGGACTCTATGCATAAGTATCCACGGAGTTAACTATACTAAAAGTAAAGCTGTAAGCTTCTTTAAAACTGCTAAAAGGCAGCAAATAGTGCAACCTAACTTAAGAGATTACTAGGTTTGGAGCCAATGGAAACTCACAGAAAACACGCTAGGTTAAGACTAACTGCAAATTTCAGGTCAGCCGTGTTTCGGGCTCTCACGGAGAATATTATTTCACCCCTGAATAAATATCTTGAAATGAAAGTAGTGACAAGACAGGAGAGAATAATAATATAAGAACTGTCGAATAGGTGAGTGTAAAAATTCCTTCTTGCAACGCACTTTTTTAATACAACAACAACAGTGATAGAGGCACTAAGAAACTGCCGAAACCCGCCGGATTATTCGTCGTCTTTCTCTTCCAGGTCCTTTTCTCTCGTTTAATAAGGGCCGGTATCCTAACGCCCCCTGCCCCACGCCCTTGCAGGGCTACGAAGGGCAGTACCTAATTGTAGATGTGTCTGTTTAGCTCTTTATTTCATCTCGTTTTCGAGCGAAATGGTGGGTTTATGCGTCCCCGGCGTTTTCTCTCGGCACATACGTACACACATACGTTTCTCTCTCAGACTCCATCGCGTGACAGCCTCGCTGAGGATCGCGGGATTTGAGCCCGCCACGTGATACCAAACATTCCTCAAATCCCCTTCCCAGATCCCCCGGATAATGCGAAATCCGTCGTGCGGATCTCTTGGATCGACGAGGGTTGCCCGGCAGTTGATGCATGTATGAGCTTCGAATTATTCGCCTTTCGTAAGAAATATTTTCCCTGGGATATTCCAGTGAGGAGATTTTATTTGAATTTAAATGAGTGGAAAATACATGGGATTAAAAAAACGTACTGTTAAAAGGAAGTGTGAACTAATGAAAGATGGCCACCTCTGATCTTGCTTTCGACGCAAAGATAAAACGACTAAAATGTTGTATTTTAACAGTATAAATGGTTGTATTTTCTCCTGAGATCACAATTAACTTTCAATGTGCATTTAGTTCTCCGAGTGAGTATCGCACCCTATAATTAGGTTTTGAGCTTGTGTGAGAGGGTAATTTATGCCTGTAAAGAGCATGAAATGGCAGGCATTGCATTTTAATATGGAATAGTTTAACAAATAATCTTAAATAAGCGTCATGGCAATTGTATACGGAATTCATTGTCAATACTTTGTATCACTCACGTTTTATATATTAGTAATCTTCACAAGGCGATTTATTCCAAAATACTGTTGAGAAAGTTTACTAAGTAATTTTTTTTATATTATATGATTTTCGTCAATAGGGTTATAAAATGTTTAATTGTATGAAAATAAAGTGTTTTAATTCTGCGATTGCGTAAGTACGCGATAAAAGTTAAAGATCTCTCCATCTTTAATGCGTCTATAATTTACTTATAATGTTGTCAAGAGCACCTGGAGAGTCATAGCGTGGGATATGTCGGGTGCAATATATTATTCATCAGAATGCGCTGGAGATTTGCCCCATTCTTCCGACCAAGTTTGTCGTTGACGTCATATCTTATTAAGTGCTCTGCAGAGATATGTTTCTTGCATATAACTGCCAGCGTGGCCGCTGCATCCCAGGTGATTCAAAAGATATCATACCTGCTGGGAAATGGGCTTTTTTGTAAGTTGAAAACCCATAAAAATCACATGGGTTAATTTAAGGAGTGAGGATCGAAAAATGGTGAGGTAGCGGCTCCTGGAGGGTAATGGAAACCACAACAACCTCAATTGAAGTTCATCAGCGGAAAAATATCCGAAAACGGTTGGCTCAAGGGAATTCATCTTCTCCTTGACTATTTTCGCCGGTGGTCTTAGGTGTGTAATTGAGGTCAAGGGGTAAAGGACCTTTTTTATCTCTTCTCTTTGTGCAGCTTACTCGTTCTGGAGTGGCTGCAGTTGCGTAGCTCCGTTTTTCTATCGACACAGACGAGGGACATGATTTTTCTCCTTGCCTCCTTCTCCAATTAAAGCCATAAGGCTTTCAATATGAAGTTCTTTGAGAACTGATGATATGACTTCCTCCGAACCTCAATAGTGAAATAAGAAATAATATCTGGCACCCATTTAATTTCCTGACTCTACAAGTTATCGTTCTCGTTTTTTAGGCTGTCAATTCATTTAGCAGACTTCAGTTTAAGAGCACCTTCATTTCTCTCTTGCAGGATTGCTGGGTTTCCTGGAACACAATTCTTTCAGCGCAGATGATTTCTCTGTGCCCCATTCATTTTCTGATGCAATGAAAATGCCATACATTTTCATGAGAATCGCGAGTAATGAGTTGATACGCAGAACGCAGGGAAATATTTTACTAACTCCTTTATCGAGACAAATACCTTTTCTTCTGGGAAAAGTTCTCTCATTTATTTCGTACCAAATTTTCTGTTTCATCCACATATATTTATTAGTTTGTTCTCGTAAAGTAATAATGTCATGACTGGTAACTGAACCCATTGTCGCACGTAATAACTCATAAATCTACCATGCGCGTTCCTCATTAGAAAAAAAGTTATATTTATGTACTTGGACGAAATATGAAACGTTTCCGCCAATATTCGATTTCGCAATTACATTCTGAAAACATTATTACTGGTTTCTTTCAATAATGTATCATAAAAATATTTTTTTTAAGGCTATTTGAATTGAGATAACAATACGAGTCGCTTATAAAATATCAGAATCCTATTATAGGATGAGATTTTTACCTTCAAGTAGCTCAACATTCTTGTTTAATTTAAGGGAATGGAATTCTGTTTATAAAAATGTGGATAACAATTTTTTATCAGAAAAGAGATCACCTATCAGTACTGGCACCATGAATTCAATATATTTTCTACCACACCCAGTTAATGTAGCTTTGAAGTAGGTGTTCTATTTGAATTGCGCTCAATTCGCTTTCGAAATGCATTTGGAGATGTGTTCAATGCGCCACGCAGTTTTATGATCATGCCAATGTTTTGATGCTTTTTGAAAACGATTGCGCATTCAGATTCATGTGTTTCTTTTACCGTTTGGGAGAATCAAATTCAGCGTTTCCGCAAAATAATTTGAGATATCTTTAATTTGTAATTATGTGACAGCAATTATATTTTTTAAATTAAAAATTAGCTTAATTGTAAAATAATCGTTGCAATCGTATTTTAAATCACTGACAATAATATTGGCTCTATGTTTGGTATCAAACTGTTCAGGAGGAGATTTAATAAATTATTTTTCGCATTGAGTACCAACTTAATTTTGTTGTTCGTCAACGTCCCCACTTACAACAAGTTCCATAAGGAACAAAAGTTGTGATTTTTTTACCTAAGTGTGACTTAAATTCATGATATGCTGGCTATTTTCAAAGAAAGGGGTTATTGTAAACCCGCCGTTATTAACGTTGTAGGTACATAAAGACTGTTTAAGAACTCTACAGAGATAATACTATCAATGGGGTATATGAAATAAAATTGAATCGAACATGGCTTATGTGTATTATCGTCTCAATGATTGCTGTTAATGGTCCCCTGTCTCTCGACGTTACTGCTTTTGAATCTGTTATTTGAGTTTGAAGAACCAGCTCATCTACAGTTAACTCTCGTCTTTTCGATCCATATCAAATTACAGCTTTTTATATCCCGATGAAATATTCGCCTTCCTCTCACAATTTAGAGCTTTGTAGTACTCAATTAACATTACCTACCTTCAAAACGAAAAGTAGAGACGATGCATATAGGTGGCGATATATATTGTGTGTATAGAATTGTGTTGATAGAATCTTTCATATAGTCCAAGAGTATTATTGTTATGTCTGGTTATTGTGAGCTATCGGTAACTAAAGTAATCCTATACATCTAGTTACGAATAATTACCTTTAATTTAGTGGAATCTGAAATTAGGGTGCATACTGGCGATATTCAATGACTAATGGGTACCCTTTTTAGGATTATGGAGTGAATAAGCAAACCGAAATCCTTTTACACGATTTATTGTTGTTGCTGATGTTTACATTAACACGTGGTGGCAACTAGACTAATGGTGGCGTGTTGTTGCATCTACTGCCGCAGCTTCTCGCCTAGCGGCTCCTAGGAAGCCTCTTGCGGCATAACACCAAAGTGCAATTGTGTTAATAGTATCTTTCATATAGTCCAAGAGTATAATTGTTGTATGTTAATTTTTATGTAACAATAACAGCAAAGTACAAACAACTGCGTCGCGATGACCGCCACACCCTTGATCAATCGGTACCTTTCATATAGTGGGATTGATAATCATGATCATTTTCGATTAGGTTTATTATTAGAAGATTTTCATTTGAGTAACTAATAATTTTTTAATTAAATAACCTTTCCGTTTTGGAAATGGGTTAATAGAGTTCGGTCACGCTCTTCTGATTGTATGCTGACTCGCATTAGTCTCTTCAGCTAATGTCCGGGGTAAGCTAAAACCGATGGCGCGGTGGTTCAGCAGTTAGTTTTACTCGAGCAGTCAAATATGCCTAATTTTGTTCTAATTCAAAGACTTAGTTCAGCCTGGAAATTTCCACAGGAAAAAATACCTTGGCCGCGATTGAAGCATAGGACAATTGGCTTACCAGGCCAATGACTTAGATTACCAAGGCTTTATTTTCATTGCTATAATTTTCGACGGATGGGCGGATGTGGTAATCTAAACCCCCTTAACACCGATTTATCGGTTTTAGTTTCTCGAGAAAAAGTTCATCAGCATGTACATCGCCGCGATGTGATATATATAAAAAATCTGTAATGGTTTTCATTGTTACTTTAATGGTCATATTAGCAAATACTTAAATATAAAACATTAAAAGTAAAGGCTGCTGTGGCCTGTTTCTTCTTTAGTTACATTATTCTCTAGTTTTAGTTGACGCCCCCAATTTTTCTTGGCTGGTTGACTTTTCTTTTACCTGTGAGCAGTTTATCTCTTTTTTGATACGTACGTACATGTTGTTTGTCATTCTGTTTATGATTTCATTCCTTTATTGTTCTCGTTTAAGTACAAAGTCGTTCTGTTGTACACCATTTGCCGATTTTTTTCACTTCTTTGCTGCTTAACAGTGTTATGCCAACAATTTTTCGAATTATTTTCATCTCTGCTGTCTTAAATAGTCTCTTATAATTGCCGGCCTCGATAGTGGCGTGATAGAGTCCTCGCCTACTGATCCAAAGGTCACGGGTCAAGGGTTTCTTCCTCCCAGGGCATGGGTGTTAATGTGTGTGGGCTAATTTAAAGAGAGGGATTCATAGGTCTAATTTCGCCGTAAATAAAGTCGGCATTATTATTATTGTTTACCTTGGATGTATTTAGCCTCGTTTCTGCTGTCATAATTGGTATAGTAGATACTTATGTTATTAATTATGGATTTTGTTTCTTGTCTTCAGTATTTATTTCAACGAACTGTATCATTAAGGCACATGATTAATTCATTTGCCTTAATGAATGTCAGCCATACTTCATCTTGTTTTGTGTAAATTTCGATTCTTGCTGTAGTATATGATCGTCAAATTCAATTATAATATCGACGAAAAATCGACATTTCAAAAGGTTTTTACTTTGACAATGGTATTTTATGCCAGGGTAACACTTCATTTACAATTTACTTAAGACTTTTTCAAAGTTCCAATGAAATATCTGTGGCATTAAGAGGGTTAATCAAGGTAAATCATGACGAAATCAGAGTAGCTCTTAAATCGTAAGTAGGTGGCTGCAGGAATCGGAGCGCCAAAATAAGCGTCCAATACTACTGCTGACTATCTAGGTGGAGGGTAAAAGGAGGAAGTGATGATTGTTGATAAGTTTCGACGAGGATGACACAAAAACGAGCGAAGGGTAAAGGTCTAGAGAGAAGATGAAGCATTCAACTATGAAACCAAGCACATCCGGTCCGCAAAATACTGCGCAGGGGACTTCTTCACTTGGAAAACTACGATACGCCTATGAGAAACTCTTCATTCTCCATTATGGCCCATAAAATCCTAGTTTACGCATCGCTTAATGCCCTCCTGAGGTGCAAGTAGATAAGTCGATTTCATCATGACACGGCCCACGTGGACAAATACCTACGCATGGCGCCGCGCCATACCTATTCGAAGAGACGGAAGGAAGCCCACGAATATTTGAACGAAGAGTATTTCCCAGGTGACGGCGGCCTTCGCCGGAATCGATGAGACCGGCCCGCGTATATAGCCATCCCGAAGAGTAGGAGGCTGAATGAGACCCTCCATTAGCGGGAAAGCATTTCTCAGGTTGCGAGTGACGAGGAATTGCGAGATAACGGCGTCTATGACCCATGGGATGAGGTGCGCGCGAAGATGGGTGAAAAACGAAATGCGAAAGTTAAGAGACGTCTGCGGGAAAGATGTTGTGGGGAAGTAGGTGCCCGAGGGATTTCGAGAAATGTCAGCGTGGGGGATGAGCCCCTCGCAGTGGGTCGCGAGACCGTAAACACGGGGCCGTAAAGGAGGGTTAGCAACGAAGCAGGCGGGTGGGAGGATTCAGGAGAGTAGGCGACCGATGCCTTGGATGTTGGGAATGGGAAGGTCAGAGAGAAAGAGCTGAGAATATCGGCGATGGCAGGAACGGGTCAGTGAACAGGTACTACCCTGTCGGTCAGACGGAGCGTTAGCAAAAAGATAAGCAAGGCATATAAGGGTTAAGGAGACGTCACAGCCGATGAGAAACATTTAAAAACCTGGGAATATTGACCTTACACGTAGCAGATGATGATAGCGCCACGCGGTGTTACGCTATTGAGATACCAGGTTGATGTTTGTTCACAATGTACTAGTCGTTATGAAAATTCTGACAGTGCACATATATTAAGAGTATCACCGATGCAATGTTTTTTAAAAATTGATACTAGACATCTATATAAATTGGTATTTGAAAATAACTTAATTTAACGTAAAATACAATTAATATTGTAAAAAAAGACGTAAATGACGTATTATAACCGCAGGGAACACGCCAATACACAATTCAAGTGCCAAAGACTTTGACAATAACTACGACTGGAAAATCAATTTCAGCTTTCATTTACTCATAGTACCTGCTGTGGTCACTGGGTGTCACTAGCGTCGGAAAGATCCCTTGGAACAGGGCTTTCAAGGGTCCTTGACAAGGGGACTTCGTTTTGGATGCGGCTTTAGTCTTGCCATACACCTTTGAAGTAATTATGAAACCATGCGAATGCCAGGTATGGAGTAATATTGCACCTGATGTTGCCACATATACTCCATAATCAAAACAAGGCCTTTGACCCGAAGATGGCAAATTGTGAATTGTGGCAACAATGGAATTCATGTAACTCGATAGTTAACTATCCAAAACTCCCTTAGTGGACCAACCAGAATACAGACGATAAGATTTTATCAAATGTTTTGGCCTAAGAGTATATTTTTAATATTTATGCGCTCAACTGCCATGTCCGAAGTGGGATTTGAATGCTCGTTCTTTTGAGTTTTCAGCCCCTTAATTCGAAAAATAGAGGATCTCCGTTTTTTTTCTGCTAATAGATTGAAGGTAGAAATCTCGGGATTCCCCCGATAGCAGTGTCGTTCAGCGCCGACGTTTCGAGGGCTGTCTACCTTCATCTAGGTGTGAAGATTTCTTTCAGAATGGGAGGAGGCTTCATCGTATTTAGGTTTACCCTGAATACGATGGCAGATTTAGCCTTCAACACGTAGGTACTGAACGAAACTCATACGCAATGGGGAACCCACCCACCATCCAGAAAAAAACGTCGTTGGGGTTATATCAAACGTAAGGGCTCAATTTAAATATAAAAATCAATACAACGCCCTAAGCAGGATCCTAATCCTCGACCTTACTGCTGGAAGGACATTAGGTACGACTGGCGCGTTGCCAACCCCGTCAAACGCGATCGCCTAACTGCTTTGGCTTAGCGTCGTAACTATTTCTGAATTTTCGCTTGCCTCCAACATCATCGTACTCTATATCTCATAATTCCCATTCCCTCGCTATTTCCTGCGGAGGTGCACCACATCCACCGGTGCACCGATAGCGGTGGATAATCCATGCAACACAGGTACATGCATATTTCATGTCCTCGTTGTTTCAAAAATACGCAGTGCCCTAACTTTTCACGCCCCCCCCGCCTTCCTTTCGTACAACGCCATACAGCATCGCTCCACCCTTCCACTCTCATCCGACCCAACGAAACTCTAAACTCATCTAATAAAAATGTAATGTGTCGAGTTTAACCGCAGAAAAAATAATAAGATGGGTGTTAAAGAAGAACGATGAAAATAAACTGGAGAAGGGAATCGGTATTAGTGAAGCCTTACGAAGAGATGGAAAAAATATGAAAATTCTGAAAATGAGAGGAGGCGATTTTCGGACACATGCCAATAATCTTTGGATAGAACAAGGGAGGATAAACGAATTGGAAGAATTACAGGGTTTTTCAAATTTTGTGATTTATCTTGAAAATGGTGAAATATGGTAAAATGGAGACTTTTTGTAATAAAGCGTGATACTGAAAGGATAATGAAGTGAAGAGGTACAGAAAGCCAACTTTAGGACTGACGATTGCTGATGATTATAATTAAATAAAAATCATTATAGATTATAGGAAAACAGATGTAGGCCCCTTCCTGTACCAACGAGGAAATCACATTATCCTACTTTCTCCAAAATACTTATTTTCCTATCCTACCGTATCCATAAATTCATTATTTGTTTTCCTCTCCTTCCAGCGTAATCTGTCCATTTACCACTACTATTTCTCAATATCCCCCCATATACGCGCATCCTCCTCCTGTATGGACCGAGTACGTAAAACATAACCTCAATGGCCAATATATTGTGGTAAATACCATTTGTAAAAATGTTTTCTTCATCTCTTTACGTAAATTCTCTGATCATTATCATTTGGATTCCCGCCCCATATGCGCTGGTTCTAAGTGGGCGGTGCTGGTGTTCGGCGCAAGAACAGCTGATAGTCAGGGAACTTTCTCTCACTTCGCTCATGTATGACATGTCATACTCATGAACCACTCTTGTTTAGCACTCTTTAATTTCCACTTGTACGCGGGAAAAAAGGCTGTTGTCGGTTGATTTGAGTCCATTATATACTCCAGTTAAAAAAAGTTGGTGGTTAAGGTTCTGCAATCGCAATATGTACCGTCATCGGTTCCCACGTTTTTTCATGTGCTTCCTTCGCCACTACAAACTTTTCTTTCTTTCTTCATTCGCCACTACACATCTTTGCTGTACAATTTCCAGCTGAGAAATCTATTCTCGTCCCGAATGCTCTCTTGTTTTGCAAAGTGATTCACCTGTACTAGTTTATGCCTTTCTCTCTTAGCATTAATTCTAGCCTTTCTACTCAGAAAATATCTTTACCGTTGTATTTTCAGGTAATATCATCAGTCTTATGACCGTGATCACTGTAAATCTATCATACTCATTATTGGTTGCAATCACGTTTAAATGGCTAAATAATGAATGACCGTCCACACTTTCTCAATCGCTAATTCTTTACTGCATTTCTCCTCCTCAATACATTTCGTTTTTATGGCGTGCAATTGGGCCTTAAATCTAAACATAACTTAGAGATGGAATGGCAGCGGAACAGTTAATTATACTATCCAGGCACGCAGTAAATATTGAAAAGACATTTCCAAACGTGACCATCATTGAAACCCTACGTTGCCCCGCGCGTTTGTTTTGTTCCGGTTCCGGATTAGGTCGCCAGCTTGCAAGGGTTTTGCCTCCTCTGCGGTGTTTCCTCAGTCTTTCTCTCCACCACACTCTCTTAGAAGGCGTAACGTATCTGCGACTGTTTTATGACCCAGCTCGCAGGGTTAAGGGGGTTGCACATCCAGCGAGAGCTCCCTGGGAGTTCCCCCTGCTAGGAAACCGCCGCCCGCGACCATCCGAGCGCCCGACCGTGTAAATGTCCTTGCCTACCCCACTCGCTCCAGGCCTTTGACCTCTCTGCTACCCTCGTGTCTACTCTTACCCCTTCTTCTTCTCATCCCTTCTCCCCTTCTCCTCTCTCTCTCTCTCTCCTGTACCCCTAGGGATGCGGAGGAGGGGTCACGAAAACTCATTGCCTTTTCACCCCTCAGTCCAGGTTGCTCTACGGTTTCCCTGAAACAAGCGATTCGTCGTTTCTCGTCCTTCCTCGTGGCCACACCTCCTTGAAATCTTTGATTACTGGTAAGACTCCTGGGAAAATTACCCACCACCTCAATGAATCCGAGAATTTACTTGATTTTGACATATATTTTGAAATATCACCATAATTTACCCTGATTTTATTAGGGGACGATATAATGCCGAAAGTTTTTTTTTATAATCACGTAAATGGTCCTGTATAAATGTTAATAGCATGCTGTTTCAAATCTAATGATGAAATTTTTCTTTTGCCAATATTTGATCAATTCTCCTGAGAACTTAAATATGTTTTTTCATATTATTCACAGATTTCATTATTTTTTATAATGTCTGATTCAACGTATCATCGCTACTTGATTTATATAATTTCTTCACTGATTTTTCCATTCATAAGCCATCATAAATGTCACAGCAGCGTGTATAATTATGGAGTCAACGGTAGTTTAAAAATGCTCTAATTTTGTTATGTAGAGATTTAATTATGTAACATGTACGCTTATGACCATAGATATTCCCTGTTGTGATTAAATTTTCCAAACAAGTTGAGTTGGAATTAGAACACTAAGCTCAGGATGTTTCAGGTGCGTATCTAAATATTACATGATCTACGGCTTTGAGGTTAGTGCGTGAATCTAAATCTATGCCATTTAGCACGCATGAAACAATTTTAATCAATTTGTTTTATTATGCTACTAAGAAAACAAAACTATGTTATGAAGATTTTTTAAGCTCCATATGTCTATAACTCATATGTGGTACATAATTAAGAATTATAATGCATGTTTACTGCCTAAAACGTATCTTTATCTGATTGAAGATGTATCTGTCCCTCAGGCCATTGATTTTTGAACTCTTCCTAGATCGTCCTCTAAAATATAACTCATGTACCCAGATATTTAGTGATTTCCCTTATGCCATATTATTTATTAGTTGTTTTTTTACAGTAAGGTGACTTTAAGAAGATGAAAATATAGGGATTTCCTTTTCCTGATGCAGCTAAATGATTGAGAAAATAGTTTCGTCATGCCAATGACTGACCCCAATATGCATCAAAATTTCCTTGAAAATAGTAATTTCCCTCCTGGAAAACCTGGAATACTTCTTGATGTTGAAAATAAAAAATTATTGCCAAACTGCTCACATGTCCGTACTTGTATTAATTTCCTCCGATCATGGTATCCTTCTCCATTCATATTTCCTTGTTTGACCGGTAATTGCTCACATTTTCATTTTAACTGTGTCAAATAAAACCTTCGTGTACATTTTTTATTCCACTATGGCTTATTTATTTTTGCTTATGCCAAATTCAAAAACATCTAAGCTGCTTCTCAAATGAAATATCTTTGAAAATTCATCTCTATTCGTAGGGAAGCTTCCAGTCCCCAACGACGTCCGTTGTTATCCCAACGGTATGGTAAAGTTCTGCTTTTAGCTTGCTGAAATAGATATTTACGTGGAATTTCTTCTACCTTGTTTAGATACCTCCTATCCTTATTCAGTTGCATGAGAGTACGTTTCTGCACTTTGCTTATGATGTTAAAGGTAGTTCGGTAAATAAATAATACAAGTGTTTACAAATTCCAAAGATAGACGCAACCTCAACGCATCATGATCTCCTTGAAAATGCATCTTATTCCTAGGGAAATATCTCCTTATCCTTGATATTGAACATAAAAACGATACGCTCTGCTGATGGCAATGCATCAAGTCCCAAAAATTTGTTTAACCTTCACATGTCACATTTACATTTAAATTACGATTTATTTAATGCAGTGTCGTTGAAGATATTTTAAGGATATCCGTTTCCATTAGAGCTACCAATGACCTGTTTTCAGACTGCAGTATCGTCTTCATGCTGAAAAATAACTGTTGGAAACGTTTGTCGAATAACATGGCCAACATTCCTTGCCCAATTCCCGTCCCCTTAATGCTGCCCGCTCCTCATCTTATCCCTGGTCTCCCTATCCCTCCCTCTCCCTCCATAAAACCCCCAGGGGTTCAAAGGAGCTACTAAGATTCATTTCCTTTCCTCCCCACACGCCCCAGATGGCTCTGCATTTTCCGCGAAACACCCACCTACTTCCACATCCTCGAGTTTACCGACCCATCATCAATAACGCTGCCTCGTTCTCACCCGATTTATGCTCGTTTTGTGGCCGGATTAACGGTTGTTAACGGCAAAGTAATGATTATTTAGGCTCCGGAGAGAAATAAACAAAAACTTAATTCTTGGGAAATGCCCTAAAAATGCATTAAGGGAGGTGATATAAGAACAGGTTTCGCAGTTTTGTGAATAGCCTATCCATTTTTTTTTAAATCATGAACCGTTGAAAGTTGATGTAATTTAAAAATGAGGCTACTGCTTTCGTTTGAATCTCCCAGTTCTATCGTCTATATTGAATATAGTTGGTGAACTTAAGCAACCAGTTTACTGTTAAAAGTCGATCGTTAATCCTAGGCTTTTTTATTGCTGGTATAGACAGTTATTTATTTATTTTTAATTTTTTAATTAAATAATAATGATATAGACGATATTTATACATAAAAGAAGTAATTTCAGCTTTCTATCTTTCTTAAATTAGGTGCACGTTGATCTCAATATTTCATTTTGGTGAAATGAGAAATAACTGAATTCTGTCTTATGATAATCGGTGATATATCTTTTTAGAAATTGCGAAGAAAGTATGGCTCTTGCCAATAAAATTACGACCACTTAATAAAAATTTGTATTTTTCACATGTAAAGTTTCCTCGTGTATTTTTAAAGTAGGCTGATAACAATAACGTCCCAATATAATACCAATAGACACACATTAATCTACGTCTTTACTACATGTGATATAAAAGGTTATGTGTTGTTATAACATCGCGATTCATCGGAGCACGTTAAGTTGATTAGGAACGCTTGTTTTATTTTAAATATTGTTAATTGCTCATTCACAAACTCTTCAATATGATAATTTCCCATAAATTTATTAAAACTTGAAATAGCTTATGTATTTAAAAATTTTAATTCATCAAATTATCCTAATTTCTACCTTCAGAGTTTTATTCGTGTTAATCAGTAGCCCCCTTATTCATGAAGTTGTTTATAGGAATTGAATTGCGAAGAGATGATCTACAAGTTGGAAAATTGTAAATTGTAATCATGAGTTGGAATAAGCTGCTAGTTATTGCAAATATTTCAGTTTCTCAACCATAATTGTTAATAATCAGAACTAAAAAGTAGGTACTTAAGCTTCTCCGCCCGAGATGCCAATAGACCTATGTTCAGTTTTATAATACAGCTCACCTTCGAGTATTTAGTGGTGTTTTTCATTAAGTCGAATTCCGTTAATGCTGGAAGTAATTCTGAATTCAGCAATTCGTTTCTGATAGCCTTTTTACTGATTTTAATTATAAAAAATTCCTACTTTTTATAATTATACCGAAAAATCTTGTTTAAACCAATGTCAAGGACTAATTAGGAGTTCATTGTGTCACCCACTGAATGCTCAACTTTTCAATGTTGGATTTTTCAAAACTAACAATTCATGTTGCCCACAGGAAGTGATTTGCAATCGTTGATTTGCCTGGCAATTTATTCTACATCTAAGGTAATTAAACATGAAGCTGAATTAGCTCATGAAGGCCTCTAAATAACTTTGCATCCCTTTAATTAGCTTTTCGCGCTGAATTCAGTATTTTTGAATTTTTATACTTTAAATGCTTCGGCATCGAGCCGAAAAAGTTGTGCTTTCGTAATTAATGCGCGCGACCTCGCTTTCAAAGATAACACAATTATGCATTTTATGTACTATGTTGTCGAGTTATTTTTTTCTTTTTAGGTAAACTCATTAAATTCGCTCAGCTTTAATTTACACGTCAGATGCATCAAAACTCATTTTTAGCGAACATTTTTGTTCGCAGCAAAGGAACAATTCTCACTTTGTAATCGGTCAGTCATTTGCAGTTTGTTGGAATATTCAGTTCCAGAATATACAACCACGAAAATATATTTGTTTTATCAAAATTAATGGCTTTTTTATAGTTTCGAATTGCGCTGGAATTATTGTTTAACTTTGCACAAATAACTCATTCGCTCATTTTTTATAGCCTCTTTTCATTTCGTTTTTGAGAGGCCGCTTCCATTAATAACCACGAATTATGGAGTCGTGGGGTCAGAAGTCACTAGGTACTTTAAAAAGGGCTCGCACCTCTCGCAAATATAACCTTTCTTCTCTCCATATATCTGCACCTGACACCAAGTGGGTAGACTGGTGTTAAAAAAAGAGATAATTTGTTCCCCTTTCAATTCTTTGCCTCCTGTGTTCGAAGAAAAATTCTCGGGTCCCTTGCATTCTCTTCGACCGGTCCACTGTTTTTTATCCAGGGTTGTACCCTCAGGGTAACTCCCCTTCTGATTCCTCCTCCAGCTCATTCTCAATGCATCCTGGCCACCTTCATACCCGAACCGTTATGGATGTGCAAAAATGGACGGTGCATCGAGTACAGGCTACATTATACCGGTGATCTCGTATTGTGATATTGACTTGCCGAGTAATTAAATGCACCGAATTTCGATACCATTAATATTCTGAGCTTCTTTAAGTTTTAGGTAACTTTTTTATTGCAATAAGATATTGTAATTTTAATATTGCTACCACTCCTCTCCTATAGTTGCGTGATGAAATGCTCTAGGAACAATTTTAGGCCGATTCCATCAAACACATTCTGAACGTATTTCATAAAAACGCATTTGTAGAACGGAATTGAGGACGCTAGACATTGCTTTTGCGGTACGAGTTATGCCCGAGTTGTGGAATCATTGATATCAAATAATCATGATAGAGCCAATGTATGATTCAATTTTGTATTCAGTATATGTTAAAAGGCTGATTATAAATTTCAATTCACTTTGGAATTGTTTAAATTCTTTGTAAATATCTGCTATATATTGATGTCTTTATTTTAGTTTTACTTTTTCGATATTCTATGGAAAAACCCCAAAGAAAATATATCGGAAGGCTTTGAGTAGTGAAAATCTCTATTCGGGATGCCCACTGGATTATAGAATCCATGGCCGCCGACGTTTCGATGATCAAGTCGTCCATCGTCTTCGGGATTGAAGTTTAAGCCCTGAAGACGATGGACGACTCGAATAGAGCTTCTTAATATCGCACGCTAGGAAAGCCTCAGATCTTACATTGAGTAGTGAAATGAATTTGATTGGTCGGAGGCCCTGATGGAATTATTAGATGGGAGTTTGTTCATTCATGCTAAAATTAGAGGGTACTCATCGTTCACTGCAACCTATAGGGACTGAAAAGAATTTAACACACAAAACGATACAAAATACAAAGGAAAGCCTCGTGCACTGTATAAAACGCCAGAAGCGTGAAAAAGCTACTACATCAACGAAGTAATTTTCACCTCGCTACTCATAAAAGTGACGGAATATGTTCGGATGCATCGGTTTCTTCATACTTAATTTACTTACATACGTATTAACGTATTTAAGAGAATCAGAGAGTGGAATTGATCTACCAAAACAGACATTATTTTCTATTGATAATAAATGATAATTTTATGATGCACAATTATCTATGAACCTACAATAGCGTAATTGTCTTGAGATTTACTTCGATGCAGTTCATTCCTTCACTGATCAATAACACACACTTCGTACCTTCCATTTCCGAATTCTGTTATTCGCATTCTATGTTCCTTTTTCATTGCTGGGGGCCTAACTTCCCCTGCCGCGTGCCCTTTTGGCGGTTCCCTTGGTAGTATGTAGATGTAGATATATGTGCGTGGGCTCCTACTCCCCTCCCTGAAAAACTCTTTCAGCTCTCCCCCCCCGCGGTGGAGCACCCAAAACACAGGGTTAAGGAGAATACCTCGTTAGCTAATGAGTTCCCGTGCTCATTAAACCCCCAGAAAAACGTCCCCTGCACCCACCCGCCTCCTTTCAGCAGCCGCTCGCTACCCTCACCCTGCTATCCACCCCACTTCCCTCCGACCCTATTCTATTCCCCAACCCTTTTCCTCCCTCCCGCCTAATTCACTCTCACTACATCCCCCTCGATCCCAACGAAACTCCCGGAGTCACTGGCTGTGGAATGCCTGTGGTGGAGATCCGGAGGGAGTGGAGAAGGGACGGAGGAGCAAGAGATGCAGGATAGGCGGCGGTGTCCGTTTTGTGTTACTATCGCCTCCTGGTATTGAAGCTAGTGGGGGATACGAGAGGCGAAAAAGTACTGCTTCCCTGTGGTCTTGTTACTATTCGAGCCCTATTTTGTCATTTCTGGGAATTATCTTTTGTGCTGCATTTGGATGTTCAAATAGAGACTCAGGATTAAAATGTATTATTGCATGTTGTTTTAAGGAAATCGGACGAAAGGAGAATGGTAAGGAGATAATGCTTCTCTGCGTTATTGTAACTTTTCTGTCCCATCTTTTTTTATTACCCGTGTACTAATTTTCTCAGATTGTGTTTTTACCTTCTGATGGGTAAAAAGTAGAATAATCTATACATTCTGTTTGATTTAAAATTATTAATAATGCTTTTTTAAGGAAATAGCCCCTGAGTACATATTTTGACCCCGGAATTATTTTGTCTCAAAAGATGTTTTGAGTGTTTACGATATTTGAAGTTGGTTTATAATTGATTTCAGGGCTGTTTACTGTTGTTTTTTACACCGTAATTTATCATTTATCAATTTGATCATGGATCATTTATCCATTTATATGTAAAGCATGCAATTAATCGCATTTAGAACTGTAAAACGTAATGCTGGACTTGAATATATTTTTTTTAATTTTGGAAATTAATGCACCATAATGCATCAGTTTCTGCGGGTTTTAACCACGCGAGAAATAATGCAAGGCCTTCGTATGAAGAATGACGAGGGATAATGCCTGATTTAAAATTATTTCTTTAATTTTTAACTACATATTTAGAATTTCAAAATACTAAAGGCATGGCTCTACCTTGGAGAAGACGATAAAGCAGTCTCCCCTCCCCGCGTTTGTTTTTCCCTTTCTTCAATTCCTCTCTCTCTCTTTGTTACTCACACATTCCCCTCTCCGCCGTTAATTCTTGAATCGCCGACCATTCCCCATCCCATTTTTTGTGGTCCTTAGCAGCGCAGTGGGGAGTTCCCATTTAGTGAGTTTTTTGCCCTTAACGGCGTAGTGTATGCATAGGGTGAAGTTTTTTTCGTACTGGGGGTGTTGTGGGGAGGAAATGAAGAGAAGTGGAGGAATCGTCAGTGGTGGTAGGATAGGGTTAAGTAAGTTAGAGGCACGGGTGACAATGGCACGGGTAGGGTTCCGAGTTGTTCCGTTCTTTTCCCAACCCTGCTGCTGCATCCCCTTTACGACTCCATTCCACCTATTGGTCTCCTCCTTACACTCGTTCATCAGTTTCTCTGTCCTCAGCTTGGTTTGCCTGCAGCTTTTAATTATTTCCTATTCGTTGCTGGCGCCTTTACTCATATGCTATTTTTATTTACATGGTTATGTTTCATTTGGTCTTTGTTTATTGTCTCTTGATTTTCCTCGTTGGGCTTGTCTATTCATTTCCTACGACTACAATATTATATTACGCTTGTGTTTTTTGTTTGGGCATTCTAATTAGTTTCGTAAGCCCTTTTATATTTTGCCTTGCTTTGCTTTTTTATATTATCATATATAAGCCCAAGTGCTTTTGTAAGTTTTGAACCCTTACTCATGCTTTTTGTCAAGTATCGAGAAGTTATCATTTCTAACCTAACATTTTCTAGACTTCACTATTAATATCCACCTGAAATTAGGATAGCAGCTTTGTTGTGCTGAGATTGTGATGTGAACTTGCGCGGCCTTGGCAGTAAGGTCGTTGGACAATGTTCTCCTTACGACGTTTCAAAGGCTATTATTCTTATTTGTTACTCCTTTTAATTGTTCATTGAGTGCCAGGGCCGACTGAAATAGACTTGTAATGGGACGTGCATAACAAGTCCTAGTTAAATAATGCTCACTATACATTTTTTCTAAAACTATCAGTTGTCATCAATCTTAAAATTCCGTTTTTGCAGCTGTCCATTCTACCCAGATGATTTCTTGATTGCTTTTGGAAAATCTCTCAATTTATTCCTACTGCATTTCACACTTGGTATTTCTCGCCAATGTTTCGCCTTAAGCTATCTTTCCATTATTAATTTTAGGATGCTGTTATGTCTATCGAGTTTTCATTGAAGAGGTTTTTTATCATAAATGCATTGTAGTTTTTTAATTGATGGCTCTATTCGTCCATTCGTTCGTTCTTCTTCATCTTCAGCGTAACATTTGCCAGTCTCCTCTCTTATACAGTCGGTATCGTCAAAGCTTCAACGTCAAGTGAGGGCGTAATCCTTTTATTTACATTATGTAAACACTTTCTCACATTCCTGTAGCTAGTTTTTTATGGCATAATGCCTTCATTGCTTGAGCTACTCTGCTCATTCTTATGATTCTTCGTTCTCCTAAGTTATTGTACATCCATGTTAACATTTTGATGACATTCATGTGGGAAAAACATTTTTAACTTTTATACAAGCTGTCCATTACTACTACGAATCCCTTGTACCCTACCTTGGGATAGTTCCTCCATCCTCCCTCCAGGTACCCCCTCTTCCAGTTCATGGTTCACGTACGGGGATAAAACGATGTTTGCTCCATGTCCTGCCCCTTGCTTTCCTTCGAATCTCTATCCTCGGCTCCGCTATACCCTTCTCTCCCATCTGTCTTCCCCCTCGTTAACCCTTTACATTTCCCTCCCTTGAATCCCTTTACCCTCGGATTATCCCCGCTTTATACTGTGCGCGCATCCTCCGTACCAGTGTTTCCTGGTTGGAATTTCTTCCCGTCCGTTGTCGAAGATTTTTAACCCTTTCTCACTCCCGCATCTGGAGAAATGTATGTTTGGTAATCTAAAAATATCGGAATTTTAACCAAGCGATTCCCCCGATAATAAATGTGCATATTGCTCGCTATGCATCTATATAAGCTGGGCTTTACGTCGGCTGGATAAACCCTTATTCGATATGGAACATGATCTAGATATTCATTCTGTCCTTAAAGTTCATGTGTACCAACAGAAAACTTGTGGGACATCAAAAAAGCCGTATTTTTTGTAATAACACGTTAATGATAAAACTACTTCATAAATGGGTTTATAATAGGCTGAGCGCGTAGAAACAATCATATCTGTGACTCTCTCAGCTGATTTCAACTTTTGAAAAGCAAGCACATTAGATAAGCTTACGATCACAATGTATATTTGTGTTTTTGTCTCCGTCTGCCGAAAGCAAGCACAAAAAAATGACTAGCTGCTGCTCAACAATTCACTTTATGGTGAACGCAAATTAATTGGGCACGGTTCTCTTCTTATTGATTACTAGTTAACTGGCTTCAACCTTTTATAGGAGCGTTTCTGCACCTTAGCAATACGGCACCATGGCTACGTACCCCGGGTAGCTCTACCCTTAATACGACTTTTCCGTCAGTAAGTGATACTGTAATAGCCCTAATTACAAATGACCAACGACAGTTAAATAAAAGATGATGTTTTCTCGCAAACTCTTGGGATATATGCTTTTCCCTAACTCGATTCCCGACTGTTCCAGTGTCGGGAAAGCGGGAACCCTACTCTATGACACCCCGGTTATTCGCTCGCCTTGGTCCCCTTAGCTCTTCCGGCACTCTCTTCCTCTCCGAATGTTTCGGCTCATGAAATATACGACGGTGGAGCGGCGTGAAAGTCTCATCTTCATCCCACCCTTCCCTTATCCTATTCGAGATTTCATTCGATGATATCACTCCGCAGCGTGCTGCGAAGTAATGTGATTATCTTATTAGAGCAAGCGCGCTTCTTAGGGATGGCTGAATCTTCCGCGGAGGCTCAAGCTCGCATCGAACTTCCACGCTATGTTAATCGACCCGTTAATGGGTTTTTAAAACGCACTGATTATTTTGATGTTTGCTCTATATGTTTCCGTGGTTTAATTTTTAAGTTTGATTTCATTTCGCTGAAAACAAACAGTAATACGTTCCACGTTTTGATGCTTAACCGTGTGGAAATTCATTTTCGAAGGGATAGAGAAAAACGTATCTTTCCGTACAAATTAATTAATTGTAGGTTTATATATTATACACAATTTTGTAAGTGCATCAATTATTTTAGGTGACCTTGTCAGCTTCGACTTGTTCGCCAGAGTCTATTATTCCTGAATCTATGTTTTTTTTGTAAACGAACTGGCAAAGAAACTGGCACCTTATTGAATGATCAATTTTAGAAATATTTCATTTAGAACATCAGAGTTAGAGAGGTTCTTCAGAAAGACCATACTATGTTGGTAGGGTACGTCATTAGGAAGAAATAAAACCCATCAAGTGTGGTAGATGGAGAAATAGAAGGGAAGGCATCGCGAGAAATAATATGGGGCATTATCATGGCCCATGTTAGCTCTCCGTGAGGATGTAACAGATGTGGCATCGAATGACAAGAAGAGCAGGGCTACACCGAATCAATCTTTGAATTGGAAAACTAATGATGCAGATTATCTCATGAGTTGTTTGATTATAATTGATGCATTTCCATTGTAGAGAAAATGAAATGGGATATTTCTGTTTTAGTCGTTTTTTGGTCTTTGGCGAATTCAAACTTTCGTCAAATCACTGTGGGTTACATTTAGCGTGGGAAAAAAATTCCATCAGAAATTAAATTGCTCGTTTTGTTTCGCTTAAATAGCCTCGATAAAAAATATTTTTTCAGAAGTTGATAACGTCACGTAACTATTTTTAATTTCGACGGACGTGAAATTGGTACTTCGATCTATAACTTTTTGCGCCATTTTAGAGGAGCGATTGGTGTTGACAGTTGCCTTTTCTGGTGGTGAAATTTTAATTTCAAATATTTTAGCGCTCGATGCATCCTCTGCTCGACCGACAAATTACGGGAGCACTCATGTTGCAACCGCTGGGAATGAATAATGCATACGACTGGGTTTGTGTGAGTGTGCAGGAAACAAAGTGGGTCCGTGTGAAATGGAGTAAGCATCTCAAAACTAGGTGGCACAAATGAGAGAATTTTTGTTCGTATCCGGCGCAGTTAACATGCTTCGGTGTCATGGACGTTAATGTCGATTAATTTCGCGCTGGCCTCAGGGTCGTGGTTTATCGCTAATTTTGTCACCACGCGTAAAATCAAATCAAGGCTCGGTGGTTACGCGTTCAGTTTGAGGTTACACGCAAGGCTAAGAAAGTAAAATAAATCCGAATACACGATTTTCAGGTTAATGTGGAAAATATTATTTTACCCCATTCATTAATTTTCAGGCAAGTACTAAAATGTTTGTCTAAGGGACACCAATTATATTTTATAATTTTTACCCATAACTCATAGCAAAGAAAGGGGCAGAGTTGCGTGCGATTCACGACAGACAAATGAACCATTACTTTTTTAACGCAAACAAACGTTTACAAATGAATTTAAATAATATTTTCAAAGTATCTAGAATAATTTTGCTTAAAAACTTGCAAGCACTGTACCACTATTGTCATTAACGTATTATGTCCTCAATCACCAATTCCCGAACTGTTTAACAGTCCATATGTTTTAATATGAAACCATGCATAAGATAACTAGCGAAATTCAAGCTATAATTACGAGTTTCAGGTTGAAAAATAGGTATGGCATCATTTCATATCACCCTCATTGCACACCTGTCGAAAGCGAAAAACATTCAATAAGAGATATATACTATATAGGTATGTGATAGGTTTCACAATTTTTTCTTCCTACAGTCTATTTGTCAATAATAACTGAAATACATCATATTTACGTTCTTTCCCTCTCTCAATTATTGCTCCTTCATTCCGTCTTTCCTTCATGGCCGTTGTGCTGATATCCCCCGCCACACGCCCTTAGGGCGGATTGCAGGTAGTATGTTTATGTAGATCTCATTCTCCTATCCCAGTAAACATGATAAGATAGTTGATGTAATTTAGCCCCATGACATATTTTTGTTACTGACAAAAGCAAGTGAGGTCGGTAGGTGGCTACATAATGTACACTATCTTGAGCTATCTTAAATCTCTAAAATCAACCAGCAGAGCACTAAATATGTTCTTGTCCTACCTCCATGGAAGGAAGCAACCAGTAAATAGTCATGACGGAATATCATCTAATTGAAATCCAGTTACCTAATAAGTCCCCCAGGGTTCGGTACTTGGGCCTCTTTTGTTCTCAGTGTATATTTTAGATTTGCCTCAGAAGTTGCGACACTGCAAGTATATTCTTTATTCAGACGATTTACAGATCTACCCCCACTGTACACCCGAAGATATAATAGATGCCATAAGCGGTGTAAGTTCTGACGTACAGAAACTGTATTCATGAAACTATTAAATATTTTTTCTGAAAGACTACAAAGTGAATAGGTATGCCTTAAAAAAAACACGTCATGATCAAAGGTATTATATCCCTTCTCATAAAAGTAATGATTTTGTAACAACGGGTCCTAAATTTCTTAGCCATCAATGTTTGCATTTAATTATATATCGCAACCAATCTCTCGTTTGTAGAAATATATTCAGAGTCAACTGATTTTGCCTAACCACCCAATTCTAATATTTGTATTTAAATATATTGTTTTATATGTTGACTTGAAAATATTATGTGAGCTGGCTGAAACAACCTGTAAAACTTTCTCTTTTGTTGTATAATAATTAAAATGTTGTTATAAAACTTGCCAATCTTTATAAAATCCAAAATAATATTAGTATTCCTTGTATTGCATTATGTTTTTTCCCTACTGTTTGCCTGAGATAAATGGTACACTCTGCATTTGTTCTTCGGTGGCTTGCCACAGAACAATAAACATATATTATTATCTAGATATAGGTAAAAGAGATCCTACTTCCCTCCATTTATTCACGTCTGCAACAAAAGCACAGTCAAATACATCAAAGCGTCCCTCACTTTTCGTCCCTTACATATTTTAACTAAGTTTCCCTACACCCTCTGCTCTTAATTGCTGCATCCTAACATCATTTTCCTTACTTTCATGTGAGTGCTTAATAGCTAGCTTGTAAATGTGAAATGACAGTGTTATCAAGAAAAATAATCTAAAAGGTTTGTGAACGTAGAAGTAGTTGTTGCATTGCACGTGGTTAGAACAACTTGCACGTACGTGGTGATTGTATATCTCGCGGAATGCTTTCGGAAGCGTTGCAGAAATCTCCTCGTTATGGGAGATGTGTAGTTCTTGTGGGAACGTGAAACTATACCGTATTTGGTCCTTTTAACTTTGCCCTCAAACTCCGCCTCTTCCTCTCGCACGGATGGGTTGTGAATTAGGAGACCGTTATTGTTCTCCGCCCTCTTCTTCCATTTGCAGTTTTTCGCGTGCCAACCCCGCCCTAGTGTCTTTGCCAGTCATATTTTCCGGTTATTCCGGAACCTGCACCTCCAATCTCCCTTTTTCTCTCCCTTACCCCTGTCTCGTGCCGCCCATTTCCCCTTGTGCCCTTGCTGAGTCCCCTTGTTCCTCGTTTCCCCAGCGGTAGGCTAGCTCTTTCTCCCCGCCCGTGTAGCAATCCCTCATCGCTTTCCCACCCCCCATCCCTTAACTTCCCACTGCCTCCATTGGACCCGTTTCTCTTTTCCCCCTTCCAACAGTTGCCTAAACAGTGAGAGGGTATATGGAGGCTCACCTAGCTCATAAGCCTGTATTTTACCCGGCAGACATATCATTTGAGAAAGTTACGAAATCGCTTGTTTGACAATTACGATATTTTGACGTTAGTTATTCGGAAATTCCGTTTAAGGCATTCAAATATTAAGGTTTGACGTTGCTCTTACGCTCAGATGTTAGTTTGTTAACGCTTGAAAATTTCTGATCATGATTATTTATTGGTTAGACCTCTGAAGGTTTATCGTAAAATAATGGAAAGTTGTCACAAATTACCATGGACTCTTAACATTCCGAGCGAGTACGCGGACTAAGTCTGCTCAGGGTTCCTTGTTCCATGGGTGATTTCTTAAGGAACAAGCTGTGTTCTGGTCTTTTCTGCATCAAGATGGCTCTTGTAAGGCATACATGTGTGTCTAACTACCCTCTGTACAAGAGAATAAATCCTATGCGAAACGATAGAACTTAATTTTAGAAGGTACATTCTAATTGTGGATGAACACTTCTTTGCCGTCCACCGCTACTGATGAAAGCAATTCTGGTCCTTTTGTATGAGATGAGATGACATGAGATGATGATAATTATGAAATGTAACCTCATATACTGCGGTGGTAACAGCAGCTGAAATAGTGGCGGCACTTGGTTGGAGAGAAGACCCTTTTAACTGTCAGGGTCCATTGCCTAAAAGGTGACTACCAGTGTTCTCAAGGTCGCAATTCTACGTTGAAAATTGCAAAGGGTTCAATACGGCATTCGTATCATTATAAAATCCAATTGCTTGTAAGGGCTTCTCCGACAGGCTGCAATAACTATCAGCGTACTTCGAAACAACTTTACTATGATCCTGAATGTAGTCGTGTCAGTGCTAACGACACCCTACTGCCATCTTAGGTGTAGTGCTATTATGTTAGCAGTTTTGTCTGCCATGAGCTCTCCTCATTCACTCTTCCTTTGCTGGCCTAAAAATAATGCAAAAACCAAAGAAAATGATTTATTTAATGACTATGTGTTTTTCAACTCGTCACTTCTCTTCTACATTAAACTCTCCCCAATCCACTCCTTCCCTTCCTTTGTTTTATTTTCAATGATGACAAGTTAGAGCACATGTTTTCTTTAACCCCTTCCCCTCTCTTTCTACTAACTATAGAATAACCATTTACAAAACCACCTCCTAATACCTTGCCTCTCCTTCCACCAATGGACACAATAAAAATCTCAATTAGCTAAAAACAATTTCATCTCTCTCTGAGGATGACGTGAAGACGTCGAAGCGCGTTGGATTTTATGTTATAAATATATGCTAACTCATTCAACGCTTATCTCTGCCCGTTGACGTAAGACTTTGCGGTGGCTACTGATACCGATTGTTGCTACCACAGTACATAAGAGTAGATCCTATGCGGGAAGACTGAACCGCATTCAAAAAATACAATTTAAATATGGACCGCCAATACTTCGCCATCCATTGCTCGTTGTGCTTATCACGCGTTGTGATAAATCATGGGATCTTTCCTTGTATATCTACCGCGGGGAGGCTTCCTTCTTGCCTTCTTTGAAGCATGAAGATGAACTGTGAGTGCCATCATTATTGGAATGTCGCAACACATGGCCATAGGTCCTCCAAAAATAGTTTAAGAAATAGGATTTATGGATTTTGCTGTAACCGGGAAAGTTGAAGGTCTGATGAAATTAACTTGATGATTAATACACATTTTCAATAAAAGTAGAAGGAATTAGACTCTTATGCATGCATTTTGAACATCGAGGTGACCATCGACTGTGAGAATTTAAATATCGGAAACATGTACGTATTGTCCGAGGTTCAAAGTCCAAGTGGACTGTGCCCGAGGTCCAAGTGTTTTCTTGGACTCCAAGAGTGTCCACTTGGATTTTTTAATCTTAGACAACACGCACGTGCTTACAAGGTTTAAATTCTTCCTGTCAATGGTCACACATGTGACCGAAATGCATACATAAGAGTCTAATTTCCTCTGCTTTAATGACAATTTGGATTGATCTTTAATATAAAGTTACTCGTCAATTGCTCTCTTCTCGAAGGCCTGCTGTTCATATCCCTGTCTCAGAAATCATTTCCTCATCTGATTATATTTACATTGTTTTATTCAACTTTTATTCAGCTTTGTCTGTTTGCTTGGGTGAAATCTGTTAATCGATTTTTCACCCACATAAACTCATCAGATTTCCTTCAAATTTGGCACAAAGCTATATCTTCAATGACAGTAGGTACAATATTACAAAATAAGCTTCAAAGATTTTTCTCACATAGTCTCGGGTTCGCGAAAAAATTGCTGTAATAGAATTTTGTTACGTCGAAAGGTTAAGGCCATTATAGAAATGCATAAGATAGTGACTTAGGTTCGAAGCTCTCGTACAACATTTTTTTCGGCCGAGTAAGTTTCGTGAAAAACGTAGGATTCCCGATCTATTTCATGTAAAACGGTAACAACAGCATGTTTTTTCATGGTTTTATTTAACTTAACATCTCTATTTGTTTGGGTCAAACATTGTAATCAATTTTTCATCCACTTTCACCAAGTCCATTTCATTTAAACGTATCCCACTTGTGTACTTTAGATGATAATACAATATTTTCTCAGTTTAAACAAAACTTAAGCATTAATTTAACCTCAAAACTTTCGTTATATTCTTTTTCACCAAATAATAATTCACTTGAAAATTTAAAACAATTTATTCATAGAATTACGTCTATAATTGATAGAAAAATTGATGCAAAAGTACTAAAAATGGATTTAAAAACTTAAAAAACATGTTTTTAGTGAAAAATGTACTTAAAAGTAGAAAATAATTTTGAGCTGTCACAAATTGCCTGCAACTGAAAGAACGTGTTTAGTTGTGACTAAAAATAGGCATTTGCATCACAAATGTTGGATATGATGCAAAAGAATTTTCACCGGAAACACCCAAATCCTAATCACAATTTGTGATACTAAAGAATATTGAACAACTACTGTAAAGGTTGAGGCAAGCTTAGCACGTCGGAAATATCTGGTCCTGCACAACTTGGAATGCTAAAGGCTTTTTACCACGTTACCTAAATAGTAATCATAAAATCTTTTGTACCTCAAATGTTGGTTGAGCCCTAATAGATTTATTTTTAGTCATTCACGTTTTGCCTGCTATAGGCCAGTTGTGGCAAATCAAATATTTTTTTCCACTTTTTAGTACATTTTTCAATAAAACCATGTTTTTAAAACGTTTTTTATTTTTTTACCCGAGGATGAGCTTCCTAGGACTGTTTCGGTAGACTTTATCTATTATCCATTTGACCTTGTTCTCACTGATCCATCCAATCCCGCCGCCTCTTGTTCCTCTTGGCTTTTCTTCCTCAGCTCTTCTCTCTCACACCTCCGCTCAACGTATTTATAATCCTCTCTCATTTCACCTTTTTCTCTTTTTTTACCTCATTTCAGGATGGATCGTCGACTGAGTTATCACGAGGTCGTAATTTCCTTCGGGGGGGAGGGGGGGGGGTGTAGTATAGAGGGACGGGAATCAATCCGTGCCCATCTCGCAGATTTTGTTTTTTTAGTTTGAATTGGGATCGAAGTTGTTATTGCGTGCGTTTTCCCTAACATCCTACCTCTCGTCTTTTTTTTATTATTGCGGATATACCAAGGTTGGGTAGGGCGAATAATGAAGTGGGATGGAGCAGAATTCTCGGGAACAAAAGAGGAGATGAACGCGTAATTCTTTTCTTTTTTTTTTCGTTTTTATAATGGGAGGATTTCGTTCGTGATTAATTAGTTTTTTCACTCTTTTTGTGTTTTTATTTTTAATTTTATCATCGTCCGCGGTGTGGAAAAATCCCCTCGCGACGGCCCCAAAAAGGTTCGTGTCGCTTTTTGGGGTAAGTTTATTACGGGTCCTGGGTCCGCGCATTATGTGGAGGTTGGTGTGTTTTGAGTCAATGTGCGTGAAATAATTTCGCCCTCGGATCCTTCCGCCCGGGACGGTGTGTACGCTCCGTCAACTCTCTGGAAGAATATCGCGTAGCGTTGTGTAAAACCTTTTTAATGCGTCAATTCCATTATTGTGTGCCTTGATATTTATTCTCCCGTTTTTCCACTGCCTTCCATTTCATCAGTTTGCCAGACCGCTTTGTTTTTTAGATCAATTTCCACGTTGCACAAACCCATTCATTTGGGCGGAATGCAGGTTGTAAAGAAGCCGAAAAGGAAATACAGGCATTCCCGGTTGTCTGCGCCAGCGGAAAGGTTTAAATCTACGCTTGCTTCGCGACTTCAGTATTAAATGAAGGTATTTCCCACCTATATTTGTATTTGTAATTGATTGAAATAATAGGGAATGTGGTCTTTTTGATGAAAATCTGGTGATATTTGCATACGAAGATGTTCGGTAAACTCGATACATCTAGGAGAGAAGAATAAATTAATTAACTTAATTAGGCAGTATATTTTTAACCAGCTACCTTTACACTATTTAGCTGATTTCTTAATACAATCTAGATTACTTGTTTACAGAGGATCTGATAATAACGGCTGTCAATCGAGAAAAATATAAAAAAAGGAGTAGAAGATGTCTCCCTTTGAGTCAAATAAGGTTTTTGGTAGCTTTATTGACAATGCATAACGGTAAATTGTTAATACATTGCTTTCAGTAGTAATTTGTTTTTTTAATTTTATATTTATACTTTTGATTAAAATAAACCGAGGGCCTGCATTAGGATATTATATAGTTTTGTTGGGGCAGGAAACCTATTTTTTTAACGGTCGTCGCACCTATGTCTTAATATCACTCAAATGGATTATGTTCTTGATATCAACAGTTTCCTATAGTAATATCTTTTTCCTTGCTTAAATGTTCCATCACGTTATTGAAGCGGTTTGCCACAGATTTATATTGATCTTTATGCTTGATTGCTCACGCCATCTCTGAAGAATCTGATCTTCTAAAATATTTTTTTCTAGATCTGTAACTATTCAAATATTACGGAAAATTTAGTAAACTTGTGGTACCTTATTTCTAAGCATCCAGGGTTTTTAACTAGCCCCATACTCGTGATCAGTTTCAAAATCAGTCTGAGCTTTCTTTAACTGTCATTGTAAACTTATTAGATAGCAACTCTAATGAGAAAAAATGTACTTATCTTTTTATTCTTTGAAAGTTTGTTACTACAATTTCCATCCATAGTAAACCAGAGCATGCATTCAACTTTTGACCTTTGAGAACATTATGAACTATAATAATTCGGTTTCATTCGACATCGTTGTCATTTGATGTTGGTAAAAGGTTTAATTCAATCAGCATGTGACCATAATTATAATTATGATTCGTGATTAATTCCATCGGCGAAGGATGCTTCTACGAATGCCGAAAGCTCTGTGCGATAGAAATTTGTGTAGAATTTCGCTGAAGCTGTTGAGATAATTTTGTTATTAAAGACTTTATCCTTCGTGCCTGTCCACATTTTGGTGCCATAGATGACATTTTCTGAGTGAATAAGAAATCTCACCACAGGAGAGGCTCTGTGCCGAACCAAGTTGGTCGATTGAGTTACCCACCCGAGTATCATTTTACTCTGCCAAAATTACCATGCTAACTCACCTCGTGAGTTAATTTGGATGAAGTAACTTGTACAGGAAAGTGTGGTGCGCTTCAATCACCGAATAACTGACCTATCAGTATGTGTTGAGCAAAGTATATAGCCTCTATACCGCTCTAATTAGGTGCACACGATAGCCGTCTATGGTAATTTACCCCCGAATATTACTGAAGACTCCCACGCCTCGATTTATAATGCATTTCTGATGTTATACTATGTGTGACGCAATTGTGTTTTGCATCATTCGTTGCATAAATTCTGCATATTGCCAACCCACAATCAGAATGCGTAAACTCGTCTACAGCCAGTTCAGTTATGCGATTGAAATATAATGTTGAATTCCTTTTGACATCCTGTTGGTGCGCATATGGTCTGTGCTCTTTCTGAGAACCGTTTCTGAGAACCGAACCGAACCCTTCAAATATAGTGCACGTAGTGAGGGTAATTGGGATCTCCAGGCTTCATTTAGAGTCCGGCAAAACATTCATTTACCTGGAAAAAACTTCTTCACTGAAAAAATAAACTAATTCAACGTTGACCTTTATGAATTGGTCCGTTTTATTGGTTAAAGTGACAAATACCTTAATTTTAGTTCTACAGACTGACCTGTAATTATTTCTCCATTGCAAAAATACCCAATTGATGAAAACTCCTAGTGAAATAACATTTTTAATAAAGACGCATTATTGTGTCCATTAGTATGCAGGGCGCCCTTGTCACATATATTTGTGTTTTGTTAAGGAAAATAAGACTTTATAATGGAAAAGGTGAATGCGTGGGATATCAAAACACTAATTTTTTGGACCATTGTTATGTTTTTGTTCTCTTACTATACATGCTTTCAATTAAGAGCAATTTACATCTCATATCCCGTCTCGTCTAAGCCACTAGGCGAAATCTTTAGAATAAAATGGTCGTAGCGAAGGACAAAATCTTTCCCCCAGGGAATCCTAATTCTATGCCGTGTATTCTTGTTCAGCCGAGGGGAATAAATTTTCTCCTTGGTTGGTGTGGCTTGATGGTGGAATTCAGATATTTTGACGCTTGGAGGTTGAATAAATGACTTTTTTTACATTTTGATAAATTATTCTTCGCTTATAATTGCCTGCGTTTGATGTGTCCCTGAAGATCCGAATAACATATAAACATCTATGTTTAATAGAAAGGTCGGTATTTATATGTTTATGAGAAAGATAAGGTATCTTGTCTTTTCTTACCCAATCATTTTCCATACTCTTTTATCCATAAAAATATATTCTGAAAGGAATTTTTCTCAAGATCGATAAGTTTAAATTCATGTATTCCGTGTCATGGAGATTAAGAACGTTGCTATTTACGACTCTGTGATTCCCCAAATTCAATGGTCCCTCTACAATAATAATTGAGTGACTGTCTAGGTGAAATCTGGATACTAATCGCAAATTATTACTCGTAAATGATGTCTCATGGTAGAACTTAACTATGTGTTAAAATCTTTGTGAACAGATACTGTAAATACTAAAGCAGAGCTTCTTTCTAAACTTCTGCTTTTCTGCGATGTGTACAAGATAAAAACTCTTTTATCTGTTCCTAGTCCTCAAAGCATCTTGGCAGAAGGCTAATCGAAGCTGAATCTTGATGTTTAATAAAAAACTTTGCTTTGACAAAACCTGTTCTTGTTCCGTGAATTATTTGAAGCGTAAAATACTACCGAGAAGAAGGGAGCAGTGTTCCTTATTAGTTGAACTTACGCGAGTATTTCGTAAATGTATTTCGATGCGTGGGTTAGAGAACTTGATAATTGCGTTGTCTGGATCAAGGATTCATCCCAACTAATTGCTCTCAAGTAAATTGTCCCGTTAGACCGAGATAGCATTAATAAATTCCTCTCTTGGTAGAATTCAGGTATTCATCGCAAATGATTGCCCAAGTGCGATGAATAAGGGGATAAAAGCAGCTGTTTGTAAATAGAAATTTCTATTTCTGTTTTTTTACGATGACACGTCATTAAAAAAGATATACCCCATATATACTGCCGAGACATTTTTGAGCAGTAGTGCCAAATTGTCGTTATAAGTTAATCGAATGAAATGTCTTTAAACGCATATCGTGTAGCCTACTTTCAGGAAAAACTCCAACAAAAACAAATGAACTCAGGGTAATTTCGGTTTTCCGATATGGTATTAACACGATTACACATGTTTAATTTTGCTTTCATGGCACTGAAAAATCAAATATCAGGTAAATGATGGTAGAGAAAAGAAAACTACAAATATTACATAAGGACCCGTCATTCAGTTTTAGAAATCCATAATTATTTTCTTTGCTGCTGTATGCAAGCAACATTTACCAGTTTTTTTATAAGCATGAAACTCTTCTTCATTTTCCATGCAATTGACGCATCTAGACATAAATTTAATCTGTGCTTCTGTGTTTCCTCAAATCGTTGGACATTAAAAAAATAATCCTGTGCACTTTTGTGCTCGAACTTCGAGTTTTACTCGTGAGCAGCGTTACTAAATGTTGGAAATCGGGTGAAGCACCACATGGGGGCTGAGAACTTTGGTACTCATGCCGTATGGATAAATGATTCGTCGCAACTAATTGCCTACATCTACTGTCTGCCATTAGACCCAGGCAGCATAAATTGAGCGTCTTAATTTAGCATGATGGCGTACCCGCGGGGAACGAAGCACATGCACAGGGGCGGGAAGCGGACTAAGGAGCAGGATTGTAAACGGTTAACTCCTTTTAAAGAGAGGGAGGCGGCAGGGGATTCAAAGAGACTTACTTGAGCTCGCATCTGCAACACTTCGGCATTCAAATTCATGCACACCAGCAAGACGTTCAACTTGCTATTCCACACATTACTCCTCCTCCATCCCGTTTAGGATTGTGAGGCTGGTTGCAGTTGGCAGTTTGCAGTGAGTAGTACTTTCGGACTGCTCCGGGCTAGATACGGTCATTTGAATCGGATCCTTGGGGTCATCTTCGCTGTATAATCTTTTCGGGGTATGTAATCGAATTCGGCACTCCTTAATGATGAATATCTGCCTTAATAAAATACATGGAACCAAACAAATACCTCGGGAAATTGAGAGAAATATGTAAAGAGTTTCACCCATTAAATTATGCGAAGCATGCTAAATGAGTGTATAAGAATAAATTAATTCAGAGGAGTAAGTAGTTTTAAGAAAATTATACTGAGAGTTGTAGATATGGAAATGCCTGTCAAAGTAAAACGGAAGTGACTCCGTAATCATAACTAAAAAATATTTTATCCGCAATCCATTTTTGACGTTTTAGACTTAAGAGTACATAGAAAATCACAAGTTCAATTTACAACGAAGACAACAAAATAAATTAAGTATATAAAGTTATGTTCATGAACAGGGGAAAATTTCTGATGCAAAGCTGCCTTCCATACCACATCAAATGCAAATAAAACAACAAATGTTCCATCCGATGCAAGTACAATATTCAGCATAGAATTAATAAAATTGCATATTACGTCAAGAGAGGGTAAATGATATATCTTTAATAATATCAATAGAATACTACTACGTGTATGGTTTTGTATTTTGAACAGAAAGCAAATAGTCCCTGTACAATAATGGTCTCCTGCGAAACACTGCACAAGTATTGACTAAAAGAGTTCCATTTCAATATGAGTAAAAGACTGACATTTTATTTTATAATCTGAGAGTGACAATTTTCCAATCACTGACACAGTCTCGCGCACGTGTGCAAAGATATACAGCAATGAGAGTGAAATTCGTAATTAAGATATCATTTGATTTAACCGGGATTAGGACCCAAATCTCCCAATATCCGGTTTGGTTGCTAGCCAGTTACACCACCGAGCCATCTTAATTCAATACAAATTTCGGAGGGTGTGTATGCGAAATAGATGTTCTTGTCTCAAGTCTACATCGTTTCACAGGATACGTGATCGTGCTTACTATGTCACAGACGCAGAGGATAAACCCAACATTTTTGCTTAGATGGACTAGCTTTGACAATATTCCAATCACTGCGAAATTCACAAATGATATGGAGCACTGTCATGCGCACGGGTGCAAAGATATACACTAATGAGTGTAAAATACGCCATAAAGAAACATTCGCCGCCAAAATTTGCGTTCTATTGGGATGGCTTGTTGGTACTTGGCTAATATCTGCACCAGAGCATAAAGTTTGCATTCGAATTCAAGTTAAGTCAAATGATTTTTTCATGGTGAATGTCACCCTCTTTGGTGCATACCTGGGGGTGAATTCCGACTTTAAAATATTGGGATATGAAGGATATTCGATTTAATTGTTTGAATAATGTGGGATCCGCTGATATAAACAGCAAGGTCTTGTTAAGTGGTTGTGGATGTTTTTTATTTAAAATAAATAGCTTTGCATGTGTAGAGGACAATCTGTATTGAAGATGGAATGTATGGATGGATGGAATCTGGGAAAAGGAAAGAGACAGGTAAAGCCTAGTCTCTCTTACTTGGAGCCCAAAGCAACTAATAAAACCGTAGCCTATATCTAGATGAATATTTTCACTTCAAACTGCTATTTAATATTACTGTGTGAATAAATATTGGCAAAAACAGCTTTTCTTTTATAATAGGACATTTTAAAAAGAACTACAAGTTCTATTTATATGATATCGAGAAACAAACTTCCTGAATTTGAGTTTGGGCTCGAAGGAATTGTTTAAGACATTGAGTGGGCCAATAATCTGCAACAGAAAAAGAAGTACATGTGGCGTATACATGTGGATATGAAGTCTTGAAGAATTGAAATACAGCCTATAGGTTTTGCGAGAGTGTGGTTGTGCAGTTCATTAAGTTTTTAATGTAAATTTTATCATAAAGGTCACGTTACGTTGGCTTCTGGTCGTACTTCTCATGTAAAATACGTAAATTTGATTCTCAACGAAACTGAGAATGAATCATTTAAAATTGAGTGCTATGTTTACCTTAATACCGTAGTTGTAAGAAACCTTTAATTGTTATGTAACTTCTGGGGACTAGTAGGGAGGAATATATTTTTAAAAATGTTTTACTAGTTTATTTCCTGGTGTATCCTTAGTCAATATCTCTTCTTAACACTGTGTAAAGACAACTCTGGCATCATGCTTAGTCAATTTCTCATTATTATATTCGATCACCCATAAAATAAGTAAATACTTTCTTTGTCAGCATACCTGGCCTGGCGAGATCCTCGTTGTAGCGATAGAAGTTCTCAGGATGGAGGCGGTGCTCTATCGCGACATCACCGTCAACGGCCACCTGCTCCACCATCACGCCCTACACGTCAACGACGTCATCGATGCTTGCCACTCCAGCAGCTCTTCACGCTCGGTCTGCAGTCATGCCGAGAAGGTAGGCAATATGCTGTTAGTGGATGTTTAAAACATTTAGTGCATTTAATGCCAGTACTTGTATACGGTAATGTACCCAAAGTATTCTTCTCATTAGTCTCCAATTTGTAACCTTTTTTGGGCAGTTTACATTCATTCGTTGCTCGTTTCACAAACTGAACGATCTTCAAATGCTCAATATGCTGACTGTATCACAATTTTCAATAGTCTCTTGAGTAATATCAGGTTTGTACGGCTCTGAGAAAAGGAAGAGAATAATGTTTCAACCTTAATAATCAAACCGGTTGCATTCAATGAGGTGAATAAAAGAAGTAAAGGGCCGTCGAATGCTACCAATTTCACAGGTGGCTTAAGATGTTTCTTTTAAAAATGATGTGTGTGTGTGTAAATTTTCTTATTTTTAGCGAATAATTTTCAAGAAGTTTCGTTAATTTGAGTATTTTTTTATGTAAAATAATAAATAAAATGTAATCTGTCGAGCATGCATGATATACAATTGAAGTTGATAAGAATTTACCATCACATAGACGTAATTTATTTCGAGCCAGTTTTTAAAAAACATTTTATTACATTAGCGTGTGTATGGTTTGTTCTTCCATAAAAATTATCTTAGTATTTATTTCCTTAACTCAAACGCTGTTATAGGCAACATATATATGAAGTGCGATTCAAGTCATTTTTCTGTGCGTAAATGCATTGATATTTTATTGTGTTTACTGTTCGCTGTAAAATACGAATCGATTTGCCGACTGACGTATTAGAATGTCATTACCAAGGATGATTATTTTTAACTCCTAACAATTATTCGGATGGACTTACTTGAAAGCGTTTAGTCTCTTTGCGTACTTCTCTTATGGTATCATATGGTTGTTTTTTATTGCTTTCAGCATTACGTTATCTTTACCAGGCAGGCATTTGAAAAAATATCGAATATTTTACCAATGTTCAATCATGGGGCCAGCAATTATAAGTGCAATATTCCACAGGAGAAAAATCATTCGCCTTGAGCGAGGGAAGGCGAATGATTTTTCTCCTGTGGAATATCGCACTTCTGTGCACTGTGACTCCGTAAAGGTTACTACCGTGGCTAGTCCCGGTTTCCTCAAAATCAGCAATTATAATGCTATTTTCAACTTTAAAACATAATCTGACTCCATGGTTGGTGGTATGCTAGTATATCTGACACTGAGTCATAGAAATATCTTGATCCTGCCATGGAATTGTAATTTAAATGTCTTACCGTGAACTTTATCTATTTCTTTTCGTATATAATTACTGAAAGAAAGTCAGTTGTGGTCATAATTAGAGTATAGAAGAAGGTGCAAATCGACCAAACTATCACTGAAAAAAGTATCTGCAGAAATTTGGCACAAGTTGGAGGCTGGGAGGCAATTTGAGCTGGGAACGTCTCTAAACTCGGCTCTGTCATCTCTGCCAGAGGAATCTAATTCGCTTCTGACAGATACCGCTTAGCGGATGACAGACAGTAGGTAGGTGCATGCCTAGAAATGCACTAGTCATACGCATTCCAAACTCTCCTTTTTAAAACTGTTCTATCTCAAAAGAGACCTGCTAATCAAGACGGTGATTCGTTAGAGACGCAGGATACCCTATAGTTATGATTACAACTCGGCGTTCATTCAATGAAAAATCATTTTTAATTTTCATCGTAGGGTTAAGTTTTGTCAGCCAAACTTGCGATGCATTTAAACAAGCTTATGTCGACGGAACAAGCACGTTAACGCACAGCTCTGAAACGCACATTGCTCTCCCAAAGTTGGGAGCGAATTCTCTCCCGCCACCCAGTGATTTCTTTTTGTTTGAAGTCTCTCTCCCTCCAACCCTCTGTGTCGTGGTATGCCACCGTCTCCCGAAGTTTGGTCCCGGTTTAGCAGTCGGGGAGTGCGTGATTTCGTCGCCGAGCAACCGATCCTGTTCGGCTTGAGCGCCCGCCTGCTTCACTATCGAATTGAGCCCATCTCCATATCCCTCCCTCCCGTTCCAATCTCTTCCTCCACTCTTCGATTTCCTCCTCCTCCTATTCCTCCTCCTCTACCTATTTATCCATTCCCACTTCACACTTCTCTCTGTCCCAAAACCCTGCCTATTCCACCCTATCGCTCCCGGTACACCCTTTCTTCCTCTCGCCTCCGTCTTGCCATAACTCATCCCGTTAGCCCAGCGCGGGAAGACAGCCTTCGAAACCTGCAGTTGTCGTCAAAGTTTGTACATCCAAATGCTATTATCAGGAGGGGAGAGGGCTTTGGTGGGGAGATGGGAATGGAGGGGTGAGGCGAAAACGTATGTGTTTGTTTGTGTGCGTGATTAGGGCCAATGTGTGAGCTGTGAGTGCTTGTGTCATGTGGTATGAAGAGAGGGGGGGCGTTTGGTACAAAGGGGGGGGGGCAATGATTGATGTAGGGATTTAGGTAAGGATAGTAGGGGAGGAAACATGGATTATTGGAAAGAGTCAATGGAACCATATGGTACAATAGCACATGAGCATCTCGAGGTTTCCAATTGGCTATGGTGATGGTGGTATTTCTAGGTTTAACGTCCTGACATCATTGGCAGTCGTCACGATACCACACTACAATTGATTTTCCATTCATTGCATGCAAAAAATTGTTTACGAAATACAGCATTTTATATCATGTTAAAGAGCACATTTTTACACGATACACATGAGTTTGAATGATTTTTTCTAAAAATAGGCTTTTCCAGTGACCCATGATGCCATCTATTCTCATCTTTAATCCACATGGGGAAGGCGAAGCATCCAGGCAAGTGAATAAATCGCGTGAAAATATCGTTAAAGTAAACAGGCATTGCAACCCGGATCTTCCAGGCTCATGTCTCATTTGTTTTACAGTAGTATAACCGTATCGTGAATGAAATAATTGGAGGATCTCTGTAATTGATGAGAAACAGGCCATTTTACGGCATGTGGAGTCCTGTTTCTCGTTAATTGCCCTGCCGTATTTGCGATAAAATTAGCTTTGACGTTGGATATTCACCTTCTATACAGAATTATTGGTCTTATAATTGGCCAGGAAATGGGAACCTCAGGATAAGCTCAATGATGATCTGAGCTGAGCACCAGTCAATTAAAATGTTTTTTTTTCGTGGTGAAGTTCTTGAACCTTTGGCATTGGGGAGTCTTGCACCCGTGCGCTCGACTGGTTACAACCTTACTCATTTAATTTTTACGTATTTATATCATGCAGCTTGGAAAGAGTTGAGAAGTATATGTAGCATTCCTATCTCCCCTTCTTTTCCTTCCCAGGACACGCACCGTCCTTAAACACGGTGTGGAGTGTTTAGCGTATACCAATGGTCCCTTTCATTGCCGCGCCATTCCTTCAAATCATCTTACAATCGGCCCTTGTTTGCGACATCACATGAGGAATCATATAAAGAAAGAATCACATGTTAGGGGGAGTTATATAAAGGAGGGAGTATCTTTAAACATTGGATATGATAGCGTTGTGGAATATTGAAGCCTTTTTCATAATCAGTTATTAATACTGAGATAATATAAATAGTATAGAAATGGAAAAAAATACCATTCTGCAAAATATTAGTTCTAGGTATATATCCATGAAATCTCCATTATTTATGTTCATTGTTGTGGCAAGTAAAAAGTACGAAGTTTTTTGTAACTATATCACTGAATCCTAGCCTACACAAGGAGCCTTAGAGGCTAAGAAATATGAAATGCTCTCGTTTGTGTTTCCATTACCCTATTGCCATTAATGGCGTTCACCCAAAAAACTGCACTGGACACGGATCATGGTTGACGTGTTGAGCTAATATTTTTCAACAAGATATATCTAGGAATGTGGCATTGACTGTGGAGTGGCTTGAAAATGTTTTAGACTTAAGATTTCTTTTGACCATCCTAGTGCTATCTTCTTCGCATATCTTTGTTTTGAGAGATAATACGTGCAGTCCTTTTACCAAGCCCCATTCCTTTCCTTCCATCCCAACTGGCATCAACGCCGCTGCTTAAACACGGCGTTGAATGTTCCGCACAAGATATCCGTCCTCTTCCCTCCCAAACAAGCACTTCCTTCCCCATTTGGCCATGTATCCCGTTTGAAAAATGAGAAAGCAACATATAAAGATGACAAAATGTGAAAACATAACGTTGGAAATTATGTTCTTTAAAATTATATTAGAAATAAGCAAAATTCTTAGTGGATTTGCTGTGCAGTTAATGCACTCAAAATATCTGGATTTCTAAGAGAATCATTTTTATATTCTGATAATATATCCAAACATAACAGCCAGCGAGATTTTTTAAAGCTAATGGTTAACTTTTCCCACAAATCCCTGTAGTGCAGATTATATTTCGCCGAAAATATATATACCGAGATAAATGCTGAAGCGATAGTAAATTCCAGCATACTTAAGAAAAAAATAGCCTTCATGGTATTATTGTGGAATATTTGTACGTTTTCTATTCCATAAAAAGCGTAGCAAATGTGCAGCATTAAAGCAATTTTTAAGCAGTCTTCTGTTTTGTTCTTTTCAAAAAAGAGGGCTGCTGTATGTCAGCTAAGATGCTAACTATTGTCTTATGTTATGTATAGGGAAACTAGCGGGAAATAATAGAAAAGATTACAGTCGCGGGTGTTGCCTTGGGTAAATATTGTAATGTATTAAGTGTATTATTAGTAATAAAATTTATTTCATCCTTGGCCCGAAAAGTGAACTCGAAATTTCCACTATCCGTAGTTAGGGTGGAAAAGCATGTTTTTACTTCGTCATTCCTACATTTCTTCTTCCTGAATGCTGTGAATTGTTTATTTTAATTTAAATGCATTGGTAAGACCCTCGGGTATTCTTACGCCTCTCTTTTAGCAGGTTTTGCAGATTTTTCACGCCCACTTCTTGTGCGGGCGTTTTCTTGCCCTGAGTAAATTTTGAAAGGATGCATACAAATTGACAATCCTTCCCACGGGTACAGATATTTTTCTTCAAATTGGTACTTCATTTTTTTACTCTCAACAATATAATCGCTTGTTGAGCCGATTGTATTGTATAAATGTATTTATATTTTAAATAGGTATGCATATTCGCTGTTACTTTTGGTGCTTCGGCGTTATGTTTCTGGGCTTATTTTTTATAATCTTACGGTATTTTATTAATTGTTGAGAGTTGGGCTCTTATAAAAGTATGGTTTTTTGGCTATGGTTTATGGCTGGTTGGTTGTGAGGGGCTTGTTTTACGGAGGAGAGGAAAGTGGATTGTTGGAATGGTTGAGACTGAGATGAGATGTGCTGCGGACTCCTGTAAGAAAATTATTTGCAAAGGAAAGTATCGCAAAGAAGATAAAGAAATCGCTGCATAGATTATTGCAGAACTCATTGAATGTAGTTTGACGTTACATCGTGTGTCCATGTTCATTTATATGTAGTATTCCTTATTGTTTGGCTATAACCCAACAATGTAGATCATTTTTTCATGTTTGTACAAATGATGTGGTACACTGTCACTCGCACGGGTTCAAAGATATGCACCGAAGAGGGTGCAATTCATCATGAAAAAATCATTTGACTTGACCGGGATTCGAGCCCGGATCTCCCAATTGTGGTCAGGTGTGCTTAGTTAGTTTCACAACCAAGTTTTGCAGTAGGACTGGCTAAACAAATCTGATCCCGGTCCAGTCAAATGATTTTTTCATGACGAATTTCACCCTCGTTGATGTAAATGTAGATCATATTGTATACTATAATAGCTTTTCTTATTACATAGGAGTGTATAATTTTTTCTTTGGGCTTGGTTTTAGAAGAGACTCTAAAGTCTCAATCCCGCCCCACAAATAAAAGAAATTAATCTGTCATTCTCCCCTCGCACATTAACGCGTTGCTGCTTAAATAAGGCGCGTAAAGGTCCACGGACAACATCCGTCCTCCAGCCTTTCGACTGTACTCTACAGCCGTGCTTCCGACCAATCCCTTCCCCTCTTCATCTCGCCATCGGTTCTCGCATTCATCCCCTTCATTCTCTTACTTCTAAGCCTCCTCCTGCCCCTCCACACATCCAACCTTGAGCAGTGATGCCTCGAATGCTCCGCGCGGCATGACTTCCTCCTGCTTCTGCTGCTCCCGGCTTCGGTGTCGCTCGACTGCGCGCTTCCTCTTGTTCGAAGGCGCATTAGCTGGGGAACAGCGTCAGACAAATGGGTGGGAAGGGGAATACGGGCAAGGGAAGCATACGGGAAGGAGACAAGGGGAACAGTTTGATGCATGTATATTATATACACCTCCACACATAAGACGAAGCAAAACCCACCCGCACGATGAACGTATGAATCATGTTTAGCGGACGCGAAGTTTATGTATGCAAATATTTGCGCCTGCAGTTAAATGAATGCACTCCGAAATTGGGTCGTGGGAGAAGTAACTCGCTTTGTTCCTAATGCTTTAGGAGATGAGAGCTCACGAATTTACTGGTTGCTATATTTTTTTTAATGAAGTAAGACCGTGCATGAGACTGCTACGCGTTTACCCATTACCGTATTACTATTATTTATTGGCTATTATTTTATCTTTGAGACAATTATTTCCAGTTCACTCTAACGTTTAATCGTCGACGTCTTAAGTTTTCAAATTATGTGGTGTAAAGGCTGCAAAAGCCTTACTATTCATTATCCTGGCTCCATGGTAGCTGAAGCGAAGAAGGTTTGCTATACTAAGAGGAATTAAAATCCTGGATGCATTAAAATCCTTTCAATATTATTAAAAGGATTTTGATGCATCCAGAACGTGCAATTATACTCAATTACATTTAGTTAAAATCTCAATTAGGTAATTGGTTATCATAATGGAATGATTGCAGCAGACTATGTGATATATAATCGTGTTTCAAGTTATTAGATTAAATACGTAATAGTTAGGCAATTTTAGTTTATTTGGATGTTCACCAATTGTTTCGTCGTGTGTTATTTTCAAATTAGGGAGGCAACAATGTCTATTGTTACCGGTATAAACCGATAGGCGTAAAAAAGTGATAAACTATGCCTATGATGGGAAACTATATAGATCAATAGCCTGGAGCTTAACCCACTAAGCTAATATTTTTACTCAATCCATGTAAAACAATAATTTGCCAATCATAGCACTCCACTTAAAGAATTTGCAATAAAATTATCACATACTAGTATTCTATTCGTATGTTGTTGCCTCGTGGATGATTCACTTGCTGGATATAATGCTTACTGTGAAGCATTACGGTGCAGTATACATTCGGATCTCCAGGAACACTAAACAACGCAGTTTACACGAGGGAGCAAAAAACCCTCTTTGGCATGGATGATAAACTGCCGTAAAACCGCCGACCACAATTGATTCTGTGCATTACTGCAGTGCATGCGATGAAATAATTAACATTCTTGTATGCAAGTATCAGCATGTTTATTCGTGGTGAACGCCATTTTCGAGTGTTTAAATTACCCAGAGAGAACCAAATATTGGAAGGGCGTTGCCAGGCAGTTAGAAATTATTATACGCGCGCCGTGATGAATATTTTGGCCGAATATTTAAGCGACAGTCCGTGAGGGGATGTATGAAATTTGTAATCTGACATTGCTCTTTTTTGACCACTTTTACCTAAAGGAAAAATTCTACTCTCTATGAAGGTGCAAATGTAACAAATTATTTTGGTGTTACATTTCCAGGAACAAAACAGTTCTTGGACTATCAGATTTTGTTTGCGGGAAAGTCGAGATAATAACTTATTATTGTGATAGCAAAAATTTTTGCACTTCATAATGAGGCCAAAATAATTGCTGCAGTGACATACCCTAATTAAATATCTTCAGAATTGATATGATGGAAATAAATATTGTAGGTGAGTGTCATACATTTTTCATTTTTAAAGTTATCAATAGCGCAGAAAGGTTAACATGCTACGCTTTGATTAATTGAAATGAAAGGTTTTTCACGGTCGAAACTCAAGTACTAATTGGAAAAGGATGGTAATTTTCATGTGTGACCATAACCTTTGCTAATATCAATGCTTAAAAGAAATATGTACGGTTTGGAACCGCAAAAAATAAATTATCATTCTCATGGACTTTAATGGACGGATCTTTCCAGCGCTTCTACTTCATTCCTTGTCTGCAAAATGGGTGGCTCCGAAAAATACAATCGTTCCTAAAGTCATGAACAATTAAGCTTAAGTGGTTAAAAAATTATCATATCTATTTGCGAAAGTTAAAATAAGTTATTGATCATTGGATATTCTTGCAGAGTCAATAGAAACTTGAAATAGCTTCATTTTAATTCCTTATCATCAGTATTTCTAAGCCCTTAGAGATCTTAAACTAGCGGTCAGGCGGTGAAAATAGTTTTAAATACCGGTTAATGCATTTTTAAGCTAAATATTTTATGTTTATGTTAAAAAAGTCCTTTACAGACGCAGTTCAGTGCCTCTGCTTAAAGGACAATGTTGCTACCTAGCTAGATACTTGTGCATCCAATTCCTGTTGGCTGAAAGGGTAGTGCCTAGGAAATACGAGTATGTATTATGGACTTCAAGCTATTACAAGCGTTCTGAGCGTTCAAATCTAGCAATTATGGTACTTAGAAAAAGTATTTTATGAAAATAAAGAAAAATATAATAATAACTGTTAAAAATGCCTATATTTAAGGATGTACCATTAATAAATAGGGAATTAATACATGCCGGATATGCATTCATATGCCTTGTTATCAATGAAACAAACTGAAAGAAATTTGATACATTGCGCCAAAACAGAAAATATTAAACAAAGATACAGTGGCATTGGTATAATACCGTTAAGGCTTGACGAATTTCTGAAAGGATGTTGTTGCTTCTATGGTTACTACGCAACTTACTCACTACTTACGCAATAACTGCCGAGAAATATTACATATTCGCACCATTCATATTTAAAAAATTATGAAATGGTGAATTAACTCATCTTCCATCAAGTGCTCAGATAAACTCATGATATTATGGTACACAAGAATAAAACGCTTGATTTTTGCCAATTATATTCGGAAACAATACAGCGCCACATGCCCGGAAGCATTCGCATTGTGATGATATTGTGCAAAAATTTTATATCGCCAGCGAGTGGCCACACTACTTTTAGGAATACTATAAACTCACAGTAGACTCGTGCTTGATGCGTGGTAAACATAAATTTTCCTTGGAATGATGGAAGTAATAATATCTACGTAAATAAAGCGAGCTATAAGAATGACTAGTCTCGATATAAGCAACCGTCACGCTTTCTGAATTGGGCCTGAAAGAAAGTAGCGAAATGAAAATAAATATATCTCTCACTTACGTCATTATGATGTTGGTTATAAAAGAAACCGTTCAGCCAAAGACTTCGTCTATCTTGAAGAAATCTTCAAGGCTACATATAAATTTTTAGCAACACTGGTTTACAAGTTATAAAAATGGCTTTTTCCTCCTTCAATAAATTCCTTTAAACTTGTTATGCTTCCCTGAAGATATCTAGAAATAAAGACGAAGCCTTGACTTTGGTTTAATAACTTTATTCATGAGAATATCTTAAAAAGACAAGGAAAAATTGATTAAAAGTGATCGAGAGCAATCATAATCTATTTGTAGTAATTTAATTGCATACCGCAGGTGTTAGTCTCCTTGGAAGCTAGAATTAGTGTTAAGAAACATGAATGCCGTGATTACCATTAGTATTATTAAATTCGGAAATAATTGGAGGTGGAATTCAGTTTATGTGCTCCTCATATGCATATTTATTTTGAATGCGTAGTGAGTTCGTCAGTGACTAGTGACAGTAAAAGTAATTCTGTATCTATCCCGCAAACGCCTTGCATGCATTTAATTTATCAACGGGTTGCTCTCGGGAATATGTAATGTTCAAGCTGCAATAGTGAATTATATATTATTGAGATATTATTACAATCAAGTGCTTCAGTACCTAAAATGTTAACCTCGCTGTGTTTTCGCTTGGATGAAATTTGATCATAACATATAAAACACGAAGGAAATTAATGATTGAACTTCTACTAAGTAGATGTTTAGAAATTGCTAGAAAGTAAAATACTATATTTCTATAAGTACTACTTGAGGGTTGAGTTTATTTATTGCTATACAGACACTACGAAGTTTATGGTTACAGAGTTTATTTTCCTTTATCAAAAAATCTGAGAGGGTCAAATGCTGCCATTTCACCGTTTTTAGTATGCATTTTCGGCAGAGTGATGTAAATTGAGGTCATAATATCACTTTTGATTTTTAAAGAAAAAGCTATTCATTTTGTTTTCTTCACCGTCAGCTAATGCCCTTCTCCTCTCCTGGGTTTAAGCGTTTGTTTAGTGAATTCTATATTTCTAGTATTTTTAGCTTTTATAAAAAAATCAGCTTCCTCCCAGTCAAACTAATTCTCTTTATCGTATTTTGCCCAAGCTTAGTTTCAGAATGATGCTGCTTATCATTACAAATAAATTAGTCTCGTCTTTCGGCTCCTTTTGATAGCACCGTTTTCACGCTCTTTTCTTGTTCTCATTGCCTTTAAAAAAATAACCTGTAAATTGCCACATAATCGTTGGGGAAGATAAATCGTTACCTTGCGTGATGTCAACCGAGGGAAACTGATCGTCTCTGCATGCCAGGACAAAGAAATGAAAGCGATAAACACGAGTAGTTTATTTGAGTTGCTGTTTTTTTTTCTTTCCAGGAACAAAGATAATTAGATCTCATGAAGAATGAGAACCAGCTATAAGAATCTGATCTATGAAGTCTCTAAGATGCTTTCAAATTCGTTTTCGATAACTTTAATTAAAACGCCGCGAAGAATTAATTTTTCGGTAACGTAGGGGCTCATATTATCTCTGCTAAATCTTACTTAGAGTATAATCCTCCTCTAGACTAATTTATCCTAAAGAAGTATTTGGAAGAAAAAAGGACGAAGTTGAGGAGATATTTGGTGGGTCAAAGGTATCGCTCGTTATTTGACGTAGTTGTGAACGGTGCAAGGGATGACTTTTGCCATCTTTGTCTTCATGCCGTTAAAGTGTGGTTCTAAACTTATCTTATATTCCTTATTGCCTTAAATTTATCTTCCCTATTGGCCTTACGTTCTTTTTATCAGTATTACCATATAATTCCTAGCCTTGACTGGCACTTTACAATTTTTGAAGGCTACCCATCCAGTCTCGATAGCTGTATTACAATTTCTGTTCACTCGCAGCATATTTGAACGCAATATTCTTTTATCTAATTTTTATTTCAGATTCTTCAGGTTTTTTCTCTCAGTACCAAAAGCATGTTCATAATGAGACCTGAATTGAGTGAAGTAAAATTCCTCTTACATAGACCTTTCCTCTATTATTTCATTGTTAGAGTTCGTTAACTGAGCTCTCAAAGTTTCTAACATATTCTGTTCACAATATGTCCACAGTTATGATAAAACTGCCTTTGACCTCATTTACTGCCTTTGACCTAATTTACTGCCTTTGACCTCATCTGATATTTTCAAACTTATGAACATGGCGTTGACTATTCTGATTGATAGATCTTACTGGACCATACATTTACTTTTGATGAATTACTTCTAGTTCCTAGGCGTCACACCAAGACATTTTTGTTTGCGGCTTACTCTGATAAACTCATAATGTTATTATAATTTCTACTGTATATAATCATTTATACTATACACTTCTCGTCAAGCTTTAAATGACGAAGTTGAAAAATATGGCAAATAAAAAACATGATCTGCATTGACAATAATGTATTTATTTTTTTCTAAAATTTGTGAATGAATTCTTTAAAGAATTGCATGATATTGTTGTCTCTCGACTAGGATCACGAGGGAACGTGACTCATTGAAAGGATCGCATGTCTTTTGGGCAGAAAAGAGGGTCAATAATAACACCCAAATCTTAGATACTTCATTTATTATTCTCGGCACTGGCTTACATCTCGACTGGATTAACGTGGATGGTCAGGAGTCCGTGGTCCTTCGGCGTAGGCACTGGCGATGGGCGGCACGAAGTGGTCGTCCATGGGTGGGGTCGCAGATGTGCGGGCGGCAGCGGTTCGGCGTACTCTAGTCAGAGGTCTGAACACAAGAGCCCGAGTAGCCGCGATCGCGGGCCCTTTATAGTCGGTGCTTAGGGGCGTGGGGAATACCCCCTGCCCCCGTCTCCCTTACCAAACTGATGGGTTCCGATGGAACCTCTTGGTTTTCGTCTTCTTCCCAGTTCGTGAACTCTTAATTATAACATGATATTTTGGTGGCGGGGCAGACGGGTTGCCAAGGTCTCGAAAATAAATGTGTAGTCCCTTTTAACTACAAATTAGCTATTGGCTTGGGTCCCCCCGTCATCAGCGTCGCACTTCCCCTCCTTCCGTTGGGGAAAGGAGGGGGCTTATCCTGTTTATTGTTATTACACCGTATGAGTTAACCCGTGCACTGTCGTCAGAGGAAGGTGATGTAATGTGGAAATAATCCAGGTCGTTAGTCATTGTTCCGTTCTAGTCTGTTCTCAGGGCCTGTAGGACCCCCTGGGGCATTACAATATACCTAGAGCATTGTTTGAAATATGGATTTTTCACTGTATTACAATCAGTTAATTTACGATAAAAACCAAGATAAGATAAAGAGTTGGATGCATCGTAGAATAAACGTATTCTGGTAATATGGTCGAAGAATATGAGGGATGGAAATACATTTTCAATTTTTTCTTTTCAAGTGCGGAAGATTCCTGTGCACGTGCAATATCCAAAAATATAGGACGCTCCGGCATAATACCCACTTGGCCGTTAGTTTTTATAGGCTGCGCCTTCCTGAGTGCTTGCCCGAAGCGTCGTATGCGTTTTCTGGAAATCGGATCTAGGAAAACCGGAATAGATAACCTCGTTTTTCGTAATTCTGTGTTGTTGTTCTTTCAGTTTATATTCTTATATTTAGTCAATATTACGATTTGAATTATTTTGTTGTCTTCTTCCTTATAGTATTTTTCTATCAACTCATCTTACTTTATCTATTTTCTTATTCCATCTAATATTAGCCCCTCCCACCCTCTTCTTCAATTTCCATAAATTATACTTTCAGTAAAAGCCTCAATTATTTTATATTGGATCGAAAAAACAATTTTAATCCATAATAATTAGTTGTTTGGTTGGCTAGGTGATGAGGCAACGGACAACTCTGCAACGGCAATTCCACTGACAATCCTTCGACACTGCCGAGATTAGTACTCGGCCTCTCGGAAAAGCGACAATACTCTTTGTACCACACCAAACCTATCCTTTGCAAGTGTTGGTTCTTGTTAATTGTAGAACATTCAAGTGCCATGGGACAATAAAAGTTATATCGTCAAATTTAGGGCTGGGTATTCAACTTTGAAAGTCATGTGATCTTTCTTACGTAAGCCATTGGTAAAAAACGGACATGAAGCATACAAAGCTTATTAAAACCATCCATGCAGGCTGCAGAAGCCAAATTTGTAACCAAAGGCTTACTATCGCAAGGGTTGTGAGTTCTAAACCAAAATAGTGCATGGTAGTTGCATTTGATTTAGGATCGAGGTCTACCGTTTTATAATGCGACATCATTTGGCCAGTAGAAGTCCTTGAAACCAAATTACTGTGGGTGTAGCTATAAGCATTCACGAGTGGGTGTAGCTATAAGCATTCACCAGGAATGACGCAGGTGCACATATTTGTAGCAAATCATTCGATTCCCCTGGAATTCGAGTCCATATCTCCCGCATACCCATCGAACGCATAAAACAATTTGGGCCAATGCTAACTTTTCAATTCACGTTGGAAGGGGATGATGTCAGCGTAATTGGTGAAACCAAATGACGCAGGTCAGGGAGATCTGGGCTCGAATCCTCGTCCAGGCTAACGATTTTGTCGTATTTTTAGCACTTTTTAAACAATAATTATTTTAATTCATCGAGTGATAAAAGATTCGTAGAAGGATTTAAAATATGAAATAAACTGACAGGTAGTGTCCGCTACACTACTGTAGGTATTTATTGGAAAAGTCTGTAGCTATGAGTTTCAATCCTCCCGAACTTTTCTGAAACATTCCGTGGATGGCACTCTTGGACGGGTCAGGATTAGATGATACTTCATCATATAGCCTATATTCTATTGGCTTTTACGTTTTTCTTTTGGAGATATTTCGAAGTTCGCAGAAATGAGCAAAATATTTTAAATTTCACCTAATTGCATAGATATTTATCCTTTAATTAATTCAGTTTGTGTTGGGGTTTGACCTCTAAAAACGATTTCAGACCTTTTATTTTAGCATAATTAAAATCTGCCACGAATTTACATCGAATTACGTTAATTTTACACTGTCGGAGGCTCGTGATTTTATACCCATAATTGGTGGCGTCCTTTTTGTTTGGTGACACAATGAAATCAAAGTAGGGCGTTCAGTGTACTTTTTTTACCTTATTCCTTTGTAAATAAAGACGGCAAGTTGTACTGCCTACTGAAGCAATTTATTTACAATGCATTTCAATGCTTAAGAGTCATCTTCAGGTAAAAAATACGCTTTCTTGTAGTAACTAGATATAGTTTGTATCTCAAGATGACGCTGAGGCGTTGAATCGCGTCGTAAATAAATCGATTCAGTAGGCAGTTGGTAAACTTGTGGTATTTATTTAAAAGTTGCTATTCCACCACGTCTCGCCGAATACAGTTGAGCTTTTTCCTTTGAGTGGCATAGGGTCTGTTAGGATATTTCTCATACTTTCCAATGCATGCATAAATAAAAGCTGGGTATCCACAGCTTTCTTGTATCACCGCCTATCTACCATTAAAGGTCTCTCCCCGCTTTCCGATTTTAATAATAATAATAATAATCTTTATTTACTCTGTGACAATTCTTTCCCTTGGAGCATGAAGTACATGCACACATTAATTAATTCAATTCGTCACTGTCTTATACAGGATATTTGCAGCAGATTATTGCAGACAATGACAGAAGAATTGGTTCGACAAGTATTGAAAATATTGTATAAGTGCACATTTTACAATAAGTCATAACAATGCAGAGGGTTTCAAATTAATAGGAAATTAGTTTAAAAATCAGTCAAAATAATGTCAGATATTTTTTCTTTGAACAATTTGACACTTAAAGATTTTAGCCTGATTGTCAATGAGTTCCACATTTTGCATGAAGAAATTATGTATGAATTTTTGAACACATTGGTCCGAAAAGTTGGTTCATAAATAGCGTCAGTCTTTCGAGTAATGTGTTTTTCAGAGATATATCCTTAAATTTTAATTGACTGTATGGGTATGATGGTAATAGAGTTTTGAGCATTTTATGCATGAAAGTTGCTTTCATTACATCTCGTCTTCGCTCTAGTATAGGCCATTTCAGTAATTTATAATATGACATGACATGCTCACCGTAATTGACATCGAAAAAAAAGAGAATACAGGCATTTTGAAGTCGTCGTAGTTTCTGATTTAAGTCACCAATTTTATCAGAAAACACTGTTGAACAATAGTCACAGTGCGGAAGCAATTGTACAATTTTAAAGTCATTTAATGTGATAAGTTGCGTTTAAATGCGATATTTGATCACCTCTGCCCTCTCAGGTGAGATTGGAGTGAAGGAAGAAATGAACGTACCCTGTTCGACGTTCGAATCGCAACTCGGAATAGTGTGGGATCAAGGTCAGAGGGGTTGGAAAATTGGTTTGGCATTGGGCAGGGCACCGAATTGCTTCTCCGGCCAAGTCGTGAGACGGGGAGGTGTGACCAAATCAGAGGCGTCCCAAGGGCGCTGCAAACACAGGCATGGGGAGGGTGGGTGAAGAGGGGGGCGAAAGGGTCATTTCGTTCCCAGCGGTTAATCTCTGCTCAGTGCCGAGTCACATGTGTCGTATGTGTGTGTGGTGGGAAGGGGTGGATCTCGAGGCCATAAGGGGAGGAGCAGAAGTTGAAAAGGAGGTGGTCAAATAATGGAGCTTTGGGTAGGGAGGGAGGGCGGAAATAGTACTTAGCAATTTGGCAATGCACCATCTACGATGTGCGATATTTCGATTGATCGAATTATATTTGCGAGATTTCAATGCATCGACTGCAATTTCGGCTATTTTAATGTACCAACTTTGATTTAGAATAGCGACAAGAATAGCGACGCATCGACCGCGATTTGCGAGATTTCTATGCATCCTATTATGCCCTATGCATAGAATCAATCTATGGACTGCAGTGAGTGATATTCATGAGATATCGCACGGCGATAAGGATCCACGAGGCTATCGATAGGTACCTTTGGGAATTTTTTTTATTTTCTTGGTAAAAGTTCCAGAAAAAATTAAAGCGACGTGTCGTTTGAAGGCGATGTACGATATATATGCATATGAATTGAATTCAGTGTTTGACATCGAAGTTGGACGAAGTTAAATGCAATGAAGCTAAATACGTTCAACGACCGAGCAATGAAGGACACAAATTGATTTTTATATTAAAATATATGTTAGAGCTATACACAAGTGATCAGCAGAATCATCTTCAGTTGTAGAATTCGAAGATGCGCTCTCTTTATCCCTCATCATATTTTCTTTTTAGCTGTAATCCTCCGGCATCGTGATACTATTTCCATATTGCTTCCCTCTTGATTTTGTACATGTATCTGACCTTTACACTTCCCGATGGAACTTTCCCTTCTATTTAGCTCTCATCTACAGGTAGTAATGAGATACGGTCATGAAATTTTAACAGCTAGGAAATTCGGTTCCATGGCAGTTAAGAGCTACATTCTATCTTCTGCTGTTGGAGCGTATGGTGTTGGTACCCCATCCGTCTATAAGTTTTGGAATAGGAAAATGGTTTGAAAGACTGAAAACACGCGAAAAGTGAGAAGTATATGGACGGATTTCTCTATTTCTCGCTATCATTTGTAGCTTTTTGGAGGAGACAATGTTTGTACGAGTTTTTTTGACACTCACCGCCTTCCTATCGCTTCTTTCGGTTTTTGTTGAGATGTAGAGCGGGGGAAAATGATAAAGTTTTATAGAATATTCTTGTCTGCTAACATGAGGTCTCGGGTTCAAATACCACCTGGGTAGTTTTTCTGCATCTAGGTTGCGCATGTGTGTGTGTCTTCGTCTGAATATATAAAATTGGACGTGAGGAAAGATTTATGTACGAAAAAGTTATCTCATATTGTTACTACTTACTATGTGGTGTCATGCAATGTATTGCGTACTTTACGATAGAAACTAAATATCTCAGTGCTATGTGGTTTTGCAACAAACAGAACATGTTTCGTGTATTCGTATAAATGTATTATATTGACCATGAGGCAAAAGCTATGACAAAAAATATGTTTTAAATAGACAAAAGGCTTGAATTTGTTGAAATATGTAGTAAACATACATGTATTTTCAGGATAAATTAGATGGTACTAGTTTCCACGCATAGGGGTGGAAATAAATCAATTATAATAAATTCTGGTGGAAAAATACATTGCCGTCTTTACTGCTACTAAATAAAATTTTACTAAGTTAAAAAATAAGTTACTTTGTCATTATTGGATGCCACGCGATACATCGCGTTATTTGCTATATAAAATTAATGTCTCAGAGTGATACCGAAATTGGAGCATCGTACAACCCTCGGTGGAATTGGACGCGGTGAGGAATCTTAGGTGGTCGGTCGGTCTTGGAGGCCACCAGTATCGCGGATTGGGACTCTGTCTCACTTTACCTATCCTTCCTTGCGGGTGGTGGACGTGTGCGAGCAAGCAGTACATCGCCAAGAGGCGGTGGAGGTCAAGGGGGAGTTGGGGTTGGGAACGAGGGGTTCAACGAGGACGTGCGACCATCCGAGGCAAGGAACTACCATCGGAGGCGATAGTTCCGAATCGGGTCATGCCGTCGTTATGGCCGTAGCGGCGCCCCTTACCTCTAGCTGTATCGGAGCCGAGGAGCCTCCATGTGTCTTGTGTGTGGGCACGATACATGCAGCCGAAGTCTTATGGGACGTAGATAGTGCAAGGGGCTGGGAAATCGTGTGTGTATATGTGTTAAAGCGTCCACTCGTGTGCGTAAGTGAGGCGGCCCTGGAGCCTTATCTGCATAAGGAACTAGTATATCTCACGGCAAACTGCCTTTATCTGAGCGCCCGCATGCTTTGCTTACCTACCTACCTACCTTGTACGACGGCTGTTAGATGGAATCGTATCGGATAAACGGGTGGGAGAAGACGTAGTGTCTATCGGTTTAGATGGAGATAAAGACTTTCCTTTCCCTATCTCGCCTCCCACACATCCCATCGACTGGGAAAACGCTTTGTTCCCGTTGAAACGCGTGAGCAGGGAGTTTTGCGAGAGCTAATAGGGGTAGCGGTCTCTCCAGATCTTCTCTGTTCTTCTAAACTCTCCTTAGGTCCGAGGCAAAAAAAGGGAAGGGCCATTAGGGTTGAATCACTCAATCAAAGGTTTTATTTATTATTTGATAACTTATGATACTGATAACTAAGAAGGTTTTATATAACACTTACGATTTGAATTTTTCTCGAAATGCTGGCCGCTTGTAATAAAGTTTTTGTTGAAACTTTTTTGAAAATTATTGGTTTAAGTGGTGGTTGTATTGTTAAATCCACCTGATAACGGTTGGCATTTAAAAAACTCCTGGTGAAATGAAACATTGCATGGAAAAGAGCCCGGTCCCTTCGCCTCAAAACTGTTGTATATAATTTTGACTAAGGACTTTTTAAACTCTTACGCATACAAAATAAATGTGAGATGCCAACCAAATGTTTATAAAAGAATTTATTTCGTGTTTTTAATCCATGTGCAGATATTAGGTAGATTAAATCGATAAATTCAATTCCTCAAGTAATTTGATTTTATTCTGAATCATTGAAAATCATTGAAATGACGATAAAGGAAAATAATACAAATATTTAACTTCTATGAACAAAGATTTTCTTTGTAGTATTTTTCAAAATTTCTAGGATCGACTTTAAATGATTCTTTAAGTTTATCTGCTTGAAAATTGCTCGGTCCTATAACGTTCACGCCTTGTAAAGTCTCGTTGCTTTGTTCCTATTTCGTGATTATACAGGTCCTAGGACTCTAATTAGGTCACGTCTCTTTGAATTTTTATTTATTAACTTGATTTTAATTAAACCTGCCGCTCGCTTGTAGGTGCCCGTTCTGAGAAGTTTGAAGTGGCATTTGCATACATTGCCTTCTCTAATCGCCGACCATTATCATAATTATGTCTGGTACCCTGCATTAATAAAAGTTGATATGAAGACTTTAAGCGCTAGAAAGGCTGATTTAAGAAGTACCTGAGACGCATCTTTCCGTGATAGACGCGTAGTTAGTTCAAGAAGATAAATACTCACTTCGCCATACCTGCATATGAACGGCAGACTTTCGTAGTTTAAGGTTGTCATGAATAATGTTTTCCAAGCTGCATAAATGTCTTTCGTATGTTAATCTTTCCTGTAGAATACATGGTGTCTGTGATGCAAATTGACGGGGAAATAATTTTTGTAGCTTGAAAAATTAATTTACTAAGGAATTTTAATTTTTTGTCTAAACATTATTGTATAATTACTTTACATGTTCGTTTACCAAATTGTGTCACTTCAAATATAAAAGGATTATGTGTTTGTAATAGATGAAGTGAAAGTTCTTTGGTGTTTGGAGTGATTAAAGTATCAAATGTCACAAAGCCTCTTTAGGCAGAATAACTCTTTTACTAGATCTATATTGAAAATGGTAGTAGGATTGGATCGATCCTGGTTACTAAAAAAGTAATAATAATAAGTTAAAATTTCCCGAACCCTACTTACCGTAAATTTGAACACAATAAATGTTATTTATTATTTTATTCAGCTCATAATTTATTCGTCCAGCTGAAAAGTTGTTGCTTTTAGTATCCTGTTGGTTTAACTGTCAAGTGTAGATATGCAAAAACATGCAATTGGTGTTTTTCCCGCTTTGAGTTAATTTTTGTTGTTAAAACGTATATATATCTTATCTCACGGTCGTTTTACCCTCTATATATAGAGATAGTAAAAAAAAGGATGCTGTTTAAAATGCGCTGTCAGTCATTCATCAGTTTTAAAAAGCAATCCTTTAACGGTCTCTGCACGAAATTATTCATAAGTCGATATTCCATTTCCACATAGCCTTCATGTTCCAAAAATATTAATTTCATCACAATCCTATCTTACGGATTGATTCTCTCGTTGTGCTCTTCGGGATCATGCGAGTGATAAATTTACTACACTCGTACCGTGGAGCGTCTGTTACAGTCGAATCGTGAAACTTGAAGAATTGTGGTACGTATAGGTTTAGTGCGAAGTCATTTATATCCTTCCCTACTCAAAGGACACGGTCGGTCCCAATGCCACTTCTGAAGGATGAGATGCCGACTGAGCCGGCGCGTTGCCTGCTCTACAGGCGGTAGAGACGATCATATCCCGCTGGACACACATTGGGGGTTCCATAAGGGATAAAATCTTCGCCAGCTGCGATCCCATTTCAGCCTTTCTATCCAAAAAAGTGGCCCCTTGCACACTTTTTCCCCCTATCCAGTGGAAAGGAGTGGCCATTTAAGAACATTTTCGGTGAACCCTCATATTTTGGTTGGGCCATATTTTAGTCGCGTTAATATGTAAAAAAAAACACGGAGCGTAACACCTTTACAGCACGCACACCCGTATAAATTCTGTCAAGGTGCTTGTCTTCTCTCGTGGTGGCGTTTCTTGAACTAAATGTTCCGTGAAATATCTTCACTTTCAATCTCACCCTATTGCTTCGCTAATCCGAGGTCAGCACAATAATTGTTGACCGTGGATCGGAAAGTACAAAATTCATAAGGAGAATCATGGGGAAATCGTAATGATTTAGCTATCTTTTTGGCGAATATTAAGGATTAATGGGTTCGGTATGAATTTCATTAGCAGATAGGAGTGAGAAAATACAAGATCATATCGCTTATGCACATAAACATATGTTCTTATTAACCGTGCCGTTCTGATTGCAGAAAATTTTAATGGGAGTATTTCTCTTTTTTGTAATTTTTTCTAGCCATTTTTGAGGAGTTTCACTTATTCCTTTTCCAAAAAATTGAATAAATAAAAAATCGAGTAGTGGTGTTTACTTTCAGAATTAAGCTTACTAAACTAAAATGATTTCTATTTTCTGACTTACAGTTATGTATCTATAGCTATTTGTGTAGGTAGTCATAAATACACTTAGCCATTACTTTAAATTCATTGAAGACTGTTATAAAATATCTGGAGCACCTCTTTCTGTACAAAGTATCACATTCATGTACACATTTTAAGCAGAATAGTTTCAAGCAGTATCAGAATATATGGCTGATTACAGGCTTGTACATTTTGAGACAACCGCTATGGTAGTGCCTCTAACTAAACATGCCCCTGTTGAACATTAAATTGTTCTAACGTTTTCATTGATACCAGATTACCAAAATAATATACATTCTGATGAATAAGGTTCTTTATTTTCAACTTTTTAGCCCGTCAAAGATAAAAATATTTTGTAATCTGCAAAGATAGGGAGCTCTAACGGAAAGTATTTAAAATGCCTCTGCACGTCAGAATTACCTCGCTTGAATTAAATGTATTTATTATTGTCTGAACGCGGGGCGTGAATGAGCAAAGTAAAAACCGTTAATCTCTTATAAACGTTTTAATGTTAAACATATGAGGCATTAAAGGACTACGCAGCAATAAATACTGACGTGACTAAATAAATACGACGAATACATACATCGCGTCAGTATTTTATGCTGTGTAATCGTTTATTGCCTCATTTGTTTAACATAAAAAGTATATAAGCGATTAACGGTTTGTACTTTGCTAAATGAAAATAAATTGAGAACTTTCAAAGATTGACTTATCTGAATTTAATCCTTGGCTACTTATAAAACTGTTTTTACCGTGTTTGATACTATCTAATCAACTAACTAAAATAATTTGTTTAAAATATTTTTGTCAGTTTTTAACCTGAAAATGTTAATAAAATGTTACATCTACGATAAAAGAAAGCTATAAAGTCAAGTCTAAGTGAGTCCGTGCATATATACCATCCGTTAGTATACGTATGTTTAGTATTCTCATGTTCAACCCCATTAAGTTTATAAGAGATAAACGTTGTGTACTTTTTTAAATGAAAATCAATTGAGTTGTTTCAACGATTAACTTATCCGAATTAACCCGCGACTACTCATAAGTGTTTTTCCGTGTTAATTACGAGTATTATCCAATCACATAACTAACATATTTAATGTAGAATATTCATATCAGTTTTCTGACCTGAAAACGTTAATAACTCTTATCATCTGCGATAATAGAAGGCTATGACGTCAAGTCTAAGTGAGTCCGTGCATAAGTACCTTCCTTTAGTATACCATAGGTTATTACGGTATGGAAGTGAGATTTTGCCGTCCACCGCCATGCTCATTTTAAATGCATCATACAAAGTCTTCTATCTCTCCCGATGATACGTTTTTCCTTCGTTTTTCATTCCAGGCGCCTGTCTTCGCCCCGTCCGTCTCTATCTTCGTTGGGAATAAAAAGATTTTATTTTCTGAGTCGTAGCTTATCTCGATCTCTGCAGTAGGTCAGACAATCATCGTGCGTCGTAACAATAATGTTGCTTTGAGGTCAAGTAGGTCAAATTCCGTTCTCTGAATCCAAGTACGTTTCGCTGATGATGCAACCTCGGCGTTCAGCTTATCAGCATCTTTAAGTTGCAACCCGGGTAGTAATTCAGATGTTTTATTTTTTTCATTGAAGAAACAAGAAGAATATGGCAGTTCGTGTTATGATATGATGACATATAATGAGCTTAATGTAACGTGATGAAGTCCTTAGGTGCTTAAATAATGAAGAGCTTGTCTAAGAATTGCCTAAAGACTAATTAGCTAAAACTAAATTCTTGCGTTTAGATTTTTTAAATTATTTTTTATAATAAGCCTTTACATTGACTTTATATTATCCTTTATATTTAAGTATGGAACATTATGCGAAGAGCTGAAAAATGGATTTAATATTGGACTATAAATATCGTTGCTAAGGAAACGTGTATGAAAGCTCCCCATGGTCGTAAGAATTTTAGGCAGGATTGTCTATTGACGATTCATTTAGTTCAATAAGTGGAAATATTACAATTAATACTTTAAAAGCCCTATTTCAAAGAAGAGTCATTTTTAAGTATCGGCAAATTGGTCGTCGTTACGAGATGAGGAAACTTGTCACACGCAACTGCAGTCACTAAATTAAGATTGAGATATTTAAATAGGGTAAAAGGTTTCATTTCTAATTGCAGGCTTAGCTTGGGATTAACTTTTTTACCTTAATTTACTCCAACTGGTGGCGATTAGGTCAATGCTGATTCACTTTATCTTATTATTAATCATTTTTTCCCAATGGTTAATTACATTTCAAAGTTAATGATAACTATTTGTTCTTTATTTTTAAACCAATTACGGTGAATTATCATCCGTAGTATATTTCACGTAAGTTCTTTACTAAGAGTAGATTTAATTTAGTATAAAAGTGGATATTTTCAGGTAAATCTTCAGATGTGTTTTTGATTATTAGCTAGTGGCGGTTTTTGGCTTAGATTTGTGGAATTGATGTTCCTTGACTGTCACACCTGGTGTTCTTCATATATTTGACTCATATCTGTAAAAACATTTCATCACTTGCCTTACTACATACGAAATGAGATAAATTTATTTCTGAGGTATTGCGAGCAATGGTTCTAAATTGATGCGGATTGAATTGTCCAGCCTTAAGCTCCAAGCATCTAATCTCGTTTGAAAACCTTCCGCTCCATAATCGTCGTCCCGTAATGGTTTATAATGCATACATTGCAAAATAATTTTGTTTTTGGTTTTGATTGAGAAATTCTCAATGGTATGCCCGTTGCTCCGATGATGATTTAGAATTAAATCGATACGTTGACTAAGGCACCGTGATGCATTATTTGGACCAAAATCCTAAAAAAAAATATTTTGCAATGGAATTAAACGGGGTCGAGAAAAAGAGTGATTGCATAAAATTATTCACAAAATAGTAAAATTAAAGTGTTGGTTTTTTTAAAGGTTATGGATTTCTTCTCAAATTGTTTTAGGGGATGATGTGGGAAAATAGGTGTATTTTACCGATTCCACTGTTTCTGAATTTGGTGCACACTTGTCAACTTGAGCAGTTCATGCGATATCTTAGCCGTCGAAAAATCTCCATCACTTCCGGTATTTGAACCTTAAATCTTCCCACTTTGTGATAAGTAGGAATTTGGGGTAAGGTACATTTGGAACAAGGAGTACCAGAAACCAGGGGGGGCCCAAACCATTAGTCACCCGTCGGAAAGCGTCTTTTGTATACCGTGCGAACGTCGACATTGAATTGATCACGGATATAGAATATCTGATGGTGAAGACACAAACCTTTGTACTATCCCCGGTTTTCGTTAAATTTTAATTCTACGGATGTGGATTAACTCGGAAATTAGCATATTCTATTTAATATTCACGGATAATTTTTTATTTGTCCTGTCCTCTGTGAAATGTTACGATCGCATATTTTACTTATATTTCAAGGTAGACCGTCATTCAATTTAAGCAAAAAAGTAATTTCTTAACTTGGAATAGCGTTAGTGAAAAGTTTCAAAATATTTTTTCCAATATTACATTTTATTGCTCGTTACCACCATTCATTTGCTTTGGTACTCTATCATTTGACGTTAAAGATTCACTACCTCATCAAAGACTGTGCTGATTTATTTGTAATGATAAAAGTTTTAGACTTTTTAAAATTTTTATCAATCCGGAGGAATTCCAATTGATAACGTCTTGAAACTTGCCTTATTATGTCTTTCGATTCCCATGTTTTTTATTAATATAAGAAGTCACTAATAGGGAGTCGTCATCTCCACTATGATAATCGGTTACACTACTGAAGATACGTCGCGCTGTCTTACCTGAGTCCTAGACTTGCAAGTTGATTTAATATTGGAAAATAAATACATAGTTTGTCAAGAAAACTTCGGAGAATACCTACGGAGGTTTAATCAGAAATAATAATTCGCAGGACTCTTGATGTACATATGTTCCTACGATTTATTTGAAGACATATTCTTGATGATAAATCTAGGACTCTCTAATCCTTTCACAAAATTGGCCTGCAAAATCCATGATACCGAAGGTATTCGTATATGCTAGCTTCAATTTTCCAGGCAAATAATCTGGATAAAGTGGCCGACGTTCACTTCTTTTTTAATAAGTTTATTTTTTCATTTAGTTTTTTTCATAAAAACGCCAAATTAAAAATTGACTTAACCAAGAAGAGGGAATTCCATTTTGAGAATTGTATTGAGAGAGGAGGGAGACCTACTGTCTTGCGAGGGAGAGTTTACATTGTCAGAATATATATTGTAATTTTGAACTTTCATAGTTGTATTTTAATCGTTCTTCAGCATGATAGAGTTTATCTTAGCTAATCCTGGAACAAGGACTCAACATTTCTTCCTGCAGGAATTTGTATTTTGTCATTTACGAAAATAAATTAGATCCTTTTAATGCTTGTCCAAAAAGAGTAATGTTTAAACGACTCATTGCTTTGGTCACATCTTATCCATATAACCTATGACCGAATCCAAAGCATAGCATTGTACCCGCTGCCTTTTGCTTGCCAGGCCAAGAACCTAGTTACCGTCGCCGGCAATCATTTGTAATTTTTCTTTTTTCAAGTTTAAAGACCCCAATTTAAAAAGTGACTCAACGCAGAGAAGGGAATTCCTTTTAATGGAAAAAGGACTAGTTCCTTCTCCCGTTGCGGAGACCACTGACTGGCCAGTGCGGCAGTGAGGGAGAGGAAACTGCAGCGTGAATAGAGGGGTGCAGGAGCCCGTTTATACGACCAGTCATCCGTTCCGCGTTCGTGGAGTGTTAGAGCTCCCATCGCATCGGCTCTGGCCTCACTTCCCGCTGATGAGTTCCCCCTCTCTCTCTCTTTCTGTCCGCGACTACTCGCGCAGACGGGGGAGGGGGTGGTGGTTGTTCAGGGGAGGAAAGGGGGGGAATAAGGGCAGCGAAGAAAGAGCCGTAATAGATGGCGCCTGGCGACAGGAGGAGATAACAGGACAGCCGTATAATGGGGAACGGACGAAATTCTCGGGTGCAACCCCGTCTAACGCGATATCGCGGGGACGAACATTTTTGCTTGGAAGAAAAACAAACGAGAATAAGTCGACAGTTGAGAGCCAAGAGGAAAAAAAATTAAGGTCCTATCCTCCCAACCGTTTTAACTAAAGTTGGAGTCGCTCGAAGCGTTTTCCCTAGTGTTTAACCAACGCGCTACCTTGGTATCTTCTGTGCGTTTATTGCAAGGAGCCTCTGCATTTTTTTTTTCAAGAATGAACCGGTGCATCTACTCTCTCTGTATCCGGATGTGCACTCTAATTTTGATGCTGACTCAAAAATGATAATAATTTATATTAATAAGTACATACCAATTAGGTCAATCACGCTTCCAGTCATGATGGAACTAATTCCGTCGATTTCTACTTTCTGAGTGCGATCAGTTAGGTATTCATGCCTCTAATAGGGTATGGGAGTAAGATTTAACTGGCATCGCCTGGAATGCTTTCCTACCACAATCTTGCTGTTTTTTGCCCCGCTGCAGTTGAACATTTTACTTGCCGCTATTGAGAAACTTGGTGGTGTTCCATATTAGTATTACTACCAGGCAATAGCACTATTAGAAAACCGCGTTAAATTGAGAGACAAGAAAACGGCTCAACCCAATTTTCAATTCTTGGGCGTTTTCCGGTGTATTTACTACCCCTCTCATCCTCGCTTTATGCTTGTGCAATAGGGATGTTTAATACCAATTCACGCGTAATGATGATTTTTACGCGTTAAAACCCGGTTTGTGTGGTATTCTACTTTATTTTGGCTTGTACAAAATTTTCACGTAGTGTAAAACACAATTTAGATGTCGATTTATGGTTTTGTCTATGGATAAACTATACGTCATATACGATGCGTGGATTTACAAAGTCATCTATCCAGAATAGGGACTCATTAGGCCTTATTCAGGAGGGGCTCTACCTCGAAAGTGTCGTTGACGCGACGTCACAGACTCGACAAATCTCAATTTATGACGTTATGGAAGTGGAAGACTTCAAATGGAAGAGGGGTAGGCTCGCGAATGTCACGCGACACCCAACTCCCAGAAATTTGTTGCGTGGTTACGCATCGTATCAGTTCACAATATTATCACTGAACGAATTTAATGAATTTTATATGAATATTTTAAGTCCATGCGTATTTCATGAAATTATCATTAATTTATTAATATAATTTTCATATTCATATTTTCAGAAATATTAATTATTACTTATATAAACTGTGATATCCCCTTTGTAGGTCATATCCATACTCAGTGTTCCACTTCTTTAGGCCATCCCGCGATTACCACACCCCCTTTTTTTTAATTTTCGAGGTTTTCTCGTCGAAATTTCATCATTGTCGAAGCTCGATACATTCCAAAGCCTTGCTGAATAGGGATACTAATCGGACCAGCCTTCTTCAGAGCCAGTGAAGAATAACCCTGGTTAACTCACGTAAAACGCAGGTTTTTTGCGATTGAACGCACAGAATATCCCGAGGTAGATCGCTTTGCGCATCGCGAGGAAGGGTGCAGCGTATCGCCGGCTTAACGTCTCTCACCACCTCCCCAGGAGTGTTTCCCATTTTTTTCGGCGCCGAGAGCAAGCACCGTACCACTGACGCGATTCCTTCCCTCTCCCGAAAATTATCTTTATGGAGCTTTCGCATAAATATTTGGGAGGTCACTGCCACCGCGGGAGGCGGAGAAGGAGGGAAGTAGAGAGTGTGAGAGGTGCGGGAACCGCTGATGTTGGCCATAAAAACTTTTTCCGGAGGATTCTGGCGACGCGGGAAGCTTTAAGGGTTGAGAGTGACGTGGAGAGAATGAAGGTGGGACATGGGGTGGTTTCAAGGGTTTAAAGAACGCACGGAATAGGGTTTATACCCTGGGGCGTGGAAGTTGTTGGACGAGGAGAGGAAGTTTGGGACGAGGGAGAGTTGGAACCTCATCCGGGTTTTGGAGTGACTTCGTGATGGGTTTCGTCCAGGAGAGTTAATGGCAGTGGGTGTCGGCCGTGGATAATGGTTGGATATACATACCTTCAGAATGGCGGTGGTAGATGCTGTGTTGAGTGGGCTTTGGAATGGGTTTAGTGGAGCATTTTTCTGTGGTAGGAGAGGACGTGCTGGAATTCGAGGTGGGCACCGGTGTCATTTTTTCCAGAGCCTTTTTAACAGCGGTGGAGAACACTGCTCAAACGGCGTAAAACTATTGAAAGGGTTGATGGTTCTAGGTTCAATCTGGTTCAAACAGCCTCAAGGACTGAAAAATATGGATTATGGAGTACGATCGTTTACTTTTTATTCTTAAGGTACTACTAATATGAACGCCTCTGTGCCATCATCAGGTACAGGTCGTGCCGTTACACTTGTTATACCTTTAAAATGTTTTAAGTTTTTGAAAACAATTTGTTGACAGATGGGCAGTTCTCTTCGTCCACCATATTGAAAGTCTCCCTGCGTAAGTTAAGAGCTTGATTATTGAAACAAATAGTTATTATTTCTGTGTGGTCAAAAAAATTATGTATGTCAGTTCGTCCACGCCGTTCTGATCGCGTCGAAGGCGCAGATTATACCGTTCCGGTGAGTGCGAGACTCACCCCTACCGGTCAATTGACAAGTGACGCACTTGATATGAGAAGAGTGTAATGTCGTGTATGTCGTGTTTGTGTGAAAGAGGAAACTTAATAACTAAGTAGTATTGTGAATACACAGCAGAAAATATGAATTACAGGTTAAGAGATTACATGATATGACAATGAACAATATATAGGACAGCCTCACAACAAAACAAAACAAGAGGTTGAGTCATGCTACTATAAAGAAGAACAATAATTTGTCATTACGCTATTTTTATTTTATGGCATATATTATGTGATGAGAATTTGAGAAGACTTCATAACTATATCGTTTATGACATTGTGAGCCATCATAATTAATGACGATAATTTCAGGTTCGATACATATTTCTGAATATTATAGGGTGTTAAAGGTCAGAGAAATAAATGTATCTTTGTAAAGTCATGACGTCAAAGAGATTTAAATACAATATGAAGACGCTATCTAACAGATTTTCCATTGGTAAAAAGATTCCGCCATCTAGGTTTATGAATTTCCGTCACGTTGTAGTAGGCATTCCTTCTTCGAGCATAATTTTAAGGATTTAATAGTATACTATAGCTTCCAAGCAATAAAACTTCTGTGATAATTTCTGTATTTCCTCATCGCACCAATTTCTTTTGGTCACGCTGAAAAACTCTTTGAAGTACCGTGAACAGAAGCATTTTGCTCATCCTTTTGCATAAGAACTATGGAAACCATATCTATTTTTATGTTTTGGTCAAATTAGATGTGGCCCTCCTATCCCAAGCAGACCTATCGCACTCCCGTTTCATGCATGGAATCATCAGCGCTCTCTTAATCGCATACTTGAAACTCCTTGATATTGCCACCGTTACTATGAAGGCCTGCGAGCTACGAATGAGACTCCTGAAACTGACTACGCTTAGTTCTCTATTTCGCCGCGACAAAGAGATCGGCTTGGGCATCATGAACCGCTAACAGGAAATACGATGAGGTGTAGAATTAAGAGTGTGAAGCCTAATCCGGTTGAGAGGGCTATTGTGGCTTCACGTATCGATGGGTTTGGGCGAGGAGGGATGGCAGATGGTGTTGAAGTCGAGGGATGGACGGAGATGCGGAATGTTGACGGGTGATGATGCATTGAGACGGTCTGGTATGGGCCGAGGTGGTATTTTGTTTCGGGAATGCCGTGTATAGGTTTGAAGCTGGCGTCAGAAAGAACGGGCTGGATTAGGACTTGGGGGCCAATGGCATTTTTAATCTACATTTGCACTGTAAACTATCTTAAAGGTATTTTGCAGAGAGTGAAAATTCATAGAAACATATACTAAAATACTCATTACAAACGTTTTTGTAGACTACGAGTAGGTATTAGTGGATTACACTTCTAATCGAAAAGATCACTGCATCCAAGATGCGCTATACCTACTAGTTGGAAAATCCATAAAAAACCTTTATGCAACAAATGAACAAACTCTATGGCCTATAGAAAAACCTGCTCGTTGATTTTTTTGCCAGTATATGGAGTGGAGTTGGTATCGACCTAATGGAAGAGACCGTGTGCGAGTTTTGTATTATATAGATATAGAACAGTCATCCATTTCTGCTGATTCATTCGTCTTAAATAATTATAGATAGTTTGAGAAATAACCTCGTCTTAATTAATTATGTAAATGTCTTGTGAATATATGACGAAAAGAGGTGAATGCTCAAAAAAGTAGAAGAAACAATGTAATCGCCCATGATCTAAAGCATAACAGGCACTTCAAAACACATTTTGGAGGAAAAATGAAATGGAGGCATTGCCGAGGAAGACCCGAGGATGAAATGACACGATAATACTGGGCAAATTATGAAGGACTTCGGGGTAGAGGGAATTGTGCAGTCGGCTTAAATGAGATGAGAATAGGGAGGAGAGAGGCTGTGACCCATTCGTTGTGGTGAGGAATGTTGTTGATGATTTAGTTACTAGAGTATAACGCATAAGTTTATTTTTCAAATATCACTAACGCTTATGTATTTTAATTTTTGTCCACAGGTTCATATATTGGAGTGGTCATTGCGATCTGTGTGGGGTACAACAATCGTAAGCATGGTGCCAAAGCCTGCGAGGCTGTAGATCTATGCGTAGTACCTTAGAAGTAAAAAGATTTCATAGAAATGGCATTTTTTTATTTATTAAATGCGTTAAATTTCCCATTAACATTTAAACACAGTTAGTAACTCTCAAGGCCATTTTACATGGTGAACGATATTCCGCAAGCTCTCTTATAGATTTTTTCGCTAGAGAAATTGCACCTTGTCAAGCGACGATTTGCATGGGCGACATTGAGACTGCTTGGATGGCGGTGCAGAAAATTGTCCATGCTCTAGTTACATACAGAATGTTTGCGTAATTACCTCTTATTGCGGTATGTAGAGGCATGTCCTTGTCAGGCTGGCCAATTATACCCTGAATGCTACAAAAATGTCTACGAAGAATCCACCTTATGCTCAAAGGGTGAAGCAAAGAACCCCACTACATCAAGGGACATTGTAATATCCTTCGAAAGTGGATAACACTGGAAAGAGATAATTGTGCGTCGGTGGAAGAGAATCTGTCTTTTAACCCTTAAAAGAGTATTATTTTTTCCAAAACATCCTCGTTTCTTTAATGGAAATTTGACTAAGAGTCTTGAGGATACCAGTGGTCAGAGAGTTGACCACTTCGCTCATATAGGTAGCTGTAGAGGGCGCCCTAGCTGTAGAGTAAAATCTCAATTACTGACAATGACTTAGGTTACACTAATGGGACATTGTGTGACTATTAGCACTCTATTAAAGATAATGAATAATAAATGCAGTTTCCTGATAAACCTACGACCCATTAAGGGTTAAACGATACATATATGTTGCTTTCAATTTTCAAGATGGTCAACGCAATTGGCAAAATTTTCCTCCTTAAAAATATTTTTTACGATTATTTATTAATTTTCAGGTATAATTCTATCTTCTTTTTCTTCTTGGCAAGATTCTTTTTAGACCTTAACGTTTAGCGAAGATATCGCATCTTAAGCGGCACCGTTACATGATATCATTGATGGACGGGTCTAGAAATCCCATACATGAGACTCATTTATTTACCGGAAAAGACAAAATCTCTACCACCGAAACCGGGATGGAGGTATTATTGTGGGATATAGAGAGTAAACAATCAAGCAAAAATTAAGTCCTATGCAGATAAAACGTGTATTACCGTGTAAACCGGCCTTATTAGAGTCACGTAGAAAGCGGTTATACTCTTGGGGAGGTTGGATTATTCGTGGATTCTTGGATGGGGGGCAGGATAACTCACTCTCTCTCTTTCACTCAATCCCTTCAGCGTACGTCTATGTCGTTGTCTGCTGTCACATCGGTCCCAAGCTTTGACTGTCCGTATGCGAAACCCAGGGAGTGTGTGTGTGTGATGTACATACGTGATGGCTGGTCAACCCCCACGAGACAGATCGGTGTTTCGCGCGTGCTGAAATTTTAATGACAGTCGGTCGACGACCGAAACTTCGGACGGCGATGAGCTCGCGGTGCCCGTATACCTGTATGCGTATGTGCTAGAAGGGGCTTAAGAGGACGTAATGGAGAGGGTGACTGAGATGCAGGCGACTGGCTTTATTCCGTGGGCACAAAACATAGACCAGATGGTGTATTTTCTGTATTCTGAAGGTGTGGAATAATTAGCGGGAGGGGGGTGTGGGGTTGGGCAGGCCATTCGGGAGGATTTAGGGCGTAGGTTAGTATGATAGGATAAGGAAAGGCGCTTTTAAGGAACGAATGGAAATAAAGTTTGAAAAGGAGTAATCTTCTAAGGGTGTAAATGAATGAATGAGAGTAAAGTTGTAATATTTTCAGACTGACGTTGGTTAACACGGACCGCAGATTTTAAATGATAATCTTTGCGGGGAGGAGCAAGTGGAAGATCGTGTATGGATGACGTGGCTTGCTACATTTCGAGTTCACTCATGATAAAATCTAAACTCCTGGACTCAATCAGGCCATCGCACAGTGGTCGGAAATCGGAAAAAGCTGGCCAAAAGTCCAAAATGACGTTTTTTGAGATATGAACTTGAAACTTCGCATGAAAACTCAAAATTGATTCATGTATCTGGAATAGCACTTTATTTGGCTTAGTTCTTACCCGTTTCTGAGATACAGAGGCTCAAACATGAGAAAATTTCCAGAAAAATGCCCGTCTTCAGATTTCTCGGAAAAACTTCCGACTTAAGTTGATGGTGAAATTTAAGGAGGATTATTATGGAATAAAAAACGATATTATCTGTTAGCATGGTATTTTTGCTTTACAATTCCGTAGCTTTAAAGAATAGCATTGATACAACCTTGCTGTGTCGTTACAAAATGGCGGACGCTGTTTTTAGACCAAATTTTACATTATAAAGTAGATTCAAATGGGTTTTTGGCAAAGTCACGCGAAGTGACTTACATCAGAGCATTATTTGAAGACTTCTTAAGGTTTATATGTAGTTAACATTGAAAAAAGTTTGCGACGCCGGAAATAAATTTAATTTTAGTTAAGTTCTATCAGTGTAAAATCTATTTTTCGAACTTTTACGCAGGCTTCTTCCATCATTCAATGGGAATTGCCTCCCCACGAGGTTAAAATACTAGACATCCGTAAAATAATAATGGAATCGGGGAAAAAATCCGTGACCCACGGAATCGATTAATTTTCCAGAATTTTTTATTTAGCACTTTCCCGGTACTTCTACAAGCGCCAGTTTTTATTTTTGTATAAATGAATTCTTTCCCAATACTTAAGCTCAATAATTGTCCAGCCTTTAAGCCTTGTGAGACAAAATTTCATAATTAATTTACCAGGCACTCCCGGGCGGTCAGAAAAAGAATTTCACACTTCAAGTGATAGATCACGAAGAAGAAAAATTCAAACTTAAAATCTTCTTTCACTACTGCTGAGCTTGCTATTAAAGCATCTATGAGTTTGAGGAAGGGGGGAGATACTGCAGCAGATAAGATAGTTACGGAAATAGCAACAAAGACACCTATTCGGGCGAAGAGAGCCCTTTCCAAGTGGAGGAAAAGTGAAAATGTCCAAACTGAGATGACATTTGAGGAGGCACTGTCATTGATAATTTTCTCTGAGTTGACGAAGAGTCAACATAGATCTCTCCGTAGCACAGCTCTGAGCCATGGCCACCAATTATTTCCCAGCTATGACAAAATAGTGCAAGCAAAGATAGTAGCTTACCCTGAAGGAGTAACAAGAACTGAAACTGTGTGTGAAGTCAGCTTTAAAGCTCTTTTGAATCACACTGCATCGCGAATCCTGGCCTGCGTATTCACCACTCAAGTTTTCAAAGATTTAATAAAGTGCATATTAATAAGTTCGGCTTTGACGGAAGTTCGAGCCACTCTCAATATAAACAACTGTGGCAACAAGTGGATGCATCAGACGAATCCTAATTCAAGAGCTCCCTGGTACCTATTCGTTTGATTAATGTCGCTGCAGGTAAAGACTCAAGTTTTTCTCGTTTTCTCTTGGTTAGTTAGATTTATCTCGAACCTATTGATAAAGAATTTAATGTCTCTATGGCACTTTTCATATCTAGGGTCTTTAATTTTTGGTGACATTATCTGGGAAAATCCACGGCCGTCGTCTACATTTAAGGGATATGAAAGGTCGTACAGCTGATGTACATACATATTCTTTTGGTTTGTCTACGCTGCACTGCCACATAAGATTTTAAAAATGTATATTACCATAGAGTAAAGATACATTCTTATTAATCTATTTAATTACCTTTATCGTATCGGCTGAATTTTAAACAGTGGCAGGTGAGAAATAATCATAATTTAAGTTAAAACATTTATTATTTTGAGAATGATTTTCAGTATATACAAAAAATATATATAAATATACAAAAACGTCACAGGCACGTGGAAGTTTAAAATCACTACATTATAAGAAAAAGACATTGATGCAGAAATTATTAAGAGAAAAGATGGGCTTAATTGTTGATGTTCCCCGGACTGACTCGGGTTATACCAATGATGGAAATACGGCTCGGCATATTTTCGATTAGCAAATCGGAAGAAAATCTTACAGGTAATGTTCCATTTCGCATTATCAGCGCAGTGGAAGCAGTGTTCGAATGTATTTCCCGTGAATTGCGTCATACAAGCATTTTTAAAAACTCGATAAGGACTTGGTTCATTAGATAAGTAACGCCTGTATCGTAGTGAATTTTATTGTTTTGATTTTGCATTCTAGGAATTAACGACGATCTCAAAAATAGATTCTCAATTATCTTAAAAGCAATATCTAGCGGCCTACAACTCAACGATGAGGCATTTGTTCAGTATTGTCTAAGGACTGCTGAACTATACGCGGATCTGTATCCCTGGTACTAAACATATACCTCCCACGGTCCATAAGGTCCTCCTGCATGAAATTGAGATTCCAAAAGATGTGATACTTCCGTTAGGAGAGCTGTCGGAAGAGGCACTGGTGGCCAGAAATAAACAACAGTAGAAAATTCCGCGAACGATTTACTAGGAAGCACTTCAGGGTGGCAACCAAAGGGGACCTTTTCAAGAGGCTATAACTTACATCCGATCCTTTACTTTCCTCCTATATGCATTTAACGCCGAAGAAAATGAGAACGTCAAAATAATTGGAAGACTTATTAAAAATGGGCGAAAAAGAAAAAGAACTATTCGCTTCAAAGAGTTGTAGTGATGAACATTCGGCGGCTCCGTGATGTAATAAATTGACCATTTTCGCACTAGAATCCTGGGAGTGCAGGATGGGGGAGGAGGGAGGGTATAAGTATCCCAGCTGATGTCATTCTGGAAGTTTTTTCTGTATGGGTCCCAGGAACACTACTCACTTTTTCAAGGTTCGAACGCTTTGAATATAAGGCATGGTTCCCGAACGTATCTAAAGAAAACTAACTTAACTTCGATTACGTGTGCACTTACCTGGACTGAAAATCCTCCCATGTCTTCATTATAGACTCCTTGTGGATCGGTGCCCACAAGCACAGCTTAAAATTCGGTGAATGCTGAGCGTTAAAATTCATACCACTACAATAACCTTACCGCGTCGCGGCAAATCCAGCTCCCGGCGCGCGGAGCCGAACCTCGACGCGCGATCGAAAAATTAAATTTATTTCCGGCGTCGCAAACTTTTTTCAATGTTAACTACATATAAACCTTAAGAAGTCTTCAAATAATGCTCTGATGTAAGTCACTTCGCGTGACTTTGCCAAAAACCCATTTGAATCTACTTTATAATGTAAAATTTGGTCTAAAAACAGCGTCCGCCATTTTGTAACGACACAGCAAGGTTGTATCAATGCTATTCTTTAAAGCTACGGAATTGTAAAGCAAAAATACCATGCTAACAGATAATATCGTTTTTTATTCCATAATAATCCTCCTTAAATTTCACCATCAACTTAAGTCGGAAGTTTTTCCGAGAAAACTGAAGACGGGCATTTTTCTGGAAATTTGCTCATGTTTGAGCCTCTGTATCTCGGAAACGGGTAAGAACTACGCCAAATAAAGTGCTATTCCAGATACATGAATCGATTTTGAGTTTTCATTCGAAGTTTCAAGATCATATCTCATAAAACGTCATTTTGGACTTTTGGCCAGCTTTTTCCGATTTCCGACCACTGTGCATCGTTGGGGTAATCGTTGATGAACGGTCACTAAGTCACATATTTAAAAAAAAATATTGATCTGGCCTTATCTTTTTATTTCATTAATGTTTTCAGATCAGTATAGAATTGTGCTATGGCGGATACTCTCCTGTTTTTCCCCATCAATTGTTCTATTTGCATTGAAGAGCTCGGCTTATACAATAAGATGGTATGCAAGCATTTATATTGGCAAAGCATCATTCACAGACTGAAGAAAGTGAGGTTGATGACAGTTAGCATTTTTTTCGCATTGTTGGTTGTAAGGCGCCATTCCATCGAATAATTTTGACCTTGAGATTGACGAAAATAGTCTAAAGTATAGCCAGGGTGTGAAGTCATTTGATGATTGATAGGCTGTATGGTAGCCATTATCTGCACGCAGATACTGGTAATAACATATTATAAAATCTGAGTTGATGGACACATAGATATTCGTGCATATTATTGACCTCGTTCTTCTAGCAAATCAATCACATTTTGAATGTTTGAGCTTTAATGTTTTCAAGCGAAGCTAAGAAAGCTTTATCAGTGTGAAATGTAATTTTCTTAACCATCTTTGTAATCTCTTGATCGGCCGTTGAAATTTATCGCAAAATAGTTCCAAAAATGTATATGATAAATTCGAATCATTCATTTAGAAGCTGTTTGTGAATGTTGCTGACTTAAGGCATTCTTTGTGCTAAATTTAATGTGTGTTGGAAAACTATACGAAGTAACTAATGGTATTTATCTCAGCTGATGTCGTCGGCTATGACGTACGCAGAATACTCCATGAGAAAAAAAATTATCTTGGACCAAAAATCAAACCAATGACTTTTAGTCTTACTGTGTAATTTCGCAGACTACCTTGCTACCCAAATTGTTGCTTGTTTGAAAATCCCTTGCTGATTTTCATGGCTCACCAACATCTGGTTTACCTTTTTCACGACAATTTCTTCCTGTATCAAATGGACCGTCACACCATAGGCAAGATACATGTAATTAAGAAGCCCCTTTTTTGTGTTGATGTATTAATAAAGAGTCGAAAGCATGAAGTATATCATAATGGCCGGAAATACGGCGATAAAATACGTAGACATTTCCAAGAGAAAAAATCCACCTGGCCTGGAGATCGAACCAAGTTCCTTTAGCTTTCCAGGTCAATGCGCAGGTCACTACGCTACCCAGGTTATCGAGCTCCTTAGAATCTTCCTACATTGCCTCGAGAATTACCTAATAACTTACGGGTAGCGTAGTGGCCTTCGTATAGGCCCGGAAAACCAATGGTCCGTGGTCCGATTCCAAGTCCATCCCGATATTTTTTTCGTGGTAATTTATAAGTTAAAAAAATATTTAGAAGAGCCTAATTCAGTCATTGAATCGCATTATGGCGTTATTATGCGTTTGATAAAAAGATAAAATGAAGGAACTTCGTACAAAATAAGATCTTTACTTGGTAATTATTAGTGATACTGTATGGTTCTTAGGAAAGTAGTTACCGATTATTTCAGAGTTTGGGGCATATCAATTGGTTAAAGCACTTGAACCGGATTGAGGAGATCTGGGTTCGAGGTCTTTGACTAGTAGATATGTTTTATCTGTTAATACCTGACATTCGTTCGTATCTTCTCGGAGGGGATAACCCTCTAATGTTTAACAGAGTCGAATTAATCTTCCTTGATAAGCGTCGAAGTACTACATAGTCTTTGATATAGTACAAGGAAGGTGGTTCTCCGCTATGAACATGAAAATGTCGGTGAGGTCATGTGTTATGAACATGACCTCACCGACTTCACATGAAACACAAACATGAAACATGAACCTGACCACACCGACGCACATGAAACTTTGAAAATAAGTAAACATAAACCCTTTAATATAAACAAGAACAATTTAGTCTCTGATATAATGTACACATGATTGAAGGTGTTCACCAGCTCGGTCTGTTTAGGCATCCCCAATGCATGCTTATAATACAAAGCTCCTAGTAGGTCCGCACATTTGCTAAAAGCCACATTAGTGTTCATAATTGAGCGTATTATATCAGTTAGGGTCTACAATTGTCACGTGATTTATCGGTTGCGACCTAACGCGTTAACGAAATACGTTTAACGGAATATTTTCTTCAAGGTATTGTTATTATAAAGAAGGTCGGCCGGGCAACAGAAATCCATATAATTATTGGATGTAACCTCTAGCGTGATAACGTACATTCAAGGTCTCACTTTAATAATATTTTTCTTGTCAGAAGACGATAGGCCTTGATTATTTTTTCTAATATATATAAAAAGCAAGAAGAAATACCCAAAAGGCACTCCTGTATATGTCCAAGTGACCATACTCCTATATAGCCCTGAGGAAGAAAGATAAATGTTGCAAAACTTTGGTTAATCTATACCTACTAATACAAGCCAATGTTTGGAGGGGAGGGGATGTAGCTAGTTCTGGATAAAATGGCTGAACCGATTTGATTGGTTATTGTGTCATTGTTTTCGTATAGCATCCTGTATTTTTGGAAAAATCCCTGAAATTCCAAGTTTGATCAAAATAAATTGTTAATTGAAAAAAACGCATTAACTCAAACTCATAATCCCCTAGTTAAATGTGCATGGTGACCACGTAGATACCGTCAAAAACATTTCACTTTAGCGCGGGTTTTTATATTTTGTAAACATTAATAACTGCCTACTGATATTATATTATTAACAGTGAAATAACCTACACCTAACATATATAAATAAAATATATGCTAATAAGATTTCCATGGCTTGCTATTTTTCTGTTATTTTTTTTGGTTATCAGCTTTTGGAGTAAATAGCGGATGAGAAAAACTCCTTCTCAATACGTACCTCAACGGAGGTACTTATTGAGAAGGTATATTAATAGTATTTACCTTGTCAGGAAATTTAGAACTTTTTTGAATTGGACTTTATTTACTCTAGAAAATAATAAATAATCCGTCAAGAATTACGGGAAAATAACCAGTCACGGTAATTCATGTCCTGTATTGCATTGATGAGGGCATATGGGATTTGAATATTATGAGCTATGAATTTTTCTGAAGAGGAGAAATTAAAAGTTGAGTAAAAAGGATGAGAAAGAGCGGATGTACGGGACAGGGCGAGAAATAAGTGGGAGGAATTTATGCGTGACTTCGCGACCTAGCGTGTCGGAGGAGGGGAAGGAGGGTATTTGGAGGAGAAGTGGCTTGGTCGGAGAGAGACAGCCGGGGAATGTGGGTGAGCTTGGATCGTAAAAACTCAAGAGAGCCGAGCCACGGGAAACGTATGAATCCCTTTTTTTCCTCCTTTCTTTTTTTCTTCATACCCGCCGGCTCTTTTCCCCGACTCCTCCAAATGTCCTTCCCTCCGCATCCCACACCCTCGTCCTTGTTTCGCTGTAGGACGTGAAGAGAGGATAAGGGGGATGAGAGGTCGGTTTTTGGACGAGACACATTGCCGAAGAGAAGGACCAGGATAATTGGTGGCAGTGGTGTGTGACAGCTTGAATTTGAATGGGAACGATAGATAAGTTGTTTCGACGGGCTGCAGAAACATAGAAAAGGACGATTTTCTGTATCGATCCATTTGTTGAAACGTCTGTCTCCTTTTTTTAGTGGATTAAATTGTCAATTCAGACAGAAGCTTCGAGAAGCTTCTACATATCTAATATGTGAGTCGCTGCATAGTTAATTTTCTCTTTAAGTCATTCTACAGAATGAAGGTGTATTGTTGTGAATGAAATTATACTACGACTGAAATAATTGACGCTACATTTATTGGACTCCTCCATAACTACCAAATCTGTGTAATTACTAGGTGATCTTGTCCTAAACAAATATGCCTCGCGTTAACTTCATGAAGCAATCCGCATGTAGCAACTACGTAAATAGGTATTGTGTGTGATCTTTTAACTGGCCAAGTCTATGATGATACATTGTAGCTGCATTGCTTTCTGCAGACATTTCCGTGGCCTAGTTCAGTATGGTTTGATACAGCTTTTGAAATAATTCAATGATTTTTTTAGTGGTTAGCTCCTTTGAAATTATCTAAAAAAATAATGACTCTTGGTACAACTAATACTGTGGATATTGCGATGGCCCACTATTTAGGACTCTACCTCTGACTGGATTCTCATGAGTACCGATCCTGATGGTCATCAAATACACTGTCTGTGTGATTTCCTAGTTGCCGGGGAACTTTGATGCATACCTGAATGGGACACTTGAAAAGTATATGAAGCTCAGGCACCGTCTGATAAGTGCTCTCTTACCCTATTGTACCAACCTTAAGACTGAGGTAGGATATTTGTAGCAATGGTTATGGTAGTTTTTAAATGAATACTTTGTCCTTTTGTAAACCCTAAGTGGTTCAAGGAGCCAATAATTATTTGATTTTGATGATTTTAATTAATTACTCCTTATTTTACGATTCTTTTCTTATCTCACCAATATTACATGTATCTAAAATCCGTATATTATCCGTCTAGCAAAGTTTTTTTTAACAAACATCCTTCGAATTTTATCTCACAAATGACCAACAGCGATAAAAATACTCGCTCATTAGGAGAGTTTTCAACAGATGTGAGCGTCATCACCATTAACTACAAGAGTGAATCAAATAAAACTTGAACTAATTGGCGGGAACCATTTGAAACTGTGATGGGAGCGTTTCGAAAAGTGTGAGTTCCGAGCGTTTGATTCGGAAAAATTAGTTCCCAAAGAAGCGAAGACGGCAAAGAGGAGAAGTGGATTTTGAAGTGGGCATCGTGGAGATAGGAAGTTTCGGCAGTGGAAAAAAAGAGTACTCTGAATTCTGGAGCAGGGAACGTGTATTTGATGATTGGCGATAGCGGCCTTCTAAAGCACCGCGGGTGCATATGTGAGCGATTTTAACGAGAGGAAGTATTAGCCGAAGTCCTTTCTAGACTGCAGCTCCTTCTCGTAGCCCTCAAATCCTCGGTTCTATTTTCCAATTGAGTGGTCTCGATCATGCACGCTCATCATTTTCGGAAATACTTGCTTACGTAATCGGTTTTGTGGAGTAATATTGAATGAGCTCCTCTGTGGGCTGATTAGGACAAAGGGTGCTGTTCAGGGGGCTTATTCTGTATCTCCGAATTTCGGACTCTCATTCGGACTACGTCATGAGTTTTACCTTATATGATATGAAACGCCATTGTTTGGGAAGTTCTATAGGCGAACGCCTATGGCGCGCATGTAACGGTTCACGGCTGCGGGAGCGGTTCATTTCTCCGAATTACACGAGCTTCCGCGTCGCCTGCTAAGAGGCAGGTGGAATGGCGCTGCTGTTCATTCCAACGAACGTGAGTGTTGTGGATTGGAATGTTAGATTTAATATTGTAGATTTTAATGTCGGGATTATCTTCTTTCCATTGAAAAAGATGTTAATTTAGATTTAAAGCCCATGTTCGAAATAATAATTGAGTAATGGACGCTGTTTTGCTTATCTGCGAACGAAAAGGTGGGTGTTGACCCGAGTAAAAATGTCTACTGGTTTCAGTAGGATTTTTCTGCTGACTCATATTGAACTCTACTGCACTCTAATTAACTCTACTGGATCCCAACTGTTTTCTACTGTTATGGGTGCAATAGCCTACTGACTTCTACTGGTTACTATAAACCAACTGAACTCTACTGTTTAATACTGTTCAGGGGGCATATAGCCTATACAGACATAAATTTAGAGTTAATTGTCATCCCTTTAAAATGTGCATATGATGCATCCTAATTTAATATGTAGTAATGCATGATGAAGGACTTCTAAAGATTCCCATCTAAGATACTGTTATATGCATTCAATATGATAGGTGATTAGCTGAATTCTCCGGAGGGAATTTGTTATACAATAAGCATCTGAAAACAGGAACGCAATAGCGCTATTACTATTACCAGCTCCAAGCAGTGTCTATACAATAATTCTATCACCAGCAGCAGCTGATTATGTAGATATACAACGCACGTAGCCAAATGTCCGCCTTAAAAGTACATTTGAAAGGCATTGAGGCTTAAATTTCAAATGAAGAAAGCGTTGAACTTGCGATTTATATTATGTAAATCATAATTTGATAGGGCATTTAAGAAAATAGTTCAATGTAAATATAAAAACCTCTCTTTTTATTATTTTCCAAGACTTTCGATAACGCCAGTTTAGATTTTTGCTTTCATAATTCGCAGTCTTGCCTTCGACCACTGAGATTGATTTTTCTTGCGAACGTTTAATCGGTTTTCAAAATGGCGTCTTAAATAATGAGGTAATGTGCAGTGTTACCAGTTGTGTTTTGATTTATGTCAGCGAGTTTATAAAACGTGATATTAAGTGGAAAAAATAGCTCATGGTTGATGTTGATATATTCCCGGAGTATTCATCTTTTACCATTGAAAGAACAAGGTAAAATTTTAACAAACAACTTGGGACTTAACAAAGCTCAAGTTTGCCGCCAGATGTTTAACTTAAGACTTTAATCCACCCCTATATTTAGTCACTTCGCAAGGAAATGGTAATCAGTATCTACAGTGAAATCAATTTAGAAAACCTTATTTTCATTGCACCTACGCAACGATTGCTGATCCTTGGCCTTCTGTTTCCTCAAGGAGTGCTGTGTACGCAGCAATGTGATTGTGCTTTAGGAGTGTCAAGAAAAAACAGAACAATATGGGGAAAATTGTGATCAAATTGTGTAGTTTCCAGCAGTGCGTTCGTATTTCTTCATCAAAGAGTTAATTGCAAAGTGTGAATAGATTCAGTAACTCAGACAAGTATGGTATTTTGATATTTTTTTATATTTTATTTCTGTCGCCTTACGGAATTCAGTGGATGTGTGGTGGTGGTTTCGGGAAGCTAATTTCTGAGTGTAATGGCTTAACTGGTCTTTTCATGCTAATAACTGCAATTAATAAATTTGTGCAAAAACGATAAAATATTTTGTCTTGAAATTTTGGGTACGTACTTTTCACTACTAGTTCCTTATGGATTTCTAAAAAAATAGGAAAAAAGTAGTTTTTTACTTTTTTTTTTTAAATAGCGGGTCACGTTGAGACGAATTTTGATGCGGCCTAGGTTTCGTAGGTTTTTTAATGCGCACTACTTTTGTTTTAAACATTTTCCGGAAAAATCAATATCTTTTTCTTTAACTCAGAAAAACCAATTTCAAGTTTTAATTGTCAAATAAATATTTAACCAAAAGTTATCTCTGTGACGCCAAAGGTATCATTAATTACCAACTTTATTCTGAATACATTTCATCCATCCATCTATATCATGTCTTGGGTATCAATAATTTGCAAAAACAGATGTTTTTGGACCTATTATCCGACTTGACTATTTTGCGAGACCGAGAATCATGAACGGAAAGGAATTCTCGACATGGTTGGTTACATGCTACCCTTCAAAAGAAAGGCGGTTGGTTAGATGCTGAAAAAATTTATTTCGTAATTAATGAAAAATTATGAAAGTGCTATTACGTTGAATTGATGTTGACATGCGAGTGGGAAATATATTTTACTGTAGTTAGAAGAACTGGTTCGATGAAATACCTAAAAATTGATATCAATTAATGAACATTCTTGAGATAATGCCGGAATTAGTGAAAAATCTTTCCGCCGACGGTCTTCAAGTAAAGTCGTCTTTTGCAGCATAAAAAAGTTTAATAAGTTTACATTCTTCTCCACACTGCTATTGAGCTTCGAGAGACGTTTTTGAGTGCTCATGAATGGCTAAGTAGGGAAATTAATACTTTCACTAATCTATTCATGAGATGATTTTCTAGGGAAATAAACACTGAAATGGCTAGTTCCTGCTAGTACATTAGCCTCAATATAAAACATTACGTAATTTCCTCCTTGCAGTGACAGTATATACACAGTACACCAAGTGCCTACCGTGCAGCCAGAATTACCGTGAAATTCTGGCTATAAAGAGGGGATATAAGTTACACTTTTCTTTTAAGTTCACAAACCATGGCTTGTTATAATATACAAAACATTTGGGGCGATTGAAGAAGTTTTACATTCTTAAGGTGTTTTAATTAAGGTATCATGAAACGGAGATGAAAAAAATCATTGCTTTCGTGTGACAGCTGAAGTAGTAATACTGGAAATCATTGGATACCAATCAGACTGTGTGCAAACGCTTACGTAAGGATTCGTGGAGTTGGTTCAACCCATCACATATTTCATTGACCCAATTGCGTTCATTATGAACGATTTGAAAAATAGGTTCATTACCATGAACCAAATAACATGAACCGATTCATCAAATTGAATCGAATTGCCCACCTCTACTGATCAGTCAATCCATCACGAAATTTGAAGTGCACTGAATTGCTGTACTCGCATTCACCTTATTAATAATTACCTTGAGAGTGTCTGGATGTTATTAAGGAGGTTCTACCGCGACTGTGTGATTCAAAACAAATACTAAATTCCACATTTTTTATATAATGTACAAAAAATCCAGATTTCGCTGATGGAATGCGTTACCAATGGAAAACCATAAGTTAGGTAGTAAAAATTCAGATTATCCCACGAATTTATTTGAAATTAGCACTTTTTACCAGTCATAGGAGCCAGCAGCGCCATTTTTTTTACGAATTACCGCATTTTGACTTCAATTACGGCATCAATTCCCCAATAACTATAAAAACTAGGTGGTAAGATGCCTATATTTTATTTTTATTCAATTTCTATGGATAATTTCCTTCTTATATAGTTTTCCGCGAAAATGACATTTATATTTTATGGAAAATACTATTTTTCCCCGTGTTTCCCTAATTCTCCCATTGGACACCATGTAATTTCAAGTTCAACTAGAGAATAAATTAGCGTGGAAAGGTAACATTTGGTTGCTCACTTCAGATAGAGGACAGGTTTTTCTATAAGTAGACAGAATATGAATAAAATGACATTTTAGTGATTATACGGTGGTACCACCTTAACTACTTACATTTGAGCATACTAATCAAACTCGCTTCTGCTGCCAACCACACAATAGCGTGTGCTTCTGTAGTAGCAGTTGTTGAGGATTTGGTCAATTTGATTTCAGTTTTAAATCATCACCAGGTTAACAGAGGTGAGTTATGGAAGGTACCAATACACGAATTAATTTAGTACTGAGCTATTACCTTCGTACTCTAGGTAAATGGCACTAATACATGAAGCTGTGTCGCCCGACCTGGGTGCAAATAAAGATAAAGTTTATTAACTTTCAAAATCCTGAATTCAATACGCTATCTGGATTTTAATCGTATTTAATTCGAAAATTCGTAATATTACTTAGAACCTAACGTATTTCAAACATATTTCAATATATTTGCTGCCATCTAATTTATTTTGAACAAAACGGAAACCATCAGAAACCACTTGCATCTAGCTCTATAATACCACACCGGTTTACGCCAACAGTTTATTTGTTTTTTGTTAATTGTATATGACGAATTGTAGTAACGAGTCTTTGCGAATGCTTGTACTATGACATTATATGTGTGTTTTAAAATGGTTAGGGTCTGTGGTTGTTTCTCATTCAGGGCTTAACGGTTGTGAGAAAAAAAAACCTTGAAGGAGGTAGAGGGGATTTGGCGTGACATGCCGTGTCGTTCACTTATCGGACCTTGTGTGAAACGCTTGATAAGAATGTTATAAAGACATTGAGAAATTCATTTACTGAGTAATTCTGAGTGCAGGAAGTTGGCCAATGAATTATTTATCATTTATGTGTTAATTGCTACTATTATCGTGTTTTAAATTCAACGACTCTGAAACCATTGGTGGAATAAAAGAGGCTGCTGCTCATTTCTAAAATATACTTCTTTTTATCCCAGCTTCAAGCTCTAAATCTGAGACTTGGCCTCTATATCAGAGATAACCCTCTTGAAACGGCTTTATTATGGTACCATAAACATGCTTTCCTCGATGATAACTCAGCGTTTTAAGATATGAGCTTTGTGAAAGAATTAGAAATGATATAACCTTGGGCGCTTGGATGAAAAATTTGCTGAATATAGACTTCAGCCATGCTTTGTGTTTCGAATTCCACAATAACCTGCAGTCAAAAATTACTCCGTATTTATTCCCATCTGAGAAATCAGTCTTTATCAAATGGGTGAACCACGTATTATATATTTTACCTTGTGTTCATTTATTCATTTCTGGACTCTAATGCTCCGATTTTAAATATTCCTCTGTGAAGGAAATTCTGTAAATATATATTAATTGAAGTGAGTTTTCAAATGATACCCTAATGAGTTTGGGCGTAAGTAAAACGTAATTAGGTCACTAATGTACATACAACACTAATTGTTTCACTAGACGTTTGTTTGATAAGTTAGTGTTGAGCCTGACTCGTTGACTAAGCCATAAGGCATTTAAATTTTACACATTTAGATAAGAAGTATAGGTTCTGTCGATTTTCACCCAGCTGCTTGCCATCAACATTTGTTACTCATGCAAACTGTACCACTCGTTTTGGGTGGGTTGTTCAGGGAGGCGACACCTGGTTTCAACACGCGATCGCACGGTGTTTGGTCAAGCGCTCTTCCGACTAGGCTAAATTGCCCAAATGGAATTCAGATTTAAAAGCGTGAATTATTTTTTCTGGGTAGCTCCTGATCTATCATAGTTTTCTGATTTAAAGTCTTAATGTGTTTTTGCCTAAGCGCATTTCCATAATTTTTTGAAAATTCTCTGCCTTTTTTTGGTCAGCTAATACCTATGTGTTGACATCTTTTCTCTCATAAGTTTTCATTTTTAAAGGAAGAAAACAATCATTAATGTTGAATGGATTCCAACATTTTCCCCGTGGTAGATTATTACAAGAGCCGCATTAATCCAAACTTCTCTCAGAATGGTATAAGTATGAAGCCAGTTTGTTATGTTAGTATATCTCTATGGTTATCTCAGTGTTTTTCTCCCTGTGCATTCGTTCCATCCGATCATTATCACATCCCTTGCCCAAAATCCTAGCAGTGTTTATTTTGAAAGCAGGAATGGGTAGTTGCGTTAGCATTTGCGCGCTATATTTCTGAACGCATTATGAAATTGAGAACTAATCAGAACCCTCCCCACCCACAGATGGGGAACTTTTTTTATTCACCTAATGTGCAATCTACGCCGTTTTGACGACATTCCTTTTTCATTTGCGAGCTCGCCAAACAAAAGGATACGATATGGGAAGACGCGAGAGAGGACTCTTTATGAATTTTATTCCCCACCATCCCCGTATACACTTGTATAACCTTCCCTCTTTTTTTTCCTCCTCCCTGAGCGCAATTTTCTGCGAGGAGATTAGTTCTGTCTCCTGTAGCGCTGCGCTAGATGACGCTACGAGGGGCCTCTTCATTTCCATAACATGTCCGCGAAACATGAAACGCCCCTACCCCTTCCCACGTACCCATATCTCTGTCTTTCTCCTCCCCCTACTCTCATTCTCTTTGGCCCTTACCCATCACCCCTTCAACCCTCCGCCAAACCTCCCCTCTGTACCCCACCCTCTCACCCGTGCCCCTGGGAATACCCCTCATTCCCCTCCGTCCCCCGCGCCCATTTAAGTACCCCGAATCGTCAACAGGGTGGCCCACCCACGGCCGTTATCCAGGCCGTTATACTCTCAGTACCCACCTCTTCCCCGCTGCGTATGAATACTTACCACTTCTGATGAAGAAATAGAGGTTGTGTCCACAGGTCTGCTTGGTTGAAGGGCATGCTTGGTTAAGGCTAGAGAGGTAAAGTGGGTAATAGACCTTTTTATTGCGGAATTACAATCAAACTGGCATCACTACTATTCATACTTGATGAATTTTAATCATTAAAAAAAACTTATCTGCTCATTGGGACGTTATGGATACTGCCTCGCGCCCTTTATAGATCAGCGTGAGCTCTCTAGGTTATCCTGTTTGGAATATTTCTGGCCAGGTACAGGATAACATTCTAATTTTCCGTGTTTAGTTTATCTTACTTAACTGAATATCTGTTGTTGCAAAACGAGCGCAATGGCCGAATACAAGGCAATTTCGTACTGATGGTACGTGTTTCTTAATGCAGAAACGTTCAGAATGAAGAGTGATTTTTACAATTGAATTTTTGTCAAGCGACCAAATGTGTGGAATATGAAAAAGTATCAAAATATTGGTAACAAAAATGATGGGACCTCTTTTATCTTTTTCTTTTAACGACGAATGGAAACATGTTTAATCAGTCGGATAAAATTCTCCACTTTAAACTGCGCTCAATGTCGGGGATTATTTTTCGTTACAGTCTAAATACACGAATATCGTTCATGTGTTTTGAATTTCGTTCTCCTAAAAAATATTTTTCCCCAATTTTCTCACGACTGCAAGGGGAGGGGAAGGAAATTCTACTGTCACGCGTAAAAGGTTCATGCGTAGAAGATGCAGATCCAATGTTAGAGTTTTAATTCACACCTAAAATGTTGTCCCGTGTCACACTCTTCAATTTCTTTTGTTCTTGCTGCCCTAAAATCTGTTCTCCATAAATCAGTGTCACATTGCAATATTGAGCATGGAAGATCACGCTGCTATCCTCTGAATCGACAATTGGGTGATCCATTTCCGTTTTCCGCGCCGTAATTCACTCTTGCATAGTCCGAGTCCTCTTTGTTTTCGTGTAAAAATACTTTTTCTCCTGATGAAGAAATGTGGGGAAAAATTAGGGGTGAGGTGCTTGTATAGGGTTCGTGAGGTAGTTTTTCTTCTAAAGAGACTTTGGGAGTTCCTCCTCTACATAAACTACTGGTAAAAAAGAGGGAGGCATAAAAGGACCAAAATTCGTTACTCATAGTTCTCATCAGTTTGATTTTTATTTCAAACCAAAATAATATATTGATTTTTTTTAACCTAATAAAGTTTCCTTAACCTCTTTTCACGGATACATTTTCATTGACGTATAAAAAGGAAGGATGTTATAAACTACTGTTATTCCATATCCTTAATCTCATGGTAAATTCCTATTTTCTGCTGATTCATTTAATCCAGGGACATGATTTCTAATCAAATTAAAAAGAAGATGAAAATGTATTCCATGTCAGACTTTTTATTGTTGCTAATAGCAAAACGGATAGGCCCACGCTTAAGACAGTAAACATATATGATGAAGTACCGATATTTTTTCTCAGTTGCATTTGTGGTGAATACTTTACTATTCAAATCGATTATTTAATCGTGATTAAAAATTAATATATCAATATGCATAAGTAATGTCTGCATATTCTGATAAAGGTATTAATCTATATTTTCCGTATGAAGATATGGTAATATTTTTTCCAATTATTTATGAGTTAAACACAATTTTTAACATATGTATATATGTTATATCACAATTTTAGCCCTGATGATGAAAATATAAATCTTCAAAACGTTGGTAATAGGTACTCATGTGATTTAATTTATTGAAGACCAACTCTCCAAAAAACATCCTTTTAAAAATTAATGTGCTGAAAATAATGAGAGATTGTACCTAAAACAGCTTTGTTAGAAAATGACCGAAATAGGACGCCGAAGACACCCAAAATTAAAAAGGATCTTATCCCTGGCCCATTTGTTTCAAGGATGCAGAACATTGGGCCTTATTTCATACCAAATTTTATGAACATAGTAAAAAATGGCCTTTAACGATAATACAAGGTGGTTGTATGTACATAAGGGGTTGAATGGGGGATGGAAAAGTCAAATAAGGCAGGTAGACGATAACCATTGGAGGAAAGTAGAGGTGATAAGGGTGGAGATCGATGGAAGGAAGAGAGCCAAGAGGCGAGAAATAGGGAAAATGAGAATATACAAGAGAGATATGTGGCAGTAAAGGCGTATTTTGGCAGGCAGAGAAGGTTTGTTGGAACGAGATAGGAGCCAGTTTTCCGAAACGATGGCTTCAAACCAGTGGCAGTCTCGGACCTCCCAAGTCCTCGTGCCCTTCTCATCGCCAAGAAATCTCACAAAAAAAGGCCATGGACGTAACTGAGTGGGAGCGGATGAGAGGGAGATAGAATGGAGTTTTTTTTGAGGGGTTGATAAGGGTGGAGTAGGAGGAAAGGACTGGTAACCGGGTCGGTCTGAGCAGGTGGGGTGAAACTTTGTGGGAGGTGGCGGGCCATGGTAGATGGCGAGTCATGGCGGACGGCAGAGAGGGGATAACGGAAACACGGCCATCATCGTCCCATTGTCGGCGGAGAAGGGGTGAGAAACCTCATCTGCGGATAATGGTTTGCAAAAGAGAGCAGGGGGGGAATGTTGTTATGGAAGAGAGGATACGGGATGAGAATGTAGTCGTTGCTACGGAGGGGGTCCAGAAGTGTGAACTCCGCGCAAGAACTCCAGCTTTGATCCTCTACTATCCCGCCCACAACATGCAAAGTGGGTAGACCTAGGCAGTATTACCTTATTTATACTACGATATGTAATATTCATGAACAATTGCGTGGCAATATTGAGGAAGCAGTGAGATTCCTTATATATCAAGCGATGTAATAACTTATGCGCTTCATTTCCATGTACCGTGATGCAATATATTGTGATATGCGACACTATGCGGTTTGACTCAGTATTCAGTGTCGTTCAATGTGACGCATGAGTCATTCAGGCAAGTAAAGTTGTCCCTTACATTGCTATGATAGTGGCAAAGGGGACAATACGAAAAAGTGCTATGGTGGAAACGCGTTTTTAAACGTTTTTAGACACCCTCACGGAAATTTTATGTTTTTTAATGCCTGGGCAGAAATAGGCGCGTGTGACTACGCTATGCTTTGATTCCTAGTTATGGCATGTAAAATACTGAGGAAAACGGAAAATTTCCCTAGAAACATGGAATATTTAGGAAATTTAGACTTTCAAAGGGAGACCCCAATTTCTTTACTGTGATAAGGATGTTTTGGCTTATTTGTGGTGGTGACGAGCAACAGGTAACTTGTGCATTTAGATTAGGTGCGTAGGTTGGAGAGGAAAAGTTTATTTAAGTAATGAAGTAAGGGTGTGGAGAAACGAGGTGTCGAGATCAGCATTCTATCATTGAAAAGCGCGTAGGTTTTCAAACTCAGCATCGCATCTAATAGATTAATGCCCGTTCAACAATTGAATAGGAATGTGTATTCCACCAAAATACCTCCGCTACTGTGCGGATTTTAATTCAGTCTCACGGGATGTGAAACAGTGCTCTAGCCATTATACCTACCCGAACACCCAATGCATAGAGGATATGGGCGGAGTGAGTGTAGGGTTTATAACGGTGGGGATAATAGCCGTGGGTCACCCTGTTGATGTTACTGGTGGCGAGAACAGGAGAAAGACTGGGAGTGTATATGTCGTTGAACCTCCCCATGCACAAACACTACCACTGCTTCTCGCTAACACTTCCAACCCACACCACTTTCTCTCCTAAAAAAAAAGGTCCGACTTTTCGGGGCTGTCCTCGTTCGGCTGTTGTAATGGGGGGAGTGTGTGGGTGACTGGGCGACAGGGCTTTCCTCGGCCAATCAAACAACCGCCGCAGATATTGAACATCTCCATAATCCCCGTCGTCCATCGTTCACGCCGAACGCACAAGGGTTCACTCTCTCGCCTTTCAACGCATCTCTGCCATCTCTTTTCCTCTCTTCTTTACCCTCTCTCGACTGCTCTACAAACCCGATCGTATTCGCTTACGACCCTAAGCCACATGCTTGCGGAGGATCAGGCGGTCTCATGGGTGCCTCCAAATGAATCGCACGTTATTATAAATGACTCTTCATCGAACGCAATAAAATTTTCTATTCAATGAGTCAGCGGTATCGTAAGCCCAGCACTCCTACTTCTCCTTTAATGGTATCACATTGTGGTTACGGTTATCTTTGCTTGGTCAAAGGAGTCATGAGTTATAGGTGAAGAATTTCGCAGTTGCAGATATTTTTATGCGAAGCAATTTTGATCCTAAATCGGCCAGTTTTAGGTTGCTGGTAAATTTCTGTTCATTTTCCTAAAGCAAATAATAATTAATTAATCTTCTTATTTATTTTAACCGAGGGTATTTGTATTTTGCATTTGAAAATATTCCGAATAATCCCACGGTCCAACTGTGCTGCTGATATGTAGCTTCACTATGGGAAAACTCTGACTTTAAGTCGATCCATTTTTTTCTCAAGCAATTGAACCTCCACTTGGTTATAATTTTTTACACCCCTTACTCAAAAAATGAAGTCCTTTTCATATTTCTGTTTGTGCTAAGTTTAATGTTCATTATATGACTTCAATTCAGATCCATAAACGATTCCATGTCCGAAAAACGTCTTATTTACGCTCTAGTTCTTCGAATATGTCTTAAGAAATAAATATTTTGGCGAAATAATTTTATTTTAATTTTGTGCACCATTTCTCTAGATCCTACCAGTTTCTTAAAGATAAACTTTGGGAATTCAAGTCCCTAAAAGATCTTGTCCACTAGATATAAAGATTTTAGAATTTCTCCTTTGGTAGTAGGTACTTGAATATTTAGCGTTCTGATCTGGTGAAAAGCTAGGGTTGCCTTTGATGCAAGATGTACCTTTGATTTGCAAAACGAAGTACTTAATTAAACTATGAAATTTATATCTTCCAATAGATACATAAATACTGCGTCAATCAGTGATGCATAGAAATTGAAAACCAAAATAATTCATTGTGAATTTATAATATTGTTCTCATTACGATGGTTGATTATTATTTTATTTATCACTTCAGTTGAGAGATTCTGTTTGTAAGATATAATATTCTTAATAGCATTTGGGCTTTACTTTTTCACTTGATAAAATACATGTAGTCTGAATATATTATTTTTCGCTGTCTTCACCAAATACAGTGTTAGTCGTTTTTCCACTCACCAAATAAAAACAGTCTTGATATCCTTTTGATGTTGTCACAGAATAATTGAGAATGTGTCTTTCTGGTCCTTGAGTTATTTATCCGACTATTTAAACCTGTCTCTCGCTCAAAAGCCCACCGGTCTATTCTATATATATTCTTGTGCAAGGAGTACGCTCTAGTTTCTTCTGCATCCAAAGAAATCCACCACCTTCGCTGGTAGGAATTCTAGGAATTATCTATCTCGCGCTGGAACCACTCAGGGCTCGAAGCATTCTCGACCCTTGGAGGAGACCACTTACTTCCCCTGTCGTCCGGGGAGCTGTAGCCCTGACACTCCCCCCGAACCCATGGTCATGATCCTCATCCCCTTCACCATCGCCTCATCAACCGATATCCCATATGCAAAGCTCTGCTCGATGAGCCATAAACCATCCCTCATTGTCTCTGCCCGCTCCCATTAAGTTTTTGTGCATGGCTTTCCCAACCCTTTGGGCCACCCCTTCCCATAGCCAACACTTATTCATACACCCCTCCATCCTGTTGTGTTTTTGCATGATCCTGCTCTCTGCTCCATTCCATTTCCCTTGCTCATAAGCATCAAAAGGGAGCCATAGATAGCTGACATCGATATACAATCAAAACTACTCTATCCATACTGGGAAAATATAAACCTTTAACCAATAAATCTTCATATAAATAGGTACTTATTTAGCTGGGAAATCGTTGAATCTTTCATCAATATGACCACCTGCTCATAATATTTTAATGTAATTGATATTTTCAAAAAGATATTAAATGAGAGCTATGTGGTATAGGAGATATTGCATTGTAGCATCATCTTGAAAACAACAATGAGTTAGAAATAAATGCGAAGAAATACCTAGAAATTTCAAAAGCGCAATGCATTAAGAAAATCCTGAGATACGTCAGACGGACGATTTTAGAAGAGGTGAAACGTTTACCTGAATCTACTTCGGAAGTAATCGTTGGAATTATAACTGTTGGTGATGATACCAATGCTCTGTTTATTCTAATTTTATTTAAACTAGCCTATAGTTTGTGGTATATATTTAAAAACACCAGTCTATAGGATGATTTTGAAATAACTAGGACCACGTCAGGAATAGCTGTGATTTTAAAGTTACAAAACTAAAGACGATTATTATCCAATTGAAATAGCGAGGACCAGTTCAAAAATAGCTTTGATTTTTAACCTGCAAAATTTAAGACGATTATTAGCCAACTGAGATATAATTGTTAATAGGAGGACACTTTAGATTGTAATTTTCGTGGTTTACAATAGTCAACTTACTGTTCGCAGTTTTAACATGGGAAAATAATTTATATTAACTAGTTTCTTAATATCACCAGTATATATTAGTAACATTCGGGGACGATTCACCCAATGGAGCCCAAAAATGCCTTCGAAAACCAATAGCTTTGTAATACTTACATTAGGTTTATTAGAGAACCGTATGGGCTTGGAAGAGTGTCTGCTGTCGATCAATAAAGAAAAAGGGTATTCTCTAATGCGTGTTCAGACGTTAAAAAAACGCATCATTGCGACTTGTATCTTAAAAATGAAAATTTCGCGCCATGTAATATCAACTTGTGGAAATTGGGCTTGATGAAATAATTTGACTAGCCCAGATCTCCCTACTGCTGATTAGGTACGTCTGCCGGTTACAGTTTTCTGGAATTAATTGCTGGGCCACAGTGTCTACCGCAAGTCATTGCACACATATATATATGTGAATGGCCGCCGTGATCATCACCCCTCCCAGCGAGCAGCTGTTCTATCCACTTATGTGCATTGTGCCAAGGCCATAGACTAAACCAAAAGTCTTCCCTAATGAGTTGAGGCATCTAATGAAGACATTCCATCAAAATGGATACAGTGAACGGCACATCTGTTCGGCTCTAAATAGTAATTTCAACTCTTGCAAATAGGAAAAAGAAGATGAACGCCCTAAACCGATCGACAGGGCTATTCTGCCGTATATGTCCATGGTTTCTGGAAACATCTCCGGAATGTCTACGTGGGGAAGACTGGAAGAACTATCGCTACGAGGCTTAAAGAACACCAGAGACATGTCATGCATAGACAGCCTGAAAAATCTGCTGTTGCTGAACACAGAATTAGTCTTGACCACAGGATTATATGGGATAGCACCAAAATTTTTGACGTTCTAACGGTTTTTGGTGTAGACTGACAAAGGAAGCCATTGATATTAGGCTGAAAAATATGAATTTTAATCTTGATGCTTGTTTTCATTTCAGCAACTCTTGAAATTCTATTTCAAAGAGAATTAGGAATAATAGACCATATACTTCTCTTTTCCGTTGTCGTAATTCTCAAATTTCACTCTCCAACCAATCCGGAGTCAAATGATTGTTGGACCCATATTATAAGCTTGCCGTACTTTAATTCAACCACATTTACACTGAAGATGATAGAAAAGTTGTCCGTCGAAACATTAAAGGTTTTCTTGCAATTTAACCCGATGTAAATCCGGAGAGGAATTTACGCTACAGTTTTCTGTTCAACGGGCTTAAACACCTGATTGGTAGAACAATTTTAAATCGTTATCCAATCCTATAAGGACGATTTTCCATATGTTGATCTTGTATATTGCACCTGTTTGCGTGACCACTTATTTTTTTTAATTTTTTGACACCCTTTTCGCAAATGAATAGTAGTTTTGCTCCAGGTATCGGTGATATGTCATTGCTCACGATTGAAACAGCCCATAAAATTACACTTTTGTTCGTATGATAGCAACTGTGACAAATAACAGTTTGGTGGAAAAAACACCGAAGATCCAATTAAATGGATAGGCTAAAATTAATAAGATTTAAAATTTTAAGAATAAGTCTTTTTTTTTGCAACTTGTTTCCTTAGTACGATAGAAATTAAATGTTTCAGTAGAGATGTTGCCAAAATCCATGGTGAATTATTAACAAGTCTGTAGTAATTATCCACTTGATTAATTTAAATTCTACGTGTTTAGACTTTACAACGTCTTATTTAGGTTTCCAAATGGTCCCTACCTGGAGATGTTGCAACGTCGGAAATTAATCAGGCGGAAAACTACTATTAATCCCTTAATTTTCTTGAAACGTTTGCCAAAAAAAGTGGTAGACGTTAACGATTTTCTTCTTTGTTCAAAGTAAAAGGACAATACCTCTGTTATTTAATTGACCAATCGATTTGAGAGATTGTAGCGTCATTCTGTAGGTACCATGAAGCTCTCAAGGTACTATAGCGTAGTTTTCAAGGTGTATTGCACCATTACCTTAAAAATGACGCAACGTACGTTAAAGTGGATTGGCCAGTTAAATGATCATTAAATCGTACGGAGTGATTCTAATGCATTACAGAGAACATTGGCCATCGGACCACCAAACATCGATTTTTCGGGATAATGGACTATCGATGCTCATCCTTACCCTTGTGCGAAACCCTTTGCTATCCCAGTACCATTACCCTAAACCCGTCGTTTCTCTCTCTCTCACCAAAATTTACCCTGTCCCGTCCTAAAACCCATCCTTCCATTCCCCCACACCTTCTTTGACTCTTCCCCTTTGGTGTTTCACCCTTCACCTGGTCCCCACTGTGTCCCGTCACCACTGACTCCACCCTCTCCAATCCCCACCTTTCCCCATCGCCCGTAAAATGACTGTAAATCCTCGTCTGCTGAATGGATGGGCTCATGTTACGGTCCAGGCCACTCATTCTCGAAATCTCACAGGGGTTGGAAATCATTTTAGTGTGTGTCGACAGTTGGGAGGGGATGAAACATACTTTTTTTTCTTCCTTTCCCGCGAAATGCGTTCGTTTTATCGCAGAGGTTCTCTCCTATTCCACGGTTCCAGTGACCATTGCATTAATCCCTAGGGTTGGATTATACGGTGGGGTTTTTTTCCCTTCTTGCTTCGTTTACCTTTTTTCAGCTGCGAAATATGGATAGGGGGGTTTTATTGGGTCTTGGAGCTAACGCGTCCGTTGCGCGGGAATTGCAGCCCTCTAAAAGGCTCGTGGTGGATGCGCGGTGGGCGATTTTGGGACTGAATGTGACTCTTTCCTCAAAAGCCGGTCACTGCGGGTAAATTTATGGTTGGTATTTTCCATTGTTTACTTTTCTCATGAAAACAGAATTGAAAGTAGAGATGGATTGGAAAAATTGCCGAGGAAGACCAGCAATGGAATTCATTCATTAATAATGTTAAATTTCTCGTTATTGTTGGAGCCTACCGATTCATCTACACTTACGAAATACCCTGCAAGCCAACTCCAGGGTATATGGCACGGCTTGGTTCCATCCCAGGCAGGTAATACTCGTACCAGTTCCAATTTGTACCTCGGATACTCCCCTGGTACCTAGGAGAGGACCAGAAAGCATTCAGCAAAGCAACGCCTTGAGTGTGCTAAATTTACAAATATGCTAACTTCCTGTGCACGGGTTGACATACTACTACTGATTAGTATTACAAACACTATAAACTAGTGGATAATATGAGGTATTAATTCGTGCACAAAATATAATTAGGTGAGACATTTCAAGCGGAATGAGACGATAGTAATATTGCTATTAAACACAAGTAAAAAATACTCCATCGTAGGTTTCATCTACATCTACATCTACATACTACCCCGCAAGCCGCCTCAATAGGCGTGTGGCGGGGGGTGTTAGGACACCAGCCGTTTACATATAAAAAGGAAACGCTCTATGAAATTACGCCTTGCATTTATTAAAGTCCCTTATTGTTCGGGGGAAAAACGAATTCCCATACCTATCCGTTCGGCAAAATATCTCTCTTAATTTATCGTTTCTGTCGGACCTGGAAATATAGTGGGGTTCTAATATGATGTTCTCCGTGTCGCTCTGAAAGATATCTATTCTCAATTGCTCAAGTAATCTAAGCCTAGCGCGCAGCCTCCGAGTCTCTAGCGGCTCCCAGCCTAATTCGTTTAACATCTGCGTAACGCTGTCTGTACGCCCGTAGCTGTTTTTGACGAATCGCGCAGCTTTCCTTTGTATTTTATTAAGTTCCCGGACTAAGTCTTTCTGCACCGGATCCCATATGCTCGCTGCATATTCAAGGTGTGGCCGGACGAGTGCGAAATAGCTCCTCTCTTTTACTTTTTCATCCGAAAATCTTCCCACAATACGCTTGACGAATCCTAGCTTCTTCAGAGCTCTGCCACAAATATTTCTTATATGTGTTCCCCACGATAGGTTTGAGGTTATCGTAACTCCCAGATACTTAACTTCATCTGTCGCCTTTATCTTAACGCCATCCACAGCATATACACGGGGATAGTTGGACGACCTCCGCAAGAAATGTACCGCCGCACATTTGCTCAGATTAAGTTCGAGTCCCCACTCTTGGCTCCACACATGAACGTTGTTTAAATCCGATGATAGAATTTCAAAGTCAGAGTGATCATTAATTTCGCGATAGATGACAGCGTCATCAGCAAATAAACGTATTTTACTGCTAATTCGAGAGCATAGGTCATTTATGTATATAATGAACAAAAGGGGGCCGATTACGCTTCCTTGTGGGACACCTGATGTCACTTTAACTGCATCAGAGCTAATTCCGTCAAGAACTACTTTTTGCTTACGATCACTCAGAAAGTCGCGTATCCAGTTTACTACTGTTTCGTTTAGGCCGCATGACTGTAATTTGTATAAAAGTTTGTTGTGAGGTACCGTGTCGAAAGCTTTCTTAAAATCTAGGAATAATGCGTCCACTTGTATTTTCGATTCACCAGATTTGAGAACGTCATGAAGAAAGAGCGCGAGCTGTGTTTCACATGATCTACCTTTCCGAAAGCCGTGCTGACAGCCATGAAGGAAGTTACGACTGTCCAGGAACGTCATGATATTGCTAACGACGATATGTTCGAGTATCTTGCCTATAATAGACGTTAATGAAATTGGTCGATAGTTCCCTGGGTCATGTCTGTTTCCCTTTTTGAATATCGGTGTAACGTTTGCAATTTTCCAGTCTATTGGTATCTTTCCTTCAGACAATGACTTCTTGAATATTATGTCTAAGAACGGTGCGATCTGTGGCGCTAATTCCTTGAGGACACGCGCGGGTATTCCCTCCGGACCCGGAGATTTACTATTTTTGATCGACTGTAGCTGTTTAGTTATCCCATCACATTGAATAGTGATTTCTTTCATCGGTTCCTCAGTGAATGAAATGTCGAAATAACATGGAGTATCGTCTGTAGTGTATACACTTTCGAAGTGTGAATTTAACGTGTTAGCTTTGTCAATATTATCGGTGACAAGTTTGCCATCTTTATCAAATAACGAATCTACGGTTGAAGATTTTCCCTGAAGCTCTCTCGCATATGACCAAAAAGATTTCGGATTTTCTTCGAGTAATTCACCAAGTACTTTTTTCTTGAAATTTCGCAATGCAGTACGCATTGATAGGTTTCTGCGACGCATAGGTTTCTGCGACGTTCAGATGAATTCTTCGCCATTTTCAGGTTTCCACTCCGTAGGCTGCTTTTTTCAGACAACAGTTTCACTCGTATTCCAACAAGCGTCTTCAGGTCGAAGCCATTGTCTAAAAAAAGCAACCTACGCAGTGGAAACCCGAGAATTGAGAAGAATTCACGATAACAAAATCTATTTTTCCAAGCAACTTTTTGTCTCGTCTGCATCTCCTCATCAACTACCTCAACGGTCACGCCGAAATGAAAAGATTATTACAAAAAATAGACAATTATAATTAATTAGTATTCCTGGCAGGCATTTAAAAATGTGACAAATAATAAAAGAGCTTAATAAATAAATAAAGCTACCTATCCTTGCCACGAAAATTAACCCGTTAGCGACTAAGCCTTGAGCCGCGGGACTCGTGCGTTAAGCGCACTTCTAAGTTAGCTCGGGAAACTGTGGGAAAACGTACATTAATAGTGGCAGCAAATCTAGGTGACAGTTGTCTGCTCTATGGTGTACATTAAGGAGGGGAAGGCTCGTGTGGAAGGGATCGGCAAAAGAGCGGATGGAAGAGGACAGCAGGCTACGCAGCGAATATAACCGCGTTTAACTTGGGAGGGCGCGAGAGGAGAATGAAGTTGGAGTAGAAAGAAACACGTGCAACGGCACTGTGCTACCTATAACACAAGCAATGACGAACAAAACTTGACTTTGGGCGAGCAGCGGATTAGTGTACCGCGGAGTTATTCTGTAATTTCACCTCACGGAACATGACGTCACGGATCGCTCCGTATATGGCGAATATTACCGATAGTGGAGTTGTAAACCGTGCCCGCCAGACGACGAGACAATCGACTCGTTCATTTCTACCGAGAATGTTTCCTTTCCAGTTCTTTCGGTCGTCGAATTGGGCTTCCAAATGATTGCTTCGAGAGCGGAATAGCTCAAATAGATCGTTCATTTGAGTTAGCGCTCTTCCTAAATTGCTTTTTCGGAATTGGAATTATAGAATAACCCCCGTGAAGTGTTCTATGCACGCCAGTAACGAGCCGACGACGCGACGGGGAGATTGGTGGGCAGCGGTTTAAGATTTATTCCATGCCGCGGGCCCCACCTCTTCTGGCACGACCTCCTCATGCCATCTCCTTACTCAATTTTGCACACACCCAAGCTCTCTCATTGATATACATGGAGTACATTCTACATCTACATAGTACCGTGCCGGCCACCTCGAGGATGTGTGGCAAGGGGTAAATTTTCACCAATATGCTCTACACTTGAAACTGCAAGTGATAAATTAACTAGGAGTGTTAATATATTGCGCTAATATCTACAATTACGTGTCAGATGATGAAATTGCTCCGATATGTACTACACTTACCTTATTTTTTAGGAACTATGAATAGTTTTACACTTTGCAAAACTACTTAAAAGAGGACGGAAGAATTTTTCAGGAAGCATACGTAGGTTTTGTTTCTACTATATAGCGTATTAATACGGAAGAAATAGATTACAAATCAAATAATTTGCTACATTACCTATCGAGAAACCTAATTCTTGTATTATTTCCAGGTAGTATGGACCCAAGACAAGACTATGGGCTCCGATAGTTCGCGAAAATATGACAATATGACAAAAAATGACAATAGCATGCCCTGTGTAGATAGTGCCCATAATTTTCTTTGTAAAATCAATTTTCCCGTAGTGAAGTATCTCACACTTCCATTCCTCACCTTCCCGACGTCCCTTCCCTAGTACCTCTTCCATCTGAAAAATTACCACAGTGACGAATCATAACGTCTGCGACCAACTTTTTCTAGAGCTGTTATTAATAGGCATATGAGTTGGGTAAATTAGATGCAGACTTTGGTTTCAACCCAATAATGTTTCCCGTTGAAAGAGTTGACCATGTTGCTTCAAAAAAATGACATTGGTTTTGGATCTTAATGCGAAACCACGCCATTCACGTGAATTTCATTTTAATTCATGTGCTACAGTTGTTATTATGTTTGAATGTCAGAAAAACGGATTATCGAACCGAAATTTCCCACCAATGAATTATCTACGATGGCTATAATATTAATGGTTGATCAATTATAGTACCCAATAAGTATAATAGTAATATATCCCACCCGCATGGTTATTCATAACAAGTTAACGCGAATTAAGTATGCTTTTCAGCCATCAAGTGCTTGTATCTACCGGTTCGAGTAATAGTTTATCATTATGATTTAGTCTGTCAGCATCATTTACTGATTTGATTTTTATTTTAATTAGCTGCGATGGAAATTATTCAGTTATCCGAATACGACCGTTGTGTTGCGATCACTTTTTGTATTCAAAGCGTTGGTGGTTAATCAAAAATGAAAGGGCAGCGTTGTTCTTGATACGTATTCACATTCTTTTCCTTCTTCTTAAATTTTTATTCCGACACAAGGCACGTACGCGGGAATTCGAAATCCTGTAATTAATAAACTTCGTAAAAAGTAGTGGAAAGTGCCGGAAGAACGTAAAAGGAATGAGGTCATTCGAGTAAGGAATTAATATCACTCGTTTATTTCCTTTTTATTCTCCACCGAGAAACTTTCTTTCTAGAACCTCAGAAAAAAACCTGCGAAAGAATTTTTCATTGCACCAATTTTCGATGCCAAAGAATGATTATATTTTTATTTTATTTCCTCCTCCGGAAGCGGTTTATTTGTTTTTTAATCACTAATTCTTTTTGCGTTCTTCTCGTGACCAAGGACTTCTTTTGCACTGCGGAACTGGACGGTCTTTGAACTTCTTCCTTTCAGTTATTCATCCATCTTCGCTCCGGAATGAATGGCAAAGAATTTATTTTCAATATCTTCAGCACTTTGCCTGCACTCAGGTTCAAATCCCAGGGAGAGAGCGTTATGAGAGGGCACCACAAGGAACGAGGTCACGATCTTCCGCGCATTTTCCTCAGCTCCTCTTAGGCCCGTATTCAACCCCGTGTGTCCGTTCACAGGTGGTACGTTGACATTCTAAAGAAAGAATATGGTGCACGTTTGGTGATGGATGAGTAATGTCTGTAAGTACCAATTTCTACTTAAATTCATGTTACATTCCGCAAGAGCGTAGGGTATGAGGTGTACAGACACCAGCTTTACGAGTGCTATCGCTTGGTCGACTAATCAAGGTGGTGCTTGACAACTGAGATCATTTGTGCCATTAATGATTTGTGGAAAGGTTGGTAATGGAAGGAATGCCCGTAAAGGAAATGTGAAAAGAAACTCGACTCGGCACTGGCCTACCCTTAAGCCACACAACACAATTAATACACGCAAATATTGTGATAGAATGATGCTGCAATCCTGCGCCCAGCCATATCCGATTGAATGTCGGCCACCGATGGCGAGCAAAATTTCACCGCTGTGTGCACACGAATCCTCAGGCAGTGACCATGTCGTGGAAAAAGTGCGCAGATGACTGCTTTGCCTATGAAATGTATCCAGCCAGCAACATGATGTGCAAAGAATATGCTTGGCCTGTTCTGTCAGCACATTGGAATATGCGGTGAATATTCCAGAAAGACACACTGAGAACATGAACAATGGCACAGCTGAGTAAACTTGATGGCAGTGATTAAAGTTTGTAGAAGTGTATAGGCACTTCACTTTTCTAAACTTTTTATTACGTTCCACTACAACCGGCTTCGGCGTTCTACGTCATTTTCGAATGGTTCACAAGTGTACCACTTGAAAATGACATAGAACGTCGAAAGCGGCTGTAGTGGATCGCAATAAAAATAGCAGAAAAGTGCAGGGCGATTCCACGCAAACTCAACCAAATGGCTATACAGCTAGGAAGGTCATTCATTTTAATATCGGCAATTTTTTAATTGAATAAAGTCCTTCGAATTAAGATTCGTCTTCGAGGACTATCACGGCAGATGATATGCAGAAAATATACGTCTCCTCCCACCCCTGTTCAAAGTTAAAGGTACATTTTCGTTTGGGCAGAAGTGATGATTAGGAAGTATTAGTCACGTGTCGTTTCACTTATGTAGATATTTCCACCAATTTTACTTTTGTTTTGGAAAAATAAAGTTGTTGTAAAATATACATTTTGACCTATAATAAGTTGTCAAGCGTCGCTTTTTTTAAGCAGCAAAAGTCGCAAAAATTTCACATTTCCGTTTTTGTCACTCCATCGTGCCGTGGTTGTGAGCTACAAATAAAATTTTATGAAATATACTTACTACGTCGTGTTAGTTCGAAATAATTATCCCTGACCCCTTCTAAGAACTAGTTTAGGAGTTTAGTAGGCCCTAAACATAGTTCAAAATTTAAAATATTAGGCAAAATTAAAGTAATCTCAAAGTTCGTAATAAATGTCTATGTAGCCAAAAGTTAATATAAACGCAGTTTGTTTTTTTTCCATGACGAAAATGTCATTTTGTTTGAAATCTGACGGTTAGATCGAAATGTATTGGAGTGACAGTTCGGAGCGGCGGCGCGCCATTTTACGCTTACTTGTGATATTCTAAGTGTCATTACTTTGACGTTTATAACCATTAAGATCTAATACTTAGAAAATTGTCATGTTTTATTATAGTCTTACTTTGTGCCCAAATTTATGAGAATCGAAGGTGGTCGAGCCATGGCCTTGGTTGAGTTTGCGTGGAATCACCCTACAGATATTCTTTAATCACTGTGGCATTACTGAAAATATGTTTGGAAAATTGGCTGAGTTTGTGCTCAGATGAGCGCATGTATACGATACGAGTTAGTTCACGCAGCACATGCTGAGAATGTGCTTTGAGCACATCCATGGCATTAGTTCTCTCAGCATGAGCTGAGAACGTGATCAGGGCACGTGCTCAGCACTATTACTCTCAGTATGTACTAAGAGTTTTCTCTACGACTTTATTCAGCACAGGTGTTAACAAATATATTTGTGCATTATCAGTCACGTTGCAGCATTACTCTTTAGAAGTAAGTGTCAACAAAAGGTTTTCATCATGTGCGTACGTCATTACAGAAATGACGAACCCAAAATCAATCGTTTATTGATTTTATTGTCATTTTTTGGCTTCTACCCTGTGCAAAAAAGTGGTAAAAGATATTAAAAGCAGTTAGACTTGTCATCTATCCCACCAATATACCATCAATCCGTACATGTGTCATTGATGGTGCATTACCATCGTTAACTCATGTCACAGACTCATTACGTTGCGATCGACCTACCGATTACAGAAAATTGTAAAATTCTCCTTTTTTATTTTATCATTAAATATTTTATTGCTTTCACAAATTACATTTATCAGATTATGGAAACCAAAAGTAGAACTCCAATGCTTAAAAATGGGCAATGAGTAATTTTCCAATCAACGCTTCACCCATCCTGAGTAGTGGGCACAAGCGCTCTTTCTATTAAAATAACACTTTTATTGCATATTTATTGCATAATCGCTCAAAACCCGATGTGTGTATGTTCCTTCAGTTTATCGCCGAGTGATTCCTAGCTGAATTGTCTTCTTATGCCATTTTTCGCGGAAATGCAAGACTGTCATAAAAACACAAGTTTTTCTTCTTTTACTCAATCTTGCCTCTAATTTCATAGTATATATATATAGTTTAGTTCGTAAAAAAGGAAAATGTGCATGGCAGAACTTTGCTATAGTTTTAGAATTGATGACGCGTTTTTCTTCAGGTAGCTTAGATAAGGAAAAAATCGAATTAAATAACTTTAATCCATTTTTTCTTTTCTGATCTAGTTCACATCCAGTACCTCAATAACTCTTCTAATTTTGTTGTAAAATTTTTAAATTTCTTGGAAACTCATTAAAGTTTTTCTCAATCTTCGCTTCCGCGGAGTCTTTTAGTTGAAGAAACTTGACTTTCAGGTTTTCTTCGGCGTCTAACCATATTTCCGGACAATATTCGCCCGCGTTTCATATGGATTCTTCAGGTTCGCTGTAGGGTCGATGCACATATTTGGTCGGGGTTACGTAGCTACTCCGTCAGGCAACATTGGCGTAGAGGTGTGTCGTGTTCGGTCCATTCTGTCCATGGGCCCACTCCACTGGTGTTCTGTGACCGCAGGCGTACGGCACAGCATTGAGTTTAAAAAAACAGAATTGTTGACAAAATAGGGCAACTATTACCCTAGAAGCATTAGAGAAGCTATAGAAATAGCTAAAGCGCCAAAAAAGACATCAACCGAGAGGATGGCTACACCCTCGCCAACGCGTGGAAACGGGTCTTAAGCAGGGGTTCTTAATCTGTTGGCTTTCCCTGATACGTTCATAATTCATACTATAGTAATAATGAGATTTATTACTGGTATTGGTAACCTCCACATTTCAATTATGATAAACTTTATTAGTTCCAACTTATACGTTCATAATAAAAGTAAATTTAACCTTTTTCAATAAATTGCGCTGACAATAATATAATTCTTTGAACAATGTACTTGTAAAGATTCAAGCGTAAAAACCGACAAATAAATTTATTTATTTGTCGGTTTTTACGCTTTACGGTATTTATTTAAAATATTTCAATAAACGGTCTATGTTGTCAAGTAAATAACAATTATTTAAAATTTTAAATCATTGTACATATTACTTATTTCGTTAAATGTATTATGGTGGCATATTTTTGGCATTAGGTCTCATGGAGTGAAGAGACCTCTAGTACCAAGCTTAACTTAAGCTTGGCTTAACTATGTACTTGTCTTTGATCTATGATTAAGGGATCAGTTAGCGCTGAGTGAACGCCTAGAGTTGAGTTAGAGTGATAGGAGGATGGAAATAGAACTAGTTATGATCATGATGAACGGCGGCGCAAGGATCGGTCGATCAGGGGAGAAGGAGGGTTGTTTCCCGGGGAACAAATAGCGTTGGTGAGCATTTTGCTTTATTTAAACCCAAGTTATCAACTCAAAGGATGGGATGGTGGAGAGAAAGAGCTTTCTCTTCTCCTTTTACCAAGAGATGGCGCAATTATCCCCGAAACCAATATTCTCTCACCACTACAAGCGAGGCTAAGAGGGGAGGGAAGTAGTAGGAGGTTTAAAGGAGTGGGAGCTTTGGTGCAAGGAGAGCAGGCAGCATGGACGGTGCGGGGAAGAGAAGGGGATCGCGGGAACTTGCCCCAGTTTTCAGGGACCCTTGAGCAAGGACTCGGATGGGTTCTGCGGGAGTGACAAGCCTTCTAAAACTCCTTGCTCTTCCTTTTCTGGAAGATATTCGATGCATCGATGCCATTTTGATTCCCATCTGAATTCAAACCATCTCTACCGCATGAGGCGGCTCTTTTCCCAGAACATATTTTGTTCCTCACTGATCTTGGGAATGTTGGCGAATTTTTCTTCGGAGAGATTTTGGAGTCTCTTGTAGTCTTGTGTTCCCTACGCAATATATTCGGGATCGATGCGGAGTAGTAGTTTGAATTGACCGCAACCTATGAAATATAGCTCGATATGTATGTAATATTTTAATGTCTTTATTCCAATACAGTCTTTAGAGAATAAACTTCACTTTTTATAACATCGTGTTATAGTATTAAGTGTCTGAGGCCTTCCGAAACCAATAATGTAAGGAACAACAAATTGGAAGAATTGCCGTGGAAGACCAAAGTTGGATTGTATCAAGCAAACCATGACGAATGCTTAATTGAAGGATTGTCAGCACTGATTACTGAAAATTAGATCTTGCGAGACCCAGATTGGGCTCTTCTACCATGATATCATATAATCAGATGAAGCTGAAAAGAAATTTGACCAGTAAATCTAGGATATTTGAAGGCATTCAACCAACTTTCTAACTGATCGAAAACAAAAAAGTTTCCACGGCTTTAGTTCCGGCATAGTAAGGGTGACATCCGACCTTTCACAAGGAAGTGTGATCGGCCCCAAGTAATTCCTCATTTATATTATTGATATTAAATGTATAGTTTGCATCAAAATTAGATTTCCTGCCGGCGATGCGTTCATCTACCGAGTAATGCAGCGAAATCGGAGTAAGAGGTTATGCCATCGAGACATAAAGAATTAAAACTCGTGAATGGGGGTTGAACTTATTAATGGTAAATGCACTGTAGTACACTTCCTCCGAGAGACATCACTGCAGTGCCTTGTAGATAAAGTAGGTTGGGTAAATATTAATTTATCGGATGAACTAAAATGTGTACAACTAGCAAATTACTTGCACTTCAGGGCTAACATGAGAAAACGCCGACGAAACATTTGCGTTGCTCCAATCAAGAGGCAATGATTTATCAAGCAAATATTTGTAAAGTCCTCGAATAAAAAAATGCGAGAGAAATGATATTTCACTATGATTAAGCTAAAACTTAAATGCACCACGAGAATTTGATCCCTGCGCAAAAGTATTAAGAGCTGAAAGTTAAATAATTGCAAAGGAAAGCCACATTCGTCGTTAAAAGCTGCTACAAATGATAATATAACTCAGCTGATAAAGAGACCAGGTTGGGAGTCGATAGAGACTCGGAGGCTACAATTTATGCTTAGATTATTCCAAAAATTCAGATCATAATGGTTTACGGTTGAATCCAAGAACATAATTTTAACCTCGCACTCTATCTATAGCGTTGACAGAAACGACAAAACAAATTTCTACTCCCCATTCAGCATAGATGACTATAATAAAAAGAGAGCAAGACACTAAGGCACTCGTTTCCGTGCTGCTCCTTTTCATTCTCTCCCTCTTCCAATTCCCATTTTTTTTCCATTCCCAATTTCTCACCCATTTGCAATGCCTGTATCCTAACATCTCCTACCTCCCACCCCTTCGGTGGCTCGTATGGTAGTATGTAGTTGTGAATGTCTGAAATGGCTGAAATGAACATTCCTATGTTGGCTACTGCCATCCTAAAATGGTTGGCTGTAGCCAACTAATCTTCGGATCAATGACCGTTGGTAATAATATTTTTCCTTTCTTCATGACGATTCGGTCTTCTCTTAGCAATCACTGGAATTAATAATTAGGAGTTCTTTCTATCAATCAAGCAATTAAGCTCTTGTGGTGGCTGGAGATCTGACTTTCCGTCTCATAGGCTTACGTGAAGATGACATTGTACGTCGAAACCCGGGTCGTGTGAATAAAAAATCGATGTGAAATCACAAAGTTTTTCATTCCAAGGTGATATCTACTTGAGTGTTATGTGGAGAGCTCTGCAAGTGTGGCACTTCTTCCCTCGCATTATATGACAACCTGTGGACCTTTTGTCACCCTTTCTTAAGATTAAACCGTTTCCTCTAGTTTAAATTTCTGGGAGGCACCATTTAGATTCTTATCTGAATATTCCCTACTTATTCCAAGTGTTACAGCCCTGTCTCATTTATGTTTTCGTTCTTTCTGTATCATGCCGTCTATGTGTTATCCTGCACAAACCCCGTGTACGTATTTGACGAAAAAAGGGCCAGTTTACGGGAATCATGGAATTTATAAATGTATATTTTTGTCATCAACGCGATTCTTTGCTCTCTCAATAATGTAAGGAATCACCGTGAAGGAGTAATAGGAAAGTTTGTGTTGAGCCTGGAATTCTGCATTCTCATACATTAGGCTGTGATATATATACATACATGCATATACATATATATATACATATATATATATATATATATTGTATTTATATATATACTCCCCTCAAATTTATTAAGTGATAGTTTTCGAGTTATTGCAAAAGGAACATTTTTTTGCAATTTACATTTTGAGTGTATCAATTGTATCCAATAATATTAAATTGTCTTTCATTTATTGTATCCATTTTTTCTTGTCTCTTGTTTAATTCCTCCACAAACTTTGTACTGAATTGATCGTGCAGCTTTTATTATAGTTGAGACCAAGGGAATGAGAGAGATGTAAGGACAGAGGTACTTTTCGAAATGTCCACAGAGAAAGGTTATCATAATAAATAAGGTTTTTTGGATAATGCGATTTCTAGCATGTGGAAGCTAGAATAAAAATTACGATCCGAAGGAATGTGTTTGATTTGTCGGAACAGTTCAAGGAACTATGGAGTATTTAGTATGAGTATGGATGTAGTAGTTACGGCACAAGGATAAGGATTGCGTTGGTGATGTCGGTGTTGCAGATAATCAGTGAATGGATGCGGGATAATGTAAAAAAGGTTTGGGCAAAAATATTTAAGGAGTTTGTTTAAACCTTAATGTGGAGAAAAAGGTCGTATGATTCCAAAACTTTGTCGCTGCATTAGGAGTATGTGCATAGGCTGGAAACTTTTTGGATGTGGATGTGGAAACGTTTAGGGTGGGCTTGCTAGGTAGAAGGGAATATGAAGGAAGAGGTAGTGAATATGATATGATCAGAATTAAAACTCGTAACAGTGATTCGGCAGGGTTATATAATATAAAGCGAGGGTGTACTGAGAGCTAAGGTTTTTTTTTTAGATTTAGTTAAGAGTTGAGAGTGTTAGACAGATGCGAATGAGGGAGAAGAAATTGACGAGTTTAGACGGTTTTCCGAAAAAACTCTCAATTCTTCTTAAATAGGTATAATTCCTTATTTTCCCCCAATGTTACTTTCGAGTACAAGTGCTTTAGTGAGAGGCTATCATTGTGAAAATAGGACTTTGTATCAGACATTACTGCGTTAAAGTTATCTATTTTTCCCCTAAAATTTAATTTTCAATAATAATAAATTTAAACTTTAATTAATTTTATGTTAGTCTTCGTGATTCAGTTTAGAGAATCACTTGGGGTATCACAAAGAGACTATCTTTGTTAAAACGGGAATTAGGCTACAAACGTTTTGGTTTGCAAATTTTTCCGTAGGCACTTCCCTAGAAAAAGCCTAACATTAAAACAAATCGGTCATCGTGCAACGTAGGCTTTACCTCTCCCAATCCTCCAGTTGGCCATTCATTTCTTTCACTCCCTATTAATTACGTTCGAAAAGTTCATATAACTTCAGGTTTTATATATAATATACACTTATGTATCTACATTATTAAGAATCCAAGAATTTGAGCCCAAAATGGCCCCTGAGTGAAATTACTAGATTGATAAATTAAAAAAAAAAGTATGCTATCAGTGAGTGAATGCTTATCATTCTCCCGAGATGATTTTGCAACAAACGCAACGTTGTGATATTTTTTGACCTTTCCCTTAGAAGTAAACGGAGCGTTTAACGTATCATTCTCTTCCCTACGAGAGAATCAGAGAGCCACCACCTTCCAATGAATTTTCGATGACTCCATTTACACTTTTTTTACACCAAATACGCTTTTCATTGCACGTGACATTATGATTCTTCTTATAAAGCGTTTAGAGAATTATTTTCACATTAAATCGTAAAAATTTTAATATGAAGAAAAGGAGAATTGTTGAATAATTTCCTCCAATGCTCCTATTTTCTGTACGGACTCCAAATAAAATTTCCTCATTTTGTAGCAAATACGAATAAATTCAAGTTATTATAGTTCTTAGTCCAATTTAGGTTGAGGATTTCTGAAACACGCTACGGTTAGCAAAAATTGCCATGTAACTCAGCCGAGCGTTGATTAAAATGTAGTTCTTCACCTTGCGTAGATTAGGGCTCATACTTCCTCACCATTCTGTCTCCCTTTTATTGTCTCCCCATCCCATCAACTGCCTTTGAGGAAATGTAGTTTTAAGTTTATTTATAGTTTAATATTTTGTTCTCTACAAAAAATTAAGTAATTGTTGAATCTTTAAATTATAAAACGGAATGAGGTGAAGCACTTTTGATCTTATTGTTAGTAAATTAGTAATTTTATAGAAAAAAGACATCAGAAAGAGGCCATCACGATTGAAAGAGGAAATTTGTAACTGGATTAACGGTTAACATAATTTACACGCCCGTAAAACTCACGTGAGCATTTAAATGTTTATTCCCTCCTTGAACATACCTAAACTAGACCCCACTTCTTTTCTCTCTGTGACTTGTAGCCTCTTAAACTGTGGCTTGAGTATGGTTAATTTCTTCGAAGTGTCAGTACTATTTACTATGATTTTACGAAGGGTTTTTATACATTCATCTATTTTTCGGTGATAAATATTCTCCGGTCCATTTGGCGTGGGTAATTTTAGAGATATATTTTTGGTCAGCGTGAGGTTTCTTTTCCGAAAGATATTTTTGCAGCAGAGAACTACAGTTTGTAAAATTTTATATGCTTGCCTTATACGTACGTCTCCTTAGCATTAATTTCCTAGAATACGAGTGAAGCTTGGGCCATGCATTTATCAGGGCTCTAACCTCTTGTATTCTTCCTTCCGTACCTCTTTTTTATCTAATATCCACCAATCACGTTTTAAAGAGCGTGTAGTTATAGGTTTATTGCTTAAATTTTATATTTACTAAAAGTTTAGCACATTCATTTTTCCAGTCCATGAAAGAAATTTGGATTGATATAAATTTAATACGATCTTACTGCATAGATCGTTTTTAAAAGTGCTATTAAAGATAGGTTCATGCACATCTACATAACACCCTGCAAGCCACCTCTAGGGTTTGTGTCAGGGCATTGGCTATGCTGTATGCAATTGCTGCAAGGAGGAGAGTTTTTTCATTTCCAAAAATTCATTACTATTTATTTTTTTAATTTAAATTTAGCTGCCACATTTTAAAATTTAGACTGCCTCAAGGTCCTTGCTTAGCGCTTTATTATCATTATGGCTACGGATTTCTCTATTCGCTAATGTGTCGTCTGCAAATAAACGAAGCTCACTGTCAACTATTTCGCCAATATCGTAAATACACAAAAGGAGCAGGAGTGGGTCTATGACACTCCCTGTGTATTATGATAGGAAGAGGATTTTTGCAACAGACGCTTCGCTTTGCAAAATTTTTGATGCTCGCCTGAAAACTAAGTCGAGCGTAAAACATATAATTCTTCCCCCCTGCGGAGATCAGAGACCTGCCCAACCACCTCTTTCCCCTCCCCGCCCACACCACCCCCTCTTCCCTCTCCCCCATCTCCACGAGCATACTCCTCCCGTGTTCCAGCGCCCTCCATCCGGGAGGGTAGGGTGTTTCCCCTTCCTGCAGCGGCGCCAGGCGGCGGGCGCACGAACCAACCTCCGTGTCACCTCCCCTCTCTTCCCCTCCTCCTTCTCTCTGGCCCCTCCCCTCAATTGCCCCACCTCGTCCCCTCAGGAAATCATACCGCGGTGCTCACCGAGGGAAAACGCTAGTTCCCCGGCAGTAGGAGTGTAGGCGTCGACCCGTGCGGTCGGCTTTTCTTTCAACCCACAGTGTGCCGTGTCGACTGTTGAACGGCACCCCAACACGACACCGTCGCACCGCGGCATAAAACCCTTTCACGGAAAGGAAGTGGTGTGGTAGGACTACGGTCGCGAGGTCCATCCCACCGGCGGCGCCTCTGCGGCACCCATTTCACTGACGGACACTATCCCCGCTCCATATAAGGGTCTTGTATATCTCCTCATCTTCCTTCTTGAGGAACGGGAGAGCTGCTAACAAGATATTTTACGACCTTCTCGTGCGACAGTGAATTCCCTCTTTCGCTTCGAAAAGAAAAAAAACTAGGTTGGGGTTCTTGGTCGTTCCGGCGACGTGTAAAAATAAAGGTGACTCGTCTTCCCTCTCTACGGAAAGTGACCCGGTGAGGGGGTTCCCGACTTTGAACTTTGGCCCCCGTCCTTGCCGCAGCGCCCGTGTGGGGCCAGGTTCGGAGGCTCCGTGGGAGATTCCCCGCGGTGTGGTAAACCAAGGTGTGCGAGAACGACTTGACCCGGGGTCTGTGTGTTTCGCCCGGGTTGGTCGGCCACCGAAACGAAGAGTGTCCGCTTTCTCCCGGCCGTGTTAACGTTTGGGGAAAAAGGACGACTGGGCAGTACTGCGGCATTTGACTGGTTTATGTCTGTTCAACCGGGAGTTCCACGACTGGAGATAGAGGTTTTGACTCCGTTTGTTTGAAGACAGCCCGAAGGACTGTGTAACGTGGAAATTTCTGTCTCCTTGAGGTGTTGACTCCACTTAATTTTCCTCATACTCGTCAGCCCATGCTGATTCAAAGCAGCAGAGGAAAAAAGGTGGGTTGACAGCGTCATTGACCAACCTCTTTCTGTTTCACCCAGCAGTTCGACGAGTGAAGATTGAGTTTTTTACGTAGACTTCACCTCCATCTCGTGCTACTCCCTTAGCCCTTCCAGAGCTAAGGTCTACGGGCGTAAAAATACGACGTTGTAAAAATCGCCCCGCGAAGTAAAGGTCTTCGGCGAAATCCGGGAGGGAAGGAATTGCCTCCTTGTGAATTGCCCTCACCTTTTGTTTTGCGGAAGAGGAGGATCAAGAGAGGAGAGACGAGCTAGTGTCGTGTGAATCTAGGACTCGTGGGATTGGAGGCGTGTTGAGGTAGTATAAGTAGAGGGGAAAGGGAGAGGTGAGGTTGGCGGGACTCTGGCCCTTCGCTCCCCGGTCGAGCGATTTCCAAGCGCCCCGGCTCCACTCTGTCTCCCGCCGCCCGAAGGTCCCATCGCTTATTCATTCACGCACGCGAGGCTCAGTTCTCTCCCTTTACATATATATATATCCCTCGCTCTCTGTCTCCCCCTTTCTGTGTCCTCCTCCTACGCTTTCCCTCGTGTACCGCCCACCTGCCAAACGTGTAACACAGTCACTCCCAAAGCTCACTTCCCTTGTCCATCGCTTCAATTTCCTCTGATACTCCCAACTTTGTGTCACTTTTTCGTGTGTGGTATTTTCACCTTGCGAATTCTTCATCCGCTATTCTCTTCCCTTCACTCATTTCCCGCCCCACTCCAGCACCTGAAGAGGAAGAAGAATTTAACGAGATCATAAGGAGGTAAAGCACCAGGGGAGGAAAGTACCTACAGCTAATTCTTTTTCCTCTCGCGTCGTTTTGCCACTTCGCCCCAGGAATTGAAGAGGAGCAAGGGACGAGAAATACAAACGAGGAGGATAAGGACCGAGGGGAAGAAAGTAGCGCGGAGGAGGAAAAAGGAGGGCGAGTCCTGCAACTGGTCGTCGTTGCCGAGCCGAGAAGGAATCCGCAAAAGTGAGTAAAGAGTTTACTCCCCTGCTTTCATTGACGTTTTCCCTACGCACGTTTAAACGTGGGACGGAAAAAAATGTATTAATGTTTTGGACGGTCTCCCCCGGTTTATCCTCCTGTCTGTTACCTGTCGGCTTTCCCTGCTCGTTGAGAGCATTCTGCTCGTGTTTTACGTGTGACATCCGTACGTTTATATTATTCTTTCCTTACTTCTTCTTTCTGGTACGGATCTTTCAAAATCATACTTATTTTTTTTACGATAGGCTTGTTTTGTGCCACCAGTTTTTGTTTACGTTTTAGACTTTTTGAGCGCGTTTTTTGCAATTGACACTAAGATTTCACCTGAAAATATTTGCCTGGCAACCAATGCAAGTTTCCGCTGTGAAACCTTGATTTTATTCTGTTGTGCTTTTGAGCACATTCCATCCGTCCTTGTCTCACTACATAGGTCTGTTTGGGAATAACGCAGCGATCGTCGCCACTGTTGTGCGTTTGTGCGCTATTTCTCTTCGTTCATCCACCCCATCCTGTTTCCCTTCTATTTTAATCGTCACTTTTTGCATCGTTTGTTCATTTTTTTGCTATCTCGGCACTCATTATCCAAATAACCTACCGTATCGAAAAGGATTGGTGTAAATTATCGCCAGCTAAGGTTAATTGCCAATTAACATTTGTAATTTCCTTGCACTTTGTAAATTAATCACGTTTGAGTGTGACGTTGCTGCCGAATTCCATTGCGAATATTTTTTACCAGATTATGAAGCTGTTTGGCGTAACTGAAATACTAAATTGAGCCTTTAAAATTGCTCGAATTCTCTCGTTAATTTCCCTATTTTAGTGAATAACTTTAGAATTCATTTTCTCGTTCGCTCAAACAGAGGCTTGTTATCTCAAATAAGTTAAAAAATGCTCGTTGCTGTTCATAAAGGATGAACAGGTAAGTTTATTAAGCCCGTGTATACGATGACTCGATGAATCTCTCATTCGCTTTAAATTTCTGTATTTTTTACGCCGGGTAGTGAGAATGGATTTTTACCCAGTGATTATCGCCATATTTCACGAGAAAAACTCGCATAATTTTGTCGAAACAGTCTCTAGGGTTATAATACTGGCATTTAAGAGTTTAAATCACACCATCTCGTTCCATTTGTTGTGCAATAATGTTTCCTGGGAAGTGTATTGGCCAACAAACCCACGTCAATTTCTTCTTTCTTCTTAAACTTCTTGTTCAATTATCGTCGTAAACTAATTATCTAGGTAAAAAAGATGGAAATAGTGTTTTATCTAACGGTTGAAAGAGAACAACTTGACTTACCTTATTTTAAAAGTTAAATGCGTGACGTTTCGTCAGTAATGTTTGGGAGAAGTTTTTTTAGCGTTCTAGATGATAATTATGGATATTAATAATGAAATACTGAAGTTACTCAAGTAAGATGGTTTCAGTAGCAGGTAAGTCCCTTTTGACGGTTTTACAATGTAGCCAAGTTTGATTTTCAGTGTTTTGACTGGGGAGTTCTTGTTCTTTTGACAGCGATTCTTTTCGCCATGCCAATTCGTCTGGTACGTTTCACTCATCTTTGGCCTGCGTGCCTCAGTTCCGGACGAATCCTAAATTTCCGACTTTCACTCGCGGAAAATTCTACGAAGGTATTAATGTCCGTCGGAGTCTCCGCATTACTGCAACGTAGTCGAGAGCCCAGTTCGTGCGCCATTAAATTATTCCCGAATTTATCCTCTGTGAATCCTTTTGGTGGTTTAGAGTGACAGGGTGGCGAACTTTCCTTGAAAACCAGAAAAACTCCTTGGAATCTCTAGCTTTTGGGCCAAACTGAAAATTCTTGGTTTCTTTATTTTTCGGTAATTTATCCAAGAGTCATTCCGCATTAGGTTTGGGTAATTTGGAGTATCTCGTATGACATTGTCAATAAGTTTTTAGAAGGCCAAAGCTTTTCACGGAAAATATTAACATCATTTGATTTGTTGGGATTCTTTGGACGTAGATTTCTTGGGATCATACACCAGGCCAGGCTGTTGGTACATGCCAGCTTTAACGCCGGTGTGAAACCCATGACATGCACGTGCTATTCATCCTCCGGGAAATACTTCATTGATAATCATTGTTATTATGTCTACTTATTTTTCATTGGACGCAGATTTCATTTCTTATAGTTTATGTACGAACCGTTGAATCACCATTGACCTTTATATTCTCATATATTTTACCAAATAGAGGAAGTCATGTATTTCAAGCATACATGTTTATCAAGTAAAGTGCTGTGTAAAACTGCTTTTCACTTACTGAAATAGAGATTTTCATGGTTCTTTTTCATATTAAAAAAATGATTAAAATCACCATTCAGTTGCATTGTAATAGAATATAATGCCTAGGCGGTTGAAAAATAGAACGGTTTTATTTTAAATCTCACTGCGGAAATTTATTTAACTCACACACTGTATCTGTAGAACTAATTGGAGCGACAAATTAAGAGGGATACTCTGCCAAAGTGATACGTAGGTATATTAATTCCCTCTTCCTACGAAATGTAATTGACTAAAAGAAAAACATAATGAGACAATAAGACGCTCCGAAAGCATAGAGTTGACTTTATTCTCCTCCCACTTTTTATTACTTTTTAATGTTTAACCCCATTTACATGTCCGGTGTCGTTATACCCCCTTCCACACACCCCTGCGTAGACTCACAGTTTAGTATATAGATGAAGATGTCTCAGGGATGCAGTAAAATGTATTAAGGCCGTTTTCCTCGAAGAAAGCCGTTATTAGCAAGTAAGCCGTTCAGAAATTGTGAGAGCGCTGGCACGTAATTTGAGCAGGCACTATTTAACTGTCTTTTGTTCATACTTTTGCACAGTCATTCTAGCAAGTCCCCACTTTGCATGATGCAATTTCCACTGCGTATTCATTCATGTATCAGATTTTGCAGTAATGTGCAGTCTTATGCATATGTGCACTCGCTTTTATTTATTAAGCGGCCTTAAAAAATAAAAGCGAAGGTTTCTGGCGTAACTTTATGGCACTGGAACACGTTTCTAATAATTTACAAAATACGTTATTAATTATTTCTGGACCATATAAATAATTAATTTTCCGAAGTGGAGTTTTTGGTCCAAAAATAAAGACTACAAAAATAATTACTTATTATATTCCGCACATTATTTTTAGTTCCAATCACGTTTTTGATAAAGAGTGTTATTGCTCATCAAAGTATAGTCGTAACCATGGTTGGATGTAAAAAAGTGTGGAATATACGAAGAGCAAATTCATGAAGTAATACATATAAGAAAATAGTTCAGATGTGCAAAAAACATAATGGTATAATTACCTTCTTGAAAGGAGTGATTTTCCTTCCTGGAAAAACTCCATGGTATTGAACACGGGAATCCAATGGGCATCCGTAAGTGCAGTCGGCATGCGCGGCGGCCGGCGTGGTGCTGGTGTGTATTTATCGCTGCCCTCTCGCAGAGTGTGTGAACTGCGCCAGTCTGCTTCAGTCGCTCGCCCCTTGGCGTGACCGATACACGGAACTAGAGGCGATGCGGTGGAAGGGGAGAGGTCGCGCGCTTTGTAGTGCTCGCACTAGTGGCATGGACGTTTGTGATTCATAAATTAATTTATCGTGCCGAGCCATCTTTTGCTCACAACCCCCCGCAGAGATTTTTGTCCGAAGAAAAAAAATAACTATCACCGCCTTCTTTCCGTTTCTCTGCGGAGGCATAAGGAAGCAAGTTATTAGATGGAGGTAGACCTGAGACGCATGGCTCTAAAGGTCATTTACGCTGAAAAATGACCTTGCCTGGAGTGTCCAATAAAGTTAAGCCTTTTCGGTTTGCCTTGATCGTGATGTTATTCCAATTCTTTGTCCCTTGTTTTGGCAGGGAGGACTACCTTTGGATAGGCTTTGAGTAATGATGCTAGGAATGTTCAAAAAACAGCTCAGTATAAACTCAGTGATGATTCAACGCATGCATTTCAACGCCACATAGTAAATCTACCCCCCGATAATTAGATTACCTCCTCAGTACTCCATGCGTTACTTGTGGATGCGAATTGTTTCTAGGGAAACAGTTTAGTGAGGCGGCAAGAGCTATGTCTTTCTATCTCGAAACCCCGGGTCCGAATCCCTAACGGTGGCTACAATTTTTCTAGTGGAATCCCGATCCATACTTCATCGCTATATTAAGAGCACGTCGAGTACAGTACTCTGACCGTCGGATGGGATGCTAAACTGAGGTGCCCTTGACGCTATTTTGTTATGAGCAGGCAAAGAACGTCGCCGGAATTTCTCTCCCCTCTTCGTCCTTTCCCAAATAATCCATGCATCACCAACTTGCCCATTCATCATAAATGTTGCAAGTGACCAAGTTTTTGGTCGCCTCCCGCAAATAATGAACCAAGTGAATTCATAGAAGTTGAGGAAATTTTGGACGCTACCGATACGGAATACATATCACAGAGAAATATAGCTCGATGAAAGTTGAAATGAAACTGAAAGAATTATTTGATTCATCAAAATAAAGTACCTACGGGAGTTCGTTAAACTCAGTGTTCCGTTGAAATTGACGGCCTCTCTTCAAACAGTTGTTGACAATCTTCCTTTTGGAAAATAAAAATGGCAAATATGATATTCATGATTAAATTTTATCAGGGTTTGGGTTGCATTTTTTTCTAGAGATCATCGACGTGGAAGGATGTCATGATATTAAAAACGAAGGTTGGTTTTTCCAAAGAAACTAACCTTTTTTTTAAGGTTTTTATTAGGAATTTTGGTGTGGCGGCTAATACGAGAATATTAAGATTACGCAAACGTTGCATGCCTCCTCATACTATTAATTGTTGTTCCTAGGCTTGACCTTAAACCTCCTAAAACAAAGCGACATTGACTCCATCCATCGACCTTCTTTAATGGAAAATGATGTCAAAGGTAGTTAAATCCAAATCTTGGTTTGGACACAAACTACCGATAATATATAGACTCTAATACCTTCAAATATGAATTTCTTATTCTTGTGATGTTAATTATAATCCCTAGATAACTAAATGTATCTATTATAGCCTATCTAATTTATCTGATTCTGAGTCTCTGAAACAAAGTGATATGCTAATATTTAATCAGCGCAGAGCGGTAATTCTCCATCGAAATCCCTCTGGCTAGGAATGGAGTTTGGTAATTTTTCTTGTTTTTGTGATATACATTTACTAATACCGTCTCCTATGCGGTCCAAATAAAGCTATGTAAAATGTTGGTGTCGTGAATGCTATAAGCGTAATTTTAGTAAAGACGTTTGTTTCTCTGAAAATTATCATAGTATTTCATGCAGCCAATACACTATGATGTTTCTGCGTTAACCTTATTTATTGCATCCACGAGTTAGGATATAAAGCGCCGAATTATGAGCAAGGAAAAATGTTTTGCTTGAGGTTTTGAGCAATGGTGAGTAGGTAAATTCTTCCTCTGCATAACTAGGACACGTCATAAATCATTGGTTGCCTCTCACGCTTGTAGCCAGGCTCCCTGAATTTTTGTAATTGTAATTTTCCGGGTTACAATATTTTTGGGGCATTCCATTAGCTTTGGTTTCTGAGGAATATAATTGCATCCTTATCCAGTCCAGTGGGTGCGTCAATGACGAGAAGTATCTCAGTAGGAGCGGTTAACGACAAGTAAGTGAGGAAAATAACAGCCAGTATTTATGATATGATATTATTGTGAACTATTAAGCAATTAGAAATTGAATATTATCGAGTTTTCACCGGGCTCTTTTCTTCGAGTGTTCATCGCAGAGTCAGTGTAAATTTTGTTTGTATACTGACCACTTTTTTTTCACCGGCCGTGGTTATCAAAAATTACTTTATACTAAATAATATATTTTCGGGAATTTGATTGCCGTTAGATATTGCTTGGTTAAAATTTACTGTTTTGAGAGTTGAGCCCATACTACTTTCTACCACGTGTTTTTCACATTATTTTTGGGTTAAGTCCACTTACCAATATTTTATGCATAATCTTTTTACCTCCACTAATATCAGTTACGCATCACTTATGTCCCAGTAAGGGAGGCATGCCATATACAGTAATTCACTGGAAGACCTTACGGTGAGGTCACTTAGTGACCCTATTGGGAAACTCCCATGCATTATTTACGGTTCTTCGTTGCAAGATAGCCGAATTATCTGTGGAAAAACGAATTTAAGGATAGAAGATAGCCCTTAGGTCCATTTCCGGAAATGGTAATTGGTAAAGACCCTCTTAATAGGTGAAGTAATGGTAAAAAGGGCAGTAGTCCTCTGCTGGTTATACCTATGAATCGTAATATAGCGAGGGATACCGCACTCGTATATTTTATACGTAATTAAAAAAGAACGACTTACAATATGGGACCTGGAATGGAATAAATGTTATTTTATGCACTGAAGATATTACTGGAGTTATTACTTTCGATAATGCTTTCAATAAATGCCCTAACACGACAGCAATGGGAAGTTAAGGGCAATTTAACACTCTCTACAGTGACTCCAGCTATAAAACTGTTGCGATTGTAAAACATTATTTGCCAGAATTTTCACGTAGTGAGCTGTGCGATTTGAAATCGCGTCGTGCCAATTCTAACCTTGTTAGTAGTAGGGTGAAGTTCTTACCTTCTGATCTGAGGTCGTGGGTTCAACTCCTACCTGTGTAATTATTCTCATCCAAGAATTTTGTTTCATATTAATTCGTCTTTATATTTGAAGTTGCCGCAATATACATAAATCTGTGGTCTCTATGCAAATTTTAATACAATTATATCATAAACTATCATAATTCCATGATTATTGATTCGTATTAGGCCCTTTTAATATTAGTGTCATAAGTGCACTAAATCTTTGCTTTTACTGCTTACCAACTTTTCAACAGTGATTGGCCACAGCATAAATCACTCTGCCATATTATTTCGTACTTGATTTTGATTTACGCAATTTGTCATATTTTGAATGAAACCATCTTCTTATTAGTACTAAACTAATTAGTTTTCGAAATACGTCATATGCGTACTAATTCCATGGCAGTTGGCAGGGAATCATGATATCAAATTTTTATCGCAGCAACTACCTTAAATTCATAGAAATAAGTCGCTTTTGGAAACACCTTTTAAAATTGTTATATATCTGGTATAATGACACGAAACACTCTTCTGCATAGCTTATGGATGTCAAGCTTACCATCATAAAATTTATTGCAAGTAGCTAATGTGTTGTAAATGCTCTTACAATTGTATTTCTGTGCCCACTGTTTAATGCCACTGGATGTAAAATCATACCTCATCGGGGAATTTGAATCGTCCAATCCACTCCCGCGATCATGGATTAGGACACATTGATGTTCATATAAAAAAATGAAACAGTTTTGTAATATTCACGATGTTGAAGTAGCTAAATTAGCTTCTTAAATATTTTTTCTGACTATCCAAACATCATGTTCCTTAATGAAGGAAATACTTAAAATTGCCAAGTAATCACACATATTATTTGCTAATGATTCGTAATCTAACAATTATATTTTTCAGTTTGTGTTTCCAAGTGTTGATTTATTTCTGTGAGGATGATGTCCGATGTAGTTAGAGCCCAATATTCAAAAGCACTGCCTAATACGTCATATAGATACTTGTACACGGCGTCACTGAATGAGCTATCTGAAAAGCCTGCTCGCTGCACCATTTCAGTCTGTGAAATAAGTACAAAAACACCTTTTTTAATACTCTGAAAGAAATGCTCTCAAAATCCCTGCTATCTCCCTCAAAAACGAAAACTCAATCCTTGGCCTGGAAATCTGCAAGTCTGCCTCTCATTGCAATTTTATCAGCGGAGTAATATGAGGAAGCACCCAGAGAAGTAAGCCACTCCACGCTATGATCCTTTAAGCACACCACAACCGGCGAGTGTAGCCCTGTCTAACATTTCAGTTCCTAGAACTCTCGTTATCTGGTGAAGGCTTATTCCAAGGTAAGGCTTGAAGATCACGAGGAAGCAATTTGAGATGGCGCACATAATCAGCCAGCTCGTCAAGGGCTCTACGAAGCGACGCACCGAGATAAAAAAATAACACCTTTGACGAATTATTTTATTTTTCTTTTCCTCTTTTGAGGGACCCCCTCCAGGTCCACGTCGGAGATCCAGATCTGGATCTAATCGGATGGTGGATGAAAATTTCAAAAAAGGACGCGAAGCGGAGGGGGAAAAAATACGCTGGGCATCTCGGAAGTCTCTTTCATTCTCTCCCACTCTTTGCCTTGACCATTCACTTATGAAACAAAAAGAAAGAGAGGCCGCGGGAATACTCGGGGTATGAAAAGATGAGTGTGGAGTCAAATAAATACAAGGGGGCGATATCAGATGGCGTGCGCGAAAAGAGGACGGCCCCGTGAAGCGCTCTCAAAACGACTCGTAAAGAAGGCTTTGCGCCATTCGCATTTCAGTACTACACTGCTATATTATTTTTGTATCGCATAACACAATGCTCGTGTCTCATAATTCCTCATGTCACATGTTCAATTATATTGTATTTAATTATTTATTTTAATGGCCTTCATTGGACCAATTTAGTCATCTTTTGGATTTCTTCTTTTTTCTGTCTCAGCCCAGTATTTCTTCATTCGCTCGGATCGTAGCTTTCTTTCTTCATCTGAGATCACCCTTCCTATTCTCTGTTATCTTGGTTTGTACTCTGATATGTTTGTCCTTGAGTTTCACGATAGCATCTGTCTTTTCTTTCCAATCTTCTATTGTAATGTGTAATTCACTCATATCTTCCTTAATTTCTGCTATTCATCTTGCACTGGTCTTGCTGTTCCATAATTTTTCTATAATCTATATGCTTTTCTGTTTTCTGGTGTTCTGATTAGTTGTACAAAGAATGAGATTCGTTTCTTTCTCACCTTCACGTTTCATAATAGGTTCTATTTCTCTGTATTCTGTTTCATTGGAGCTAATCTCCAGTGTCCGCGTTTTTATTTATGCAAGTTCTGACTATTCTCCTTTATATCTTGAGTGATTTATGTATTGCGATTGTGTTATTTGTTTTGAAGATGGTTTCACTTGCACACGTTATTTCCGGTTGTATAACTGTTTCATAATGTCTTAATTGTGTGGCTATTGAGAGGAATTTTTGTTATATGTATTCTTGGTTATATATATTTTGCTCTAGTCAATGTATGTATTCTATTGTTCCATGCTGGTTTCTCATACAGGTTGTATGTTATGCTTTCCCTTTGATATTTAAATCTGTCCACAACTTTTATCTCTTGATCTACATTGATTTTGTTTGCAAGTGGTGGGTCAGTTAGCATAATTTCTGTTTTCTCAAAAGATAACTTCAGCCCAATCTTATGAGCTATATTCTGTAGTGATTTTATTTGTTTCTTAGTTTCTTGGATATTGTTGGCTAGAAGTGCCAGGTCATCCGCAAATCCAAGACAGTTTAATTTTTTGTTGTCTTTGGATGTTCCAATTTTGATGTTCTTCGGGTTATCCTTGTACCATTCCCTCATATTATATTTTCTAGGACACAATTGAACAATAGCGGTGACAAGCCATCCCCCTTTCTCAAACCTGTTTTTATGAGAAATGATTCAGACAGGTCTCCTCTAAACCTGACCTTAGATTTTGTATTAGTCAAGGTAAGCTCTATCATTTTGACCAATTTCGGGTGGAGTCCAAAATTTCTTAGAATTTTCAACATTAATGGTCTGCGGATGCAATCATATGCTCTTCTAAAGTCTATAAAGGATATTGAAAGAGGTTTGTTTAGTCTCCTGTAATATGCCATGACTAGCTTTAGCGTGATAATTTGTTCTGTACAGCTTCTCCACGGTCTGAAACCACCCTCCTGAAGTTCCTCATCCAGCTGGTCCTTAATCCTATTGTATAGGATCTTGGAGAAAATCTTGTAGGTGCAGTCAAGGAGAGAAATACCTCTATAATTGTCTGGATTGCTCTTGTATCCTTTTTTGTGAAGTGGGGTAATTATAGCCGAGGTCCATTGTTCTGGGAAACTCTCTAATGTCCATATCCTTGCAAGTATCATATGTAATGAGATCGGTGTTGCGCTTCCAGCTTATTTCCACATTTCTGCAAAGACATGGTTTTCTCCAAATGATTTGTAATTTCTCAGTTCCTTGATTGCTCCTTCTACTTCTTGGATAGTTGGGGGGCTTATATTTTCCGGTGTTTGTGTTGATCATTAGAAATTCCTTAGGTTCATCACTGTTTAAGAGTTTATTGAATGCTTCAGCCAATATTTCAGCATTTTACTTATTATTATGTTGTATACTGCAATGATTGTGCACTTTTATCACGTAATAGTTTGAATGAGAGGCTTGAAGTCGTGAAAATTATGGAAGCATGTTAAGTTAATAAAATGTTTTTTAGAAAGTACTTTAATGGATGACCCAGTCGATGGCATTACAAAAATGTGATTGAAATCATGGTTGTTTCCAAATATATCAGTTTAAAATTTTACCTAGTGACTTTATTCGGCAAGAGCATCGAGTCGAATTTACCTTTCCGAACGGTAACGAGTGATCTTCTCTTAAAAATATCAATCCAAAATTCTGTTTGGTTGCTATATTGTTTGTTTGTTCCGTTACTGAAGAAAGGCGATATGTTGAATCCGAAACATGGCATTTGTGCATTGGCTCTTTGCATTTAGAACATCACATAATCGCAAGAATTCCTCAATCAAATCGCAACTATAAAAGAATCGCGTTTCGTATCATGTTGTATTTTCAATTGTCGTAACTTTTCTCAACACACTAACGTAGGTAATCGTTTACAATAAGGCGATGTATGAGGAATTGTAAGGAGGTATATCGTATGAGGATTCTGATGATTCAATGTCGCTTAGTCGATATCTCAAGTATGCCGCACATTGGAGTCAATACGTCGCAATATCGTGCAGTCCTTAGGGGGATGGGTGGATTGGACCACGGGAGGAGACGAGGCATTTTCTAGGGTGGTGTGTTGAAGGGGAAGAATGGGATTGAACGAACGATAAATGGGGACGTGATGACACCATTGAAGGATGCAGGAAGATGAGGGGTGAGCTACGGAGGGTGTGGTTTATTCGTTGCGTGTACAAGTGAATCGAGGGGTTCTCGAGCTCTTGTACGCAGGAGGCAAAACGTGTAGAATTGGGCGAGTAAAGGTTGAAATCTCCGAGATCCCAAGTTGTGAGACGAAGTTGTTGCTCCGCTGTTTTAATGGCTCATATCTAGTTACCTACGTCGTTAGCTGTTGTTATATTTCACGGTTTCTGCTCGTTATTACACGTGGGATATTATTTTTATACTTTTACATAGAAAACATTGTGGCATATGTTAAATGTTTAGAATACTGTGGAATTTGTGGATAACCGCTTATATTGTTTTATAATAATTCATAATGGGGTCATTGTGCATGAAATAATTATTATTTTACCCTCGACATCTCCGATTAAACGAGTCTGAAATTCCCTGATTCTCGTGTAAACATCCTATCATCGTTGGGATTTACACCGTAAGTGACGAGAATATAGTTTCAAAATTCCCAACTCTTGTTGAGTTACAACATAAAATCAGTTTGTTGATTTGTGTGACAAATCGTCATTTGTAATTTTACAAAACAAACATTGTGAATTTTATACAAACAAATTACTAAACGATTTTGTAGCTAAAAAATTACGTCACTTAATTCTAAAATGTTGCAAAAACCTCGGATTTATTGCAATTTTAATACCTTATTCAGTATTTATTAGTTCTAGCGTTTATTTTATTTAATTATATTTTTATTGTAGCATCATAGGTAAAGTAATGAGGTAGCGAGGGAAAGCCACGCTTTGCAATAATAATGCGCACCGGGAAAATGGAATTTATGGTAAGGCTACTGGAAAGACCTTGTTTTATAGGCGCCAGAGACTGCAAAGTTATGCGCGAGGCTAAAGTAAAAGGAAAATTTCAGAGCCACCGCGTTTCAGGCTTGGGTGGATTACTTATTGTCCCGCGCGATAAATAGATAAAAGTGACTAATCACGAGGGATTTACTGGCTAATAGATATATATCCATGAAAATAAGAGCAAGACACGAATCCATCGTTAAGTTCTCTCCTTTCCGCCTTTCCTTCATCCAATCCATTTGCCCTCACTTAAATCTCTAATCCATGGCTGGTGTCCTTGCACCCCCTGCCACACACCCATGCATCAGCTCTCAGGGTCGTACGTAGACGTATAGTGCTGAACGCGAACATATCCTCACTCGTGCGCGCGAATCCCAAACCCCCAACCACCCCCTCATTCACCCCAATTTCACCCCGCCCAAACTCGATTCCATTACACAGCGACTCCTTTGACATCCCCTGCCATTTCCCATCGCCGTTTCCATCGCCCTCCCATGCTCCACAATGCGAGCGCTTTATTCATGTGAGCGGCTGACGAGGCGAAAGTTTCCGAGCGAGAGGTCTCTGTCTTGGGTGGGGCCTTGTGAAGGGGCAAAGTGTAGCGTGTGAGAATGGGAAGGGGAGGGGAGAAGGTGACGTCAGGTGGGCTCGGGGGAGACTTGGGAGGCCCCGCCCTCTACACCGCCGTCAACTTAGCGCAAGAAACCGTCTTTGAGTCAATTTTGATATTTTTATATATTTAAATGTTCACTTGCGTGCTGGGGGGAGCATACACAACTAATTTGCAACCTCTTCGAGTAGCCCAGAAAAAGTTAATAAGGGCTAAGGTACCAAATACGACGCATTCCATTCATTTTTTCAACGATATGGATTTTCTACCTCTGAGGTACTCATTTGATTACAAGATCATTATGATTTTGTATTATCGTGGAGGTGAAATGAAAACACGAAGGGTGCATGAGCTGCATAGTTATCATAATGTAGTTAGACCTAGACCTAAAACAGAAATTTCTAAGCGGAGTTACTCATTCCTAGGGCCAAAAATATATTGTTCATTACCTGAATTAATTGCTAACTCAAGAAATGAGTGTAGATACTGTAAATGTGTAAAAAAAACTTCATTCGATACTGAGGGTTTATCAAATTTATTTTTTTTAAAGTGTGAAATGGTATTCATGACACCAGTGTCTAAATATATTTTTATTTGTATGATTTTTTATTAAAATGAAAACTTTGATAACTTTATTTCCATATGTTTCTTTGTATTGTTTGAAAGAGTTAACTATACCAGCAAAAAAGAAAATGTTATTGTAAATTTTGTGCAAACAAAGTCATGCTATTTTGGTTTTTGAAAGAGGAGTCGGTTACCTCAAAACGGAGTTTCTCCGAAGGGGTACCTATATTCCCAACAGATACGGTTTATGTTGTTGATAAATATAAAAGATGTTGAGGAATAAAGTCATTATAATTATTATTACTTAGGACGTATCACCCGAGGGATCCCAACGAAATTTCATGACTTTTCGTCCATTATGGATAGGAATTATCGTATACCCTATTACGAGCAAGGTTTGTTGATAGGATGGCGCAACAATCTCAAAAAGAGCACTAAAAAGTTTGACCCAAAATTGCCCTAAGCGGTTTTCGAGTTAAAAAAATAATATTTAGATAAGTCTCCTCCCCTTAAAAACCTCAAATTCAGGGGAAAAGAATTTTAAGTTTTTAAATTTTAACAACAAATTAAATGGGTTGTCAAGGTGGATGCCAAATAAACAGCTATCCAAACAGTTAAGTAAGTAATCGCAGGCTAAGATTCGTATTTTTTATGATAATAGGATGGCCTGAAAGTTTGAAATATCTAAAGTTAATGACTTATCTGATCTAAATTTACTGTCATACCTGTAGGTACTAATGATCCGAAAAATTAGGTGTGGGTTAGAATTTCACTCCTAAGTGGTTGCTGAGGGGTAGCTAATGAGTTATTAAGTATTTAATGTATGAACACTCATAAGCTCCTCCTTAATATTTCTTACGGACCAACTTTAGCAAATGTTGTAAATTCTAAAGATACCTAACTAAAACTAAAAAGTATTTCGAAATATATGTTTTTGCCTAAGGTCATTTACCTGGATGAAATAATCTGGTCTATTTCACCTCCGTCATTGGATGTTTTTCATGCACCTTTGCATCGCCGGTGTACATACCTTTCTCTGAAAGTTCTAATCACCTCAGATCTTGCACTGCGACTTCAGATACTTATTTTTGGAATAACTATTATTCTTAAAATTATTTCTAAAAATATTAACTTCTAACGATCCGAAGTTTCTCTCTGCGATCTTCATTTGGTATCTGGGTCACTACCACAGAAATTCAATGTATTGAGAGTAATCGCAAGTGCCCTAAATATTGATAATGCTCTCCACAAAATACCCCTTGCTTTTAGTGTGAACGGTCTGTTAGTTGGAAGAGGAGAAAGGAAAAGCGTCTGCCTCTTTCACCTTAAAGATACCTTCAGTGTAGAAATTAATTTTTTTAAATATTTGACCAAATTTTAGTAAAATGACCTGTTATGTTTGCAAAATCGCTTTTATTTCATTGAATTATATTTAACTACCTACATTTGATTAAAAGTAGCTTTGACAGAGAGTGTTATAATTGATGCATATACGACAAGTATTTAATTTATTAGATTGCATTCGTCACTCATACTAACGATATTTTTGCATTTGAAATGTTGGTTGAATACGATGTAGAGCTTTATATTTGTTCCAAAAATTCAAATTTATTTTTGTGTTGTGCAAATAGCCGTATAAAACCTTTGTTAAGTCCTTAGAGCAGGTTCATTCACATTTGAATTACTTTAAATCCATTGCAATCGACATTTGATATTTTGCGTTATTAAGTTCTCAAAAGTATTTTCTAATTTTTTTAGATCAAAACATCAGAATTTGCGTATCGATTGTTATAAACAAGTTATCTTCCGTCGTGGCTATGTGAAAGGTGCATGGCAATAAACTTCCTTCAGGGAAATTTTCAGATTTTCTAAGAATTTATAGATTCGCCATTCCTATTAATATGTCGAGCAATACTAGTTGTTCTTCTTCATTGCGGGTTTGGAGAGCAAGAGGAGGTGCTAAGTCTACCCGAAGTTCCAAAAAGCGTTTCCAAAAGATCGAAGCGAGCACTCAGGTTATTCACTCGTTCGAAAGTTGCGGGAATGAGATGGCATGGCTTAGTAAACAAATGTTGGAGATCACTGGTTTTCAAACTCTCCAATCATCATTTCTGTAGTAGGTTTTGCAGGTTGAATGTTCAAAATCGGGGACATTTGTTTACACCACTTTCATTGGTTTTAATATACCAATAATTTATCATTATCAAATTTTTCCAATTAACTTATCCACTTACTTGCACCGTAATGTTTCTTGTGATTTACGTAAAAACGCGTGAACTAAGCATGATTACATCTAATGTTGGTATTCTTTATGAATGACGTCAGGCTTTCCATGAGTGGATGAACGTCTCTCGGGTTTCCACTCTAGGGTTAGTGGCTCTATGTCCAACGTTTCGACGGATTACTCTGCTGTCGTCCTCAGGGTGATGAGTCTCCATCACCCTCAGATCGACCGCGGAGTTAATTGTCGAAACGTTTTTTTACTTGGAGACACTAACTCGAATGAAAACTCGAGAGACCTTCATCCATTTCGTGCCTTTATTTTCTCGAGCATAAAAAGTCGCCATAATTCATGCATAAATTAGCTGAAAACCTATGAACGCTCGAGCTAATTTTGAAGGGATTAATTTTTCTTTTGAATTATTAATTCAGAATGAAGCCAAAAACAGCTCCTTAATCTACAGTGAAAGGCCTCATTTTTTTAAGACTGTTGAACCATGGCGTTTTTCTTCTCGAGTATTCCGTCTTTCTGTTCGCTCGAGCCTTTCATTTTCTCGCAAATTGGCTCTATTCCACATCCCATTATAGTCTCTCCTACCGTTCATTGCTTTTAATGGACTCCCTCTCGATCTTTATTTTAATGAGGATACTTTTTTGCGCCGAGTGCCATAATTTTCGAACGAAGTATCATTTTCAGCCTTCATTTGTACCTGCCTGTACTGATAGATCAGCGATATTATTTTATTCTTTGATAATATTTTGTTTCTATGTGGAAGATGGATGACAGAAATTAAAAAAGAAACTATTAAGGTGCTAATTGAAATATTGAAACATTTTGGAATCAATATGGACGTTTCAACAGTTAAAACTCATAACTGTCAGTTCTTATGGAATTTTTGTTGGTTTTATCGGTGGTATTCAGGTATGTAAATATATCTATCGTTGTCAAATGTAAAGTATCATTCCATATTTTAAATGACGTGTAAAACTTATAATGATCCTACAGTAAGAGATAAGCGTACCTAGTCTAATGTTGTAGGGTTTACTCTGTGTGGAAATAGTCGATTTCAAAACGCATTCAAATAACTTTTTTCACTCATATATATTAATGTGTCAATATGTTATGAATAGCCGGATATTAAAAAATGTGGAGGAAAATTTCTGTATAGGTAAATAATAGGCAGTTCCATGCTTATTTGTATTTGTTACCTAAGTCTCTCCATGTATGTCCTCGTTAGGAAGTACTTAAGTAGTAGTTTTTTGCGCTGCTATAATCTGTAGTTTTCGTAATAGTTAACTGTGCCTATTTCGTCGCTACGATTCCAAGTTCCTCCAGTTCTTTTATCAATGTATCCTGAACGCTTCCTACCCAGAATACCTATAGTTTGTTGACCAATCACAAGTATATTTTTTTGTTTCTCAAGCTATTGTCTTCCATGATTTTGAAACAAACTTTCTCCTTTAGCGAGATCCATCACGTGTTCCATAATTTATTTTCCCAGCCAGTTAGGGATGTATGAGTTGGGAACTGCTATATGTAAGACGAGAGCCCATTTGGCAGACCGAAACGGTGTCCGTCGGCATTTATCTCTGTCCCCTGCCTTGCCCTCTATCGCCCCGCTATCCCGGCGTCATTCGCCGTGACAATTTTGCACGCATCGTCCTCTACTACGACTGCTATTCCCCATTCCGCCCAATGCCATCCCGTTCCAGCAACCACCATCACCCCTCTCCCCCACCCATACTATCCGCCCTTCCCCGATTCCAATTTCCCTTCGCCCTCCCTTCTCTTCGACCCTTCACCTCCGCATTACATACCACCGATCCCTCACCAGTATTAAGTCCCCCCCCCGCCCAAACCCATTTCCCCAGCATTTTCCTCCCCACTCTTAAGAGGGGTATGCCACCAAACCCTTTCCTCCCTCTCGTACCACTCAATATACCCCTCCCGACCCTACCTCCCCCCTTGCTGCTTCGATTCCCTCGTCCTGATAGGGCTGTGCGATATTCAAATGTAAGTATCGCTACCGCTATGCGAAATTTTCGCGGCAGAAGATGAGATGTATTCTGTTTGCGTGGTATCGCGCGATGAGTTATAGAGTATCGCATCACAGTGAACATCGTGTCCCGTCACTTTACTCCTCGTACCGCAGTTATTTTCCTCTCATCCAATTTGCATAACAATACGCATTGAATCGTGCATTGCAATGTATGATATTGCAAATGGTATTGAATTGCATTAAATTGCATGTCGCATTGCATTTCATCATTTATCAAATTTGTTCGAATTTTGTCGCATTGCTTTAATATACATTGCGTCGCATCGCTCACGGAATCGTATCATATTTTATTTCGAATATCTTATTTAATGGAACCTTTCTTTGCTTTTCATCGCATTGCTTCGGAAGCTCGGACCCTCCGTCATCCGCCCTTTCCTGTGCCCTTTGTAGCCTGTATTCTAATAAGTCTCCTATCTGACTAATTTACATTTTCCTATTCATCAATAATTCCTCTAGTTTTTACCAATTACTCGGTCAAATAATTATTTTAAATCCCTGAAACAAGCCAAATTGTCCTGACTATACTCAAGGTTCCTTTCTATTCGTGTTATCATCACCTCATTCGTATCTGGTGTTGCCTTTCCCTTCCTGGACCCAAACAGGTCATCACCTAAGAATTAATTTCTCTTCTGTTACTTATTATGAATGATTATAATTTGGCAGAGTATTAAACATATTCAATAATCCTCGCATTCTGACGTTTTCTTCTTCTTTATGCTAGGTGTTAAGACTCTATAAGACTTAATAACGAAAAAATTTAATGAATAAATATATAAAACCTTCAGAAAATTTTTAATGAAAAAAAGGAAAAAATACGGCATTCATTCTAATACAAATCGTTCTTTTTTTGAAACAAGCAGTCAATATTCTATTTCAGAGTGATAAGAGGAAATCCAGATGCGTGACATGCGCATGGCCCGGAGCTTACACCCGGTAGTCCGACTACTGGGGCGCCACTGAGTATCGCCAGGCGATATCTGCTACTGAATATCGCAATGTCGCACTACCCAAATATTCCATCGAACCACCCCCTCCTACCCTTTCAACCTCCCCCCTTTATCGTCTTCCCCCCTTCCCCCAACCATCAACTTTCGCCCCTCCTATCCCACCCTATGCCTACCCTCCCTGCTACTCCGCTGCCGCCACCTATCCACCCTGCGCCCGAGGCCCAATTGCAGGAGTCAAAGCTCTAATGGGACGCCCGACTCACTTTGGATATATTCGCATGAGAAAAGGGCCGGAAAAAAATAAATTTGTGCCAGGGGGGGTGTAAGGGATGGGGGAGGGTGGGGAGAATGGTTGAGTGGATGGAGTATGGTGGCGGAGAGAATATAGATTGTGGTGGGAAGGGAGAGACTCGGAGAAACGAAGGAGAAAATGAGAGAAAGGCCCGTTGAAAGGGAGGATAAATAATACATTTTTCCGCATTCGTAGAAAATGATCGGGTGTTCAGGGGCATTCCTCCGTGAAAATTCGTTGTGCTCGTATTAAATCAAAGTCACCAACACAGACAATGGTTTTGACACTATACTTATTTGATTTTTTAATATTCTTGAAAATGACTAAAATATTAGAAATCATGGCTGGTGGATTGAAAACTGTGACTGGTACTTTGAAATATTCGTTTGTTTATTAAACATTAATATTTGTAAATGGATAATTTATTCCTCATTTAAGGGTTTATAAATTGTCCCGGTCTAAGTGAGGATTGAAATGGAACTAAAAGTTGGCATTGGCTTCCATTGATCTGGCTTATTGTTAGAGTCGAATTAAGTTTTAATGGTTATAGTTGAATGCGTGTTAGAGGGAAATAGAGTTGGACGGTGAGGATTTAATATGTCTCATATATTTTTAAAAACAATACGCGGGGTTTTCTTTCCCAGCTTACTTGTTAGGGTTGAAAATGCGTGTTAATTGTCGGCAAAAAATTGTAGTTCGCCCTGTAACATCCCATCTGTGAATGAATCATTCGAATTCACTGTTTAAAAAAAATACCGAATTTCAATTGGACTGATATGGTACATATTGCTGTCTTCACTTGTGTTTCTTTGTTAAAAACGCCGGCATCTTGATAAAATCTAAATTGGACCTTAAAATGTTTTGTTGTTTAAAAATCATTTATCTCCTAGATTTTAGTTACACTTTATTTTATATAATGTTTGTTTATAGCACTCAGTTTCCGGTAATAGAGTAAGTAACACGCAAAGCTTGCGAAGAGAGTTCTTAGTACGGCAATTGCTATTGCGTTTTTCTTAGGCTATATGTATAGAGTGACATATCCTTTGGATTTGGAATTCCTAAAGCCCAAATCTTTATTTCTGCAATCATGAAAAATAACTGTTATTCCTATTACTCCTCCGATACTTCAGTTAAATAATTTATTGAAGATGAGACTCAACTTATCCACTGCTTTCCTATGTGGCCTAAGTAACTCTGCAACATTACTGCTCATTATTAAAATAAAAATGTCGAGTTTTAAGTTATACCTAATATATCTCCAGAAATGTTGTTGACTTTATTTAGATGTGATGTTTTTTGTTTTTTTTCCCCCCCGAACATTAGTTGACGATTTGAATTCCATGCATATTCATGCGGTGTTCCCTTTTGCGCATGTCTAGTGAGTCGAGAGTAGAATTGCCGGAAGGATGAGCCGAGATAGCCGGGAGGATGTGCGGGGGAGTGGAGGAGTAAATGGAATTCGGTCGAGATATGGAGTGCTGGGAGCAGAAATTTTATCGGCAAGCGGTTTGGGAGGGCGTGCTGCAGGTGGAATCGGTAAGGCGCGGGGATCTGGGCGAGGGTTGGCGGGCGGGGCTGTTGGTCAGGAGTATGGTTTCTAAATTCCCGACATATTGGGACCTTCGGGAATCGAGACGGGGAAATCATATTTCCCGAGAATTCCCCAGAATTCCCGAAATGTTTATTTTTATTTGTTCACCGGTCATTAGTAATAATGACTCGAAGGGTTACTGTTTATTCTCAACTAAGCCGAAGTGAGGGCGGAGCAGCCAGGATATGTGGCCATGTTGCGTGGAATTAACCGGTGGATCAGATCGGAACGTGCATCTGTATGAAGTCGACGCAAAACTGGATATGCGTTGGTACCTACGTCAAGTTTGACCGGAATTTGACGAATAATATTAGTGCATTTGCTGTCCAGAACGCTGAGTAGGATCACTTGGGCTCAGATGTACAGTATAATTTTGGTTTAGTTTCTCTTAAATTTGAAGTTCCAGTATGTTTTCAGCATAGGTAATGATAATTTTTATCATTTTCAAGAATTAATTTTCTCGAAAAGGGTTGTGTCTCGTAAAGCGAAACTTGGTGGCACTCGCCAGCAGAGCGTTTAAGGTCACTGAAGACGAAATGAGCATTGATGAGCGGGAAGGGGGAGTTCAGTTGGGGACCTCTAGAGAGAACATAAGGATCTTTATCCCACCTCTCTTGTATGATCTCCTCTCCTTGACGTAATTTTCTGTACGGCCGAGTGCCACCAAGTTTTGCTACACCTATACCATCTTTTTGCGATCGAATTTACATGCTGAAAAAAGACAGGTGATTCATCTTGGTGATACATATTTAAAACATCGAGTTTGCGATATACCTACCTCTTAAAAGGAAACCCTACCTCTTTTTTTGTTGTGCCGAAATAGGCACGCCACCATGCTGACCTAGATTTGGACGTTAGTAAGTAAACACCATTTCCAATCACTTACTGAAAAAGCAGCATATTGTATATGCGGATATACGTTAATAACGTTTTATTACTGTATTGGTTGTTATGATTATTCATATCTGGGGAACGTTGAGCCTTTATCCTGAACTCTTTTACCACATATGTAATTCCGAAGTTTTTTTCAGAATTAACGTTTTCCTAACCTCGTATCACTTTTCTTGAAATATTACCTAAATGTATTATGAAATTATTTGCCTTTTCCGTGTTTGAACTTGAACCGGCAACTCTTGATTCTGGGCGCGAAACTTCCTAGCGGCGTGATGTTGAGACATTTATTTGTGATTCTGGAAAATTTTGTTAATATTATCTGGGGTAAGAAATGTTTGAAGCTTTTATAATTAAATTGAATTGAGTTAGTGGATGGGAAATTTCAATGCACAGTCTTTGCTCAGAGCTAGCTAATAATTGGCTTGAAAGCCTATTCCAGACTAACTTTTCGTGAACGAAAAATCGTAAAAAGTCCCTGGAATGGGCGGGGAAGAATTCCCGCCTGGTAACAGGAGGCGGTGGTGGGTCAGGAGTGGAGAAGTATTCGTGTTTTGTTCGCTGAGGGAGGGAAAGAGTTAGGGGTGGAAGGTAGAGAGGTATATGTATACGTGCGTATATGTATATATATATATATGGTGTGGTGAAAGTGCTTCGAGAGAGGGAGTCGGGAAGCGGAGTGGGCAGCTGTTGTTTTCGGAATGGGCATTCGTCATGTAGGAATCTGCATATTCGCAGACCGCTGCTTTTCGGCCGACGGAGTCGGGAGTTCGGTTTCGAGAGTGGCTGGATTGGGGCTAGGAGGGCGGGGGAGAATATTGGAGAGGGTTTAGGTGGAATAGGAAAGTTTTGCGAGAGGATAGGGCCGAGCGATGTTCCGGCGCATCGATTACGAAATGCCGATACGCCGAGACCACCAACTTCGAGATCGGCTCTCTCAGGGTATGCGATATGTTTGCGTCGCGATGCAGGTACTTATGCTTACGTTGTCCAGCGATAAGGATTAATTGATCAGTCTCTCAGAACAAATGTGGAAAAATTAATTGAATTCCTTCTTCAAACCGATTTCCAAACAAAAACCACAATAATTACAAATCTCCAACACAACTCTCAAACAAACAGCTCACTCGCAATTTTTTATACAGTTCACTGCGCTTCCCGAAAACACCCGTTTTAGAAGGCAGAGAAACAACCCACAAACTCCTCACCACTATAATATATCTGCAATAATAATGAGCACTCGTAATAATAATAAAATTGAAAATAATTATAAATAGAAATGAATTATATATACTGAACTGCTAATCGCGCTGCTGGACATGCAGCAGTGCGATGAAAGAACCTTTGCCCCAGTTTTATAATTTCGGGTTTAATATTTTATCGGTATTAAAACGGATTCTGATAGGCTTTTTTCCCATTGATAACTCCCATGCCAGCTAACTGGCAGTCTCAGTATAGGATTTTAATCCCGAAGTCTCAGTTAAAAGCAACTGAGCGAAAATACTACGCCAATGTTAACGTCCAAGAGACATTTTAAAACTTAGTCTAAAAGTGATATTCGATGTGACATGGTGCTTTGTTCTATGCGATAATGGTTAGGATAGCTTTTCGATCCTGCAGTACTTGACTCCGTATGAAAACGTCTGATATATAGCATTGAGGCATTAATCATCCTCGGTATGAGATATATAGTCTTGTGTGGTAATACGATTAAATGTGGGTTGTGCGTAATTAGATTTGCAGTGCAATTCAATGAAATATGATCTCTGTCTTACGTGATTCTATAAAATTCACTGCAATGCGATGACACAACACGTCAGGTAATGAAATACTATAACATTTAATGCAGTGCTGTAAAATGAGATATCCTGAATCTTAAATTTAAATTGTAAAACGATATTGAACTTTGATGGAAGAAATGTGTTGAAATGTGGTGTTCGATATGGTGCAATATAAAACAGTATTTGATCTAATGGGATACTACGCAATAAAGACAATTAAATGCGTTGAACATCGATTGATATGCAATATGCAATTAAATGTAATTGGTAATGCATGCGGCATCCATTGAAAAAAGGTTGCATGCAGTGGAATGCGACACTTATAGTGATGCAAATTTCATATCGTCATTCGATATTGAAAGCAAAATATCGAACATAATAGGGTTAGAGTATATGTGGTGTATCAGTGAAGGGAGTGAGCCTTTTTTGTAGCTCTCGCACGAGATTCAACGATCAACGACGTTTGAGCGTTCGTGAGCTAACGTGCTCGAATGATCCCTCATCCCCAAGCATAGCGACGCCCCGGCCAAACGTTGCGTTTTGATCGATTGTGTTTTTTTCTCGTTATTTCGGTTTCGCTTTTTCGAGTGGAGGTTTTCCCCATCATTTTTTATCGCCTATCCCCCGGACTAATTGTACACTTGAATATTATCCAACAAACTGCGTATTTCAGTTTTTTTGCTCTGTCTTTTTTTTTAGTGTTTTGGTCGTGATTATTTTTCAGCATTTCTCCGATCAAGCCCAGAGAAATTCGGTGGACGTAATTTCCCTCGGTTAAGATATGTTTTTGTCGCGGCTTAATTATCTTAGATTCCCATGGTTGAAGGAGTTTCTTCTCGAATACCTAATTGCACAGACTTTGCTTTGTTGTGCATTCCTACTTCTGACTTTCTTATTTAGCTGTTCCTTTTTGGATCTCTTGTCAGTCGGCAAGCCTGTCTCATATGTGGAATCAACCACACTCATAGGCTTTCCCTCGTGACTCAACAATGCAGTAACCATTAAGCATTTTGTATGAAAAATATTAGTAGTGTTGAGTGTAATCCACCGGAGAAAGACCACTCCGGAATGCACTTCTGTAGTCTCTCACTATTGATTCATTTTCCGAGTAATTTTCCCTATTTAAAAAAATGCAGTTCAATACCGCTTTAACATGAAGTTATTGCCTCCTTTTTACTATTTAAAAATCATCTCTTATCATTGAAATCATGAAAATTGACAAAGTTTTGTATTACTTAATTTTATTTCAAATCGATCAATGGGTATTATTAGGTCATAACACTTGTTAGATGTAAATACGGTGAATTAGTTGTTTCCATTGAATTTATGGTGATTGAATACAGAAAGTGGTTAAGTGTTTGCTGCATCATACTTTAGAGTTTTGTAATTGATAAATCATGTCCCAATGGTCTTCATTTGAGTAGAGTCAAATGCAGTTCTATATGTAGCACAGGTGAGATTTTCTAGTGACTATGCTTCATTCGTATTTTTCAGGAAGACTATATGCAGTGCTTTCATCGTAGATTGCGTATGAAAGTTTAGTTTTTTCGTAAAATTCTATTGAAACCTTGCGCTTGCAGCAAAATGATGCAGGAATAGAAATCCCTTCATGCCTATATTTCATAAAATAATATATTTTGAATTATATTTCATTACATTTTCCAGAGAAATCGTAAATATTTTGAAAAAAGCTCCTCAAACAAAGAAAAAACGCCGAATTTGCGCGACCGCAGCTCGTGATTTTGGATGTTGAGGCTCTTCATAATTAAATTTCCACCTCTCGAAAAATATGCACCTTTTGAATGTATATCGTTGTTGACGAATAATACTTCTCTCTATAATTTTGGGAATTTTAACTAAATACTTTGACAGAACATAATAAATTCGTACGCAGAGAAGAGTTAATTTTAAATGCAGTATTTTGATATCTTAAAAATTACATATTAGTAATTATTCTCGATGCAAAAATGTGAATCTATTTTTATAGTAATTTGCCTATTGATTTACAAAAACTTTGCTGAAAATATATTCTGTTTTCCATGATGTATTACATACTCAATGTAAATCATAATTGATTAATGACGTGTAATGATTCTAACGTACATCATTGTAGGCTCTGAAGAAAAGTTAGCTATTGGATACATTTGTTCATTTTTGTATGCTTAGTGTAATTGATGGTTCAAAAAAGACTTAAATTTTTATTTAAACTTTTACTTCACCACTGATTTAATTCACCACTTTACAAAGTAACCACCGAGCAAGTTTATAATACTTGTTTCAAATTGATTTATCTGTATTGTTGAATATTATTTCCAGAATGCGGTCAAACTATATACGGCAAAATTCTCATTGGCCGTCATTACGACATTTTGGATACCGCATTCTCCATGTTCTCCTTGTCTGTCAATCTATCTGAGGACTTCATTTATTTTCTCCGAATAATTGGGATTATAAAAGAGTAATTGCTGCCTAAATTATGATTACCAAAAATTTAGCCCGTACATGAAGATTGAAATGGAAGTAAATGGCATAGTTTTTAATGGAAAGGTGATTGAATTTGATAGTGCGCGATTGAGCAAATAGAGGAGTTAAATTTAAGCTGTGTGTCGAATTGCTGCGTCGACCGGATTTGGGTTTAGTTGTCGAAAGGCGGAGGAATTAATCATAAAATCGCATATGCCTGCAAAATGTACGAATCAAACGTTTAATCAGGTTTTCCTTTTCCCGTGAAGACTTCATGCAATCTCTCATGCTCATGGGCGGAGTTCACTATGAACAACAGAATGTGGGCAGGAGCATTATGTACGGGCGTGAACGGATTGAGAATTACTGTGAATGGATGGATATTCCGGTGCCAAAACGCCGTTGACTGCTCGGCATCGGTGGTAGGAGTTAATCTTGCTCTGGGGAAGTGGGATTAATCACAGTTTTGGACCGAACCTGCGTCCTCTTCCAACCTCTCATTCCAAACTGATTTTATGCATTAAACGCCTATTTGAGGCTGAATTTTGGATAGGCGCCGAGATAGCCGGTCTCCTGCCGGAGACCGGCTATCTCGGCGATAAAACTGTGTCAGTCGCCAGAGCAGTATGAGGCAAAACCGCAAGAACATAATTCTCTTAAGGTAGTTTGATATAGAGATTTTCCTATGGTCTAATTCGAATTTAATTATAAAAATCACTAGATGTAAAATGCATTAAGAAAATTTATTGATACTAATGACGCAAAACCTGGCTGTAATGGCTGAACTTCTCAGTTATTAACCAAATATACAAATTTTAGGCTTTACTTAACTTATTATATTGTGCTGTCAGCTGAAAACGCCTTCATAATCAAAGGATTTTATTTTGTGTTTAAAAATAGGTATTTTCATGGGCAATGAATTTACTTTTAAAAGCAATGAAGAAGAGATGCCACCTACTCAAAGTTACATATCTGATGCGAGATGTGCGTCAGCACACTATTTAATTAGGCCCATTTAAAGATCGCAGCCGTGCAGCATCGCATTGAAAACGGCGTCTATTTGTTCACATGAATCTCGGAAAGTATTTCAATTAGTGGTTAATATTCTGCCACAATAAAAGGTTTACTAACTTTTCGGTGTTGTATTACGGTTCTCTAGCAATTAAATTTTTTGCATTCAGCTCTACCTCTTTGCAGTAGCAACGCGCCAACTTTTGAGCCTGCGTGAATACACAGGAGCTGTAATTATGACAGCCTTCTCCGTGGTAATTGACTAGCTCAATGGAACGAACTGAATGTATTGATATACATCTCTGGCGGCCGATTACTTTTTATATCAACATGGCACTATATTTATTCTGTATTTGCTCCAGGGATATTGCATTATAGAAATACGTAGCAGAATTTAAATTTGACAACAACCTCTGCTTTCAGCATGTTAACCCCACATTCAGTTTCAATTTTCATTTCACAATCAAACCAGGTACCCACTCAAAACCTGAGTGCCTGTATGTGGACTGAGTCTAGGAGAGGGACACTACGCAGCAAGTAACCACCGAGTTCGGCGATCAAACGCCCTGACAGTCGCCTGAGTGGGTTGTGCTGAAACCGCACAAATCATATTCTATCTAATACCTATTCTGCATTATGCCACTCTTTATCTGTGAGTAACACCCCGTGAATCTTTTATCCCGCGTGGATATAGCCTCTCTCTCCTTCGTAACTCCGGCCGGCATTCCATTTAAACGATGACCTAATTAAAGCGCAGCCCAATGGGCGTTTGTGCTGGGACATAGTTTCCATTTATCCCACTTAATAGAGTTTTTTTATCCCCCTGTACTAGCCACTCACTCACTCGCTCTCCACACACCAATTGCCACTCACGCATAAATACATCGTGGATATTGCTCCATCCTTTTTTAAAAATATGCAAATGTAATTTTAAGGCGGTACCCTCGAATCTCCCCGAACCCAAAGCTACCACTTCCTATCCGCTGATTCATCTCTCTTTCTCTGCGTGCAACTGTTCCTGAATAATTCTACATTTTGACGCTCCCAATCGTCTCTGCGTGATAGTGGAAATCGGAAAATAAAACACTACCAACCAGTTTCAACGTCATTTATTGAGCCATTGATGTATTCAGTGTTTTTTGCGTTCAAATCTTAAGTATAAATTACTACATCTTGTAAGAAATCTCTTAAAGTCGTTTAAGTCCTTCATAAATTGTTTTGATCTGTAATTATCTCATTTTCCTTGAGAATAAATGCATTTATTAGTGTATTGGATGAGTATTTAAGAGCTACTTAGTTCTTCATCAATGATTATTCAGTCGTAAGATTAGCTGACTGCAATTCTTCATCCCACCCTGTCCACTGATAACTTCCATGTGCCCTTGTTGCTCTTCTTATGCATGTAACAATGTAATTAGCCTATTTTCCTATGTTTTTGTACCTCGGTCTTCCTATTGGAACTTCACTTTGTATTTTCTCCTCTAATATTTTTTCACATGTGTTGTTATAATTTCAGTTTAGTTAAATCCTAATGGATTGGTTCTTAGAAAATCTTTTACCATTTATTTGAATACTCAGAAATAATTTTGAAAAGCACTCCCCCTTATACCCCACGAAGTAGAAGTTCACTTTGGATAATTCACTTTATAGTTATAACGTAAATGTATCACCATATCACTGTTTATAATATTTCATGCAATATTAGGTAGTTGATGAGAATCATTACAGGCATAAATAAATGAACTTCTTTGATATAAGTGTCTATAAGAGTAAAATTACTTGCATGAATTAATTAACATGTTTTTAAATCTGGCAGCTGAAGGAAGGCAAGTTATCCAACCAAGTTCATTTCAATCATGGACTTTTTGATGCATGTTTGCTGCAAGCGTCCTGGATTAGTACAAATAAACTCCCATATTTGTCTTGCATTATTACCCTCCAATTTACAGCTCTAGTTAAATTATGATTTTGTGTAAAGTTGACTTGTACCCCTGGTCTGAGCGTATGAACTTCTCATTTAGTTTCAAATTTCGTTTCACATTCACATGAAATACCCGCACGAAGTCTTACCTTATCTATCAAGCAGATATTTGGGCGAAATGTATGAAGAAAAAATGCGTGTTTACGATGGATATTTGTTTGTAAAGCGTGATTGAGAAATGTGTTTACTCATTATTATTTTAGGTGTTCCATGGGCGATCAATACTTTGAAAGTTTAATATCCTCCGTAGCAATTATGGTGAAGTATTCATCTTTTCGAAATTGTTTGCATTGGGTACGTGAGGTGATTTGTTTGCAGAGTAGAAACGAAGTAATGTATGCGTTTACATAAAAGGTTTATTAGGCAAGGCATTCATCCATCATACATTATAGGTAAAGCATATTGAACGCCGAGCTGTGTTGCATTATTGTGAAGGAATCTCTAGTCAGGAAAAGGAAGATTCACCTCAAGTTTTTTAGATTTTTAAAGTGAATTTTACTTCTTGCCTTATCAGATTCTTTCAGCAAAAAGTTCTGGGAACGACCATCATGTTGTTACCAAGCTTTTCCATTGCTGTTTCATAATAAATGAAATCCTTTATTATTAAATGAAAAATCATTGTAAAATACAGTCATTTGGAACTTTAAGAAGTCATTATTAATTATTATTTCATGTAGAGGAAATTAAAATACTACAAATCTGTGTAACATTAGGCATGTAGTTTGCTACGAAAACGGAAGTTCCATTTCATACACACCATGGTCGATGAAATGTGAGCAAGTTCAATTTATACGCCAAAAATATTGAAATTCGCCATGAAAGTATTTGAATATATGAATTTAGCTTATGTTGCCCTTTCATTTAAATGCTGTAATTAATTGCATAGTCCTACATTCTTCTTGGCGATTCATCCTAGGTAAAGGGCAGCAGAAAATTAATTATTACATTATAGAGGTAAAATCACGCAAAAAAGGATAGCAGAGTAGAATTTTCTTCTTTGTTTAATGGCTTCAAGTATATTTAAATATATGGAATGGTCTTTAGTGACGTGTCCTGTGCATTTACGACGCAAGCGAATGTTCTGCGGGTATATTGCGGGTAGATTTGTCTCTTGCCTTCAAACTTGATGCTATTGTTCACTATTCATAGTGATAACTCTTTTAAAGTTAGAAATCCTATCCAACTATTCTGAGTAATGGAAAACTTTCAATTCCGATAGTGCGTAGAGTTTTGAGCGGAGGGACACATCTAGACCCGAGATAAATTAGTGCAGATATGTCATTACATTTGTCTTTTATTAAACGTATCTCTCCAAGTCTTCCATTCTTCTAACATCAAGTACGTATTTTCTGAATAAATCAACACATTTTTATTCATTATTTGGATTCAAAGCATAAATGAGTGTACGTCTTTTATACATATTCGGCTGCTTCTTTGTTAGCTGTCCTTGATATATCCTATTCTTCAAAGTAATAGAAGGTGTTCAGGATTTGTTGCTATTCCATTTTCGGCCAAATTAATTTACTCTTATCTTGATGCGAGGATATGTGTCTATTGGCTTACTAGTTAAATGACGCCAATCTTGAGTCTCCTCTTTTAAACCTCAAGTTTGTGAATTATTGGTTGTTAATTCTAGAACTCATGTGAATATCTATTGTGCCATCTTGTGCTGACCAGCGTAGAATCACACTCCGTTGCAAATACGACCCAATTACCTATCCTTGGGACCCTTTAACCTTTGTCGTCGCCTCCTTGGCTTTTTGTACACGCGCGTGGACGATAGGCTATTACTCCCATTTTCGATGAAATTGTTTAGGTGTGCCAAAGAAACGAGAAAGCTCTGCACACAAAAACTCCTTTCCTGCGTCCCTTCAGTGAACGATTTGTGATCAAACGAGAGAGGGATTGGAGATACACGGAGAGAGAGAGGGTGAGGGAGGGAGAAATGTGATCTTCCATTTCCTCCTCCATCGATCTCTTTTCCGGACCCAATGGATCGGGTCGAGGTTTGAGGCGAGAAAATGACTCTTTGGGGGAATCCCGGTGGAGGCGCGGCTCAAAGGGGTGAGGGCGGGGGGTTTATAGGGGGGGAGGAGGAAAGGGATAGTGAGTTGAGTGAGCGGGTGAGCGCAGGTAAGGGGAGGGAGAGTAGCGGTGAGGGGATGGAAGGAGCTTGAGACGAGAAGGTATCCGTCGGGAAAGCAACGTCTCGTCGGCGGTAAGGTAGGCGTTGGCGGGTGCATTCCACTTAGATATATATCCCAGTCCTAGTCCTGCGGGAGTGGTGGAAGGGAAGGAGAGAAGGTGGAGAAAGGTGTGGGGAAACTTGGCTTATGAGGGTGAAGGAGAATGCTATCGGTAAAGAGAGGGCATTTTTACAATTAAATAACGTTTTTCACGGCTTTTTTCAATGAATTTTCTTCATTTTACATGCGTGAGTACATTTCCCTCTCGACCCTCCTAATATTCTTCGTGTGAAAAGTAGCTTCCACCATACTCACCTTGGAATTTCTCAGTCTACGTCTTCCTCTCAAGCCATTAACTTCATTTTCGTATATCTATTCAGTTAAAAATTTAATCATTTTAAAGTTTCGGAAATTATATAAAGCGTCAATAGTGGTCATGGAATTAGCAATTATTCAACTGGAAAACAACAATCTATTCATTCATCATTAAGGAAGAGTTTTCACATATTAGCCTCGACACGATGTATCTCATGAATGGAGTGAGCCAATTAGTAAGTAGGGGCTAGAAGCTGATATCCTAATCACAGGCATTCCGCCATTTGATTAGTAGGTTCCTACCTCAGCATACCTAACATGTCTTAGTTTGTCTTCCTCGCTATCCAATGTTCACTCCATTCTCCAACGTTAGCATATCGGCCAATATATATCGCTTCAGTATATATAGGCCTTTCTGCCATAAAAAATACCTAAATAATGGCACGTATACAAAAACCATGGTCAGTTTAAAAAAAAAATAAAAGCGTGGAATACAGAAGGAAGCGTCTTTTTTTGAACCATTTTTGAATCCGTTCTCCATGCCTGTGTATCGAGGGCATCCAGTCTAGTCACATCCTCTTTCCGGAACGCTAAAGTCCCCTATTCACACCACGACCCTCATTAAATATTTGAGTAATATTGTGTTGCTTTCATTGTCTATAGTTGTATTCATTAATTCCCACCCAAATAAATTATTTCATGGTCAATGCAATAATACCTTTTATTGCATTACTACAGAACCCATCATCCTGAAAACTATCGAGATAATAGGCTTCAATCTGCTCCATTTTATGACTCTCTTCCGTTGTATTGTCCTTTTTCCGCTTTTGTAAAGTCTCATCATCTTTGTTTTCTTATGGTTTACCTACTGGGAGTAGAACTGTCAATATTGAAATAACGGCAACTTTTTTCATTTAAAATATTCAAAAGTGTTGTTTTTCCTACTACTCAATAAGTATTCTTTTCATTAAAAGCTGACTTCACGTCCATCCATTTCACGAATTGGATGGACATTATTTTGGGTGCGATGGTGTTTCTATATGGGTGAAGGAAGTAGGCCAGAGAAGTAGAAAGGACTGACCTGGGAGATTACGACCTCAGGACGTTCTTCGGGACATTGGCCGTCCAGGAATCGGAGGTAGGATATGGGAGGGTGTGTCAAGGAGTTGAAGAGGTTTGGACAGGGATCCACCAGAGAGAAGAGCTAGCTGACGAAGGAAGGGAGTTATCGTGAAAAGGGGTAGGACAAGGGGAAAGAGACATGAAATGTCACCCGGCGAGGACAAGGGACAGGAAAAGTATGCGCTGCGGAAAGGTTCATCCTCTCGGGGTTGACGATGTCGTGCCATGAATTATCTTCAGAAAGTGGTGGCGTACAAATAAAGAAATGTATTAAACATTTTCAGTGCTTTGAGGAAAATATTCCCTCCATAAATTGAAAAAAAGTTTAATTAATTCATGACATTAATATTTGACATTCATCATTAACACGCTTATTTAAAGATCGCATTTTGGAAAATTTTGGCTCCAGTTTGGGAGAAGTAAATTGACCGGTGAGGTTTTGAATCACGTAATCTTGGATGTAAGTAGTGGTAATAATGGATAAGTTTATTTTTTACTCTCTATAGGACGTATTATTTGATTTTTTGTTGCTGTATGTCTGTTTTACTGTCTGTTACATTTCTACGTATTGCAGTATGTGCTGACTGGCAATGAATAAAAACCTAACAGAAGGGACTGGGCTAGGAACGCAGGACTGCACCTACAAAAGGGACATTGCTCTTCTAGGATTCGGAGTAAGGAGGATAGGGAAGAGAGTCAAGGAGTTGAAGTGGTTTCGACGGGGACCCTAGAGTGAAGACGGAAAATGGGAGGTATGGGAGAAGGGTTAAGTTGGCGAGGGGAGAGGGAAGGGTTTGGTATCCCGGAGAGGCCAGGGGGGAGGAAGCCGGGAAAGGAGAAGAGCTCACGCGGCGGAGAGGTTCATCTCCTCCTCGGGAGGTGAAGGGGGTTGGGAAGTCGGGGACCGGTACTGGAGACAGCCCGGGACGCGCTTGTGTGTGGAAGGGAGGCTGAGGAGAAATCGCACACCGGAAACTGGGAGTTCATTTAGGAAACGGGTGAAAATGAGAAAGAGAGAGGAACGGTCTCTTTGGGTCGAGTTGGTTTGTGTGTGTGTTTGTGTATGAGCTTACTAGGGTTCCTTTTTGGCAGCGGGAGGATGAGTGTGCTGAAGTGTGGGGAATTGGAGAGAGGTAGAGAGTAAGGGTTTGTGTGGAAGGAAGAAGAGCCGGGGTGGGGCGGGTGTGACGATGGAGCGTGGAGGTGTGGAGGCGCCTTTGCCATCCACTTTATTCCCGTAATGGAGTGAGAATGGCGAGGAACGGTGCCAATACTATGTCTCTCCATACATATATGCTCTCTCTGTCCCTCTAATTCCATCTGCAGCACTTTTCACTCCTCCCTCTGTGCCTCGCATGACCTTCTCTTCTCTTTACCTCTTTCGCCTCGTGTCCGTAGTTTGTCGTTCCGTCGCTCGGCTTTCGAGTCAAAATGGTCTCTCTCATCTCACTCTTTCCGTCTTTCCTGTGCGTAATTTTGTCTGCAACCACTTTCTACTATTAGAGCCACTACAAGGTCATGTTGACGGGATGTGTAAGATATTAAGGCAGGATTGTGTTTTGTTTCTGTAAAAAATTTCATTATAATAATTTAAATTACTCAATCACATAAGTAATTATTGTTCTTATCGCTGGGGAGGTCTTCCTTCTTATAGGTTGTAATCTGCAACTGTGTGTAAGTGAGAGGTTGTCGGAGAAACCAGAGTATTGCGGCTTCCCTATTTTATGTCGTAATCATGTACCTTCTCTCTTAAGATAGCAATTACTGTGGATAAAATCATTAACCTGAGGAGGTCTTCTTACTAGTAGATTGTCATCCGGGACGCGATTGTGTGACGAAGAGAAGTTTAGCTGAGAGACTTGTACACTGCCTTCTTCCTATTTTATTTGATGCTCATGTCGGTACCTTCTCTCTGAAGACAGATATAACTGTGGATACATTCATTTTATTCAAGTTTATCTTATACTACAACATTGTCTCGCTCATCTTTTGAATATTTTAATGAAAAAACTATCTGATGTATGCAGTTATCGCAGTGCTGTGCTTAAACTCATGGATCCATTGAAGTTGGTTTTTAAATTTTTAATTAATTGTGCGAGAAAAAATAGAGTTATTCAGGCCTAGCAGTTCTTAATCTTCCCTATTTTGTCTGAGAGATCTAATATAAAGAATAAGTAAGGGAGCCTAATAGTCTCGTCGTCGTCAGGAATTAACTCTGGTCCCTTGTATCTTTAAAGTAGTGTTAACCTTTCCTAGTTGACCTGGAAAGTAGATACCTACTGCGGATAGTATTATCCTAGGTCATCGAGTAACTCATTTAAACATAGATATTTCTCGTGGCAGTATTCTTTATTAAAAATGTAGTGGGTTATCCTTGAACTTCATTCAACTCCTTAATTAACTTTCCCCTGATGGGTACGTTATCCAAGTGCGGCCATACTGATGAAAAATCACGCTTTTCTCCGACTTTCTCATTACATTTACCCACTGCCCTTCTAATGAACAACTTTCCTCCCCCACAGTTCCGAATCGCTTCCTCTCCCTCTGTTCGTTCTTTCTTTCTTTCTGTTTGTCTGTCTGTATCTCGCCCTCTCGTCATAATCCTCTCCGCTTTTCCCTTTCTTTCCAAGTCTGACGTCCATCCGTTATCCGCAGGTCCCCATTGTCCTCCGTCGTCCGCGTCGTCGTAATATTCCGTTTTAATGGGGGTTCGCAATGTTTTCGGGTCTCCGCAGTCGACTTTCCCTCCTCCGCCCGTATCCTCCCATCCCTCTCTTTATCCTTGACTTGTAGCTTTCCCTTCGCCAATTTTCAGTCTCATTTCTCCTCCCCCCCATTCCTTCTTTGACCCTTCCCATTTTCGTACTCAGTTGTGGTTTTGGACCGCTACACTCAACTGGTCGTCATTACTCCTCGTCCACTTCCATTGCCAATTAAACGTAACTCTCGACCAATCCGTTTGGATTCCTCTTTGGATTTGTCAATGAGGGCTCATTCTGAGATTAATGCGTAAATAGTTTGCTCGTGTCAAACCTAAAAGAGCTTCTGTTTTGGGGTTGAATGGTACTGAGAATTATTTTCAGAATTCTACTGTTTTTTCTATTGTCCTGCCATTTGTTTGGTGTATATCCGCATCAAAATATAGCACCATGATGCTTGATTTGAAAAGAAATATGGAATTATAGATGATACTTTATAAAATATTGCGCTAATTTACACAAAAAATGTTAAGTATTTAATCCCTGCTGCTTCTCTGCAGAGTCGTTATACATTTTCTTCCCACCATAATCTATTCTATCATGTGTGTAGCTGCTCCTCTTCCATAGGGTAAACCCGTTACTTAAAGATATTTTTTCCTCTTATCTTATTCTTTTTTTTGTGTACTTTCTCTTTAAATTTGGATATATTCCTTTCTGTCTTTTCGACTTCATCTCCTGATTTTAATAAATGCATCTTTGAAGAATAATCTTTTGAGCGACGTATACTGTCTCGAAAATATCCATCCCTTATGTGGTCCCTACCTAACGATTTGCCAACTTTTACACTCTTTTCTTCTACAATGCAACGTCAGGTCTTATTTAGTGACATTTCGTGCCTAGCTAATTATCACTATAATTCCCAATTCGATTATTATTTTGGTAGTGGAAACTATTACGAGTAGAGAGTTCTGTTACAGGCAGTAATATATTTAATGCGTTGCACTTGATTATCTTATAGATCAAACTTATCATGAGGAAGACCTAAAATTAATTGTCAGAATTTCTCTATTTAAAAAACATCCTGTTGTTAGATCATCAGTTTGATAAAAATTGCGTTCTACAACCATATATTGAATATTTAAGTCAGTATTAAGCCCAGTATTTGAACTAAGTTATAGGATATGTTATAAGATTATATTGTAGGTTTTGCAATACTAACAATTAGAAGCATGAGTCATAAAAATCAAATTAACCTGGTCAAAGGCTAATGCAAAAGGTACTCATATCTTTGGCTACAAAAGTTATTTCATCTCTGTCTTGGCCCATAAAAAAGGGAGATTATCAGTCAATGCCCGTATTTGGTGTGGATAACTTAACTGTGATTGGCATCGCAAGGATTAGTTGTGGTAATGAACACATTTTTTTATGCTTGGGAATTTATGTCTGATAAGAGAGCATATTTTCCATAAGAGAGCACATTTTGAGATAATTTTAATAAAATATTTTACATCCAATACGTCTCTATCTCTCATTACACTTCACCATATTTTATACCAATCGCGAAAACAATTAGGTCAGACGAGGAATCACTGTAAGTGGAAAGTTGTTCTCTTGTTTTTTTTAAACTATCAGCCTATCAATACTCATTTTTACCTATTCTTAACGCGATACTTCATTCCCTGATAGGGATCATTATACAAATGAAGAGCCCCTTTTATGTGAAACGTCTGTTATGCGCAAAATAATTGATGCGTTGCCAATTTTTTCCGTTCATATTTATCGTAAATTTTAAGTAATTTCAAAGGATAATTTAACAGCCAGTTAGCCTTTTATTATGTTCTCATCTAGATGCACTGTTCGCAATTTGTTATCATATACGAAAACAATAACATGAAGAATGACTGACATTTTAACTGTATCGTTACGCATGTTGGAAGTGGTTTGCTTGTTTTTTTGAAATCGATACCGCGCTATATTCTTGTTGTATATATTCGACGCGCTTTCCTTCATTCAAATACCTGGTTTAATTGGTCATTTTTGGTACTGTTGTTTGCTTTCTGTAAATTAGACGTAATTTAAATTGATAATTAATCAACTACAGGTCTGTGCAATCATCTACCTCTCTTCACACTGCGTAAGTTATTTGATATAATTCAGGAAAATCAACAAATGGAAACAGACTGTATGGTATCAAATTTGTTCGTTGTCGTACTCTAGAAGTGGCGAGATTGTTTTGGAAACTAAAATGCTTTTCATTTCAATCCATTTTTCATCCCTGGGCCCTTCGAAGTATCTATTCGTAAGCAAAGCATGAAGGCAAAATCCAACTTTGTAATGGTTCTCTAATGCAGGTATATTTTGGAAAACATCACCTCTTATTAGTTAATATATTTTAACCGGTTTTGCTGTGGTAAGATCGATAACTTTTCGTCCATTTTTTGTTTTCTCTTTTTTTACACTTCAGCGTTATTTGATAACATTCGCGAAAACAATCAGGTGAAAGGAGGTTAAAGTGTTCCTCTGACGTACGTACTTTTGGAAGTCGTTTGGCTTGTCTTGAAAACCGATCCGCCCGTCGATTCTCATTCCCATCCATACTTAACGATTGCTCACGTGCCCTCCGGAACGGATTCATATTTTTATTTCCTCTCTCACCCTTCTCCACACATTAGGCGTTCCCCCGTCCTCTCTTCTCTCATTCTAACTCCTCGTATGCATATAGTATACGTGTATATATATATATATATATATATATATATATATATATATATATATATATATATATATATATATATATATACATTCGTGCGACTTCAGCATCCGCGCTTCATCATGCGTTACTCTCGTCCCTTTTATCGACTCAACTCGTGTTATCCGACCCTCTCTCTCTCCTCTCTTTTACCCTCTCTACTTCGTCCCTCCCACACTTCCTCTCCCTCTCTCTTGGTGCTTTAGTTCGCTTCCATTCCCGCGCCCTTTTTGGAGTTTTGCCTTGCTCGTCTCGCCAACAACGCCGCCACCAACATCTCCTTCCGTCGCTCATCCCCCCCACCAACCCCAGCACCACTCTGCTGGGCGCCTTCCTTCCCCCGCATGCCCCTCTCTTTCTCTCTCTCCCTCTCACTTTCATTATCCCCCTCTCTCTCTCATCTCACTATCCTGTTTTCTCAGCCCTGCTGGCCGTTATAGTGCAGTGCACTATCCTCATGCCTCTCTTTCCCATCGTTCATCATGGTCGGTTGTGGAATCTGCTCCAACGTATTTTGCATATTTTTTCTGGTGTATTAGTATTGTAAAGAATAATTTCGTTATCCATTTTTTCCTTTCGTTTCCTTGAATTAGACGTGTTCATGAACATAGATAGTGTCAAGGATTTCGGCTGAAATAATTCAATTCAACATGGTTGGTTGTGGAATTTGCTCCAACGTATTGTGCATCTTCTTTCTCATGCGTGTGTAATGTGAAGAATAATTGTAAAGTACTACCTTAAACCCTGTTTTTTCTTTCGTTTCCTTTTATTAGACGTGTCCTTTATCATAGATAGTTTGAAGGATTTTGGCTGAATTGATTCCATTAAAATTGTGTACATCGACGTCTTATCACACATCCAGGTTTTTTAACCTTCGCTATTATACTGCAGTGAAATAACGTCTTCTTTCTCTCCCTTTGTTCATCATCAGCATCTCTGTTTGTGGGGTTCGATCGTGTTTCGTGTCTTCTTTCCCATGCGTGTGATAAATGTAGATTGTATGGGTGGGCGAGAGCCTTCTGGAGTCCTCCTGGCACTCAGACCTCTTGGTCCATTGTGCCATCCCAGGTTTCACCTGCCTGCCACTTGCAGACAGGGGACAAGAGCACCACGGTAGAGGCACGAAGGAGGGACCACCCCCAAACTTCCCGGCACAGGTATGGAGGGAGTCCTCCCTCCATCCTTCCCTGTCTGGGTATTTCTCCCTCCGGCCTCCCGGTGTATGTCTGGAGGGAATATCACCCCTCCATCCACCCCGTTAGAGGCATAGAGGATGGGCCACCCATCCAACCTCCGTCCGGGCCCAACGTTGCTTAACTTCGGTGATCTGACGGGAACCGGTGTGTCAACGTGGCTAGGCACTTGCCCGTGTGATAAATGAGAATGATTTGAAATAATTGCGTAATAAACTTTAATTTATCTTTCGTGTCTATGGCGTTAGGCAAAGATTTCAGGAAAAATTCAGGCTACATTCAATTCTATTGTTGGTCATGGTGGTCTCGATTTTCTGATTTAATGCGAACTGAGACCACCTCGGATGATCTAAAGCGGTGAAGAAACTTAAGACTTGATTGTGAAAAGTATTGACGGAAAAGTACTTAATTTCCATTATTTTTCCGTATTTCAGTTAGTGATGAAGTCCGAAAAAAGTAGTGGCATAAATCCGTGTGTTTTCAAAGCAAAAATCAATAGCCGAATCCTGAAGATCATTATCATGAGCTGAACGTACTTGATACAGCCATAAAAGAACTATCTTTACCTCCCATAATTCGGTATACCTTTGTTAATCGTAAATTATTGATACTGTATATCATCATATATTTTTCAATCCATTTGAACGAGATAGCACTTCGATAGCGATTGACAGCGCTGTGTTGATACTTATGTTAGCATTGGTAGCCTTCCTTGAAAAATTGCAGAGATTTTTCTTTGATTTGATGTGAGCGATATCGTTAAAAGATGCCCACAAGACAGTGTTTACTTTTGAGAATGTGGAGAAAGACAGGAAGGAAAAGAGCTAGTCACCTTATTTCGCTTAGTAGGCTGGATGAGTTTTAGTAATGTTTGCTGGTTTAACACCAAATTTATCATCAGGGGTCTGTGGGTAGATTGGTAAGTGAATGATAATATATGTGGTCTTTATTGAAGTGAGATTGAGTGTATGATAGTCCTCTGTTGGTTGTTAAGGAGATCGTGGATGAAGCAAGTCTGAGGAATTTTGACTTAGTGAGGAATTCACCACTTTTCAGCAGTATTTTTAATACGCAAACATTATTTTAACTTACCGGTTTTATTGTAATTACAAATGATGTTTTAACATCAAAACCGTTTTGTGTATTTAAATAAGTGTCTCGTACCATTACGCATCCACGCTTGGCCCAGCTTGGTAAATTCCTCACTCCCTCTCTTGTGTGTTTTTACCCTATCCTGGCCTTACACCCTTTCTATTTTGTCTAATCACTTGGTTTTGGTGAATAGCAGCTAAGAAGGGGTTCGTTCACATTTAATTCATGTGTGCCCCTCAGGAATGGAAGCCTCAGACCGGTATTCATAGGAAAGGATAGCAAGATAGGAGATATGCCAGACACGGGCATATATATCCTACCGTATAATATTCTGACCAGGCTGGTCAGAATGTTGTACGGTTAAATGGCCATGATTTTACGTCCCATATCACGGACGGAATACTGTACGTTATAGCAGCTATGTAGGAGTCACACTGCCTCCGTGAGTTTTCTCGTCCGCGCCTTGTGGACTATTATAGCATATGGCTAATCAGGTCATATGAATCTTATTATAGGTGGCTCACTACTAAAGGTAGGCTCTGATGGAAGTAGAATTACTTCTGCCTGCGTTTGTAATTTGTGAAAACCTACCTCTTGTGTAACTTTTTCTTTATTCAGAATGAATTAGCATATATCCTTCCCTTCGTCATCCCATTCGTAAGACTATTCTACTTCTCCTTTTTCCAGATAACCCCTTAATAATCTCTGCCTTCTGTTCCCCATCGGCCCATATCACATGCTCCGCTCACATACGCCAACCTCCCCTAGCATCTTTTCTATCTTAATTTTCGTCATCGCAACTTTTCCATTCTTCCTCACGCTTTCCACTCAAACGCCATCAAACTGCTCTCAATCTTTTTTCTGAGAATCTAGGTTTCTGCACAACGCATCGATTTTCTCTATCTTAAAATCTTCATTTGCCTACTCACAAGAGCTTTATTTTTCCTATGGTGACATTCTAATCCACATGCATGATTCATTAAAACTTGCCTGGATAATTGTATCACGATCATCGTTGTGGTCTTAAGTGGTACTTTTTTGACCAGGAAAGTAGAAGGTATGTGGTTGGATTTTGAGCCGGTTTTTTGTAAACCGTACGAGATAACTTAGACCATCTACCCAAGGAGTCACGTGGTACAAAAACAAATTTTCGACATTTTGGTGTGTTTGAAACACTCGGATGGATAAATGATGCGTCCGATATGTCGTTCTTTCCGTCTTTAATTAGGATATTAACTCCGCCATCAATATTCTGGTGAGTGAAACCCGTTTGGGAAGGCTGCGAGAGTTTGCATACAAGTGTTATTTAAATACACAAAAGTCTCAAACTTCTAATGATTCTACCACTCATAAGTGATTCATTAGTTACGTGATGGGAATTATCTTTAACGGATTAAACACAACCATCCGTATCCAGGAATTGCTCGATACTAGCGAACCTCGAAAGATCCTTTGATGTGACTTCACCGCCCACGATAAACCTTACTTTTGAATGGCTTTATTTAAAATTTTTAAGATTGTGGCATCAAAATTTCGTCTCTGTCAAGGCTCGAAAATTCCGATGCCGTAACGAATAGGACATCTTATTCAGGAAGGACTCGACTTTCTCGAACCTCGTAAAATCCGTGGATGTGGCATCACAGCCCCCGAAATAGATCAACTTTTCAGTCTTTATTTGAAACTTTCGAGGCTGTGACGTAAACATTTTTTCACTGTCGATGCTCAAAAATTCCAAGGCCACAACAAATATGACACCTTATTCAGGAAGGAATCGAAAACATTTGACCTCGGAATGTAGGCGGATGTGACATTATACTTAACCATAGTTTGTGGCTATGACGTCCAAAGTTCGTCACTGACTAGGCTCGGATCTTCCGAGGCGGAGTCCATTACGATCACGACACCTTATTCAGGAAGGAATCGACACTATTGGACCTCGAAAAATCCGTTCAGGTCATCTTAGTCAATGACAAAAGTTCCTCAATGCCGAAGGCCATCCGGAATAGGGCACCTGGGGCCTTATTCAGTAAGGACTCGACATGGTCGAACCTTGGAAAATCCTTGGGTGTAACGTCACAGCCTACGACAAATCTAAACTTTTGGATAGCCCTATTTAAAGCAGGCATCTTTCGGGTTGCGGCCGCGTTCATGTTTTAAAATACGACAGTTTTGCCAGCTGTCCTGCTGGCGTCTTCAGGTGAGGACAGCTAGCGAAACTGTCGTATTTTAATAAAACATGAACGCAGCCGCAACCCGAAAGAAGCCCGCCACAACATTCCATTGCCGCGGAAACCTGAGACTGAACAGCCCTATTTGCAATTTTTACAGACTTTGACGTCAATATTTCGTCAATTTCGAGGCTCAAATTCCGAGAACATATAGAATAGCCTCCCTGTTCTAGGGAATCTATTTTTTGCTTGTAATTACCTCTCCGAATTAGGGGCTAGTCACCCTGGCACCCAAATCAAACTCGAGCCCTTATCGCCTGCTCTCATTTTAAAGGGAGTTTCTCTCCCTCACCCACCCTCTCGTTTTCCCGATCGATTCCATAGGGGATGCACGCTCGGCTGTATGGGATGGGGGTGGGGGGGGGAGAGAAGAGGGGGTGGCCGGAAGGGGAAGAGCTGGTGGAGGTGGAGAGGTGGGTCCAAGGGGGAGAGGAAGGGTGGATGACGTTGCGATGGAGGGGTGGGCGGGAGGTATTATGCCGGATGGGGTTGGGGGGTGGTATGTGGGGGGGGGGGGGTGGTTCAGCTGGCGAGGAGAGAAAGTTTCGGTTGTGTGCCGCAAAGGGTTGTAGCAGATTGGGGGAGGAGGGATCGAATGTGGGGCAGGAATGAACTTTTTAGCGCGGAGCGGAGTGCGGAGAACGAAACCATGTGCATGCGTGTTTTGAAGTTTACGGGTTACGGAGGAGATGGAGAGTTAATTGATAAGGAAAGTGTGGATGAGTTGTAATAGATAGAATACAATATGAAGCGGACAATGGATTCTGGCGAATGACCTCCTTTATATCCTCATCTTGTGGCCAGTTTGTGCACTTCGGACGTCCACTCTTCGGTTTCAATTATAATGACACGTCCCCCTACTGATTTCTCTTAAGACGGTTTTCCGCTCTCAAAAAAGGACACTATTTTCCCCATTTGGACTGCGCTTACATGTGCGTTGCCACGCCGCTCCATTCCCACGATGTATCAAGAATACATTTAAGCCCTCTACTCGTAAGAGTGAAAAGCACCTAACTGGAAACCTTTACTTTTGAATTCTACGCATACTGTTGCGTACTTCTGGGAGTCGGGGGAGATGGCTGTGCAATTAGCGATGGCGAGATAAGGTCTTACAAGGGTCTCCGTAGTGAGTGGAAATAAGTAAAATTGGCCATTAGTAGTAGCTTAATGCTTAAGTTCCAATTCAGCAAAATACGAAGTTGGCCGTGCTCACCGCGTGGACCGATTTTTGAAAGTGATATGAAGCGGAAAAACTATAGGGATGATCTTCAAAGGGTAAATAAGCAGACTTGAATATTAAAGGCGGTGTGGGGCTTAAAAGCCGCAATTTCCCTTAAGTCTTAATTTTCCTAAGCCCTTAAATTAATCCTAAGCCGTACAGAACCTTTGCTCGTGAATGGGATCCGAGCTCACAACCTTTAATCTGCCAGGCCGGCGCGTTAAGACACTGACCACCACTGGGTATTTTTATGTTTATCTACAATATTGGAGGGGAAGTATATTGACGTGCTTGAAGACCCCATTGAATTATATTGGAAATTATTGAATTTTATAAGTTGTATCAGTAGTAGTTGTGATAATTAAAGTCAGACATAAACTGATATCGTATGTACCGTTAGAGATTGGTGGGTTGGTTGATGTGCGTAGAAATGCTTGAGAGACTAAAGAAAGGTGGAGAAAAAACCGGTGTTGGTGTTAGCCTACTCTTAATGATAGGTTCCAGGAGGTCTACACTTTGCATCTCATCTGGACTGTTTTGGGCACTTGAAGTGCTTTCCACACGGTGCCCAAAGTAGGCTGCGGAATTGCTCTACATATTTCTGCCATGTACTGTATTCGTAACTGAGCCATAGAGATGAAATGCCAATGCTTAAGCTATCGCAGAAATTACATACCCATAGTGTAATTAGAATTTCATGTCAGATATTGCTAAGAAGGTACATAAACAAGATGCACAAGGACCACATTCGACATCCTGGAACTCTTGACTGCTACAATCACTTTTAGTGGCGTCATTGGAGTAAATGTTTAGAGGTATCTCACTAGAGTAAGATTTTGTGTACGGTGACATTTTGTTACATTCGTTATACAATACCTACCACTGCATAGACAATTTAATTTAAAACAGTGCACTTATCTTTTGAATGTAATCCAATTAAAGCGTTTTTCTCATATTGAAGTTAAAATACATTGCGTCACTATGCGCGTAGAAAAGTTATGAAGGCTGAAACAGGTGGAAAGATGGACAAAGACGTATTCATGGAGAGTTCTGACACCGGCTCTTCGATTCATCTGACCTATGTAAACATTTGTTCTCGTTGAAAGTAATGAAGCAAACATTTCACATTGATGTGCCAAACAAAGCCAGAAGGACGATAAAAATGTTCTTGTTGCCTTCTGCAAAAAAATGTTAAACGGAAACTTTCATGTTGAGTTATGAACACGTGGTCGAGGTTGTTTCGTCTTGTTGATTTTAAGCATAGCCTCGAATGCCTTTTCAGCTCTTCGCTTATGACAGTGGCTTGTCAAACGCCCGGGAAGGGACCAAAAATAATTATAGTTCAAGGTCAGAAAATCTCAGACCCGAAGCGTTGGGCGTTTCAGCTGTGTCAATTTGCTTGCTGTATAGGAATATTTGGTGTCCTTAATTTCGTCCACCAGATCAAGTTCTGAGAAAAGTCAATGTTTCTCTCAGTAAGATGGTTTCAGGTATTTAGGCTGCGTAATAAAGCCTCGAAGAAGCAATATTTCAAGTATTCACGGAATTTCCTCTATAACTCTGTGTCCTGCGGAAATACTGGCTGAGGAAAAACTTCATTAACACTCACGCTGAAGGAAAAGTGTGCTAGTTATAATATTATCCATTACATTTTTATATAATTATTAGTATGAAATGTAAATCTAGGGCCCTTGCAACTTAAAAAAACTTAATCTTGTTTTCTTCCTTCGTTTTTGGTGGAATTCCGGCCCTGTTTCATCCAATAACTAAGAAAATTAATTTTTCCGTAAAGAGAATTTTCTATTACGAACCAGGCGGATTTTTGTATTAAAATATTTTCTTAGTCAAATAGTATTTCGAGGCCTTTTTTACCGAAAAAAGTTGTTAATTTTTCTCATTTTGTTTGCACACCTCTTGTCTGATGAATCCAGGTTTGTTCAGACGGTACCCTCATTGTCTTGTGTGCCAAAGCAAAAGTGTGCGATCCTGGAAAGGCTAGAAGTGCTCTTTTTAAGGTCACTCTCTCACTCAGTGATTTAACCCGAAGGTTGGTTTGGATAGTTCAGGGTAGAGCTCACCCCGGACTAAGCCACAGACATGTGAATTCAGGGTAGGGGGGCCAGTTCCTTTCCCTGGGCCACTTCGCACTCTGTGGATTTTTTTTGTTCCGGGGCGTCCAAAGGCTTCACCCGGATATGAACCCGGACCCCATTCGATCCGTAGCCAAGCGCTCTACCCACTAGGCCACCACGCTCCCATCTTTATACGGTAATATGGTAATGCATATTGATATTTATTTTTTTAGAAACATTAATTATGTTATTCCTTCACGACATTTTTGATGAAGTAGACCGTGATTTCAAAGCTATCCCGTAATTATCAATACAATAGTCTTTAGTACTTCGATTGATTCGGCATAATCACGATGATTTAGTCTTTTTTTGTGCATTTTCGAGGGAGAGAGATGGTGGGATATAGTATTTCGTTGTAAATAACCGAATAACACAACATTCTTGCACCTGTATCAGCTGGGGAAGTAAAAGTTTACATTTGAGCACGTGTACATATTTATTCGTGTACCTCATAGTACTCGCGATCACAAACGACGAAGTAGAGATTGAAAACGTAGATCGGAGTTTTCGCTTGAAGAGTTAACGACGTTGTTTGCGGAGAGCTACTTACGGTGCTTGCTGCTAGCGAAATACCCACGCGCAGCCATCGGACGTCTTGGTGAGAATTACACGCACGTGTTGATGTTCCTTAGCCGGCAACCCTGATTGCTGTACGAGTGTGCACTCGCTACCGAGTGCGCGAATCCTCCTTACGGCTGACTTGACGTTATTTCCATCCTCATACCATAGTTCAGCTCCGGTTCATGGCGTGAGTCGTAAAAAAAGCGACAGGTATGGCGAAAACGAATAAACCTAGCCAAGTGGGGCGTATTTTATGTCGTGGAGAGTGTAATGGTTTCAATCCGCCGTCTGGATCAGGTCGAAGCCGGTGTCGTAGAGGAAGGAGCGGTGAAATGGCGTGATGGTAGGAGACGGAGTTAATCCGTCCTATGAATTACCTGAATTTTTCTTCTGACCTTCATACCAAGCCATAGCGTCTCAAGGACATATATTTACCTTCTCTACCATCTTTTCTCAAGGGTTCTCTAACCTTGGGTTAAACTTTATCGTACGGATTAAAATTGCCTGACGGACGGATATAAATTTGTGCATTAAATATAAACACAATGGGTTTAAATACCATTCCAGCGTTCAATTTTTGTACACACGGTCCTCTCACTGCCGTGTACATTTAAATTAGCAGTAGTTCTGTAAAGGTTAAGTTACTTCGATAATTTAGAAAAAAATACGGCATGATATCTTTCATACGTATGTTAGCACGTCGTATTAAACTATGTTCCCACTCAATTCGTTGACCTTTGCCTTGCTCTACCCTAATAGTAGGTATTTTATGAAGGACATGCACGCACCATACTCAACATGTTATGTAGAAAAACATGGTATGTAAAACATACCTATATTCATGTAGAAAATCATACCTATGGTCTTAGAAAAAATAAATTTAATTAACTAATAAAGTCAGAAAAGTTATTATCGTAACATGCAAACAAATCAGTCTCTTTTTTCGATTACCTAATTTAAAAAAAGCATTTTAAAAATCTTTTGTCACCCGGCTAAATAGCGCCGTATTCTATATTCATTTTGTAACATAGGTCACTGCTAATTTTTTTATGTATTTCAAACGGCCTTTTGTACTTGTTTTACTTTAACATGAGATAAATCGTAAATGTACAAATTAATTTGAGTTCTAGGGCCAGAGTGATGAATTTTCAATTTTCTCAGAACCTTAGTGCTACAACATTCCTGCTACAAATACTGTCTTACAGTGGTCTCAAAATGCTTTATGATCATATTTTCATTTCCATATTTCCTGCTTTGCCCAATGTACCTATTAATCGGGACGTGTTACGATTCTACATGTCACACATGATAATATTCCGGTGAACCATTTTGTCGCACAATTTGTTTGAAACATTTAGCATAAGCTCACATGATAATGACTGATATCAACTTGAATTTGTTGAATGTGTATAGAACTATGAAAACTTAAAAATCATTTAATAGCACACCTACATGAATAATGAACAGATAACTAATTACCAATTATAGATATTTTAGCGTTTTTTTAATAAAGATACATTTTGTTAGTTTTTTTCTAGGTTTCCATGAAAATAGAATATGCTCGTAGTCAGGACCGAGTTTCGTTCAAAAATACAATTTGTGATTCTGTTTTCATATCTGTTTCATTTTAATGCATTTTTTAGGGCGGGGGCGTGGCTTTTTGAGGGGGCGCGAAGGCAGTTTTTTTTATCCACTCTTCTTTTACGCGTCCATAAATTCCGGTCGTTTACCCGAACTGCCACCCAAAGAAATCTGGACCATCGAGTGGAAGATGTCGCTTGAAGGGTTCGCGGGAATCATATTTCGCTCGTGATTTTCCGTAATGACTTACTCGCCTGATCGAATGATTTCTGCTGATGAAATGATCAACTTGAAATGTTTATGGAGGAAGGGGTGTCCAGGAGAAATGGATCGATTCAATAAGAGACCAAGTCAGCTTGAAGCGAAAGTGGCGTGCAAATTTCTCTACCAGTGATAAACTACAAATAAAATTTCTCCAGAGAATATGAAATACGCGTAAGGACCTCCTACCGTAAATCATTCGCAACAGTGTTCACCCTACGATTCATATTGATGATAATTATTGTTTATATTCCTTCTGGAGATATAGGCCCATTAATTGATAGACATTTTATTTCTCCTTTGTAAACGTTACGCATTTATATTAATGCTTCTTCAAGGCTATATTAAAAAATAATTTGGCGTTTTTTAGTACTGCATATTCTATTTGTACCTAACTTCTATTTGTGTCTACATATTGATGGAGGTTGATGTAAGTTCAACTTATGAATGATTCTCGCAGATTTGTGACAGTTTGATAGAAAAATTTGTTTCTGTGTTCAAGTGGTTGCATACTCTCCAACAGCTGTCGTTAAGTGTTGGTTTGTATGTTCTTCTTTGGTGAATTCTAATGAAGAAACATCTCAAAATATGATTCCCACCGATTTTTTCCTGAGGCTGATTCGAGTGGGGTGACAGCAGAATGAGAAAACGATTTTTATGGCATAAGATTGCCAGCCCTTCAATTTCTCGTACTTCATCGGAAACTAAGTTGCTGATTCATTATAAAGCAGGGATCTAAAACTTATTCTTGGTATCGAGATAGATTATACTCTATTTTAAGGGATGCACTGCTCCCTGAGCAGCTTGTTGTCGAATTGAATTAGAACTTAATATTGACAGCCATATTTTATCGTGAGGATGATGGAGATCCTGCAGAATTCGGCTTCAATTTCAATCATTGGAATGTTTTAAAACTTTCACGTTTGTAACTCGGTTGATTTAGATTTAAAATATTTGGTGGATTTATTCATGCATTAAATTTAATTAAAATACATGCCTCCTAAATTCCTTTTTATTGTACGGCTACTACTATTAAATTTCATATGTACAATGTGAGAGATTCGATGACGTAAGGATATGACTTAATATGTAGGTATTCAATTAGAAATTGTTCCCTGAAAAAACAGAATGCGTTTCTACAGAAAAAGTTGAGCTCAATTTTAATCAAGCCGTTTTTTATATGGCTTAACATAACATTATTTTAGTAATTGATCTATAAAAACTATCAATTTACAGCATAATGTGCCGAAGTGTGAATAAAACATTCACAATTGTGTTACCCACGTGTCTTTGTGCTTCTGATAGAATGACTGCACTAATCGAATCATTACTCGCCATTCAAAGTGAGGAGCAGGTAGGAGTGGTAGTGATCATATTGACATTTCCGTAACACTAGCTGTAAACACTGTGTCAGTACCGATACTTTTTTGTGGACATGTAAGGTTCACTCGCGTTTTCAAATTTTCTAATTGCTGCTGAAAGACTTGAGATTTTCCAGTTTGAAGATCCTCCTTCGATCGTAAGAGTATATGGAAGGTCAAATGTCAATTTCAGTTGTCATATTTTATGTTTTTATAGTTCCAACGGGTGCCAAAAATTGAGAACTGGGTCTGTGAGGTAATTTATGAACTATCGCCAAGTCCTCATTTTCAGGAGAATCGAATTTTTTTGTTGCAGTGACAACAGCTTCGCCAGCTATAACACTGGTAAAACTGAACAAAAAACAAAACAACCTGCTTCTACCGCAAACGAAGTAATTTCATTGAACGCACCCTGGAAGTCTTCGCTTGAGTATCACTAAGTCCGTTTCTGTCACTTCTGTCATATTTAATCTCCACCGCAATTGGAAGTAGCCTAAATCAGCATCTTTAAATGTGAATTCGAGCATATGGACATTATGGAAAATGTCAACTCTAGTGGGATGCAGTGTATGTACCTGCTGGAATATGTCTATCGCAGATCTATAAGAAAACATAATTGGAGTAATTATGCTATCACTTTTTGTGGCTCCGTTGTCTCAGGCATAAATTTATGGAATTTACTTAGCATATTGAATGAGAAGCAGTAATTTTTTAAAAAGAGACGCTATTTCCCAATATTTACTCTTGTTATATTTCCAATAAATACATGTGGAATTATAAAATTACTGCTTCTCATTCAATATACTTTTTGTGTTCATTTAAATACATGGTTTTATACGATGCTTCTGCATAAGTATGTGGTGCAGAAATTAGTGTTATAAACCTTAATGCAAGCAATAGGTTTGATTGCCAGACCAGGAAAATAATTAATGCTTCACCATGTAGGCAGGTACATTAACAAGGCAAAACGGAAATGCCTACACCGGATAGTTGGAAATGACGATGAATTGCAACTGCAATGCGATTTTTTTATCCATATGCTTTCATCCCTACTTTTAACTCTTTTCTTTGCCTTTGTTTGACTGATGACTGAAGTAACTCTCAACCGCAGTGCCAGATGTTAATGGTGCTGGGGGACCAATCGCATGTTATGGCCGCATTAAAACTACCTTTAGACCGTCATACACAGGTTCATTCCCTCCCAACAAATTACGTGGTAGATTCATTACCGATATAAATCCCCTGTGACCGAAAGAGACCTAAAAGTGTCATCATTTCCATAAAATCTATTCACAGAAATATGATACGAATAGATAATGCTGGCAGGTTGACAGTTGGCGTTGTTTCCATGTATGGCGATGCCTCATCATGCATGATTATGTGCGGGAGCAACCTCGACTTCATGATAGCCTCAGTTTTGCAATCTGGTGCGTGTCCCTCGGGCATTTATTTAATGGGGAGACATCGTTGCCGCATACCAAGCTCCCAACCCTTATGAATTGTTTACGAGGATTCACGTATTCATTTTTTTCTGATCCTATTTCACTATCGCAATTAATCAGCAAATGTCAAAATGCAGGCAATTTAGTTTTTTAGTCATTAATATATCGCTTCGAAATGATGTTGGTGCCGCGCAAATATTTATTATTTTTGGACGGCTATAATTCTTTGCCATATCGATTACGCCGTGGGTTTTCATGTTTTTTGGTGAACCTCGGATGGCTTCATTTTTGCATATTTGATAGTGACAACGAGATAATAATTATAATAACGATTTCAATCGCAGGCCTCTGGAGTTGAAAAGTTGTGTTCCTGATGTAATCGGGTTCAGTGATACAATAAACACGTTTCAATCCCGATGCTCCCACGTTTGATAACCAGCATACATATGTGTGCGTTTTCCCGTAATTGGATTAAACGAAGGTCTCTCTCTTTTCCTTGTATGTTTTTTAAGTCGCACGAAATACTTTCATTAAGTTTTTTGAACCCGTATATTTTCTATTTCCGTCCCACGTGTGCATTTGGTGGGGTGAAAATAAATTTGGGGAGGTTCATGCCTTGTAATTAATTTATTTGCGAAACAAAATAAACTCATTGGGCGGAGTTCAGAGTCCCATTGTTGCGGCAGCGCATGACGACAAAAGACGGGAAGAGGACGTTTAAAATTTCTGCCGGAAAAAAATATCCGAGGGAAAGAAAACAAGATGAGGTCAGTGGAGATACGCAAAAGAGAGAGAGGAAATGAGAGAGAAAGAGAATGGCCAAGCATAACATAATGTGTTTTGTACATCTGAGTCCATCCGTAACGGGCCGAGAAAAAGGTCAACGCCGCAAAATCCAACAATATGTTTCATCAAATGCAAACCATTAAACAATAATAACACGCCGTGTCGGATTTTTATGGGAGTTAATGGTCGGGAGGACAGGAGGAGGTGGAGGGGATGGTACGGAGGGTCGCGGGGTTTTTGGTACTGTAGGGTGGGAATAGGTCACAATGATGATTCTGTTCCCTTCGGAGAAGACCGTCCCCCTCTTACCCACTCCCTATCCCCCCCCCCACTGCTAACAAAATCTCTTTCCCCCAATTTTGTTAACCAAAATAAATGCTCGTTTCGCTTTTGTGTTTCTTCTGTTGTAAAAAGCCTCTGTGACCTCCAGTATCACCCCTTCCTCTTCCATTGAAGGGCCTCGCGACTTTCGTATTTCAGTATCGCATTGCCGTATGAATTAAGCATCGCAAAATACGCCGTTCATAGCATGCGTAATGAAATAAGAGTTACATAACTTACCGCACGTAATGGGGTCTAAAGTGATGTGATGAGTTTTAGATTTATTGGCTATTTCGCTCGGCATCTAATTAAATCTGATTTCGCATGGAATTATATTTTATACTTTATGGCATTGTCTCAAATCATATCTGACATCGCATTATATCACATCACATTGGGCACTGAATTGTTTCCCGTCGTATCCCTCATCAGCACTTCACCAAATGCTACATACCATTCCACATTTGTATCCAATCATCTGTCTTTTCCACTGTCTCATATCATGTACCTACTTTACGAAATTTTGAATTTCAGTATCGCGTTTGGGTATCGATTTTTCATTCCACGCGACGCCTAGACGCGAGGTACATTATAATTTAATATCGCACATCGACTGGTGTGGAATCTAATCGCACGCTGTCACATTTCATCTTGAATCGCACAAGATCGGATTTTACCGTATATTGCATTGCATTTCACAGGTTATCTCATAACCTCGCTTATCGAATCGAATGCTGCAGTTCCTCTCACAACGGTATCGTCCCGTTGCAGATCGTATCGCCTTGCTCCGCATATCGCTTTCGCGTCGCATATTTTTGTAAACTAGCTATCCAGATACAAATTTGTGTGAATTTTTTTTAGAGTTGTAGAATTTGTTGTACTTTTTATATACTTGAAGAAACCCGTACAAGTGTAGTCATGGTGAACAAATCAATAAATTAATTAATATAACCTCAGAAACGAATCGCATTTCATCGAAATGTGATACATCTGGACTAGCAACCGATGTTTTACAATATCGCACTGCCGTGCCCCGCCGATGAATTCGCTCCCCACTCTCCCTCTCTCCCCACCCACCTTTCGTACCCTGACCCTTTTACTTCCCCTTCCGTCCTCCTGCGACCCACCCCTAGCAACTCCCCTGGACGACTCACTCACTCCCTTACCGGCTTTGTTTTTGGAATCATCGTTGCAGAAGGGACTCGAGGTGGGGGGAGAAGGATTTAAAAGGGAGAAATGGGGAGGGGAAGAAGGGGGAGGTTTTTAAGGGACGTTGAGGGGGTGGAGGAGGTAGGGGTTCGGACAGGATTTTAACGCGTCCATCTCTCTGTACCGATCGTCGCTCGTTTTTCCATCCGTCCCGGAATGAAAGCGTACTGAAACGAAACAAGCTCAATTTGGAATTTTCAACTCCGAAACGGATTTGTCCCCGTTAATAGCTTTTACTGCTTTTGGTCGTGTCCCATTAGAATAAAATCGCATCTAATAATGAATGCTGTGGGACGCCGTTATTGCCGGGGTGTTTGTTTGGGGAGGACAATTCGATGTCGTAAATCACGTGGTTCATTGTTGCCTGCCGATTGAGTGCGTCCCGTCATGTGTTCCTACTTTTTCAAATGTTCCCCACCCGGATGATATTGCTGTGGATGCACTTTGCTGTGATTGTGCTATCATAAAGACGTTTTGATTTTCGAGCTGCAAAGGTTCTTTCGGGGTGAATTTGGCGGGAAAAGGTTAACGTGAGATTATGATTTGAGAGTAATTTAGTTCACGACCTATTTGAAAAAACTGGTGCTCTTTTTAGAAGTGTTGGTCCCTCTGATTGGTTTCAAGCCTTCTGAGGCACCACAATCTAGGTTATTGATCTATTATAGTTGCGGTGAAACTAGGTTGCAGTCTCCTGCGCGAAGTCTGATGTCAAAGAGACTCGATTTGAAGGGCTGGCTAAGGAGTGGAGGGGAAAGGAAATCACATGGTAGGCAACTCTGCCGACATAATTGTTGGACAGGAAAGTGTCGGCTGTGGTAATCACAAAAAACTGTTTACTGATCTGTATCAAAATAGGCAGTAATCGCCCGAAACCCATTAGTTATACCCATCTAAACAACTGGATGCCCGTAGAGAGGTAGAAATCGGAATAAAATAAATAAAATATGCGTGAATATAAAATTAAGCATTTTGATGTTGGAAATTAAATTTTGAGAATTTAAGAGACAATCGCAAAGACACCCGTGCAACCCGTGCGGACCCAGTTATTAGTGAATGGGCTCTTATACTGAAATGTGTTTTATTGCGCTACTACTACCATGTTTTCCTATCACTATAATGTGCACTTTTTGCTCACTTCTTACCGTAACTGAAGGAATGTATTTTTATGTTGATTCATTGATACATTTAGAAATACGCCATGGTCATCTCTTTTAGCCCGCAATACCGTTAAGAAAAGAAGTAGAACGAAAGACCAGCAAAGAATGTGAGACACACTTATTTGACACATTTTGCAACCCAAGAGATTTTTGAAGACAAAAATGGAAGGAGATATATATACGGGAAGAATTACTGAGAAGAACCAAGAATTAAATATATCGTGATCTGCAGATAATGAATGAAGGACGTCAAAGCGAAGCCTTATGAATGAAGAGGTTGGCGGAGGGGAGAGTAGATTCTAGAACTATAACAAACTAATATTTGGATTTATGACTACTGATGATGTTGACAGTGTTTTAATGGTTGGAGGGTTGTTACGGAACTCTTGTGAGGTACCTCCATATAGGAATGTGGGAATACCTTCTATTAATCTGCTTTTTTCATAAATGCTTACCCTCACTCGAAAATATTTCTTTTACAGCTCCATGCAGTTGCTTTAAATGCATGTTATTACCATTCATTTTAGCGTATAAAATCCGGGGTTAGTAGTTAAATAGGCATCCATATCGGCCTCTCAGTGGCATGGCGTTAATCCGAAATCATGAACTCCATTCAAAATCCCCGTATAGGAAAAGGGCATTTGAACATGTGTTTTGTATAATTATAGCACAATCGCACAAAGATCCTGAAATTATAACAAAATCCGTTTATTTCATTGAAAAATTTAATTCATTTCCAAATGAATCGATATTTTAAAAAAATATAATTTTATGAAGGTAAAACTATCTGCAACTTGCTCAGATTACGCCTCTTTAGATTCATCGCTCTTTTGCTCTGATATCGCTTATATGCAAATGTTTATTTAAAGTCCCGATTTTCTTACTTTTTGCTATTAAAACTTTACTGCAGATTTCTCTAGGTGAATTTGTACTAGATTGCATAGACTCGTATCGTCGGATATATGGTTTAGAATAACTTTAGTTCTTATTTTCGCGGGAGGTCTTTCCGGATGCTAAGAGTAGCAGAAATATCTGCTTGCATAGTATTATTCCTGCAGTGAGTGTCTTTATCGTCTCGTTATTGCAAAAAAACTATTTATTTGTAATACCTCTGCTATGAAATCTTAGATTATTCCTAAGGAGAGCCTATTTACCTTCCTAAGGGAAGTTCCTCCTTGAAGATTAATGATGGGCTTAAGAGTGCAGGTACATTTATAATTGCTTGGGGTATTCTAGGCGAAAAAAATTCAGGAACTGGTTTTACGGCAAGTCATTAAAATATCTTCCAGATGAGCATACATTTGAGAGTTATTTTCTGAATGAGAACTTTTATTGCTAGTTGTGCATTGTTGATCATACAAACAACCAGGGGAGAAAATTAACCTTGCTTGATAGAGATTAATTGGGTAGAGCAGTATAACGATTAATGGAGGAAACATTTATGTGGATGTATCTATCTGGATATGATCAGTGTTTTTCTTAACGCTCAGCAGAAAAGTATTTCCATATGAATTGAATATATAAAGTTACGCTAATATTCTTATACTCAGTTTGTATGCTTGGTTAATTACTTTATTTTCAGTGCCTACGGAGATCGTGGAACTAATTTTCATTCCTAATTTCAAGAATGCAATAACAGTGTCACTGATGAATTGCTTTTATTCGGGTTTCTCCCGCGTAGATTCATATTATGGACAACCGTTTCACTTGCATTCCAGCTAGCGTCATCAGGTCCTGAAACGCTACAGTCTACTTTTTGATTCAGGACCTGACGACGCTAGCTGGAATGCAAGTGAAACGGTTGTCCATAAGCATGAATCAACGCGGTAGAAACCCGATTAAAAGAAATTCATCAAATCACAACGGAAGCCTCTGTACCAATGTCACTGGTGTTGGTAATGCTCAACCTTTTAATTATTTAGGGAAAACAGAATCATTTTCCGAGTTGTATGAGCAAAATTGACTTTCCTTGAAACAACGTCGAAACACTTGGCAAATTACGTTGAGTCCTTGAGTGCATTCATGCCTTATGGTATTGCATGGAATTTTATTGTTCAGTTTTCACTTTTTTATCCGTTTGTTCATTTTTGAGATGTTGCTAGATTTGTTGAATCTAAAAAACTTTTCTCGGAGGTATTTAAATGAAATAGTGGTGAGAACACAATAGAAACAATTATAACATTATAACTATAGACCTCCTAGTAGTGCTAACCCTAGTGGAAGTTTTACCTTAATTTTAATCTGTTGTATTATTGTTCCTATAGTTTCAAATGAAACGTATAACTCGAGTTATTCCAATGAGATGCCTGTAGAAAAGTCTTGGTTCTGCAAAATCAATTACTTGAGAAATCGAAAAAAATCCGGTCAATTATGATATCGATCAAAGAAAATTGTTCAGAATTTAAATCCTTTCCTGTAGTTAATCACTTCTCAATTCATCATTACCGGTGCCGTATCCCATATCCGTTTGGTATTTTAATCCTTCGGAGAACGTAAGGTAACTCATACCAATAGGGTGAAATATTTCCGAAATGCTTAAACACCCTGGCAGTAACACGGAGATTAGGCATTTCTGCGCGTGGGCATGTGGACGTCATGGGCTTTAGTTGCGAAAGTAGGCGGCCATGGCTGCGGCATCCCTGTCCGCCGGTCCCCGCCACACTAGTCTCACGTCTCTCCTCTCTGAATTATTCATTTCCGTTACACTCATTTGCGACAGCGGATGAGGGTTCCCCAAAAAGACCTCGGGGCACAATCGGTGATCTCCCCACAAAGACTGAGTCCCCTGCGGGCGCGCCCGAGTCTGAACTGACGTCCACTCCGTATATCTGTGGGGCACTCTGGTAGGGCCGAGCGATATTCGTATTAATTTTTCCCTTAGTTCATTCATTCTGTAACGCAAAAGTAGCGAAACGTCAATTTATTTCTTTTGAGGATGTTTACCGAATAAAGCCTGTTTATATGCGTGACGTATTCATCTCTACTTTTTATTTTACTGAAAATTAAAGAATTATTTTTCCATTTGGTTGTTCCATGCGGACGGCCTTCTGCTGTCGCCTGAGTCAGGACAGACTTCTTCTCCCGCCTCCCGTCAACCATGCGTCTGTTTCAAGAAGCTGGGATGTAGTTGTGAAATGTTCGAATTCTAAATCGCATTGCTATGTAGTGAAGGGATATTGCTTTACTACAAAAGCGATGGGATTGTAAAAGATAAGGGTAGTATACAATGGAAATAAATAAAGTAAGATATGGAGATTTTTGGTGAATAGTTACAAGAATACTGCAGCAAGCCAGTCTCAGGGTTTATGACTTCTGATGACTGCGATGTTAGCTTCAAATTGCAAAGTTATGATACCGATAGGTTGATTAGGTTATGATACCTGTTACGTTAGGTTTAAATGGTAATAGGGTTTGCTTGCCTATTCTTATACTGTCGGGATAATCTTTCCTCCTTGCTGGTAACTTTTTTAAGCAATTCGGTAAACGCCCTACAACTCTTTATTCCATTCATGAAACAATTTATTTATCTTGCCTGCCCAACATTCTATTTTCTCTTGCTATGATAATCTTAATATCTTACCAATTATTATCTCATGCTCGATCTACTCATTTCGCTCTTCCAGCATCCCACTCTTCTCACCCTCCAAAACGAACAATTTTTTCAGTAATTTAGTTTTCGTTGGTCGCTAATACAACGCACTTCATATTTTTCCTTACATTTCAAGGTTTCTGCTCAGTATAATGCTCTAGAAAAATTAAAGACCTCCATAAATTTCCATTATTGCCATCGTACGTCGCATCCAAATATTGCGTACTTTTTTTTGCATTATTTTGCATTCTCGCATATTGAATTAATCACATTTTGTTTTCTTCGGACATTGCACGGCATTTTATATCGCAAATCGGAAGACATTAATGTCGATATATGGAGTATCAAGTCGAATCAATTTCCCACTGCGAGATTACATTACTATCGCCTGTCTCAGTTGATACATCGCAATGTCACTCTAGCTTATACACGTTGCCATCGCTCCCTACCGGCTACGTCTCGTCGACCGCCCGCGGACACAGCATTAGTCTTTCATGTCCTTTGAGTGGGTTTTTGGTCGAAAGGTTTCTCTCTATCTCTCTCCCTCTGTCTCCTCCACTCTTCTCTCTCCCCCTACGTTTGCCCACTAGCCCGTGGCTCCATCTCTTGGTCTACCCCGTCACACTACTCTTACCTCCTGTCCCCTTAATACATCCCAGTGGAAATTCCAGTCTCTTTATCCCCTCAACCCGTCTCGCACTGACGGCGGGTGGGTTCCCGGCCGTTCTGCGTGCTGAGGGTTGAGTGGGTGATCGGGAAATGTGGAGAGGATTGGTTGTTTGTCGGTGATGCGAGAGGACCCGTGCCGTCCGATACGTGGATGGGTTCACTTTGAAGGTTTTGTGCGCGTGGCGACCCGCTATTGGTTGTGGGTGGAACTTGTCACCGTCGTGTTTGTGTCAACCCTTTCATCGCATCTAAAACTACTTACCACCCTCCGAGATGACATATGGCAGGGGCTGTTAAGGCACCAGCCGTTGAAAAGGGGAAGGGAATTGAAAAAATGGAGTGGGAGAGGAAATGGACGATTATTGGGATGTTTTTCGGTGGATCAGTGCCTCTCTCTCTCTCTGTTTTACTTTGGTCGTGCCTGGCGAAACGGAACTATTGCACTCACCGATCTGTTAGAAAGTGCATATATCTAGTTTTCTCTCTCCTTTTTCACAAAAAAGTTTATTTCTTTCTCTACGTGTTCAAAAGTTTTTGTCTATTACGCAGATGCAATTTGTTGCTGAAGCAATGTCACATACCGCAATATCTATCGCTCTAGTGATTTTGTCAATATCTATCGATGACAATTTCATGGAACTCTAGTTCGATTATGTTGCAGATTTTGCTGGATACTATTTCTGTTTTCAATGTATCGCATATTAGCACCAGGTTCCAAAAACAAATGAAGCGTGCGAAGAATGTTTTTGATGTTTCCAATAAAACACTTTTATCAGTTTTTCATTCCGTGTTGATTGCTTTTTACTACACACACACTCTACAGAAATTATAATTTTAAGCTACATCACTCAAATTAGTAATTATATATTTTTATCGCGCATGTATGCCGTTGTATCACCGTTTTAAATTCTACGTACGCTCCATTGGCAAATAAACTTTATCTCAAGCATTTATACAGAATTTATTTTCAAATAAATCTTTGCAGTCTTTGGGCATCACGTACTTATCATTTTTTTGCCTTAGTATTTTGTATCCCTTTAATTAAAATCAACATTACAATTTAATGTTAGCCTACAATTAACGTTTCAGTAAACAAAGCCTGAAATCGAATGTGGGCCACTTGATATTATACTAGTATTTCATTACCCACGTGTTCTAATTGATCTTCTGATATCATCTTGCACTGTATTGTATTGCACTTACCTGTAATGATTCGCTGAGTATCTTTCCCGAAATACCGTGGTGAGTTGTGCGGAATCCATTGCAACTCCTAGTACGCCGATCAAATAAAAGATTTAATTTTCTTGGGAAATGTTGTCTTACTGGATGGGAAAGTTTAGTTTATTCACATTTATTAACTTTTTTAAATGTCATATTCTTGTAAACACCATTTTATGTTTAATTTACCGTCCGTTAATGAGAGATATGCTATGTTTTATTTTCGTTTCTTATTTTTCGAGTTTCTATGAATGCATTTTTCTAATTTCTTTTAACATAAAGCCATTCCTTTATATGTTAGATATTTAGTTTCGCAGAATATGTGCTCTAGGTCCAACTTGAGAGGTAATATTGCCCAGGTGTTATCTTTGTGAGGAAATCCGTTTATTTAGTAGGGATTTCGCGGTTTCGGGATACATTTCGCGGCTTTTCCAGTTGTCATAAATCAGATTTCTCATGAAAAAATGTTAGGTAGGTTACAGCATGGTTATTTTCGTTTTGCGCAGCGTTTATTTTTCGTTAATAAGGTAGTATTTTTTTATATTATGGTGAAGTGGAAACCAAATGTGCATTACCTAGTGTAGGTTATTATTTAAAAATGCAGTCCACCAGAAGCTCATAATTTTTGGGTGAACATATGGACTCCTATAGAATCAGTCATAGGATTCTATATGGACAATTATAGAATCCTATGACTGATCTTTAAAACAGTTTATTCATTTCAGCGTTCCTATTTTGTATTTTATAATAATTTTCGCTATATGCCGCGACCAATTTTACCAGGGAAACGTGATAAGTTTTCTCACTGCCAGAAACTATTAGTGAATTAATTAATCCTTTCCTATACACTTTGCTTATTGCCTGGCATAAATCGTCTCAATGGGGCATGGTATGAATTCTTTGGTGTCCCTTAAATTATCCATACCTCGAAAGAATGGACACTAGTCAAATATTATTGACTTATCAGAATAATTTTTCGAAAAAAGTATGCCCATATGCAATTATTGGAAGTGTTATAATTCTGAGACAAAATTGTCAAGTTTATTTTTATTCCTACTAAGTGACTATCCGAATTATTGTTACGGTTAAAATCAAAGTCACTTCCGATAAATATGTGATTCTCTTAGGCATCGCAAAGGTAAAAGAAAAATAATTTTTGAATGGCCATATTTGAGGTTTCTTCATGCAAAAATAAAATACATTGTCCACTTTTATCCTATGATGCATATCAAAACTCACTGGCGATACATATAAGAGGACACACGATGAAGGCCACTATTTTGGAAACTAACATTTCTGAAATCCACTGCTGGTATATAAACATACGACAATTTTGATGTCCGCGAGGAAGAGCAATATTCCCGCTCTACTGAGGAGAAGGATCAGGATTCTGTAGAAGGCGAATCTCTTTAAGAAGAGCGGTCCGCATCTTTCTTGGGATTTCGTTGGGAGAAAAATATTCTGAGTCAGCTCAGTCTCCTCTCTGAAAAGCGGCCACACTTGAAGGATTCAGAGGACGGGAAAATTGACCTCTATCCGTGACGATCCGAACTTACGAGCGGCATCGGGTGTACAAAGGCCAGCCGCAGGTCATTGCCCTAATGACGAGGCTGGCGAGTTTGGGTTCCTAGGAACTGGCTTATCAATCGATTCCAGTGAATTCTGCTTATCTTCGGCCAGGCGTCAGTGATGTCAGATTTGTGTCGCCGGTCATGCACCTATTATCGTTTCCGGTGACTGATAAGCGCAAAATACCTAACTTAGAGGGTTGACACCTTCGATGCTTGAGCCGGTGATGTATAATGGTGAAGCAACCGAACGGTGCATTGAAGACTTGAGAGCATTCCGCGATGGCCTGGTCGGTAACATGACAGTGTAGCTGTATAGGTATCGGGCTTTCAAATCCCGCCGCCTGCATGGCTGTTTTATCTCTCTGAATTGATACCTTTGAGTATACGGTTTATAATATTAATCGTAAGAGATGCCTGGCTTCTTGTTCAACTTCGTCTATTTTCGTGGCAATTAAAAGCTAGATGCATTTGGGCAGTTCCCGCTTATGTTTTTATGCAGTACAACCGGTTATTGTCTCACAGGTGATATCAGGGTACTATTCAAGGTTCCAGAAGATGTCAATTGTAAGACGGTCTGTCGGTAAATCATACTTCTAATAATAGTGTATGTATCTTATTCCCTTTAGCAGCGTATATTACGGATGTGCCAGAAAAATATCCGTAGTCAAGCACCAGAAAGCCGAGCCTGCTACTTGAAGTATTCCATGACCATTTTTTTGGAAATAAACGAGTAAACCATATAGATATTAAGAATGGTTTTTACACGGCATTCTACAAGCAGCTTCAATCTTGAGGCATTTTCGAGATTCAAAAGGTTACAAACCATGCGGCCCCTAATATAATTTTACGCATATTAAATTGGCGACGGATACAGAAGTGTAATGAAATGTTTATAACGAAAGGATAATTGTACTTTATCGGCAAATGAAAGGAAATAATTGTTTTTATTAAAATTGAAATAAAGTTCTGCAGTTTTACAATCTACCATGGTTGCGAAACTTTTTGTTATATTCATCGTCACAAAATGTTCGATTGATATTAAAACGGTGTAAAAGCTTACTTAATATTTTAAAAGAGATGGATTAATATCATTTTCATCAATTTACGACGCGCACTCTTACACAAAAATTATTATAGATTTGAGCACCACAGCGTGAAGAGTTTGGGATTGGGCAAAGTAAAGAAACAATCGCTTCTAGGAAATAGTGGGCTGGCAGGTTGAAGTGCCGGTAGAGTTTGCTCTTGGGGAATGTATGTATTACAATGTCAATGCTACGATTCAAAACCGTTCGACATTTCTTTTGCGTATTTTTAATATATCGAGCCGAAGAAAAGTTTCGGCGGCGAAATAAAAGGATAGAGGTCGCATTTTGCGCAGTTTGTTTTCCTTCGCATCGAATTTTTCGCCGAATATATATATTTCTGTCGTTTCATCCGTCATCCTCCACCAGCCGAGCATTCGCTCGCTTTACACTCCCCAAGCCAACCCCGTATGAAATCCAGGATTCTCTCCCAGGCTCCCCACCCATCTTTTACTCACAGCTGCCACCCCTTCTCGCACGCACGCCCCTGTTAACGTATTCCCTTTCATTTCACATTTCTCTCGCCGTCTACATCCACTTTACTCAACTATCCTCCACGTGCTCCTCAGATATCTCACGTGCGTTCAATCATCTATTCCTTTTGCCAAACCTCTCGAATTTATTTTTATATATTTTTAATACTCTTCCCGCTTATGACCTTCTCTCACCTCATCATCGCCACCCCCGTGTGAATTGTTGGAAGGTCCTCTGTCTAATGGCTTTCTCACACGATGCTTACTGCAGTGCTGGAAATCGAAAAGAATTCAAGATGCTTTAAACTGTACCTTGTAAAAAGTGTTATCACATCCGAAGAAATAGTCGAATTTGGTTATCAGTACTAAAAACAGAAATGAGAACGATGCTTATTTTTCATACGATTTTTGGATCCAGCGACCATTCACAAGCAGGCACAGTAGAGTGCTTATAAAGAATACCGTAGGTGGGGCCGGAATCTTCCGAAATAACCTTAGGAGGAATAGGTATTAGAAACTGTGGTCAAGAAAATCTAATCTTGATTCATGCAGAACTAGTTTACTGGAGCTATTTTAGATTTTCATGTCAAGAATATAGTGCATGTGCCGTGGCAACAACGACAATTTATTTAGGTTGCATAGTTCTGCAAATCCCTGGACAGGGCCGCTAGACACTAAAGTTAACACCGTGTAAGCGCTTCGGGCTCCGAGGCATCGAACTCAATTTTAGTTCAAAATTCGGTTCCACGTTTCCGGTGCTGATTTCAGTGCTGACCGTGTAAAACAAGCTTCAGAAGTGTGACAGAGATGCTACTTCGCTCTAGTTAGACAAAAAGTAATGTTATGATGACGCCGTATTTATCATAAACTTCCTTTATTCTCATGATAATCTTGCTTATATAACCAACACGCGTACCACATAACCTAGTTAGCCGATCGTTCCTCTCTACTAATAGTCATCCAATAAGGTTTTAAAGCGAATATTGAGAATGACCTCGTATAAATGGTACTGAGATGTCACCTCGCTTCATGTAGGCACCTCGAGTACGGCGCGTGCATTTGGGACCCGTCAAAGAAATACTAATGCCTCGGGCTAAACAATTTAAGCAGCCAAAGCTCTCGTTTTTTAATAAGTTGTGAAGCCTAATACCTTTGCTTTATTACAAATTCGGAACCATTTTGAGGAAAACATTGGTGTGATTGCGTTTACGAGAGAAGGCTTTATTAAGCAAAGAAGAAGTGATAGAATGTTTCTTCTCTCTAATTAGGCCTCATATTTTGTGTGTAGCTTGTAATTGTGACCAAAGACAGGAGGAGATAGTTTAACAACTAAAAACATGTGTCGGAGTGTCACGCATAGTTGTCATAAACAGCTGCAAGTGCATTGTAGGTGTGGTTGAGCCTACTGAAAGGATTGAGTTTGGACTCTCTAGTGGCACTCTTCTTACGCGTTGGGCTAATATCAATAATAAATATGTATGGCGTTAGGTTCAGGTTAATGCATAGAATACTTTTGAACTCCCGATTTATATTTGTTATATTGATATTGGTTAGGAATATTAGTAAGCCACAAACTAATAGGAATGCATACACTGTGGAAACTGTGGATAGCAGAGTTCTCTTTTCATACGTATCATCCATGACTACAACAGGCGCATACTGAGACAATGATCCGCCAAAATTTAACTATATATAAGCCCTTATCCTCTCCTACTTCCTTTCTCCTCTTTCACTCGCCTATTCATGTCTTGTCTCATAACAACCCCTGCCGCACGCCCCTCCGGCTACTCTCCGGGGATTGTTAAGATGTGGATGAAAATCCTCTCTCCTTCTCCCCCCTAGCACTTCATCCTCTTTTCCCTTCCTTTTCCTCCCTACTCTCCTCCATTCCCCTCACACACTCTGTTTCATCAGCTTTATTTACGCTTGGTCCATATTTCCCCTTGCCCGCTCGTCTGCCCGGACCTGCATCCCTTTTCATCGCGGGCGCATCGCCGTCGGTCGCCGCCTACCTCTCTGTCTTCCCTCCTCTCTCCAAACCCCCACTTTTCGCCACCCTTTCTTCTTATCGTCTTCCTCCTTCCGTTTCCCTCTTTTTATGTCTCGTCCCGTGCCCTACCCACGCATAACGCGTTTCTTTTGTCTCTTCTCTTGTCTCTTACGGCTGCACCCGCTGCCAATTTTCATTTTCACTCCTCCTCCTGCTTGGAGCACTTCACCATTGACGTTTGCGTCTTCTATCAACAATTCATGTGCGCCAGCGCTGCCGAACACTGACGAAAATGTTCCAGTGTCCTGAAATGAAATGAAAAATCGTTGTGTACGTTACGTGATGTTTTACTACGTTGTCATACTTCGCCGAGGTCAAAACTCTGTACTCTGAGGAACAACATGCCTGCGCAGTTTGTACAAGGATTTGAAGGGAATTTTCAACAATCACTTCTTCCTTTTCTCCCTGTCTATCCCATTTGATTTAAAATTCCTTTTAATCCAACCCCAAAATTACTTCTGCTCATTCTTGTAGTGAGGACTGTGCTCTAGCTACTGCGTGGGTAAAAAACAATTACGAATTCTAACACTATGAAACGTGTGTCCTCAAAATGCTATACTATCACTAATGATATATTTTGGGAAGGAAAAGCATAGAAACTACCAGTATTCTACCAGTAATGTGGTAGTAATTTGGACATTCCTCCCTTCAATTTCCTTGCCTACGGGAAGTCTATTTGGACAAGTCCATCGCAAAATCTGTATATAAATTTCCTATATCGTTTTGATCAAATCCTGCATTAGTTTAATGCCATGTATTTTACTGGTACGATCAGCCTCTTGCATCAGTGTTCGCAAAAATTATATTTTTTATCACGGTCCATTTTTCCTGCGATTCGCTATTTTCCGTCATTAAGCGCATGTAACATCATGATTGATAGTGATTTTGTTGGATAAATGCAGTGGATATGGACATCTGATGTGAGCTTGCGGTAAGAGCAGGAGGGATAAGGCTAGGAATTAGTGGGTCATGGAAGAGTGTGGAATGGATGCATAGGTACGGGACAAGCATGAAATGAGCGTGCTTCGTTGGTATGGTCATGTTGGGAGAATGGTCGAATGAGAGTCGAATATCTTTGCAAATTTATGGTAGTGGAGTAAATGGCGTAGGAGGGAGGGGTACACCGAGGAATTGACGGGTGAATGTGGTGGAAGACTCTTGAGAGGACTATTAGTTGTCTTAAAAACAAGAGAGCAAGTTTGAAGCAATGCTCGAATGTGAGCTTAGTGGAGGTATGAAAGGATGGCTCAATACGGGCAAAATTATTACAGAGAGGAGAAACGGTTTCCTAAGACTAGCTTCGATAATTTAGCTCTTCTGAAGGTACCTACCCTAAAACAGAACGTGGTGATGTGCATGTATGCATGTGCATAATTATCCTATATTGTACAGCCTCGATAGCACCCGCATCATCATCTGGTCTCACATCCCTCTGTATAAACCTCCCCTTAGTCTTAACATCCTGCCACTAAAGTACTCTTGCGCCATTTTGCTGCACGCGGAAAGTTCCGGAGACGACTTTTCTGTGGGAAGAAGGAATTCCAGTTACCTTCCATCCCCGGTCCCTCTAAATAGGTCCAATTCTCCATCTTGGTTGTTTCGGGTCTTGATCCCCTTACACCCGCCTAAGAGATAAGACGGGCGAGCAGGAATGGAGGAATTACCCCATATTATTATCTCGTTGGTATTTTTTTCTTTTTTTTTCCGCCGGCTCGGTCTGGATCGATTCAATTATATTCGGAATTGGGGCAAAATTAGTGACTCCCCAGCCCCACCACCTTCGCGCTCCAACTACCAGGATACCCGTTTCTTTTTATTTCATTTCGTTGTCTCCATCTCAATTCGAGGCCTTGATCTTTGTCCAGGCTCAGCGCGGGCGTTGCAGTATCTGCATTGTTTAACAGTCTTACTGATTTTCTTCGTATTGAGTTCTTAGGTTGCTCATTCTTGTATGCAACAAGAACTATTAATTTATATTTGAAACTCAAGAAAATTACAATTTACACATGTATACCTTCCAAATAGTTTTTATCAAATTACCGACAATCTTAGTGAGAGAATTGGATGGATGTAAAACAATTCGATATCCACGTTTGCTTTGTTCTTCACGGTCACATTGTGTTCCAGAGTTGCATTGTAACGTGCTTGCATTATTTTCTTGATGATTTTTTTGAATCAATCGCATGTGCCACATAATTTCTCCATTGTCCAAGTGCATTTCTAATCTCTCCCATATTGGTATTTAAGATTTTTCATTCCTGTTCACAAGGATTGTTCACGGATCACCACTTATATCGAAATAACTGACAATCATACCAAGTTATGTAGCCCAGGGTGATTATAATGTAATATCAGACATAGTATTTTCGTTTTGACGATCTTGATTCAACTACAAGGCAGCCATTGAATACATGGCGATATCATCCGTGGAGCTGGGGCAATAGACAAATAGGTGTAATTGCAATAGGACCCATACCTGAGATATTAACTGCTGATAAGATATGCCTAGAGATTTAGCTTTGCAACTAAACCATGGTTGTTTTACAGTGATACAAAATGTATGAATACAGATGATCTAATTTCCCTGTAGCTTCCTCATTATGAAGGCTATCTACAGAGCTACGCCTGTGATAGTTTCCTGACAATTTAATTAGGCTCACATTGCGTATGTCCATATTGGAATTTTTATTCTAATGATGCCTCCATTGACCTTTCCACTCACGGGTTGTTACAATATTTTTCTCCTGCTGAAGTTAGGAAAACACTGGCTGTTGTAATCGATTTTCGTCCGTGGATATTTATGTTTTGCTATCTCCCGCTTCGGCCTTCCTTTTCTTGCATACCTCACCATCCTCCTGGTCGTAAATCCTCTCCCTTTTATTTGCATCACCCTTCCAAGGGTTTTATATCCATTCCTCACATCCACCGCGTTTCTCTCTCGTCCTCCTCCACCTCCATTTTGCTTCCCTTTCCCTTTTTTTTACCCCTTTTGCTTTGCTCAGGCAATTTTCACTCGCCCTCTGCCTTCATCCACATTCTTCTACTTCCTACTCTTTCTCCACCCACTTTCTGCACTTTAAAAGCTCTCCCCTTTTCCACCCCATGTAACGTTCCAGATCCTCCTTCTTTCATCCTACCCCTTTTTAACCCTTCCTCACTTGCTCTTCTACTCCTTTTTCTCCACGACCCCTTATTTACTCAGTCTATCCCTCCCTCACATTCTGACTTATTTTTTTGCCCTTTGAGATAACGCGCAAGCCGTTCCGCACCGTGTTATAAAAATAAGTCCTTTTTTAGTCGGGGAAAGACCTTTGAAACATGAAAAGAAGAAAAAAATTGCACCAAACCCAGCACACCTTGCTTGGATGAAGACCTCGTTTCAAGATAGAGAGGGTATGTCTCGTCATTTTCTCTCAGTTTTTTTATATTTTTTGTTGGGTTCTATAAAACTCGCTCGTGACACTGAATTTGAGCTTTGATACCCTACCCGTTTAATAGCTAGCTAGAAAAATGGCGGCATAGCTAATTGAGTGTTAATATTTTTTTAATTTTAATATATAGGTGGATCCAAGCTCAAATAACAGCGGTCGCCACAAGGTAAACAGTTAGTGGTTTGACTTCTGTACTGTTAGATAAGGAAAGTTATGATTTTGAATATTATGTGGAGGAAATAGGATTTTTTCAATGCCTTCGTAGTTGAAAGTTTGATGAATATTTGACTCTTATTCATGCCTACGCATGCTTTCCAGATTTAGTAGAAATTCCACTGGGGGTGTTATCAGACTCCATGTCTTAGTGGCAGTGAAGATATTTTTTTATGCTTCGGTGATGCTTAACTCATAGAACGAATTAGAGAAAACAATTGGGGTTCCTATTCCGTATTTAGAAGTTGAGAAATATGAATTTTATTTTGTCATTGTGTTAAGTAGTTTATAATTATTTTTTGTTTACGGCATTCGTTGTATTGTGTGCCATTGATATATAACGTATGAAATTATGATATATCATCCACGATAATCCACTCTGAGTTCATGCTGCCTTTTAAACGTTAAATTAAAATTCTTCAGCAATAACGCAAAGAAACATTCTTTTAAGTGTAAACTTATAGTTTTGTCTTGTATTTAATTTGAAAGACATTAAATAATATTAGTGGGTATATACCTTTCTAAAACAGTTTTTTAAATGAATGTTGGTTTAAAAAATCTATAATTATCAATGCGTTTTTAAGCTCGCCACTAATTAAATTTCCGCAATACCATATATTTGGTTTCTATCGTTCAAAATGTATCACAATTCAATCATTCAGCATTTAATCTTAAGTCAAACCTCCGTAACTATTTATCGAAGTGCCAGTACTGTTATTGTTCCGAAACTTGTACATTTTCATTCAGAGTGGCTTGAAATCGAAAAATAATGTTGTTTGTTACCTTTCCTCTATCTCATATCTCTTTTCAAACGCCTACCAATGAGAAAAATTATCTTCCAATTACGGCCCAGTTTTTTAAGTAATCCTTTTATCAAAATATTAAGCATCAATTTGAGAAGCTGCTAACGTCAGTGTACAACGCATTGAAGTAAGTCAAATTACCACTTCATATTATTTCAAGTCTTCTTTCTATTCAAGGGCTTCTTAATTTTTGAGCCTCGACCCTGTTACTTTTTAAAAGTAAAAACCTCGAAATTATCTAGAAATCCATTAAAAACTGTGTCGAGGCAGTGACGTTGCTTTCACGAAATTGTGAAGGTTTGATAATGTTGTGTCCTTCCTGAATAAGGAATCTCTGTGACTGCTTTATTTTCGCAGCGCGGATAACGCGATTCTTAAATATTTACCTAAACTGAGATACATTTTAAAACGTGACAATAGGTCTCTTGAATGAAAATGGCTTCGTTGGTTCCTGTGCGAGCATGCAATAGATTACCTATGTAATTGTAAGCCTGTATGGGATATTTTTAAGGTCCCTACATAGTAAATGTGCTGTGTGAATACAAGTTAATTTGTAACGGACGAGTGTTTAATGCCTGAAAAATATATTCTGGTGGTAAAAGCATGGTGTGGTGTCTGCAGTGCTTTGTCGTTAAATGGCCTGTGAGCGGTTTGAGAAATCTTATGAGCGGTTTTTGATGACTCTTTCTGCCACATGCATTTTTGGCAGTCCATGGAAAATCGGCGTGTGATTTATTGGCTCGACGAAGGGTAATGGAAGTGGCCATGGTGGAGGTCTGTCGTCAATCGCCATCGGCTGACCAATAGGGTGAGTTGGATGAGGTCCTTCGGCGATAAATTCATTTCCTCCCCCTCCCCATCAAAGGATAAGATCTTCGAACCGTCCACGTATGCTCCCTACGTCTTCGACTGTTAGGCTCCTCGCTACCCCACCCTCCTCACAAGTCTTCTCCCCTTGCAGTTCCACCCCCGTCGCTTCCTGCGTTTCAGGCCATCCACACCCCATTTACCTCCATTCTCAGGCTTTGCCTCGCTCAGATTCCCTCCGAAGAATATTGCATCTCCCATTACCCACCCCTACTGTGAGAGTCGTCGTCCCCAACCTTCTTTCTCCCGCTTAAACAGCAAACGGAGACTGTCTCCAGCTCTCTTAAGACCACGCCCCCTTCTCCCCCCTCCCGCTCGTGTCTCCATCTATGCCCCTCCTCTTTCTCATACAAGCCCTCCCCTTCCCTTTCAGCCCTTAAACCTTTCCCGCATATCCATTACACTCGGATTCCCCTTAATCCATGCCTGTATTTCATCCCCTCCCGTTTCTCTCTCCGTGAAAAGAAAGCCTTTAACCGCGGCGAAACAAGCCTTCCCCGCTCGCTCTGCAGGAGTATGCGGATAAATATGGAGCGTTGGAGAGAGAATTTAATTTCACGATATCGAATTGGTTGCCATCTCCGTAGTCCTGGATTCCTTTGTGGCACCACTCACCTGATCCGTAACTTTGCTTACTCCTATTTCCAAACGCCATTTGGGATTTGGATGCGACTTCAAAAACAAATTATGTAACGCATCGCTAAAAAAACTTCGCGGTGAACAACATTTATTTTTTTGCCCGACTTCAGTCACCATCAGTTCTTTCCTCTCTCTTGCAGCTATTCTCTGGCAATCTTACTCTCCAAAATTTATTTTCAAAAGCAAACTATTGTTGTAGCCTTCAACGAACAACATCATCAGAGGTTACATAATCTACAATCTTATTTCTTTTAAATTGAGTGAGGTAACATTTCAATTAACATTCAATGAATTTGACCTCATCACAAAGAACATTATCGCATCTTTCCAGTGATAACAAATATCAACAACTTCCACTTTACTTTTCGAGTTATTTGCCAAAAATACCAGCCATTTTCCATAGGAATTGGTACGGAAATGCACACCAGAGAAATTTTATTTAAAAATGAGGAATTTTTAACGCAAAGATATCGTCATAAACCTAACAATTTTCAGTTTGTGTATAGTCTCAAATATTTAAAAAAAATAAATCAATTACTCACTAGCTTTTTTTTACAGAATTGCAAATACATATCAGGTTGTGAAAGCGCTTTCATCCTACGGCGTGAAAACTTGAACACAAATCTTTATGGCATATCTTCGGACTGAACCTAAATATATCCACGTAATTCATTTGTTCTAAAAATGACAAATATTTTTAATTTCTGGTAATTAAGAGCTTCCTCTTCATGTTCGAAAACCTGGGTATTGTAGACTGAAGTGGAGCTGAACTGGCCCGGGTATTACACCCACTCTCCATTGTTAGCTAAATGACTTTATATCCGTTAAGTAGGTACTGAAACGGCTTCCTCGACATGTACTAAAAGCTTGATGTCGTGCGAGGGCCTGTGAACTTTGATGACCCCTTAAGCTGTTATAGTAGATATACGGATATTTTCTTCTCGTTAGGTCACCCGTACCGGATTGGTTGAAATGAAATTACCTGGGTATGGGTATGAAATGACTGGGTAGTGACAACGAGAAACGCTCACAATGATTTGTTCCCTAACATTAATATGCATATGAAATTTGATTTTCCGTGCATCTGTTAGCATCCATAATTACTGCCAGTGTGGCCTCCTATCGCAGATAGGTCAAAGTGTAGGAGCATGACCTGAAACTTATAAAAACCCTAGTGCGGCTGTTGAGCAAGGAAACGGGGAAAACACCGCAGTGATAATTTTATTAGGATAAATATGAATGCGGCTAATATCAATTTTCCCGAATTTTTCAGAGGAAAGATTATTGCTCCTGGTGTGACCATCCATGTCAGATGGGCGGAAGAGTAGGAGACTTAAAGGAGTGGTTTTCCTTGCTGCGTGTTATCCTCAGAGCTGGGGGATACAAAAGGACGTCCGACCCCGGCGTGGCAAAGTTGGATACGAATAAAATGTTTACCAGGATATGTGAAGCGTAGCGGGAAGTATTACTTGCTTTTAGCCTGGGGATGTTTTTCGAAATTGTACTCCTTCCCTCTCCCTATCATTCTTAAAGTAATATACCGTTGAAAAGGGGGAAAAGCCGTCAAATTGGGAAAGGATAACTGGAATAGCGGAGGGAACAAGGGAAGAGAAGACCTGGAAGAAGTAGTTGGAAAGGGTGGCGAGTTAGTGGGAGGAGTATGGGGAGAGTAAAGGGATGCGAAGGGGTGTGAGGACTGGTGATTGCAGGCATGGAAGAGAATGAGGTGGCCGGGTGAGGAAGGGGAGGGTTACCCGTCTGGAAGCGCTAATGTTTCCTGCCGTGGACTGCTTCTGATACGGTCGTTAAAATAAATCCCGAAGACGTCTTCTCGAATGATGACTGCCCGGTGTTGCCTCCTCATCCCCTCAGCCACCCCCTCACTGCTCCTTCTTTCTACACCTCCCTCCCCATCTCCTCTCGAGCCTGTGGCCGTTCCCCTCCTCCGGCTCTCAGCAGATCATTCCTATCCCTTTGCTTCCAGCATCCACCGTAAATCAGGGCGGCCAACCGTCCTCCCGGTCACGCCCACTTTTCAAACTATAGGTGCACCATCCTGTAGTATTTAAAGTTGCGAATTCACTAACTTTTTCAATTCACCTCCACCTTGGTTCCACAAACCTACAACCGACACCCCCCAACCGCAAGATTCAGAATTCTAGACTATATGACCAAATCAGGAATTTTATAAAAATAAAGTTTAAACAAGAAGAAATAATGCTTATTTCAAATTCATTGGATAGACAGTTTATTCATCCTAGGACATACATGTATGGTCACCGTTCGGTCAGGACCCTGCCTCCAGCGCCCCCTGCCGCCCTCTTGTTTATTTTTGCCCCCTTAGAGTAAAAAACCTCCCCGTGTGGGCGATAGCGTCCACTTTGGGACCACTGATTAAGGAATTAAAATCACAATCTGAGGTTTAGCTGAAATTTAGACTGAATCTCTTAAGTAAAAAGGGAGGCAATCTCTTTTCCGACGGTTTCAAAAAAATAATTATGCATACCCCAATTTACTCCGTTCAATTAGATAGCGGGCATAAATTTGGACTTAAAATTTCTGAACGACAGATATGATTTTCTGGGTGCGCTGTTGACTTCACAACACAGCAGTGCAGTTGCCTTCAATTCGTTGAAAAAACCTTTCACGTTAAAGAGCGTATTTCAAAACATATGTGGAGCAGAATAGGGCGCACTAAGGAATAAAAGAAATTCTCTAATCTTATCCTCAATTAAATAAAGTTGTCTTCGGGCAGATGTGGTGGAATTGATCCATTAGAATAAAATTAATTTAAAAAAGTGGAAAACTGCAAATTTATTTTATTCTTATCCTCATTTGTTTTTTCTTTTAATTTTAAGTATAAGTGCTGGCAAAATATATTTGAAAATGTTTAATTAGTTTACGGTAACAACTCTAAATAATTAACTACGCATTTTGAACGAATTTGTAAATTATATACAGAGCATTCGGTTTTGACTATTGTGAAGCAACGTAATGGCCTACTACGTAATGACCTACTGGCAATCTACTGAGCGTTTCGACTCATAGTTTCTTCCCGTGAATGATTATAGAATGTAATTTCTACCAAGAATACCATTGTAAATAAACCATTGCTCTACAAGTAGCCTTCTTGGCTAATTTGATGTATAATGATTTTTTATGCCGTATATATTTGCAAAAATCCGCCTCACTGCGTATAGCACATCATTTGTGTATTTTTGTTTCGATTGTGGTGCTCTATTTTTTTGCCCGAATGCCTTCATATCCGAAGAAAAACAGTTGGCAGCCCTAGATGAAACCCCTTCTCCCCAACCCCTTTCCGAATGGCGTCATCCCTTCCGAAAAACCCTGCGACCAAACGGCCATCTGCCAGAGTCGTTACTTTCACCGTAAACCCTCTCACACCCCCTCAATTCCTCCGGCACCCACATCAACCCCCTCAGTCCATACGTTTACCCCCATCCTTACCTCCCCCCATCCATCCTTCTCCTCGGCCCGCATCATCCCTTCCTTCTCCCTCCACACGATACCCTTCTCCCATCCTTTCCAAATGACAATCCTCTTCGGGCGTTAATGAGAGCGGAGATGAGACAGTGAAGGGGAAAGAAGGGCGGTAGGGTCCATGGGGGAGGGGGGCGGGGAGGGAAAATGACGGTGCTGAGGGGAGGGGGGGGGGAAGGAGATATCGGCTGAGGAGTGGATTTTCTAGTTGGAGGGGATGAAATAGGTTCTTTCCTTCTTTCTTCCACGAGGTCGAGGTTATACGAGAAGGGTGGAAAAGGATCCTCAGGATCGAGCTGTAAGGTCGTTTTAGCGTTGAGAATAGCGTAAGAACACAACGTAACTTAAGACGTATTCGACCGTGTTAGTTGAATGGGGAGGTGACCGACTGCTAAGATCATTCGCGCCATGAAGTATGGGTGGGCAACAGAAGGATTAGGTAACTGTAATATTTGAATGACTTTAGAGTCATATCTTTTAGTTTATCTCTTTTCACATCTCACTTACACCCATGCTTTTGGTGGTGATTTGGACCCATGCGGGACCCGTGTCTGGGATCCCAGGAATAGCAGACTTAACTCCAGACTTATGTTAAGCACTTAACAGGTTTATCCTATCTTATCAGACTTAACTTAGTGACTCCGAAGCCGGCTAGCCGGATTTGAGGAATGGTGGTAGGATAGAGAAGAACTTGGTTTCGACATTGGCATACGCTAATCGGAAGCTGCTAAGGCTTCCTCGGTTTAACGTCCTGTCTAACGAACGGACTACTACGCATGAGTATCCCCCTTGCCGGTAATCGAACCTGAACCGTTTGTAGTTGAAGCCGATACTTACCAAGCTACCACACTAACCCAATCCCCTGGCATTAGAGGTACTAATAATAACATTTGAAATGATTTCCACTGAAAATAAGAGCATGAAATAAACTCAGACTGCAATCACCCGCTACTTCAAATTCAACCGCTGAGAATACTTCTTCTTTTCTTTAAGTTCACCAATCGGTTTTGATCTTCACCCATATTCTCTGTCAAGAAGGATTCCAAGTCCATGCCATGAATTGGATTTGATTAATTATTATATAGATTTCGATCCATTTTGATATACAAACCCTGGTCACTAATTATACAATTCATATTCTATACGATATTTAAATATTGTGCTACTTGTATTTTTTTATCTTGAAAATTCTGCATTCAAGATTCTCATCGCTGGCGTTGATTTTTTAGTTGCCAAAGTAGCGTCCGACCGGATGACATAATAAATCACTCTAATAGTTGTTTGGCCAAATAAACAAAACAGCCCCAAGTCTAAATGAGAGATACCTCCTGATTTATGTTCTCAAAGCACGTTGTAGATGCTCTGTATTTGAGGCACTTGATTATAATATAATCGAATTTTAAGTTACACCCTCAAGTTACGGTCTCTTACTCAGCGTGAGTCTTGCTTAAATATTTACCATGATGGCTCAGAATCTGAGGGAAGAAAGATAACTTAAGAAGAAAGATGGAGCCATATTTTTCTGTGAGTTTAGGACAACTTAGTCGTTTTAAAGAGCACTGTACACAAAAGCCAATGCCCCGAGAGTAGAAAAACCTCAGGTGGGACTTGAACCTGCGACCTCAAGAGTTGGCTGGCGAAGATTTTACCGGACCGCAATCGAGGCTGAAACACAGAATTGAGGCAGGAAGAAGAAGCTGGAGGCCTGGTCTGTTCCTTATGTTCAAATGTCTTTACGGGAGTATATTTTCTTATTCGAAAATTAAAATTCGCCAAAATGCTGAAGGATTTCGCATTTATCTGTGGAGGTGTTTGAGGAAAGGCACATCCGGGGTTACTGTGGGGGCCTGGTGGGAAAAAAGCGCTGCATGCTCGGTAGTTAACCAAATAGGGTGTGCGACATTACCGGTCATCACGATTACAAAATAGTGTGGAATTCACTGTGGAAAAAAATATTCGCCTGGAGTGGGATTTGGACCCAGACCCATCGCTATCCCCCTATCTATTCAGTTAAGCTACGGCACGATATCGACGGTCTTGGTTCGAATCCTTGACTAGGCGAATGATTTTTTCACTTTTAATTTCACAAAGTTGACTGACCACTGGCGGGGGACTTCGTTAAAATTATTGCACGGCCAGTTCTTAAGTTATTTATAATTCATAACTATAAAAATTTTATGAAACCTTAAAGGTTAGGCTTAGATTGCTTGAGAAATTCAGAACAGGTGTGTTTCAGTGTGACACGGAGAATGCCATTATGACGGCGCACTACGGCCCGACAGGAATAATACAGATCTACTCAAAACACTCCTAAGCTCAACGGAGATCCACTCAAAACACTCTCGATGTACACTTTACGTTTTCAAATCCCTATAAAATTGCTCATTAGACCTTATCACCCCCTGCCATACGCCCATGCGATGGTTCCAAAAGTAGTATGTAGATGTAGGTGCACACTCTCAACAGTTGACTTAAGTCCTAGTTGAAACGTTTTATGATGCATACTTACGTTGGTTTAATATCACCCTCCATCACCGAGTACTGCTTCTTTTGAAAATATTATAATTTAAGGGATTTTTTCTCCTAATTGGTGAATAGCTACTTAACAAACCAACTTTTCCCCCATTTCTCTATTTTTGAAGTTCCGAGTGGTGAAAAAACGGCATTTTTTATCCATATCCTTATATGCAAATAGCCCTTATGCGTAAAACTAATATGGCTCTCCCCCCCGTCTGAAATCAATTTTCTGGTTTAGTATCCACCTCCCTTCAGTTAAGTTGTTAAGTTGTTCTCTCATGTTCAGTGTAAGCCTTCCTTTAGTGTTTTACGTGATGGAATGGTAGCTTAGAGGAAGGAAGAAAAGCCTGGGAGAACTGTTTCTTATACGAGAGCCAGGAGGAGGGGAGAGAAAAAAACCGAATCGTGTGTATAAAGATTCCTGGCCTGGAATAGGAGGGAGGTTGGAGTTCAAAGGGGTGGGGGGAGGGGTGGAAATCAGATCGGATGGGTGGGGGAAGGGGAGAGTGGGGGGGTTGTGAGAAGAGAAAGATGTGGTGGGTTTCTTTTGGGAGGGAGTCTCCACCCCAAGGAGAATTTTGAGAGAAGTTAAAGTAAAGGAGTTGGATTGGAAGCGTGGAGGGGTTGGCCAGCGAAGGATAGTTGGGAGGAGCAAGGAAAAAGAGGGTATTAAGGTCGAGGAATCTCCCTTTCCCAACCTGTGGTCCTCAAAACCTTCCCCCTTCCTCCCGAAAAGAGAGTGTGTGCTGTACTGAAAAAAAAGTTCATCCCCTGGAAAAGAGACTCCGTCCCCTTCTCCTCCTCTTGGAAGACAACTTTTTTATTGTCAGTGATCCATTCTCTTCGCAGTTCTCTTCGATCCTTCCCCCATTCCTTCCCTCTCCCACTCTCCTTCGATTTTTCTCCACGCTAATGTCCAGGGATATCGTTTTATATTTTTTTCTTCCGATGAGTGCCCTGGATCCCAAATTGAATTTTCCCAGGGTCCATAGATAGAGAGTGAGTGAGGGAGTGGAGAGAAGGGGTTTGGAGAAAAAGATGGGGGTGGGATGGAAGGGAAAGGAAATTATCTCGTCGTTTTATCATTATATTTTTTTCTATCCCGCTCTGTCGGTCTCGTTAAAGGTTAAGACAACTTTGGTACTTTTTTAATTACTCTCGCCGAATAGCATTTTCCTCTTCCTCTATGCCTCCTCCTTCGAGATCGAACCTTTTTATGTATTTTGAGACTTTTTATTCCCATTTTTTAGGAGATTTCAATCGGATTGTCCTTGCGTGTGAAAAATGATGACATTTAAGGTAGTGAATTTAACCACATTCTCTTTCGTGTTAATGAACTCATTTGAACGGGAAGAATTCTGCATGACCAAATTGGCCATCTAGTAGTTAATTTATGTTCACTATCACCGAAGAGATATACGTAAATTTAGTGGTATCAGATCGAGAGTTTTCTCATTTCTGAAACTTGTTTTACAATCAATACATGCAATTCAACCTTTTCTTCCAAGCACGCGTAGGGTTTTAATATATAGTTATGGCAAGTGATTGCTTTGTGTATAATGAAAGATTTGCTAATGACTTGAGACAGTTAAAAACCTAAGAATTTATTCGGCCCATAAAATTCAAATAGCCAATTAATGTCGGGAAGCATATAAAGCTGTCTTGATTGGCCTTTGCGTCGTTGAACGTTCCCGTTTTTCAAAAGTAGGATGAGCATTTCTTTAAATTTGTCACTATCTCAAGTCGTAATTGAAAGTGTACATTATCACTGTGATGAAGTCATGAGCTTAGCAAAGCTTTCGTCGTTTCATTGCCTATTTTTTATCTGCCAGTTTATGTAGTATTTCCTTTATCTCCTCTTCCGCGTTTTTTATGGTTCAACTTAATATCTACCGGGATTTTTTTTGACAGATAGACTCGATTGCGGAATTTTTTAAATTTGCATGCCACTTAAACAAAAAGAAGGGATAGATTGCGAATAAAAAAGGGAACGGAATTTTTTTCACGTAATCCTGAAGGGAATGGGCGTTCTTAGCATCTGAGTTTTCCGCGAGCTGGTGTTATTATTTTTTCTTGGCCCGGAGGAGGACGTGGGTACAGGAGGAGGAAAGAATTCTTCTTATACGAACGGAAGGAAGATTTCTTGTCTTCCTCTGCTCTTCCATCCCCACTGGAGCGTCCTATGGGTTGGTTGGGGCGCGTTAAAGGATAACGGATGGACGTTTCGCCGATTGCGATCGAAACGAGCGATCCGAAAGCGGACAGAGGGGAGATGGATGGAGGAGCAGAAGAAGACTGGGTAGTCGTTACCCTTCGTAAGGAAATGGATTTGGGAATGATAGAAAAGGATGAATTTTGGGGATAGAAAGTTAAGTCGATGGTAGGTGAATTAACAATTTGGAAATTGATTGACTACTTCTGGAAATTGAAGTAATAGGAAATTAATCTACCTCACTTCAATGCATAGCTACAACCGATTAGGGAAGAGGAAAGTGCCTATTCTGGAAATAAGCTAGATTAACCCTTAAACGAATACACGGGTAGTCCATGAAGGAAAGATCGGTACCCGCTCAGTAATTGTAGTTGTGCATTAGTGGGCTCGGTTTGAATTCGAAGGGTTGATACTATACCTCTATTTGTTCAAATGTTGTCGACCCTGTTTTGCAAGTGGCCGACAGTAAGTGCGAACTGACCTTAACCACCAATGAACGTTAAAGAAATGTAACAAACTCACAGAAAACTGGACTTGTTACCCCGACGCGATTATTTTATTTCAACACAGGAGAATCAATGGGTGTATTGTAACAATTAGATAATAGTTTCAATGGGATTAGAGAGATTAGATGGTATATGTACTTTACTTCAGAGCAAGAATATGAAAGATTGGAACTTCAGTACGTATGAATCAGAAGATTGATCCAATAGCATTAGGTAACTTAAATTTATGCAAGATATATAGCTATACTCCATCTTACTCCTATAAAGCCATTCTAAATATAATTCTTTATTATATTTAACAATTAGTAAAATAATTTTGAATCGTGTCAGTAATAGAGGCAAATAATGATATGAAATGATCATTCTGGGAGACAGCTAAAAATAGCTTTTGGTTAAAAAATTATAATGACAAAATATTACAATGCTGATAAGAAACACGGTAATCAAATGTTTTTAAAATCAAATTTCATAAAATAAAATTTATTTGGATAGAAAGCTATTCTTCTTCAAAGGTTATCCGTTGAAATGTAACAGCGTCACCTCAGAACTGATTGGTCTACATAATATATTTCCCTTGCAGAATTTGTGATAACGACAAAGTCATGACAGACCACCTTTAAAATATATAGTGAATAAATGAAATATCAAGAAGGTATTGGTGGTTTCGAGCATAAATTGTTGGAGTCGATTCCTGTTAGAATTAAAAACTATAACTTTGTGCTTCCGCAATATTTTATTTGGATACGACCCGGGTTTTGACCTTCAAACCCATCTTTAGGCTCTGAATTCGGACTCAGGGCTATGATTTCGAAGTGCTTCATTCCCTCGTGACAGAAAAGAGAGTTGAAAGAGTGAAAAGAGAAAGGAGGAATTGGAGGGAGAGGAGAGGGCGAGAAGAAAGGGACGGGAAAAGGAGGCGGATGGGAGTGTCATCAACAGGGTGGCCTGCGAGGGTTGGAAGTAGCGGCAGAGAGGGGAAGAAAAGGGATAATGGGAAGGAGGAGGGATTCTGTGCTGGGGAAATGCAAGATTGAGACTAAATTTAAGAATGGATCGGGACCCTAGTTCATTCCTGTCAAAATAATTATGCTCCTGCACTACATCGGCGGAATCGACCGCTCGGGTAAGAGATAGGAAAAGCGTACAATGAAGTCAACTGTATTCGGCGAGACGTGGTGGAAGAGCATCTTATAAATAAAAACCACAAGCTCTACTGCCCACTGAATCAATTTATTTACGACGTGTTTCAACGCCTCAGCCTCATCTTCAGGTACAAACTGCTGTACCTGTTTGTAAAGTGTTTGTACCTGAAGATGACAGTGAGGTGTTAAAACGCGTCGTAAATAAATTGATTCCGGGGGCAGTACAACTTGTGGTCTTTATTTATAATGCGTACAATGACTCATTATCATCAGTGGTTTTATCCTGATGATATATCACTGCATCCTTTCATTCATTCCTGATAAGTGGCAAATATTCTTACATCCTGATGGGATCTTTTGTTTCGACCCATTTATCTGTACCTTTGTAAACCGCGTGAAGCCTTCCTTTATATCTTGACCTACACATTTGGATGAAGTGGTTTGAATAAGTATCCCTTAATACCTCGCTGAATTAATTACATTAACATAATCATAGCATAGCCACCGTATATTTAAATAAGTATAACTATGTTTACATTTATTTCTTCTTTATTCACAACATTTCAAAAGTGCCTTGAATCCAACAGCACATGTCACACTCCCTGTGGGGTCTAACTGTTGAAGAGAGGTTGAAACTGGTTAGGTTTAAGTGCTTATCCCCTCGCACAATTCGTTACCGCAACAGACATCCCTGGCAAAACTCATTCAAATTTAAATATAACATATTTTCGTACTCATCAAGCACTGATTTCATTACAGAAAGCTTACAAAAATTGCTTAAGGTCTATAACCTGCTGCACGCACTTTAGTTGGCTGGCGACGTAAATTTTTGATTAGGAGATCGGAATGTACTTGGTTTAAGTGGGTTTTACTGAGGGGGGAGTGGCGCAGGTGAGATGGGAGAATCGGAAAAGGGTCAAGAGGAGAAGAGTAGAGGGTTGAGACGTGGTGGGAGGGCGGGACCGAAGGAACCTGGGAAGTGAAGGTGGATAAAATAACAGAGAGAGAGAGGAAGATTTGAGGTTTCTTCAGGGATGGGTGTCGGGAAGACGTGGAGTGCTAGGAGGGGTGTTGTTGGCGAGATAGGAAAAAGGAGATGTGTGGAGACAACGAGGAGGGGACTAAGGGGTTTGGTTTCCACAAGGATCCGTTGGGATTGGAGCGGAGTAGTAAGGCTTGAAGGAGGGGGGTGGAAGACCCAGTGGTTTGGGATTGGAAATTGGTTGAAAAAAGTGAATCGGTTAAAAAAATACGGCCGAACCACCAATGAAATGAGTGGAGGAAAATACGATTCAGACGAACCTTGCTGATGTCCGTAAGTCTTAGCTTTAAAGCTGAATCGTACAAGCTCAAGGCTGAAGGTATGTTAAAGGGATAGGAGCGTCTGAGCTATTCTGTTTCCATGTCCTTTTTTCCTTATCGACACAGACGGAGAAAAAAAGAGCAAATTTCATCTAATGAAATAGTGCGGAGGGATAGGCTGGAAGAAAGAATCGTAGCGGGAAGGGTTGTAGAAAACGGAATCCGAGCTGATAAAGGAAAGAAATATAGGAAGAAGAATAAACGGAGCATCCACGTTAGGGATGGAAAGAAAACGTACAGGGAAGGTTTCCGCTTATTTTTTTCCTATCCCATATTCCCGAGATTCCTGAGGAATTTGAGACAGGGCGGTTTTACATACGGCTCCAAGAAATTGATTGATTGCTAGGAATGATGTGCATGAGAAATGTAAGGGATGCGACCGTGAACCCTGGGAAACAAATAAAAGAACTTGATTCCCCCTTTCGTTGGTATGCTTATGGAGCAATCGTCCAAAAGACTGTCAAAGAGAATGGAAATACTGTTTACGCGGGAAAGGTATTTTAAGATCCGTATGGAATGAAATTTATTCGTCTATGCCTTGATGTTATTGGCTCACAAGATTTTCTCGTGTTGTAATATTTACCTCATTTTACGTATTCTCTTTCGATTTTCCATTTGTAATTCTGTTTTACAACGAAATCTTCTTTAGGCGTGCTTCATATTCTGCTTTGTGATCTGGTCAAACAAAAGCTTACAGTGCTAATTTTGCATGCAATGAACCCATGCGGAAACCTAAGATGATGAATTAATTACTGTGGCACTGATATAGATTTCTCGTTTGCTTTTTCTGAAGGAAATATGCATGGGCTATTATAAAAAATGAAGAATTCATCCATTAATTCAGGAGCTAATTTTGTAAGGACAATAATGCAGTGTAATGGGTAGATTTTGGAAAAGGGGGTGTCTGTCATGCAGAAGAGGATATTCAAAAGGATAAAATGTTTTCAATAAACTTTTGATTGAGATAAGGTACAAAATTTGATGTTTGCTCTGGAAGCTCGAAAGTATTATGTTTATTAGAGATGCTTGTGGAGAAATTAGCTAATCATTGTTACCCCCAGGGATTGATTCAGGGTGTGGCCTATTTGCATTTCATCGCGTTACAGCCTATTAAATACGCATTTTGAAAGTAATAGTTTCAGCACCAGGCTGAATTCTCTTTGCTTTTTGAAATGTGCAAAATGTAACCAGTGAAATCTGCTAGGACGGACTAGAGAAAATACAGAAGGTTGCTAGGCTTCGTGACCTCAGATCAATTAGAAAAAGCATTCAGGGTCCAATGGTAGTAAAATAAAGAAGAAATATAAAACTGCGATTCAATTGAAAGAACTTGGTGTTTTTGCGTATATTCTTCATGGCATATGCACATATCAGTAATTCGTTAATACAAGAGACTGAATGGTGTGACTAGGAAAAAATAATGAACTTAATAATTTTAGAGGCAGAGAATTAAACTGATTGGTTTGTTATTAAGAATTAATGAACAGAGCCATCTTCTTTCGTAGTTTGGGTTTACGTAAGCTTTCTTTCGTTTACATTTCGATATGATTCAAATATTTACCTTGTACACGAGAGGTTTTGTGTACACTGTTCCAGTTTAGCATCATTGCCAAATTTTTCAAGGAAGAGAAATTTCTTGAGTAATGTTTATTAACTCTTTGCTTTAGTTTCCAATCAATTAAATCCATATTTTTACGCTTTCATTTGCTATTTTATTCTTTTGTTAGCTTAAAAAACCCTCTTTCTGCTGCAGGCATGTTCTTCAGAACAGAACTTCTTGGTATATTTCCCGATCGTCCAAATCAACTGTGTTTTGAAGGTCGCAGTATCATCCCACGTGTAGCAATGCGTACAAGGAAATTTCTTACCACTGCCAGAGGTGGAACCGGAGATTCTTTGAATACATTTATCGTGATCGAATGAAACACCAGTGGTTGGCTGAAATGTATGTTACCACGTTTTACCTTAGTACACATTACTGCATATTATTCGTGCATCTTTTCGATGTGCTTTATTTAGTTTTGCTTTATTTAGTCATCGACGTCAAAGGGAATGAATTAAATGTAATTATGAAAAGGCTTTAGGTGTTACTCTTACTCATTCACTTGATATTTCCTTCGTACTCCTTTCATAATTGTGTGTTTCAAGTTTTACAGATCACGCATTACTATCATAGGTCCATTACTATCATATCATAGGTCCCGAAGACAATAGGTATTGTCTTCGGGAAAGAAATAAACGTTGTTATTCGCTGCGTAGTTTTCATGCTCGAATTCATTCGCCTTCTTATCGTAGTTTCGTAAGAAACGGACGAAAACGTAGCAGTGCACACAGGCAACGGTAAAATATCGAAATTCAGGGTATACAACGCGACTCAAAGAATGAGAACCTTCACTACTCTCCTGAGTCAATCCGCTGTTATACGTGGGAGATGTTTATCTACGAGCAGTCCTATCACTTTGCAAATGTCTGAAGCTTAATCAACTTCTTTTTAAATTATTCTAACGAATAAAGCGTTTCTTATCGGCGTTTTCTGTTGTGTTCTAGCGTCAACTTTCTATTTTATGTAGCCTTTTGGTTCGATGCGGGCCCTTCTCGTATCTCTATTCCCTCCTTTCTCCACCCTTGAAGTGTCATTTTACGTAATTTTTCTTTTATTCTTCATCGCCGCCTTTCCATTCCCTTACTAATGGCTTTTTCTCACTCCCATTCTTTCCATTTTACCGATACTTTCAACGCGTCGAAAGGTTTTTTTTCCTCCTTTCCTGTTTTAATGCGCTAACGCACGAACACAAATGCAGGCACCTCATTCCGTTCCCTCTGCTCTTTTGCCATTTTTTAAGCGACCGTATTTTCCTTCTTTCATCCCTATGCCCTCTCTTTTCCATTAATGAACTCCTTTATTGCTCCGAGATCCCAGTGAGGGGGGCAAAGGCGTTAAAAGCACTCTATTCTGCGTCAATTGCAGCGATAGTGCGAGGTCCAAGGATGAGGGAAGACTTAGAAGATTACCGTCTTTGGATGGAGGAGTGAAAACAAATCATTCTCAGCTGCTCTGCGATGTTGCATCATTTTCCTGGTTGGCATCTTATCTATCATCATTTCGCATTCCGTGAAGTATATTTCGAATTGAGGCTGTATACATGCCGTTTTAGGAAGAATCTACGTACCATGTGGAGGTGATTGGCGATGTGAAATCAAGTATTTTTTTGTTATGTGGACGTGGGGTTGAAACTTTTTACTTACGGATCTATGAAAACTCAAACATTTTATGTAGTACATTTTGCAGTTTCCAGGAAAATCCCGAATTTCTTCGAATATGCAGGGGCTAGCATGAAAATAATTCGCCATTAGCGTGACTGAAAACGCTGAAAAAAGCGTGGTCAACTGCCTCAGGGATTTACAGTACACAAGGACGACGCCACTATTCAAAACAGGACATTGATATACACAGCATATTTATCCATCACCATTGGGTATTCGACCAGGTAATTGGTTGGTTTTTGGACAGCCCTTTCCCTAACTTCTCCATTTCTGGGACATTTTCACTTTCCCTCATACTAGTCCGCCATCATCTACATCTACATACTACCATGCAAGCCGCCTCAATAGGCGTGTGGCGGGGGGTATTAGGACACCAGCCGTTTACATATAAAAAGGAAACGCTGAAATTAAATTATGCCTAGCATTTATTGAATTCCCTTATTGTTCGGGGGAAAAACGAATTCCCATACCTATCCGTTCGGAAAAATATCTCTCTTAATTTATCGTTTCTGTCGGACCTGAAAATATAGTGGGGACCTGGAAATATAACATGTCTCTGGTATTATATTGACCGTCATATATGATAATTTTAGCGGTATATCCACCAGAGTTTTCCTCATCGTAGTAAAATCTCAAATAAAAACCGTCAGAAAAAATAGTGATTAATTAGCTACAATGGTTGAACGAGATGAGGATGAAGGGATAAATAATTACTGGGATAAGTTTCAGTTCTCTCAATTGGTAGAGGTCTCCTTTAGTCGGCGTTTTCACGGTAACTACGTAATTTGTATGATGATATGATTCTATTATCATAGATTTGGAAGTAAAAAGTTGCGAGCCCCACACATCACATCCCTGATCACATTAATAATATTTGCGCTGATTTCTCCTACATATACATATTTCATGAGTTGTCGCACAGGAATTGATATTATCCGCTCCAGGCGAATAATATATTTGCTAAAATGTTTACGCGCTCTTGTATCTTTAAACGGGTGGCTTAGTTAGTCTTACCGACGCAATTAGGCCTGAAGTATTTCAAAAAAAGATTGACACATATTTTCGATTTTTTGTTGGAGACCCAATTTGGGATTTCAGTTATTCCAAATTCCATAAATTCTTTTCCTAATGCAAACATAGTCTCGTTGCTAACGCACCGACCCTGCAACCCTAAGACTTCCGACCGTGCTTCGGCCATCTTAGGTTACGCATTGAGAAGCTGACTCTACGGATCGAACTTAATGCAACCCTAATCTGTTGCAAGTAGTTGTCTAAATCTCGATTTACTTTGCTGCAGCAACATACCCAGAAGTTTGCTCTTCATGATAATGGACATGCTGTAATGCCTCTCCTTACTAAGTGATGGAGAAAGATTTTTTTATAACTTTTTTGGTTTGCTAGTTATTTGGAAAGCTGACCATTAACTGATGTCATTTGCGTCGTAACGATTGAATTCACTTTTCCCTCATTCAAATGTATACCTAAGCCAAAGTTGTCTTCCTATTTTCAGTTGTTCACTGTATCGTGCAACCATCGTTAGATATTGAACTTCTGAAATACTTGTTATAGAAGATAAAGAAATGAGTTGAGAATTTAAATTAATGGAAATTATGACTGACCGCCGTCTCCTGTTACACTACATTGTGGCGCATTGTTTGTGATAAACTTAGTATATTTGGATCTGTGAGAATTTTAGTGAGAACTTAAAGGCCATTGGTCAGGAAGGAAAGAGAACGTTGAAATTGAATGAATGTTGGACCAATTGTGTCTATGGAGTTCTAAACGGTTTGAATTTTTACATTGCAGTTAGTGTATTAAAGAGCTATACGTGTTTTTTGCTTGGAGTTTAGAGAAAAAAATTTAAAAGAGATCCAAATAATAGGAATTATAAATCAAACGATGGGAGCAAGTGAAATAGTGAAATAAGGGGCCAACATGTAAATGGAGAACGCATGTATTTGAAGCGCTGGAAATACCACTGTCTCGTACGAATGCTCTCAATAGGAATTGAAAAGGTTTTATTTGGCTCGGAGGTTTTTGAAACTGTTGGCTGACTGCAGCGGTGGATAGGCAAGCCATTCGCCCGTATTGAGAATGGAAGGTAGGAATTTTATTCCAAAGCTTTAGGAATTCGTATGCATTGAATTACGAGATAAAAGCGTGTCGGCTAACTTTTTAAAACACCCCCAAGGCTGCCATCTCTTTGAATCTATCGGTTTCACTCGTGTTCACGTCAGTCATCTCGGCGTTTACATTTGTGCGATGATTATGATGTACTTTCGCGTTTGTTTTTCTGTAAATTCAGTGTTGAAGTGTGTAAACAAATCCCAGGTTCATATTGAGAGGAGAGTACACTCGTTTCAGTGCTCTCGCTTCGCCGCGAAAGAGCTGTTAAGGGAGTGAAAGAGAGATTTTCCGATGGAGCCGAATACGCACACACACACAGCATGAAAATAAATCGAACGCTAGGGACTCGCTGGTCTTAGTATTTTTTTACTGATTTATTTTTTATCTTTCGCCCCGTCGCTTTTGGCTTTATCCTCCTCGGCTCGATTTGGATGATTAAACGAGTTGGGCAGCTGTCAGAGTCGGTGAATGGTCAACTTCCACGCTCACATAAAAGGCTTGGCGTACGCGCTTTAAGAGAAGCTTGTTCGTCTCTTGGGGGAGTGACTTCTCCCCCCTGCCCAGCGATATTTCCCGGCGGGAAAAAAATTCCCGTCCGTTCGGGGTAGTTTTCACAATTTCTCGTTCCCGAATTCCGAGAAAATTTCGTCAGAAGATATAGGAAATAGCCCCTCGGACTCAATTATTATAATGATGTTACTAACATTTCTGGAGAAAGCCTTAAATGTAATAGACACCAAGCCAAAGTGTGACTTAAAAATTAAGGTAACGCGTGCCTCAGGGTGATAGGGAGGATGTTATTTAAACCCCGCAGGATATCTTTAGAATTGATGGAATTGACATATTCCGGCTTTGAAGATGAGCCTTTTTCTCCTAATAAACCTTTTGAATATCACCCTGTATTTGGTGTTATATATTGTGGTCATATTAGGCATAAAAAATAACAGCAACGAGATATCGGTGAAGTGATTCTGCTTTAATGAATTCCAAAAGTTGGCGTTGATCTTTGCGCCGATTTTGTTTAAATATCTTCTATAAACTGAATATCAATGATAATAAAACCAAGGTTATGGTATGTGGAAGAAATCAAGAAGACACAATCACCGCTAAACCTGGGGAGCGAAAACTCGCGCAAGTGGAAGAATTTAGTTATTTGGGAAGCAGGATCACCAGCGATGGAAGAAGCAAGACATGCATTGTGAGCAGAATATCCTAAACAAAGAAGGCAGTCTACCAGAAGAGGAGTCTACTGACGGCTGGAAATACAAGCCTTGAACGTTAGGAAGCACTTTATTTAAACACATATTTGGAGCTTCCTTTATTAACACATATTTGTAGGAGTATGGCAGTGAAGCGTGAATAATAATAGTAGCAAAGGAAAGGAGATAGAAAGCAATGGTGATGTAGTCTTACCGAAGAATTATGAAGATTATATGGACGTAGGGAATCACCAATGAAGAAATTCTATGAAGAGCTGGAGAGAAAAAGAATCGGTGTGCTTAAGAACAAACTGGAGAAGTGTAAACTTCTATGGCAATATTCTGATAAATATAATATCTATAAAAAAACCACCACTAGGAATCGATCCTGTGACATTCGGTACATGGGACGAGGATTCTAACCACTACGCCATCTTACTCTGTTACAGAACGTTTTCTTGAGTTTACATTCGCGGCATGCTAAGCGTGACGTGAGCAAAAGAGCGTGACGCCCAGAATCCGATGTACCGCCTGCAGAATTTTCTGTGCGTGTTGCGCCTATAGAAGTTTACACTTCAAAGAAGCAAGATGAATAGTCTGCAAAGAAGGTGAGACAGAATTGTTGAACACAATTTTTGAAAGAACAGTCTAATGAAAACAGATGTGAAAGGAGAAATAGATATGAAGAATTATAGAGGAAGGCCAAGAATGGAATACATTCAGCAAATCATTAAGGACGTCGAAGTAAATAATTATGTAGGAACAATGCGGATGGCAGAGAGGAGAGTTTGATGAAGAGCTGCAGCCTATCAATCTACGGATTGATGACTAGTGATAATAATAACCATCCAGTAAAATTTCGCTGCTCACAAACAGTATCAAGATAAATAGTTTCGAATGGCAATAGGTTAATAACATATTCCCAAAATGTAAGGTGGAAACTAGGGTACGTCCTGTACTTCCGCGTGTATCCTTTGTCTTCTGCATGTGAAGAATTTGCTTCTTATGAATAATATCTTTAAATATGGCATTTACATTTGATGGATATATACCTACTATTTTTCCCAATGTTTGACACATTTCGCACGAAGTAATTTCTGGTTCTATGTGCGAAAATAATAGCGTGCTTGGTATTAGGTATGTCATAAAAAGGGCACGTTTTGCTATAAGCACCCATACTAAGAATAATATTACTTTTGTCATTTTACGTTGTAACCACCTAAAATTTACATGAAGTTGGGGAATTCTCAGGGCTATTTGGAGAGTACGATTTCCTTCTGGGTATGGAGAATTTGTTTCTTATGAGCAATATTTAAAAAAATGGCATTTACATTAGATAGAACATATCTAATATTTCCCCTAGGTTTGACGTACTTAGCACAATGTGTTTTCTAGTTCAATGTGTGAAAATAGGGAGCGTGGTGGCCTAGTGGTGGGTAGAGCGCTTGCCTACTGATCGAAGGTCCCGGGTTCAAATACGGGTGAAGCCTTTGAACGCCCCCGACCAAATCCTCGGAGTGCGAGGTGGCCCAGAGAAAGGAACTGGCCCCCTTTCCCTGAATGTATGAAATTCACACGCCTGTGGCTTATTCCGGGTTGAACTCTACTCTCAACTATCCAAACCAACCATCGGGTTGAATCACTGAGTGAGTGAGAGTGTGAAAATAATAGCTTGGATGGTTTTCAATTTTTTTGGGTATGTCATAAAAAGGGCACGTTTTGCTAATAGCACCCATAATATGAATAATATTACTTTTATCATAATACGTTGGAACCACCTAAAATGTACATGAAGTTGGGGAATTCTCAGGGGTAATTGGAGTGTACGATTTCCCGGTCTCCCGGAATACCTGAGGTTCCAAAATGTCGGGAATTGGGATACCCTTCCCTCCGTGGAATCGCTTGCTTCGGGATCGGGAGTGAAAGCAGAGGCGCGCATATCTCCGTCGCTTTTTCTCTGGACTCTCCCAGGTCGTGCGTGCTTGGTGTGTGTGAAATGGTTTGCGTCGCTTGGGGAAAAAGGTGAGCGCGTGAAGGGAAAGAGGATTATCGGGCCGCCCCGCCGAGGGGAAAAGCCGAGCGATATGCGGGGCGAAAGTGGACAGGAGATGGGTCATGAGTGCGGGAGGGAAATTAGCCCGCGATTGGGGCTGGGAGGTGCTGGGGGGAGATTTGGGGAAAACAAGGGCAGGGCCACCCTCCCGTTGCTGTGGGACTCTGTGCGACGTATCAAGTGCGATCTGTGGTATTCATGAGATATCACGTAGTGATATTGATCCTCTCCGAGCATTGGAATGCTTTTCCTTGCGATAACAGATGAGCTTAGGGATGGGCGCCATGAAAAAAACGGAACGTTTTATACTGGAAACTGCAATACGACTGGAAAAAAGTTGAGATTTTTTCATTAGATTGAGAGGTTATATGCATCTTTAGCATAGAGGTTGTAATGGTTGCTTTCTGGCGCATTAAAATTTATTTTTTCTTAGCTTCGATTCATGTTTCTTATTTTAGAATAACAGTGTAAATTACTGGAAAAATGCACTGATGGTGAACTCTTCCCAATGACTGGTGAATTGCCAAACTATTATTGAAACTGAAGAATTACTTACAAAAAATGTGGAATGGTAAACTTTAATGATTTAATTCGGGAAAATGTGCTTGTTATCGTTCAGGTAGGTAGCTTTAAAAATGAAAAAATATTAAAAATTTCTCACGAAAAACTTTTTTGCTTTATTTGAAGACTCTTTGTTTGCTTTGTATTGTGTAGGAATTGTTCATTTATATCTTGTCATGAAATATATGATATATGGTGATACTATGCAAAAGGCGGTATCATGCGATGCATATCGTATTGGGATAATCTATATACTTGCGTATGGTGAACACGTTTATGTTGTAGGTGGAATACATCGTTCAAGTAGATAACACTCAAAATACTCGTATTTGGATTTAAACTTTTAATAAAGGACTTTTCACAAAAAAAAGGGTTTGCGTTACTATTAGACAGTATGTTTCCGTCGTGTTTTCGTGTAAAAAATAGTTTTATTCCTTTCTGTTTTAGCATGTGATATGCAATAGAATGCGATACCATACCAGAGCCGGTATCATGTGAGATATATCGTTTTTGGACTAAATCTACATCGTTTATTTTTTCGATACATAACACATTTCTAAACACTTTATTGGAATTTGAATATCGCACAGCTCTATGGCCGCGGCTGTCACCTAGAGATCCAAAAGGACAGATGACCACCCTTGGGAGGAAAGGTGGGGTGAACGTCGACGTGAGGGTTTGGCGTTGAATTAAAAAGTTGCTCTCCGTTGTCGGGAGATTTGAGGGAAAGAGAGACGGTGTGCGGGTGGGAAAGAGACGGCGGGCGACGTCGAGGTGGGAGCGCCGAGAGGCAGAAAGGGCGAAATTGACAAATTATTCCAATGAAAGCAGTGGGTGGGCGTCCTAAATGGCAGGGTTCCGTCCATTGCGGCTGGGTGTGACTCGGACGTCAACTCTTTTGTAAGCATATATCAAGAGTTAACGTCGATTTTAATGATAGAGAGTGGACCAGCTCTGCAAATAGAGGGAAAAGGGAAAGATTTTCATTGTATTTTTGTCTTTTCCTCTCAAAAAATTAATGATGCTGCGATATCATTCGCCTCATCTCTTCATTGGATGGTTAAAATAAATTTCGAGTTTTTTAATCATCGTCACTCATAACAATAGTGGGAGGCGAGACATTTCTTTCCGTTTCTAGATTTATACCTACTATTGTATTACCATATTTGTGACCACTTCCATTCGGTTAGAGATATTATAAATAGGATATTTTCAGCATTGTTAGACTATTTTTAATCTTGTACGTACTTTGGACAGGTTATTTAACCCTACATTTATGGAAATTTACTGAAAACTGGCAGACCGGATAACCAACGTATTTAGACATCGGTTTATTCTTTTTTTTATGTTGGTTCAATCATAATTTTAATGAAAATGTCGATGACTTTCCAAGGTTTGAGATGACTATCGAGTTTGGTGAGGAAAAATATACGTAAAAATTTGTTCCGTACGTACTCCTTTTATGTTCTGGTGTAATTCTTTCTTATGGCCAATTATATTCGTGCCACCGATAGTTTCTCTTTTTAAATACTAATTGAGCTTGTTTTTGACAGCGTGTGGACATTTTTTTTGCTGTGAGACTTAAAGAGCTGAACGATTTGTAAATCTCCTACTTCCTGAGCCTCTTTTTGAATTAGGGGCTATACGAAAATATCAGAGTCACTTCATGTAAGTTGGCATATATATGGGAATTTAGGGTCATAGCCACCCTGAGTGTCGAATGATTTTTTCAGAGGATATATGCGATTTAGATTAAAGTAATACGACGTAGTCTTGATTTACCTGATAGGTTTCATCACAGAGAAATTCTCTTTTTTTTCAAATTCACCCTGTACTCTTCGACGCGGTTAAGCCACTGAGCGAGGTCGATTTCATGCATTTGACCTTTTATTTCAAGCCACTTCGTTTGTCGTAAATATCTGTGGCAACAGTTGTTGTTGTGCGTTATCAATAATTGGTGATATCATTAAGGTTGCATGTGGCAGTCTTTCTTTAGTGCTAACAGTCAGTTGGATATAATTCTTCTTTTAAAGTCTAATTAGGGAGGTAATTATAGTTTGCCGAAGAAAGACGTTAGGTCTTGCTTTTCAGGTCTGTATTGAGTCTGTATTGCTGCGTACAAGATTTTTAAATCATCTAAACGACATTATATAAAAGCAACGACAATTCGGTCTATTACCTAAATGCAAACCAATCGCTGACAGTTTCTGTGGAGTACCGCATTTTCTTGTCAGTGCTGACAATTCAGGTGTCATTTGTAATTTGATGCTAAATCCGATGAAATTGTGTATTGCTTAATGGAGTAAAATTTGCTGTTAAGAAGTAGTTAAGTACTGCTTGTTCTAAGGATGTCATTTTAATGGGAAAATGCATGTAAATATCGTATAATTCGCCGAGCACTGTACTCTCTTGCTTTTGTTATGAACATTTTTCTTCTAACTTATTTATAGTATCGCCCTAAGAACTTGATAGAAGTTATTATTTATTATATACTTACCTTCAGTATCTTTCAGCCACGTCTTCCTTCTTCGAATATCCGGAACCAGGCGCACATCTTCTCTAAAAATGCCCAAGTAATTTCATCCCTATTTTATTTTCTGGCTTACTTTCCTTAGAGTAGTTTAATGTGTCACCTGGAGTTTTCTATGAATAGCCTGTATTGAGTGAATAAGTTTCCCATTTTGCGGATCGCTAGAAAAACCTTCCATAGCTCGCATGGCAAAATACGTTTGCTGATTATCCCATCAATCCAGCCGCTGTCATCTGTCGAGCACACGCTACTTCCCTCTCTACTCATATGTTCGAGAAAAAAAGATCCTACTCTTTCCATTTTAATCTATCCTTTATATTTATTTTTCATCAATCTTTCCTTCTCTCGGCTTTTCTCCTCTTTTTGCTTTCAGTGTTCGTCTCATAGATATTTAATCTGGTCCAACGAGGGCGAAGATGGTTTATCACGACTGCAATTCTTCCTTGGACTGAAAATTCTTTTAAGTTAAGAATTTGACGCACCCTTTTTATGATTTTCAGGCTTTTACCGTTTCTTTTTTCAATCCCTGTTTAACCTTTGCACCAAAACAGTGTGATTGAATATTCACATCGTATTTGGTAACGTGTATTTTTGAATATCAGTTTGCGATTTAAGAGTATTGCGCCGAAATATTGCCATTCATACCATATATCTCTGTTTGGTGCTAGTTCGTCTGTGTGAACCTAGAAAAGGTGCTTTGTAACCTTAATCAAATAAATTAATGCCGAAGCTTAGCTAGGAATTGCTAAATGAATATTTCCATAAATATATTATATTTTCATTATTATTCATAGTAGTGTTTAAATGAAGAGTGGTTGACTCGAACTCTCATGTACTCCCAGACAAATCTATGCATTGAGTTGTCTACCGGTCAAAAGTAGGTTATAATCAATCAATTCTATAATTTAACCACAATATGAAAGTCCTAGACTAATACGGCAGGTATTTCTCTTTCATGCTGATAGTTACAGTGATGATCATCAGGGATAGCGACCGAAAATGCTGGTAGCTGGTACTTTTAAGGTAGTTTGGAAGGATGAAGGATGGGAATAGAATTATCTCAGGAGTCGTTGAGACCTCAAACGACGTTGAGTTGGTCTGCTCTTGGCGAATGCCAAGGGGACCGCAATTTTATGTTCCTTCTGGTGTACAGAGAAGTGTACGAGAAGTGCTCTTCATATGACTCCCAATTGGGGATCGAGATTCTTCTTAAAAATTTGCTTCACAGCTAGAAATAGAACCCGGACCCTCGAGACGAGAAACCATTTCTCTACCCTCTGTCACAACCCAATGGCCTCATGACGGCCATTCTCTACTACATTCCTCTACTCTCCTTCCTCCATTCTTCTTAATTCTTTTTTCTGTCGTTTCTTTTGGATAATTATATTTAGTTTGTCGTTTTTGTGAGAAATGCACTCTCCTAGGTTTGAAGACATGCACATTTTTGGATTTTTGCTCTTATACTATTTTATGTGTCCATTCGATCCTCTGCACCAACCTCTTATATCAGCTTTTCAATGATTTATCTTTATTTTTAATGAAAAAACATCTATAAGCTATGCTGGATAGCATAGAATGGAGTGGAATGCTTTATAATTCTTGATATTCCATGGATAAGAGAACGCAAAGCGAGTTTCTTTTTAAGATTCTTTTTATCCAAGAGAGCTTTCTTAAAGCTCGAGCACAGACGTTGAGCGCGGTGGAACGTTCTATATTCGGCGTAGTGCCTGGCAGATACTTTTCCTTTGTCATCTTTAGCCATTGAGATGGAGTACGTCACTTGCGACTGAAACATCAAGGATCTATCCGTAAATGGCGTAAATGTCTTCTCCCCTGCCATCTCTTTAGTACGTGATCGAGCTGCAAACTATGGGACTTAGGACAGGAGGACTGTGAATAGGAACGCTACCGTGGGAAACGCGAGAGGATGGATTCGTGTTGCAAGAGCAGAACGATTGAGGGAAAAAATAAGCTGGCAGCTATTTCGGTTCCCGAACAAAGACCAAGGAGTCTACCGAAGCAATGTGATAGCATAAACCGCTTTCTTCGCAACTTGCGTTTAGATTTAGATCAACGATTTGTGGAAGACCCACACGAGTGATCCTAACGCCATTCCAGTTCAGTCATCATTGGCGGTTAGTTCTATTGAACAGACTATATGCGTCCCCACACATTTCCTATTCGGTTTTAGCGTTACAACTAAATTTGTGGTGTAGAATTATGCCAGAGATTTAAATAACCTAAAATTTTCCATTTTTTCACGAAACTTCCAAGCTCTTTTTCATTGAGGTGTGAAACCAATATCCTTGATTTTTCTAAGCTCCAATCAATCAATTACCAGAAATAAAGAGTGAATGAGCTTGACTTATAATCACAAAGAAGTCACGTATGGTCACAATTTATGCAGCGTGGAATTTACGTGAGACTAATGATACGCTAGAAAGGTCTTGGAAACAGTCATTTATGCACCAAATTTGTGGATAATGTGAGCAAAACGGGAAAATAAATCAAAATACAATGGCCATGACTACCATTTTATTTGCACGTTACTTACAGTTAATGTGCTAATTAATCTCCAGGTAGCTACTACTTCGGCATGACAAAACATGGAAAGTGTGGAATCCGAAAAATATTGGAAATTCTTCGAAGCATCACCTAAAACCGATAAATTATTTTGAGATGACTCATTCATAAATGGAAAGAAAACAATATTATTTGAACACTTAACCACCATTGTTGATGAAACGCTGGACCGATAATTACTGTATGCGAAGTTCGCATGCCTAATTCGTGGTAGAAAGCTACCGTCTCAAAGAAAACTGATAATCTTGAATAACTAGACGATTCTTAGAAGAAAAGAAGTAGTCGCGGTGGACTTGGGTTTAAGGAGCTTCAATAGACCAGCTAACTTTGTAGGTATCTCCCAACCTGAAATTTTATTCTAACTACTAGATGCCACATAGATTTTATACCACATAGATAGATTAGACATTGCCACATACCAGGAAACAAATCGAATAATATTTGCAAATTCTCAGGGATCTGTGTTCACATTGTCTGTCACCATTGCGTCCTTAAAATCATAGATAAAGGTGGAAATTTTACTATCGACGGTCACTTGGACATTACGGTGAAATGAAAAGCATGATTTAAGAAATAGAACGTGTAACAATTATGTAGGTTATTCGGTGGCTTCGATTAAAAAAGAGGTTTTACCTAAGGATGCGACCTGCGAAGTCTTCTAAGGCTGGGAGTTGAGGAAAGCGAAGAACTTCTTGTAAAAAAACGGGGATAACTGTACCACAGAGAAAGTAAGGAGGAGCAGTAGTCTAAGAAGGAGGGGGATGAAAAGTGAGCAGATTTGTGTGTCTGTGAGCGGGGGTGTGAGGGCGTGTTGGAAGAAAGAGACACCGCGGAGCGCATTTTCAGCGGGAGAGGGTACGGAGGAGAGAGTGTGAGAGAAGATGGGAAGAAACGAGGTAAAAGTATACAAAAATTGGTCAAAAGGGGTCGCTTGTAAAAGAAATTACTGAAGGGGTCTCGCCTTGAAGGTAAAGTGGGGAAGGTTGCTTGAAATGGTTTGACTGGATAGGTCTCATGATACGCCTTTGAACGAAAGATACATTCATTAGAGCCGATATTCCAATGAGGAAAATCATGGATTCGAATGCGATCCCTCGACTTTGCGACGAGTGCTTTAGCTAGTTAAGCAACCGATGTGTCCTCCTCCACTGGGGAGGAGGTCAAGGCGAATGATGTCTCCTCTGTGGAATATCACAGCAATGTCCACTTGTGGGTGACTCCACAAAAGGCTAGTCCAGGCATCCTCAAAATTTATGATATATATTTATGTTGTGCCTGCGATGTGTTGCGATTTCTTCATATGCCAAAATCTCATTGTCATTTCTTCATAGTACTGCTAGTCATATAAAAAATGGGTATTAGGACACCGGCCACGAAAAGAGGGATTTGCACCACGGAATTGGAAGAGAACGGAAGTGAATAAATGTCAAAGGAATGTGTTAAACGTCAAAACGCGTTTTTCTATAAGAATGGTTGTTTTGGACATTATTCATTGGTCAAATGCAAATATTTAGTAAAAAAAACTCTAAACTGACTGGTGTATAAATACCCACAAAAAACATACATCCCACACATACACATACAAGGGGTATGGGTAAGTCTGCAACATACTTTGAGAAATTTAGCTACGATGCAGTAGTTACCATGTATATTGTAGTGCATGCATGTATATGTGTTCACGAGTACGTTGTGTGACCATCAGTAGTTGGGATAGTAATGTGAGCTTTGTACTTCAGCACAAGTTTTACTACATTTTAGTTTGAGTACTTCACACTTCACTGTCGAACAACTTGTCCGTGCCTAAAAAGGACAGTTTAACCTTTTTCGTTGCCGTGTAAATACTTTTATCACAAGTTTATTCTTGTGATAGACCGGATCTTGTGTGGGTTCATGCAACGATTCAAGTGTCATCAGAAAACTTAATTGGCTACGGACTTCAAATACCTTAGCCTACCTAGTTTAGGCTTAGTCTGTTCTGCTACTGTTGTTATATCGCACCACTTGGCTGAAGGCCATGTAGTCCTAAGTCGGACTCATCATTCAGCCAACTCTCCCAAGCCAGATTACTTTTCCAGCGTAATCAACCTGAACAATGCAGTCGGCGTAAAATATTTTTATCATTGAACTTTCGGCTGGATTTAAATTCTCATTCAAGTTGTTAAATACTTTTTAGCCTCATAGAAAATTATCTGGGATAACTTGGACTGTGTTCTTGCTGTTGCGAGGTTCTGGGCAATTCTTGTTTCCTTGCCTTCCCGCCTTTCTCTCCCTTATGCCACTTCAGAATTAAGATCAGAAGGGAAAGGAGAGACAGGCGTTTGGAGGACGTGTAGCATTAGAGTGGGAGGCATGGGATAAAAAAGGGACCACTCCTTTTCGCAGTCGTACGTCATTGGATGTATTCGTGGCACGGAATTGTGGGACGAAAGCCCGCTTCGCTCTCGAGAGTTCGCCCACTCCATCAACTCGAGCTAAAGTCCTTCCTCTCCGAGATCTTCTATTCTCTCCCCTGACGTTTTGGTTATTCTTGCATCTTCTATTTTCTCTAAATTCTTCCTACTCATCTCAGTCGTACTCTTCGCTGTATTGGGTACATATGTACCTTTTGTTTGTTTTAATTGGAGGGTTATACCTTACTTTTGTTCATATCAGTTCTCTCTTCATAGGACGCTTAGGTTTCTTCAAATGATCCTCCCCGAAAAAGAATAAACTTCTGGTGGATGCTAAAAAATTGAATGTTATAATTTAAATGTTTGTTCTTACTGATATTAATAAAATTATTTATTCCACGTCTCGAACCTTTTCTCCCTAGCTTACAAATTTATTTCTCCTACCTAAAGTAATGTATATGTATTTTAAAAATTCATTTTGGTCATTTTCGGAAAGGATGCTGAAAGATCTATGTATTTTCTCACCATTTTTTATCCACTAAGATTTTAGTAATGCATTTTCAGTCAAAAGTAGTTGAATGTGTGTGACATTAGTTAAGTATTTCTGAAAGCAAAAACCTTGTTCTTAATCATTTGTTATGTAGTCCACATATCCAGTCCCTCCATCAGTGTTTACGAAATGAAGATTGTTTTACTGCAGTTTTCGGTTTTTCCTGATCCGGTTATTGTAAGAGGTTTTTTACATTCTGCCAGTAAGGTACAGTAGTAGCTCTTACTACATAAGACCGATACATGAGTGTTTGTTCAAATGAGGGAAGAACAAAGGATTTATATTCCTATTAAAAATATCCACCATTTCCGGGATTTAAACCCGGGTCTCCTGTCTGGCCTGGAGAAACTCATATCAGTACATCTACTTGTGCCCCATCCTCAATTACCCGCTCTCTGGCTCGCATATAGTCAAGTGGGCAATCATGATATCGTTTTTTCCTTCGTTGCAGAGTTGCTATACTCTTGCAGCTAAAGCAATGCAAAAAATTCTTTATTTATTTTCCGCACAGTACGTACTATTTATTGGCGCGCAACTGTAAAATTAAACACAAATTGTGATTCTTTGCATGCTCATTGAATCCTTCATACTTCATAATATTCACATTATACATCACATTAAATGACAGTCACATAAAATTTTACTAGCAAAATACAAATGAAATACGGGCGTTTCGTTGAAAAGTTCTATAAAGAATACAGAAAGTAACAGAGCTAACGGAAGCGCTGAGTTGGGTTTCGCTTAAGACTCGGAGACTACACGTTAAACTGCGAACTAAATGCTTAAAAAATTATAAAACTTGTAAAATTCAGATAAAACGAGTTTCAGAGTAACTAAAGGATGTTATTTCAACCCCTTTACTATATCACTAGAGCTGATAGATGTAACAAAGTAAGAGAAATATCCTTCCGAACTGATAGCTACAAAGGATCGTCTTTCCCGTGCTCTGGTAGTGACTGCAGCAAAATCTGATAAAGACTCAAAGATAATTCGTTGACCTACAAATCATATATACTCTTTCGTCCTTTGCATCTTCCAATTCCGTCTTAATTTCTCTCTATTTCGTGACCTGTGTTGTAGGCCCCTGCAGTGGCTGAGGGGTAAAGTGTAGATGTAGGTATTGCTTATAATTTAAATGTAATTATGTATCATATCGAGTTATATCCTACGACGTATGATATCGTAGAGCAGAAAATCGGATAACTCTGCTGAGTAGTATTTAACTGCATTACTTATATCACCAAAACGTTTTCACGGAATATGCCTTTCTCTCGCCTTCATTTTCCGCGACAGAATCCTTGGACGTGAGGAAGGAGGCGCAGGGTATTATCTTTCGCATCCCCTGCAGTATTGTCCCGTGTGATGTCGGGCGCCTCCCTCCATGAATTAAACCGGTGCGTGAAGTAGTTTGAATCCGTCGGAATCCGATATACCCCATCATCTTGTAATGATCGGATGAAACGGCGTCGAATCGACTGATACGCATCTGTGTTATGCGTAACTTTGCTCTCGATGTTGGACCGCTTGCGGGTTTTACATGCCGGCTGAAATTCCTTTTGTTTCCTTCACTTCTGGTGGAGTTAATTACCTTCACCGTGAACCTCGTTAGCGGCACGAGCTTTCGTGCATCGCGAGTTGATCAAAGAGCCCCCACGGCGAGCAGGTTGCCACGCTTGGCTTGCGATTTGCATGCGTTTGGAGTGGTTGCTTGAACATTAGATGCACCATACTGGTTATGGGGTCTAGAAATAGATGATCCTCTCTAGTTTAATTGAGCGTACTGAGGAAGTTATAGCTCAACATTTTTTTAACTTTTAAGTTTGTACATACGTTCTTTTAAAGTCCATAATCAACTCTCTTCGTGGAGGTTCCACCACAAGATGAAACAATTTTTTTCATACCAGTTATACGTACACAGAAACGTGTCCTGTGATGTAATATTATCGTCTGAATTGACTTTTTTTCACCAGTTAAACCTGAAGTTTTATATGGGTAAATATAATAATAGTTATACTGGGTAGTTCCTTATTTTTTCCATATATAACTATCAGTTTTTCTTGTCAGATGAAGGAAGCAAAATTTAAAATGAAAATAAGTGGTAATGAAATGAAGGCATCAACTTCTCTAAGTTTCTTGGTCAATAGCAAATTACCGCAATTATTAAATACGATATTGGTCGGTGAAAACATGACGCTACAGTTAGCTCAGATGGCTGGAGGGAGTATTTTATCAAAAAGCTAACACCCTATTCATTAGAACTTTATTACCTAACTTAAACTATTCTTTGTTTATGTCAGGTTTTATGGATTGTTTTAAACGATATACGAGTTTATGAATTTTATCTTACCTTAAGGTATGTTTTGTTTGTTTTCCAAAGAGAAATGTCCTGAATTTTCTAATAATTGTACAATTTATCGCTAGACTACAGGGGCTTGCTCTATGATTGAGAGTAAACTGCGTTCATATCGATCTATTTGAGTCACACAATTTGAAGAATGCCGTTGCACATTGATAAATGGCCTGTGTTCAGGTGGAAAAATAGATACTTCAGTACTCCACCAAAGGAATCTAATCTTAAGGATTTAAACGGCAATTCCGTGGAAGTACACAGATTTTAGAACCTATGATTAATGTGCTCGCGAGGAGGAGGAGAAGAATACAACTACTTCAATTTCGTACGGAGACAGCCAAACCACGGCAAATATAATGGCATTCAATATTTATGGACCCCTTATATCGTAGGCTCACTGCCGCTGGCATATGCATATAGACTTTAATTTCAAGAAAGGATTTTATCGATCACGGCGATCAAACATTTTGATTAAGAAAAGGCACCGAAATAGTGCAACGAGGGCTTTCATCTCGGCAAAGGGGGACGTATATCATACTCAACCCACCCTCCTTAAACTACCCCTTGCAACGGATTTATAGCTCTCCAACCCCTTTATGGATTTGACCGTGCATATATTCTTCGGTTACCTTCTACCAGAATGCTCTCCCCCCCTTGCGCTCTTGTTCCCGGAAGTTCCCTTCACCCACCCTTTTGTGCTTGGCCGTTTCATCTTCCTTAAGCCCTCCATTTCTTTACCCTAACCCTAATCGTGCCATTTATTTTAATACTTTGTCCGTCAAATATTTCTCAATCGGCGGTCAATGGGTGGACCGTTGCGTACGGTGTGCTTAGTATTTTCTGAATGCCCTAAGAGATGAGGCATATAGGTATTTTCTGGAATTACTGGACCTGCAGATGGTTGTCTCTAATGGATTTTCAGTAACTTGGGAGCTTGAATTTCTTTCAATGCCCTCTGTAACACGTCTGCTAGCTAATGCATATGCTAAAAATATTTATCAGAAATAGAAATATGCTTTAATTTGTATAGGTACTAGCTGAATAATTTACTTTTTCCGCTTTTTGCGTTTTGTAAATTTGGGAATATTTGAAACTCTTATTAACGAATCTTCAGAATTCATTCTCCAAATAAAGGAAATACAGATGAGTTTTATGATGCAGTCTTTAAAAAAAGTGTCTCAGCGATATTAGATTTGTGTCATGTCAAGGTTCGCTCCCTTTGTTCTGAGAATCACTTTAAAAATACCATTAATAATACTTGACTGATACAGAATTTAATTTATATTGTCTTAGGTCTTAATACTGTGCACGCTTCGACGTCGTATGTTTCTACTCATAAGTAATGCAAATTAGTTTTAACATAAGTAATCGTTTCAGGCTTAACTTTGTGGAAGTTGGTAACATCCATGATAGAAAACTAAGTTGTTTTCTATCATGGAAATTAGTTTTAATTTGGTAATGTACGTTTTGACTTCATTCTAATTCTTCTATCATATATTTAATATAATTGGCCAATTTACTCTACATTGAAACATGTTGATGATAAAAGGGAGAGATTTATGCTCACGGGAGACGCACGTCTTCACGTATATCTACATGAATCCAAATATGCCATTATCTTACTCGAATCTGATTCGTTCTTTGCTCCCAATACATTTCGAACCCTACTTTACACATTTTCCACCTTATTTTACCCATGTTTAGGTTCACTCTCTTTCCTCATTACCCTATTCTACCATTACTTCCCCCACCCCTACCTCTGCATCTCTTCTAATAGGACACCTTCCCCCACCCTTGAGGCACTCGACGTTTCCTATCTCGTCTTGCTTTACTTCGCTTCTCCGCCATCAGACCCGTCTCTATCGAGGCCACACCCCCTTCTCCATCGCTTATTCTTCTTCTTCACGGGGAGGATGCAGCGTTGCGCTTAATTTATTGCCCTCGCATCAATCAATAACCTGACCAATCAATGACTCTACCAGTCGGCTCCGAACCTCGCTTTTTCCACGAAGAGAATCCGTGAGATTGGGGAAAGTGAAGAGGAAATTGGAGATCGCTTCAGCCGCCTTATCCCTATCGCCGTAATCCCATTTCTCCTCTTAAATAAAATATGCGGGCATCCCTGACTTAAGGGCTGTGATGGGGTGTGCTGGTATACAAATATGTATATTATGTGCATGCATATGAGTATTTATATTTCTTACTCACTTACCTGAGTGTTTTTAAAACTTGCATAATATTGTTTGCAATCAAAGCCAAGTCTCACACTTTCTATCACCCTTCAGGCTTGTCTTTAATTGATGTAAAAATATTGAGAAAACTAAGAATCATTGAGATTAAGAAAAGCAGCTTCCTAAAAGTGTATGGTATATGTTTTTTCATGCATTTCATGACATTAATTATCAAAAGAGTGTCATATTTACTCCCGAGAACAAGAATGCAAGATAGGCCATGCATTTTAATAGATGTAGGCGTGTATAGCGATAATTATGAATAAGTATCGTAAACCACCCTCTTTGCATTTTAGTGGCAACCGTTCCAATTCGTCATAAAGTAAATTGCAGCCGCAGGATCAAGAGACTATCCCATCTCTTACTACTTTATTGTCACTAAACGCACTCCTGCTCATTGTAATTTATGTTCGTAAATACTCAAAACTGATGTATATATTCGGGTGGGTTTCTACGCTCATGTAATGCATAAATGTATCTTTGGTGCGACTACGTAAGGTCCATGTGTAAACACCCAAGGTTTTATCTTTTTCAACGCTTCTAAAATATCCTGAGTCCCTTTTTCTTCCTTACTCTCCTACGTTTGAGTTTCCCCTTTTCAAGAATTCCTGTTTTTCTCCTTTGCGCTCCAAACATCCTTCTTTCCTCCTCCTCCCAACGCCCATCCATTACACTTCCCTCTCATTTGTACTCTTATTTATCTCCCTTCCCTTGTACGGTCACCCTCTCATCCCATCTCTTCCCTTTATTTCCCTCTCTTTAGTCTTATGCAGGCAGGAAAAGAGGTTGAAAAACAGCGAAAGGTTTAAAATTTGAAATGGAAATTTTTCGTTTTCCGTGCTATATTGATCTATAACTAGTTTGGTTAATTCAAGGATTCTTGAACTTATTTAGCATTATTTACTATCGCTGAGTGATGTTTGGTGAGAAGAATGTTTTCTTATAGAATGTGAAATTACGTTAGTAACTATCGGCATGTAGTATTCTTCACAAAAACTAATGGTGGCTATCATCTGGAGCGTAATATACCAAAAGTATATTTTCTAATTTTTTTTACATCCATCGTACCCCAATCAATAGCATGTACAAGTTTGACGGCAAAGTAGGACCTCTTTTTAAGATTAGAAAATGCTTCGTAATTCGAAAATGCTTTTAATCATTTTGCTTCCTCAAGTCCCCCTTGCCATTCTATGATTACTCTGGTGGTTCTCTTGTCGATATCATCCTGCTCTTAACGTCTCTCCAACTTACCTCATCTCGTCGTCCTAACCTTCGCCAGAATTTGCCCCCCATCTGCTCCGTGTAGCTCAAACCTCATTCGGACCCTCAGTAGTATTTCACTCACGTACGCGTAATATATGGGATTTCCTCCCCTTGTGCTTTCCAAGGCTTCCTTCATTCCCTCTCTTCAGAACTTTCTCTCTCATTTCTCACTCTGGCTGAAGCTTACCAACCAGCAGTGTCTGTTAGCAATCAATGGAAGAGATGTGCGTAATTCAAGGCAAATGCATCTCATGATCTTTAGTAGTATTTAATAATAGGCTACTTCGACAACAAGGTTCACTTTGCGCCACTTCGCTGTCGTAAAGAAAACGTCCTTGTCCATAGTATAAGGATTTTGGAATATTTAATATTTTTAATATGTTTTAATCTTAGTACATGAGTGAAATGGTTATTGCAACGTCGTCATTGTGTAGGTACGTATATTACTTTTAAATGAGTCAAACGTCGCTAATTTTGTTTGGGGTGTCACAAAGTGCATGTAGCACGCCAAAATATTTAAGAAGTCTTTTGCATTTATATGCATGTCATTTTCTCTAAAGGTTGTCATATTTTTGCGATTAATGTAAAATAAACGAATAATTTATTGGATTCCAAATTTGAAAACGAAGTAGAATGGTTTACAATTATATCTTAAGTTATTTCTCTTTTGGATTTCTATCCTCTTAAACATGCCTTTTATTTAATCTTCACAAAATTTACTCTTAAATAAAAAAAAGAACGTGTAATCTGAAAAGAAATAAACCTTAATTTGGAATCACGGCTGTTAATCTTTACTGATGAAACTGGTGCGAAAGTTCAAGTCGAATAATAAAATGTGCTTAATTCCATTAACCCGTCATCTGTAGTTATTCACTTAAGCTTGTTTAAGTTGTTACAGAATGTCTATGTTATTTGAGTCATATAAGAGCGATTAATTAGTAAAATGGGATAGAGGATACGCTAAGGAATGAATTCGGCGATCCACCGCCAGAGATCTTCAAAGGGTAAAAGGGCACGGAGGTTATTCTGTGCCCATTGCGCTCCGCCTCTAGGTCCCAATGTCAATATATCACTGAAGGACTGCCCTATCTTCTACCTCTCTGCTACGAATCGCAGCATCTGAGAAGCAATCTCAATTTGCGTCGTTGTAATTTGGGGTTTTCCTTATCGACCGACGATTCTTCTCTTAAGGATCTCAACCTTTTTTCTCTCCTTGCCTTTTGGCCTGGCTTTTATCGCCCCCTTTGCCTAAAACCACTCTCCCTCGAGTTGAAAATTTCTTCCCTCCTTCTCCCAGTTTATCCCTCCTGTTTCCTTGTATTTTATCCTTTCCTCATATTCTTTCCCGGCAGCTTTTCATTCATCCCGTGCCTCTCTACCTTATCTTTCCTTCGTTTTAGTCTTTTATCTTAAAAGGTTATTCAAAATGGCTTCTCCCCTTGAATTGATCTGCCTTCGCCTACCACATGGATTAACCGGTTTAATAAACCGATAAACAGGGTTATGCTATGTTACGATATATTGGCCGCAACGTACGGTATCCACAGACCTATTTATTTACAATATGGAGAGGTTCCATATACTGAAGCCTGAAGTTATCACTAATGTCTTTTTGGCTGTTAATTTAAGGCTGTGATTCGAAGATATTCGATTTAACGATTCTTCACGGTATTGTTCATCGTTGAACTGTAAGTAACTGAACTGGAGAATATAAGTGAAGAAAACCTTATGAAGCACTATCAGGAAGGCAAAGTCCAGGAAGATCGGCCACCCTTTAAGACTCAATGACAAATTATAAGGAACATAATAGAAGCCAAATCCCTATGAGGAAGTCCGATGGACAATTACATGTGCCCACTGAATCGGGGTAAGAAAGAAACAAGATACCAGGAAATAAAGGAGTTGGCAGGTAAAAGGGTAAAATGAAAGGCTGATAGAAAGAAAGGTCTTAGGATGGAATGGCTAATTGTTTGTAACAGGATGAAATGCGATATGGGAAGTAAATACTATAAAAGTTAAATATTTACGCGAAGGGGCTGTGATTTATTTCAATACAAAATCTGTGTCTCGGATTAAAATTCTGATTTGCGATCAGATTCGCTACTTATGCAAAAAACGAAAATAGAAATATAAGTACAAGTATTTTTTAGTTTTATATTCATGCCTCTACTATATGCCTTCTACTAGTATGGCCCGATATGGCAAACATCAGGACATTAGATGCACTAGTTTCGATGCTGGATTACGATGTTCAGTGGATTTTCAGAGCTACCCAGCAACACAGTAAGTAAACTGATATGGTACGTCCATGTCAGCATGGATTATGGAATAACATGCAATGTCTCGAATATCATTTGCATGCGAATAAGATTTTGTGATATTCGCGATATCATTTGATGTTTGAAATCAAGCAATATGTGTTATACGGCATGTGACACTATCAGACGTGTGACGTCATCACTTTCGTCACCGTGTCTTTCAACTCTATCAATGAAATTCAGCCCTTTGTTCCTCCCTACCCATTGCTTACTTCTTTACTTCCGTGCATTTTTCTTTTCCTGTTCTAACGTTGTTTGTCCTTGGCAATTGGGTCTTCTTCGTGGGTTCATTCCCTATATTTATCCCTCCCGTATGTCCTCAACGAATTCTGAGCCTGCCAATTCCAGTATTTCTTCTTTTGCGTTCATCGTGTATTTCTTATTAGACTAATAGTCTTATTAGTCTATTTACTCGTTTCTTTCTTTTTCTCTTTCATTTTATTTTCAAAATTTTTGTCTAGTAACTGGCACCGAACAAGTTATAATTTAAGGTTTTACTCCGAATTTGTTTATATTTTTATAACAGTAAATTTGGGAGTACTGGGACTGTATTTTAACTACGTTTATTTGGGCCTTCATCTCTCTTTCCTGTGCTCTGATTGGCTATATTATTGGCATTCTTTTTAGGGAATATTTAACATGAAATATAAAAATTAGTCACATTGTTTCATTGTATTTTAGTTATATTTTATTAAGTTTTTTCACTTATTAAATTTAGTTTTTTGAAGAAATATTTACATTATTGTTAATTTTGATCATCTTTTCGTTGTTGTAATGAACCTTATCTATGCATTAGTATTTTTAATATTGTCATTACAGTTTTGTACGTAATTTGTTCTTACCTTATGTGACTAATTAATTGTCCATTTAAATTCTTGTCTGTAAAACATTAATGTAACAAGCTCAGATTTGTGGTTTTCACCCAGTATATTGTTCAGTTGCAAAGTGTTCAATGAATAAATACGTACTCGAAGTTGCAGACGAAGGTTTCAAAGTCATTTAATCATATGTGTTATTTTTCGATTTGAATATTGGTGTGATTCGATGTGCTAAATATCGCCCAGCTCAATCTCCATTCCTCCCCTCTCTTACATTCTTCCTTTCCCCAGTATTTCCCTTTTTATCTTCCCATCCATCCTGTCCCGACCCTTAAAAACCTCTCCCTGCTCACGTCCCACCCGAATACCCACCCACCCTCGTTACTATACTCAATCCTACCCAACCCCACCCCCTCATTTCCATTGTTCCCCCTCCTCCTTCCCCCATCAGTTCCCACGCCCCCCCCCCCTTACACCCCCCTTACACCCCCCTTACACCCCTCCCCATTCCGTTCGGGCCATCTTTTTCCCCCCGGTCTCCGATCGCAAATCCCTACCCTTCCCCGAAAATCCTTTTATCTCATATTTTCCTAAAACTCCTCAAGGTCCGCGCGACACCCTTTCTCCCTTGGTTCTTTTTCTGTCTCTCTCTCTTTTCCTTTTACCGTATTATGCAAATCCGCACATCATATTTCAATCCCTGCCTCCCACCCCTTCCTCCCCTAGGATTCTGCTCACTTCTGTCCTGCCCTTCCGGCCCTGCACGTGCAAGGCTATCTCTTCATCACCGCGAGCATCGATAGGCGAAATTCCGGAAACATCGATGTTCTGAGTGGTCGATGTTTTATGAAATCGATGGATATTCACTGTTGGTTTAATTCCATCAAACGATTTATTAAAATGAGGGCATGCGCCATAGTTGGTGGATTGGTGCTAACCTTGAAAAGTCATAATTAATGAAAACATTCATGACTGTACCTATAATTTGACAAAATTTACTCTTTTACTCTTCAATGTCTTGGAAACAAGTATCAATGAAGAAGTATTCTGAAAAAATGTGAAGTGGTAAATGTTAAAGAGAGATATTCTGTCTAAATGATATGTACAGAAGTTATTTCTTTCCGCGCTGCATTAATGACAATGCAATAGACAGATCGAGACGATAAACCGTCAAAGCAATGCTAACCTTTTGTCATTTTTCTCTTCGAATTCAAATAAGTTATCTTGAGACCATTCTATTAGCTTTTCACTTTCGTACATGTATTGAAGCACTGGATTACATTGGTCAGGGGAGTTTGCAGGGCCGCAATGAGTGAACTAAGCGCGTGTAAGAGTGGGTAGAGGATCCGATGATCTCCCACCGGGGGTTTTTGATTGACAAACCAATCCCTTTGTACCACCAACCTCGCTCTACTTTATATCCCTGACACCATATTATCTTCACGGGTGAGTGCCAATAACTTTTCCTACACCTCTAAGTACCCTAATTGTTGACTCATTCGTATAAAGTTATTGCAGGAATGAATAGAAATTATTGATATGCTTTGCACACATTCGCCACAGTATGGATGACGGTTTACAAAACGGTTTACGGTTTCCGCTTGATATTTAAGGTTGGATGGAGGTTTTACCAAATTGATAGTTAAACATCGAATTAAGCATTGTTTTTTAATGCTCATCCCTACACTCTCACCCTGTCGTATTTGCTGTGCTAACCCCTATTCCCCTTCTCTCACCCTTGCTACTTTTTCTTCTCTCTCATGCCAAAATCCCTGACCCTAAGCGTCAATCCCTTACCGTCAATTTTTTTAGCATCCATAGCAGGCCCATTCCTTTCCATTTAGCTTATCGTCTTTCCCATCGGATGTCAACTTTCTCGACGGTCCCGTTTCTGAACCTCGGACTTTTCTTGTCAGCGGATGTGTCAGCGCTCATTTATTTCGCTGAGTGATAAAGTCCGCTGAAAGTGGTTTCAGAAGAATGAACAAATCTAAGGCTAATTTGACGTTATGTCAACCACTACCCTCTAATTTAGGATGGTACATTTTACAAATAATCCTATCAACGTTATCCAAATTATCATCTGTTATAAAGTGTAATGCTGTCAGATAACTCGCCGTTTTAGAGCTGGTGGCTCTCCTTTATATTTCATTTCTTATTTACGGAAGGTTACTGAGGGAGTAATCGTTTATAAGAAATTAAGGAAATTATGCGAAATTGCTTAGCAGAATATTTTGATTTTATTTTGCTTCACAAAAAGTTTTATTACTCTTAATTTAGTAGGTTCACGCCGGGAAGTATATACCTAATGATGTCAGATCCAAAACTCTATAAAAGAAAAAACTCGAATAAATACGAATAAGTCGTCGGTTTGGCAACCAATAGGGTAGGTACCTATAGGTGTATGTCTAATGCTTACACATTACATGGTTGTAGACTGAAATTGGTGGTGAAATATCCAATTTGTACTTTGTAGACTGCAATATGAACTTAGACGAATCCTTTTTAACAATAATATGTGTAAAAACCAGTGGGGATAGACCATGCAGAAGGCATCAATGACCTAATTGAAAAGTAGTCCATGACTGAGTTATCCTGAGCACACAATCACAGAAGGTTCATTGAAAGTTCAAGTGTGAACTATTCATTTGAGAGTATCCATAGATAGTTCGTTTCAAGTCCAAAAATTATTATTTAAAAATAAATGCTCCCTGGTTTAACATTTAATAACATCTTTTAAAACATGTATATTTTGATTGATAACGACAATGTTCATTCCACATTCTAGGAATATTCATGATGTTGTTTAGTTTAAACAAAACTCAGATGGTAATGTCGAAATATTTTCATAGATTTTATTTTGACTTATATTGCCGGCTATAGAATTCCAGAGTCAGTTGTGTTGTGTGTGATACTGAAATGTGCATGGCGTTTGCGGCATGTTGCATTTTGTCCTGTGGTCTTATTTCCATAGTTACTTATTGCTTGGTTTCGACTGGCTTTGAGTGGCTCAGTAATATTGACTTTATATCCATCCTATGTAACAAAATTGGCTTTAATTAATTAATGCCTGAAAACAGGTATTGTGATTGGATGGTAATTTCTAAAACGATCACGGCATTTTCATTTAAAAGTTAGTTCTTGCAGGTAAATTTACGAACGGGAGTGGCCAGGTATATATCACATATTTTGAATGCCTCATTTCTAATAATTTGCGAGTATAAGTATATAAAAGGTATATCATAGGTAGTCATGTGATAACAGTAGTATAATTCTGATTGGTAGGAGGAGATAACATATTTGTTTCTCTATATTGTCTATTTTATATTTATATTTGTTCATGAATGATTGTATATAAAACTAGAACCATATGACCCAACCATTTTATTCAAATAATAAAACTTATTGTTATAGGTAAAGCTCTGGATTAACAAAACAATTGATGTATGGCTACACTGAACAACTACCTACATGTTTTATCGTGTGTTTTATATTAAACTACGTTTGGTTGGCATTTGTGTCAAATGTTTGGGAGAGTATTCCCCCCGAGTTCCTGTTAATTTCCATTCCCTTCAGTCAACATTTCTCTCTTGCTCCTGTTTAAATGTTGAGCGGCACAAACATGTGACTCTTGATCGGGAAATATTCGTTAAAAAAAGACCGATCTCGCAGGCATCAAACGACTCGTTTCCGCCGCTTTTGACGAGGGTGTGAAGTACTTCCAGAGCGTACAAAGGTTTCGCGATGCAAATCGTTTCGTCCGGAGTTAACTCCGGGAGCCCCGGAATACGAGTGCGCGACTATCCCTGCTGCCTCAAACCAGGTCAGCCGTAAAACAGCATCCACAACCCATCAAGAGAACGTGAACACAAAAAAGAACGGAATGCCCAGCTTAATTTTGTGCGGTCTGGTCCATGTGTCGAGGGACTATGGCTTTTAATCCGTGCATTCGTTGATACAGTAGAATTTTTTTAAACGCAGTAGGTATCTTTTAACAATATGATGGATGCAATTTTCATCTCTTCTCGTCTGTGTAACGTCTTTTTTTCGTAAGAATGCATACGTTTACTGTATATTCCGTGATCTGGTGATATCTCCAGTCATCTGTTAACCTGAGCGTTGAAATGGTGAACAATGTGTGAATAATGACTTCGGTGATAATGGCAAGAGGACAAGAGGATCGAGTTTGTAAAAATTAAAGGAACGATTGATTAGACCGCACCAGAGATGAAGTTGTATTAACGACAGGAGATTATAAATGCAAATGAATACAGAATGAAAGGAGCAATCGACCAGGGTGAATGTATCAGCCAAAAAAATGATTAGATGGGGTGTCAAGTGAAAGATGGCCGAGTGAATTTTGAGGGTGGAACGAGAATGGATCGAAAACTAAGAGGTGATAAAAAGAAGAGAATCTCTTTTTGGAGCTCAGAGATTTGCTTAAAATGCGAGTTAAAAAAGTCTTTTGTTTCCAGATGGCAACGGATGTGCCTTTCATTTTGAGGTATAAAAAAATTCAATAAAAAGGTTTTGAAAACGCTACTGAAACGAAGGCTAGGGGAAGTGACTTTTTTCGATTCATCGTGTTATTTCCTCTTTAATACCAATTTTTCAGTTTTTATCGAATCCTTCTCGTTCTTATTGAAAATAAAGTTGTTTCTTCTTTTTATTTTCAACCACAGTCAGGGTTTTATAGAACCCAAAGTCTGTTGTAAAAGGCGATATTAGCACCGGTATGGAAAGGATATGAGGGGAGGGTGCACAATCATGAGAGGAAATGGAAGTTTTAATTGAAAATGATGAGCATTGAAACCCAACATAAATTCAACGTTGACCTAAGGATTCGTAATAATGTAGCCAAAAGATTAGGTGGTGAGTTATCTTGCTATTTTAATATTGCTGTTGTCAATAAAATCATTCCTTATTTCTTCTTCTCAGTGTATCTATCATGAAATACTTCTGGGAAAGGGAATAATAGTTTGTGTGTATTCTAGGTAAACGAGATCGTGGATAAGATATGTTCCCTATTATAATGAAAATGCATGGTTGATCGACATATTTTGTGCATTTTTACATGCTTTTAACCCCTTCAACCGGTGCATTAAGTAATTATTTTGCTATGGTTCTATTGACATGAAGAAAGATTTGCTGGGTGAATGAAGTGACTTGCACTATTTTTGATAATGAAGAGGATTTCTGTTTGAAAACGAGAAAGATCATGTTAAGGGAGATTGAAATATAGAGGCAATATTGTTGTGTCCCTGGCCCCTGACGTCGTCGGCCTCTAGGGGCTCTTGCGAAATACTAGGTGACTGCAGGGATGCGTAGTACACCGGGGGATCGCCTCTCAGGCGGGCACTAGCGCGCTGGCTTGGCGGGATACGGGGTAATATCACACATTATACTCATTACACTGTCACTCACCGGGGATCGAGACACAATGTTAGGGCAAAAAAAACAGTTGAGAAAAGTAATCTAAACTAGTAAGCCATAAGGGCGTGGCCGTAAGATACTTCACAATTCCACAAATGATGCATCACGCAGATGCGCAATGAAATATCAATTCTTTTTTCACCACTCCTTAAGACATGCCTCAAAGCCTCCACCATCTATTATGGTGCGATTGGACGCATAGGGTTGCGTAACTCATTAAAAGGATCGCATGTCTTTGTGGCAGACAGGAGAATCAATAAGAACACTTAGATCTTAAATACCTACTTCATTTATTACACATTAAAAGCACTGGCTTACATTGCTAAATATGAAGTCGGTTCCCTGGAGGGGTCTATGGGCTCGGCAGCGTCGGCAGCGAAGATGGTCCGGGCGGCGATGCTGGTCACAGCAGGAGGTCAGCGAGGCGCGGTCGTCGGCGGTGGGGTCGGCGCTCCTTTGGCGGGTAATTGGGTGCGTAGCGTCTCGTAATAATCGAGCGAATCAAGTGACGACGCCTGACCGCACATCGGCTTGTGCGTCATTTGGGTGGGGTTCCCAGGGGATGAGGGACCACATCCTGCTGCTCTCTTATTCACTCTCGGACTTTGCATGAGTGTATGCAACACACTCATGCAACGCAATCAATGCATGAGTGTATGCCATACACTCATGCATTGATTACCACAGGAAGATGATGGAAAAATGAAAAAAATAAGGCCTTTATCACTGTCTTAGGCAAGAAACCCGGGGGTCAGGGGCCAGGGACACAGCAATATACCTTTTCGTCATATGAATGTATGTCTCTGTCATCGATAAGTAAGAGGAGTTACGTAGCTTAGTACTTAGTACTTTTCCACAATTTAATTATTTATGTGACCAGTCGCAGCTCGAGAAGACGTATTCGCGTAGCCTTATTTAGGTGAAATTGGTTGCAGAAGAATTTATATTGTTAAACAGTGCAATGTTGTGTTATTTTATTAAATATCAGTCACTTTCATGAAGTCACATCCGAAATTATCAATATTTTGATAGGTTTCATACTTTTCTAAATTTATCGATCTTGTCATTACAGTGAAACGGGGTGTATTTTTATGGCATATATCTTTACTGGAATAAAATTTTCTTTAATGTATATTGTGACCCCTGAACTCACTACTGGTATTACAATTGAGGAAACGTTCTTGGGATAAGTCGAGAGTGAATACAATGAGCACATATACGCTTTTTCTGTACCTACGAATCAAGTTGTTAAGTTTTCTACGATATGATACACTTCTCATGTGAGAGCAGCCGGGTAACGTTAACGCGATCAGATTTTATAGAACGTCAGTCTGATGCCAAAAATCAAAACGCTGTCTCATGTTCAACTACAGATTTGATGAAGGAGGGTAGATATCTCCTGAATCTCTTCTCATCAACGTCTAAATTCTGCTTACAGACCCTTTCAATATGTATTATCCCGATGAGTTCCGGTTACCGGAAAATCAGATCGTATTCAGTTGTTTGCTTCCTCATTAAAACTAAATTCATCCCGGCGTGTGGCAGAAAACTAGTCTAGTTAAAATCCATTGTAAGATGAAGCTGAACATATAGAATTTCATGGCATAGGTTGCATAGTTTTGCTTGATTCAAGGAATATGAGCTTCTGTAGTAAACTAATTGATTTTTTAAGTGAAGTGAGATGTCTGATCCGTGTGGAGGCTTACACGGCTTTATAAATTTGAAGATGTAAGTCTTCCGGGTCTCTCGCAATAGCAGAGCACACATGAATGGGTTCTATGCACAACATAAACTTTGAAGAGGCAATGTAAATCGCCAAATAAAAATGCTACTTCGCGCTTTTTATGTGGGAAACTATTGAAATAAGCAAGATTCCTAATAACTTTAATGGAGATGACAGTTACTCGCTGTCCAACGCAATGAAACGAGTAATGCGCAGGAAAATAAACACAAGTAACAACAACCAATCACAACGGACCTGACACCAACGAATGATGTTTATAAAACGGTCAAACTGCATTTCCACTTCAATTCACTCTTCTGAAGAGGCCTACTGCAATACCGGCGAAACTGTACTCCCAGCACAAGGACCTACGTGGAAAGAAACTCGGAAGACTCACATCTTCTTGAGATACCTGCTATCCAGAGCAGGAAGCGTTAAATGGGTATGATAAGAAAATAGAGAGGATGACTGGGATGTCTAAGTTGGGAAAATTAAAGATGACGAAATGCGTTGAAAATAGAAAAGCCGTTTGAGAGGAGAAGTGTAGACAGGGAAGAAAGGGAAAGGTATGGCGATGATTAGACACAGTGGCCTTCCTTCCTTTCAATACTTGAAAACCGGAAAACTTTTCAAATTACCGAGTGTTTTGGACACCCAGAATTTCTCCTTCATTTTGAATTGTTTGGACATTTGTGTTTCATTTTGCTGTTTTTTTTTCTTGAGGCACGGTGAAATATCACGCTACTTACACACTTTTGTGGCACTAATTCAGAAACAAACTTGGACTCGATATGCTTAAAATCACATGAAATGATTTTCTCTGTCAAATACGCGAATTAATTTCGATTTTGACCTATTTACTTCTTCTTTTAGTGTCTAGATACATTTCGTTGTGCTCTAATAAGATTTTTTGTTGTTTATTAGATAAAATTATTTTTTTAACTTTCCTGTATTGAGTCTTTTGTTAGATGCCACTTCAAAATTTACACCATGATTAGGGGATGCTTTTCGTCACTTTTGTTTTTTTTAATAAAAGAATTTTACAATAGCACAGGACTACATTTTAAAATAGAACGTATTTGTGACTGTACTCAAATGTGATAAGAGCATGATTATTTATTATTTTTTAGCTAAAATACCGTCACATACTATAGTAGTGTTGCAAAGTTAGGGGAGCCAGTAGCTTTGTATTATTTTTTAATTTCCTGTGCTTTACAATGGAGAAGGTGAGATGATGCTAACATTGCCCCTGCTTTAACTCTGTGAGACACAATTTTTAGTTTAGTGGAGAAACTCTGCATGATGCGGGATAATTCTAGTATCGTACGGTATTCAGCTGCATTTATTCAAACATGCCACATTCATATGCCTGCAATACACTATCGGACTTGTTTAAGGGAATTATAATTTGATGCGAAGTGTTCCTTTTTGGTGCAAAGTACTCCATTGTAAAGCATTTTATTCAACCTGGTTGCTAATTAAAATACTATTGGTGTTCTTCATAAGAGAATAATGCTCCTTATTTCTCTAACTTAAGTAACTCCGCGCTTGATTGTTTGGAATAGAGCACCATGCCCGTGAGGTTTAAGGAACGAGGTCAGATTAATAAACGATGATTACCTTTAACCACTCCTGCTTTTTGTCGCCGCCTAATTATTATACGTGATATGTGTCGTAGAAAACCTGGAATAAGTGTTTTCAAGGCTGACCCGAAAATCCTAATACTTGCACCAACTATCACGCCACGAGTGAAATTTGAGGGATGCATAACTACTTCGATAAACTCTACAATATATATATTTTTAACATAAATATTCTCTGAAAGATGAGGAATAAATGAGCACCAACTATAGAGCTAACCGTTAATGTTCAAGGCAATAATATGCTACTCACCGCCACATAGAATGCCGTAGCAAGAAAAGAACCAAACAACTCGGTACTACTCGCTGATGACACTAAATCCAACGATGAATCATCGTGAACAACTCCCCTGGGGACATTTCACTGGACGGTTGGAAAATCATCAGTTTTTAGTTATTTGCGTTCTCATGATTATTAATACTTTGAAAAAATGGAACACGGTATTTTTCTACACTATATTTTTCAGTATGGCCATTTCAGAGACAAGCTTAGTCGCAATTCGTAGTAATTTAAGCGGGTTTGTGTTGGCTTTTAGCTTTGGCCACTGCATTGACGGCAGTCGTAATATGCATACTGCATTTCGTCTACGCTTTTTTATTTGACTGCGTTTTGTCATTATGATTTCCTAACGTATGGTTTATTTTATGTAGGTTTAAAACTGGCATTGCGTCTGTTTTGCCGAATAATTTGTTCCTGCCTTTAGTTTCGGGATGGGAAACGATGATGCAATACACTCTTTCTTTGTATCCGATACCATTATCCAGTCCTTTTATGATTATTTCTATTTCATCCATCTTATTCTTATCTTATGATTGAGATCAATTTTTCTGATATTTATGTCTATTTGTAACTAATAACACCATAAATCAGGTATGCAGGTACTCTGGTATTTCTGAGGTGCGTCGACTGCAGTGGCCATTTTTCACCTTCCACACGCTACGGTTTCATAACCATAAATGATGATTTCGCCTAAACCGGAATTTTTCCCTGAAAAATATTAAAACAATAGAAAAATTATGGTGAGAGTGAAAAATAGGTGATTCCCTTGTGAAATTAAAAGTACGCATCTGATTCCATATTTTACTCGCAGGTCACGGTATTTCACTTACTCCGCGAGGACGTGCTCTGTGATAATGACGGAGTTACAACTGCTTCACACCTTTGTGTTGGTGCTCCATCGGTATATATATTTAAGATTTGAGCGTGTTAAATCACTGTGTCCGATCCACAGGCGTGACAGCAAGAAACCTTCTCGAGGATTTGACTCAACAGAGGATTTCCACGGTAAAATATCCTCTTTAATCGACCGCTAAATGTACTCAACTAGGCCTTGCCTGTAGGTTTTCCACTTATAACACGACACCACTATTTTCCCTATTATATTGTATATTCTCTAAAGTCGGATAGCGGAACGCTGGTGTTCTAGCACCTGCTACCGTAGGTGAGACGCGGGGAAGCTATTCACGAGGGATTTTGGAATGGCTTAGGGAAACAAATCAGGAGTGAAAGGAAGGCTTAATGGGGCAGTAGTGGGGGAGGTTGAAGTGTTGTGGTGTGTGAATCTCGGTGAGAGATGGAGGGAATGGAAATGTTCTCCCGTGCACCGCATCCGCTGTTTACGGATATGTGTGCCACCCTGGGTGCCCGAGTCCTTCCGTGCACCCTCCCCTATTGTTTCCCCCCCATCTCCATTTCCATCTCTCACGCCACCTATCCCACCCTGCCAACATCTCATGCTACCACGGAGTGAGGGGAAGTGGGCGCATCTATGTCTAAATTATACAGTAAAACCTGTCTAAGGTGGAATCGCAGGGGAACTCGCTATATTTCCGGCTAAAGTAGGTTTCCCTTCAAAGGCAGGTTTTAAGACAAGGGACATGGATGTATTTTTCGTATGAATAGATTTATAATAAAATATGGTATTTTTCGTTGGCCTCAAGGGAAGGAAAAATTAACACAATCACCGCGTGTGATACTTATACGAAAAATAAATAAAAATAATGAAAAGGACTAAATTTGCTGTAGTTCTATCATTTATCTCTAAAAACCCACAGCCCATTGATTAGATTTGGAGCTAAACAGCCAAACAAATACACTATTAGATTATATTATACAATATTTACCAAAACCATAACATCACTTTAAGTTATTTGAAGAAACTCCATGTAAATTCGACTGTATCTTTGTAAGAAACTTCAATTTCAATTGTTGTTTTTCGGGGATTTCCTCATTCAGTTGAAAGGAAACCCTATCACCACAATATTTTCATAAAAATCACTTTCCCCTTAATTTTGTTTAATGATGTTGTAATTTTGTGTTTACACATTTAAAATTAGTAGTCACTTCCGGACATTTTGTCCTCACTGACCATTTTAATAACATATATCTTTTCCTTTAGGTTTAATTTTTTCAGTGTTTTGTCCATTGACCTGTGAACATGAATAATTTTTCAATATCATAACAAAAAATATTAGCTACAATCGAGTTGAGGTTTCCATAAGCCTAACACATTAATGAATACTTACAGCAATTGCTACTCAACCAAATTGCTGTAACTGTTGCAATAGAGCAGAATTATCTCACTTCACACCGCAAGTTGGAGGTTGTCGAGACCATAAAATACAGAATTTAAAAAAACGTAATCGGAGAAGCTCAAGGAACCAAACTTGTCACTCCAGGCTTCAACTAGACACAGAGTTCCTTCTTCATAAAATTCTCGGACTGTAATCCAAGACAAGGCCTTCTCTCCCTTCCATTCCCCCTTTCCTCTTCCCCCACCACACTTTGCCCACCCATGGTGAATTTCCCAATGCACGGTGTCAGATGTCACAGGGGTGGATTCGACTACGTGATGAAATGAATCCATAGTTCGTCCAAGGTATCAAGTATCATCCGGGTGTTTTTTTTATTATCCCCCATTTCCAAAGCAGGTGACTGAAACCGGACACAGTGTAAATCTATCCCTTCTGGACGAAGGCAATCAAATCACTCAGGCAACGAACACTCAAGAAATATAAAAGATAAAGGAGTTCAAATTCTACCTTTTGCCACACGAAATGCAAGGCATACCCGTTTTCAGTCCGCGTCTCACAGGTTTTGTCTTATTGAGGGTCTTTCTTGAGAAATATCTGATCATTATACAATGCAAGTAAGATATCTCCGGCTTTGACAGGTTCCTGCCTTAGACAGATACAGCCTCTCACATTTTCCTGTTCCTTTCACTGTACCTTGGAAGCCACTGCGAGAAATCCACGCATACCAGGGCAGGGGACGATTTTACGTGATGACACCCTGTGCAGTAGGTCACACGCCACATTCCCTAGGTGGCGTGTTATGTCCTTCCCTATTCTTGTGCGTGAACTTAATATATTTAGTCACTCTTATTTATTCATCAGGGTCAGCTTGGAGATAAACGGTGATTTCCGTTCACATTAGTGATCTACTCACTTTGCAACTCAACTACGCTAGTTGCTTTTTATTCGGTTTAGACACAGCGGAATGTCATTAGAATCAAATCAGTCAGGAAGCATTGTAGATAAGGGATGAAATGTGTTTTAGAAGAAAAGCTTGGATAATTGCATCGATGATTGTTTTTAATGTGTTAATTTTCAATTAAGGCGTCAGTCATGGACAACGTAAATTGTTATTTACGTTGTGCTAAAAGCTTTACTATAAAATCATGCAGTTAAAATGAATGCATTAAATAGTCGAAAAATTCAAGTCCTAACTACTGTGTTCAAACAGAATGATATTTCCTATCAGCTTAATAACATACGTTTAATCTTGACGGGAGTAGGCTTCAATTTGTAGAAGTAAAATATGTTATTACTCATGATTTATGAAAATATTTAGTACTTTTCTGCAAATATTTCACTGTACGACGCTTTTCACCGATTTACGGCATCGTCAGGTACAGAACGTTTGTTTCATGCGTTCATCGTTGTTGTAGTTACGGGTTATTTCCGCATCCCTCCCCACTCCTTTGCGGTAAAATTAATTTTTCCCGCTTCATCAGCCCTTGATCAACGTTTCTCAATCGTGCCCGAATGTTTGCATTTTTCCCTCCTTACCCGTAACTATAACATCAATGATCGCATAAAATTAACTATCTGTACTTGACGTTGGCGTAAATCGGCGAAACGTGTCATGCAATAAAAAAAAATTGGGTGTGCTTAGCACCATACGCTGTAAGTGAAAACTTATTCAGATTTATATTACCAAATAAATCTTAATACAAAAGGAGAACAAGGTACTATTATTTTATTAAATTAATATTCCAATGTAAATTTTATTTTTTGTTGACAAAATAGGTATTTATATGAAAAATAGGTATTGTACATGCGTCTGAATAATATAAAATTCATTTATATCTCTTATGTTAATTATATTTCTAGTCTAATTATTCTAATTAACAATTCTCATCGTCATTGGTTACATCTTCAATCACCATATCCTCATTTTCATCATTTTCTCGCGTGTTATTTACATTATCCTCATGAATAATTTGACTCATTTCATTACTATTTCTACATAATTCTAGGAAAGAAACTATTGGCTTATGATAACTAAAGTAACTAATAACCTTTGAATTTCAAGATTCGGTAAAGAATGCGAACAGGGAAATATGGTACGCGATTTAAACGGTGCAATATTTCTCGCTTTCCGCTTGTCCTACCATCTGGTAGCAGCACTGCTAGGACAGCGGTGCTGCCATCTGACGACGGTATTGGAACTACGTCGCCGAAGCAAAAAGTGAGGTACGGTACGTGACGCGAGTTAGCTATTTTTCCCCATGCCAAAAGTGCCCAACGGGCCAAAAGAAGTTATCACTTCAAAAATTGCAAAAAAAATGTTTTCATTCATCATGAGTGCTGACGAGAGAGAAATTATGAGAAATTAAGGAAAGGTGGAGGGAAACCCGGCGTCTGTATACAGCCCCAACCAACAGGTGACGAGTACTTTACTTGCATTGCCTTCCGTACAGCACCCAAGTAGGGGTCGGGAGCCCCCTGAGAAAGCTGTCATCGCCGGCATTCGAACCCGGGCCCACGGGATAAAGCTCTCTTTTCACGCCATCACACCAGCACCACCTTCTACCTTCTGTTCGGTCATTTTAGTTAGCTTGAAAAAAAGAGCTAACTTGAGGCGTGACTCACTGTTAGTGAAAATGTCTAACGTCCATAATGAATAATTACTAACTTTGCTTTAATATACCACCTATTTTACTGACTGAACGCGGTTCAATGTTCAATTAATCAGTGTTGCCATCAAGATGTGCGGGGTTTATTTTGTAATCTCACCTTTTTAATGACACTTTGCGGGAAGACGGGAGATCCGTTTCGCTCTCTTAATGATCGACTCACGATCGGCCAAGGTCCGATGGTGGCTCCATTTCACGTTCCTTACATGAAATGCGGAAGAAAATGAAACGGATCGAGAGTCGAAAGAGCGGGTGGGTAAAATAAAAGACCTGTAGATCACCACTTGAGAGGCGAAGATGTTCACGCTGCCTAGGTGGCAGAAACTAAGAAAAGTGACATAATTTTCCGTATTTTATGACGTATTCTCACTAAAATGAGATAAAAAAATAACACCCCTGTCCAGGTTAGGCCCATGGAAATGGTATTATTGCTTTTAAACCTCGGTCAGTGAATACTTTATGTAAAATGAGGACACAATTAGTGTTTGTTCATCATGAATGATTGAAAAAATGCACGGCTTTCCTCTGTAAAACTACTTAAAAATTGATTACCTTGTAGTTGGGGAAAAAAGACAAAAGAAAAGGAGGGGTGAGACTGGCGGCGGAGGTAGTAGTGCGATGGAGGTAGGGGAGGGCAGAGATGTTGTGTGGGTGGTGGCGTTGTTAGGACGCTGGAGGGGGTGGGTCAGCGAGAGGTCAGCTGGCCGGCGCGGGGCCATTTGTCAAGCGGAGGCCAATACGCCGGGCGCCCGTGATATGTCGACGCACGTGACGGCGGCTGGTGAAGCGGGCTGATCGGGTCACGATGCGCATAACATTCCAACAAAAGAAAAAAAATGAACTCCGATACGCATCAAAAGCGGGGATGTTTAATGCATCGCCGAGAGCATCCGATACAACGCCTTGGGAATAAAAACAAAAGCCCGTTTGATGAAAAGTGCCCGTGAAACCGCATGGCTTTTCTCTCTCCCGTGCGCGAGGGGTCATGGCTTCAATTCCGTACATTACCGTGAATCATACTGAGTTTCAGTCTCAATACGAGGTTCAAGTGTGGTGTTCGTGCAATTCGTACTCTGCAATAACTCTCTAGGATCATCGGTGTTAATTTCTTTCAGATATGGTGAATACCTTTTTAATGGGCGAGCAGCCAGCTTGATACTTCAGTATTTTTGTCGTTTGCCATACGATTCAGATGTCACCTACGCTCGAATTTAAGGCACTTCATCAGTTTTAAAATACTTCATTTTAAATAATTTTGAAAAGTATTTTTCGTACTTTTCTGTTGTTGGTAAATTAGAAATCAAACCGTAATTGTTAACTTTGTTAACTTATTTATGATGGCAATTAATGGAGGCACAAAATATTTGCGGAGAACTTATGCTTAATTTGATGGAGTCATGCAAATTATTGGAGATAATTTAATTGTTAATTTGGTTCCGAATTCATTTACACAAATATAATTAATATTGTGTGAGTATCTAGCGGAATTCTCATGGAGTTACTGAAATTTGGTGTCATAAATCAATCCGTCTATTATCTTTTTCACTAAGTATCACTATTATGGGCGAAAAATCGTCCTTTGTATACAAACGGAAGCAAAAGTAAAATGTAACTAAGTGCAGCAAATATGTTAGAAAAAACGATTTCAAGGATTATATAAATATCTCCCCATCTCTCTTTCAATTTAACAAAATATATTATTTTTTCAATCTGGTTTTTAAATCATATTCTACACATTTTTTACCATTTTGCACTTAGCACCACATTTAAAGAAGTTATTGTCCTAAAAATTGCTGTTTTCCATCAAAATGTAATTTTAGTGATCGTGAAGGGATCCCATGTCGGCTCTTTAACGTATGTTAGCATCATTATCGACTTATTTTCGCTTTGGAAAATTCAACGTCGAAATGCTATTTAATTAAAAATTTATCCAAATTGTTTAGATGAAAACAGACTCCCATAGAATAGATGTGGAGTCTATTTCCTTTGCTTTCTATTGATAATTTTGATTATTTTTTAATAAAATTTTCTTGTCAATTTCTCTTCTCTTTAATTGTAGTCGAAATACTACCTACCTATTTTAATTTTAGCTACGATGTGTTTTGTGAATTGCAGAAATTAGACATTGCTAAAATATTTCATAATTAATTCCAATATTTATGGCCATTGCCATTTAGTACAAGGACTCGAATGCCGCGTCCAATCCCATTTTTTCAGTCTTCCTAGTGGTAGTACCCCTTAGCGACGACGGAATTCATGGAAAAACACTTCTCACGATGAACGAAATCCACGTCTTTTACTTTTGGAATTGACATTTATCGTAAAAGAGATAGCATAGAGTAGACGTGAGACTTAAAAGTCTTTTGGGACAGTTCTCACTTTCTTTGTCCCCTATAACCCCGAAGTGGAAGGAAAACATGTTGGCAGCAGCGCTGGGCTCCTCTGCTGACGGTCAGGACCGAGTCCTCTGCTTCTATCTGTGAAGTATCTCGCTTAAAACTTCTTTCTTGCAGTTCTCCCATCGCCTCTCATCCGCACCCACTTTCCCTTCAATTCTCTCATGTTGCGATGAAGAGTGGCTTTAAAAACTCGCATTCGTTCTCTTCCGGAAGGGATGGAATGAGAAGTGCTTCTGCTGCTTACTAATTAACGGGAAAACCTGACGAGGGAAAAAGGATCGTTGACAAGAGGAGCGCTCCCCAACCTTCCTCTTCGCCGATAAGAATTGCGCTGTCTCGCTGCGATAAATGGCTCCCTGGGAAAAGGGAATTGGACCGGGATTTCCACGGTCTTCCTTACTTCACATTGCGAGCAGGAACCAGGGAAAACTTTGTCTGCATTGCCTCTCAGGTCCTTGTGCGAAGACGAGAGTGTAAAGAGAATGTTCAAATGAGAGGATATTTTCTTTTGCATCCAAACACGCTCCGAATTAATTGGCTCATGAATGTTTTCATCCTGCAAACTTTTTCAGTGGATCTTTGTCACGGGGTATTAAAAAGTGGAAGTGTGTTGTTTTTAAATGACCATGTTGACAACCTGCATTCATATTTTATAATGGCATTTTCTACCATTAAAAAAAGATACTCCTACCAAAACGAATGTTCTAAATGGAGCTAAATGACTACAGAAGACGTGGAAAATGTTATAGATTTCAAGCTTAATCTATAACTTACTAATACATTCCACCGCGAGATGAATGATCTTAGTACTAAAAAGATAAATTAGAGGAATTTTCTGAAGAAGAGGAATAATTTCAACAACGGATATTTTATTTTTCGTGAAGCTAAAATTTAAGACAACTGCATATTGTGTTGAAGCTGCAGTGTACAGGAAATTTTGAACTAAATTAGTTTAATGTTGCCAACTACGAAAAAGTCCAATTCTGAGTACAACGCATGATTTTACTAAAACAAAATTATGAACACCTAAATTGCCACTCGATCTGGTGTTTATCTCATTGGAAATGTGAATTATTTATTCTTCTTATTTTACTTTGCTCGAAAATAATTGCTTTTTTTGCGTCGTCTGATATCTTATTGAAGTGTTTATCGCATTTATAGAATTCTAATGATAGTATAAAAACATAGTTTGTTAATGTGAAATTGGTATAGATAGTAGTTTCAACCGGATATTCCAATAATTAGGTGACTAAGGAGTCTTTGCGTAGTCAAATCATTAATTCAAGTTCCATGCGTTGGTTCTTGGTTCATGCATTAATTGGTTCTCATCTACACGATGTAAAATTAATACATTACCATCATTATTAAATTAGTGGCCATAATATCATATATGTCCTGATATAGGTATCGTAGGCTAAATGTTAACCCTTTAAACACATGATTTAAACCGATGCGGCAGTTCCTAGATAATACACTAAATAACGATAGTCAAATAACACAATACTGTTTTGATTATAGCATTTCAGTATATTGCATGATTTTACGTTCTTGGTTTCGGTAACAGTGATTGTATTTGAATAAAGACGGCTTCGTCGCCACAGTCTTTATTGCCTGACGAAGCCGGCAGAAGGGTTGGCGAAAGCTTTCGCTTTATTTAAACACAATCAGTGTTACCAAGAGCAAGAATAAACACTAAATACTGATACTAACTTTTCGGTTAATTAATTACTTTACTCTCGATCAACATGTGCATAAGTGGCTGGATACCTTGGATATATTAGGGATTGTCTAGCTAAAAAAAAGTAATTTTGTAAATGTAATGAAATTTATGAAAGTATTATTATATTTCGTGCCCTTCCTTGGGGTTTCAGTTATGAGTGTCCTTTTCTTCAAAATCCAATCTACGTACTCGACAGTTACTATGGTTTCATGGTATCCCCAAGAAATGGTTTCAGTTGGATCAGTTTCGATTTACATGAAAATGTATGGGCGTATCATATCGTTAAATGAATGTCTTTACCATTAGTGGCTCTTCCATTCCCTCTGAACATTTGGCCTGCGTTATCGTCAGGAGCGACACAGAGATAAAAGCAATTTCAAGGAGGGAAATGGGGAAATTTTCAGTCGGTAGCTGAAAGAGGCCATGGGATTGTTTTCAATCTCACCGTCTCGTGTGCTCCTCCACATCTAAGCCAGAGTGTGACTCCCGTTATCATCTCTCAACTCAACTTTTATCCCAACCCTTATCATCAAACCCTTTATCACTCCTGCATTATTTTCCAGGAGGATATTTTCGTTTCCTAAGTCTCCTTACGCTTCCAACTTGACATTTTCCAGTAGCAGCCTCGTTCTGAGAAAAAAACTCGGTGAGATATTTCCTCCGAAATTGTCACCCAAAAGGTGGAAATTTTATATACTTGGTAGGTACATATTTTAGTACATACTTGATGTGTATATACACATATCCAGTATCTATAATCGCTTGTCTTCTACTAGAGGGATATCCATTTTATTCATCCATTTTTCATGAGAACTGCGCACCGAAATAAAGTCATGTATTCCTCGAGATACAGTGAACGTATCACTGGGGAAAATAGGGCATCAGGACCAGCGATCCTGAAAATGATTGGTCACATCCAGCGTGGGTTTGAGGGATTTTGAACGAAATAATACGAGTTGAAGTACGATTCCGTGACTAGCTTAAGTGTTTGAGATTTGAGAACCTCAAATAGAACTCATCGCGTTTTACGTTTCGTTGGCATCCTTAAAAAGCACAATTCAGCCACCAAAATTATAATATCCTCTACGAAACTTGATAGCGGTGAATTGTATAACGTGAATGATTTATTATCTCCTTCTATGGTTTTTATTTTCTCTTATAGTTAGTTTTATGGTGAGACTACTATTTTCTGATCACTTGGTTTTCAGTTGTGATGGCGTAAGTTCTGCTACATTTCTCTCGATATCAACACTATAATGGCTTTATTACGTTAAAATAGTTTCAAGTCATATTAAGGAGGTCACAGCTCTTTACGTTTTGCTGTTAGGTATTGTATCCTTATTTGCTTTAATTCCGTGTAACATTGATATTTATTAATTGCTCAGGCGAGAATATCAATTCGGGTTTTGAATAACGAGTGTTATTCATTTAATAAATACAAATAATTCATAAAACCATCCTTTATCATATTTGTTTTGAGAGAAAGTTATAAAAAGTGCTTTTGAATCTATGGTTCAATACGTCATGGCATCTGACTGGTGACCCACTGTTCTTACGTAAGTCGAACTAAACCCTCGTGAAATTTTTACGAGAGAACTTTCTCACCCAGGGGAAAAATAAATTTCAGTTTATGGAACACCCAACCTTAAAGGCAGTCTAGAGAGGGAAACCTCTCGCTGTCATCAAATAATTAGACTCCTTTCAAGGAAACCATTATTTTAACAAATTTCTCTATCAAAACAAAGAAGCTGTTGGCAATCCGAGTAATTAAAACCCATTCTCGCCACGCCTTTCATTAAACAAGGACTTCCCGCGGAATTAAAAGGCTATCCCCTTGAAGACAATTACGAGGATGGAGGAGCTTGGGGATGGGAAGACATAGACGCCTACTTTACAGTCGGATACAGCCCACCCGTGAAAATGACGCAGTCTCCGGAACGGGTGGGATGGGGAGTCGAGAGAGAAGATGCCGTTTGTAACCGCCTTGAATATCTTCTGAGCGTTTGAGGTGACTTTTGCAAATATGAATTCTGCTCCCAGCGTCCCAGAGTTCACATACGAAACAAATTTTTATTTATTTCAATTCTAATATCCGTTGGGCTCATCTGGAAACTTATAAAATTCCACATGACTTGCTGTTCGTTTCTATATAAAGTTCGTGGTGAACAGAGATGAATTGAGCGTATTGGAATAGGTAGGGAAGTAAGAGAAATATTTTTGATTGACGAAGGGTAGAGAGAAAACCCTTGCTCGGTTTAGCCTACCCATAATGGAAGACGTATCTACAATTTCACGACCCATTCAACTGACTGAGTATCTTGCTCAAAGTGCTTTCAATTTTACAATAGCCGATGAGAAATCTCTGTTAATTTCGCGATTCAACTCTGGGCACTTTTAGGGTGTGAAACCAATCATTGAGCCACCACATCGACCATTTTTCCGGAATGAGTTTTGGTTATCAGGAGATGCGACTGAAATCTGAGGTACTTTTATACCTTAAGGATTTTTGGTAGGTTCGATGGTTGTTACAGGAATATTGATTTGAATATTTAATTAACGCAGAGTAGAGGAGCCTGGTGTCAGAATTAGTCTTCTCATGGCGAAAAGTACCAAGCCCTTCACAGTTTTACTTTACAACCAATAGGTAGTCAAGAGAATATTATCGAATGTCCACCACATATCATTTGACAATATGGCGGGATGCCTCTGAAAACATTCCTCCACCACCGGTACTGGATCCCAGGCACTTTAGATGAGAAAATGGCACTTAAGCCACCAAACCAACCAGATAACCACCGTAAAATTAAATATTTCTCATCGTGCTAGCATAGCGAGGAGACTCGGAAGGAATATTACTAATAATATATTAGGTTAGTGCACCTAAACGTTAATTAGTAATGTGTCGCAAAATTAATGCGAGCAAGGTATGCTTTCATTCCAGCGTGTCTACTAATCTTACGAAATGAAAATTTTTTAAATCCATATTTTATTATCAATATCAAATTGTAATGCAAATATTTTTCACTTTGATTTCCCCAGAAGTTGTGAAAGTTAATAGACTAATATGCTTCAATTTCAATCAGTTACCTAGGACTACCTCTATGAAGTGAGGAAAATTTTATTTTTATTTGAATATAGCCTATCATAAGTAAGAAATAAGAATATATCCTCACACTGTATTACGAAAAATATGTTTTTGTCATCATAAGCAGAAAAATCTCAATAAATCCAGAATCTAACAACAAATAACATTATTGTATTACATATAGAATTAGATAAAAAAACCTGCACATACCCCAAGGTCTTGAAAAATCTCATCCTTAAAACAACAGGATATTGTAAAAATTATAGTTTTTTTCGAATAAAATAAAACAAATACTACTCATTTAATAGGTAGGTACTTTCTTTTAATTACCAAAATATTAATTGATTAGAAACACTCTTAGATAAAAGTTCCTTTATCTAACTACCATAAGAAGAATACAGCTTCTAGGAAATAAGAGATAGCTGCTGTAATTAAAATATAGTAGGTAGTCATTAAAATTTAATCAGAAAAATTAACAGATGATTATACCTAAATGCTCATTAATGAATAAGGCTACGGGCGTACTGCTCTGAGGAAAACATAGGTTATGTGTCGTCTTTTTACTTTAGTTTTATTATTAATTAGTTTCGTTCCAAAATATGAAACTGATGTCCATTTGCTGGCATTGCAAAACTTTATTTTGGGATTTATAAAAACCTGCGATGAATATCTTACAGTATGGAACTGGTCTTTTCAAATATAAGTCTCCAAATATGGGGCTATCCCTTACACCTACTGTAGAAAGGCGTAACATTTCCTGGATAAATTTACAATATTCCATAAACCACGCGCCAGCGTTCAGCTGCACCACATATTCAGTGAGCGATTTCTAGAAAAAATTGGTATTTGAAAGCCATTAAAGTAATACAAAAATCTTGGGCTGAAGTAGGAAGTGACACTGAAATTTGCCGGGAATAAAACTTGGGCCTAACAAAGTTTGCGAATTTAGATAAGATACGAACTCGTACAAATCGCCAAATCAGGAGTAGATAATTTTATTGAGGCCAGTTTATTTTTAGCTAAATTAAAAACTAAGAAATTATAAACGAAAGAATGGTTGAATAAAAATCACAGAAAATCAATTCAAACACCTACCCTTTCAGGGATTTCTAACCTCCACTGCTAGTATCAATGACGAACGAAGACGTATAAATGAAGCTCAGGAGCCGATATTTGGAAATAAAATTACTGAAAATCAGCAATATTTGATGAAATTATGATTTTACTTATCCTAACTTTTTCAATTCTATGTAACGATTATAAGTTACTAAAGCGTATTTTCATAAGTATATAAGCAAGTATGTTATAACCGGCAAAACATTTTCACATTTCAAAAATTGAGTCAACGTAGGTATCGTAAAACTCTCAAAATTTAATTTTCTTTCATAAGTTATTGTTCTGTGTCTACAGCAATATATGTATACTGTTATAGTTGTTTAAGCGATGTGAATTATCGCATCGTAAATTCATAAAAGTAAATACTTCACATTTATGAAGAAAGGTCTTTGAAGGAGTATTCCTTTTCCACCTTGGAATGTAACCCCCATCCATAAGACTGATTATTTCTCCAATGCAGATTCGTGCTATGCGGCATTTCCGCGTTACGAGTCCCCCGCGTCCGGGTAATTTTCACAATATATATTCCTATTTTAGAACCATATAAGTCTCAACTTGCTCCTTTTTCCACGCCCTACCGCTAAAAAGCCCTAAAAACGGCAGTTTTTTGCCAATTCTGTAAGAAGTACTGCGGCGAGTAATTCATTAGTTTTCATTAATAATTGAGAAAATATACAAGCTACTTACCGTTAGTTTTTTTTACGAAATCTAGTTGTTACAATTTCCTAATTTTTTCCATATTCTCCCTCTTGAGCTTGTATTAAAACAGCTTATACTTTCAGTCAAATTGCTCGAAAAGTAGTTCGGCAAAGGGTTAATATTTTGATATATGCAATTGGAAAGATGAGTTTTTTCTTCAAAATAAGGTAAAATTCATCCAATTCTAGGTGAAGTTATTGTTCGCTCAAACTATCATGAGGCCAAATAGTTGACGGAGCGAATCTCCTTCGTTAAATGGGACGACGGTCGTAGACCACGAGCGCGACCTACACAAATTTATCGGGAACTATGACCAGGAATGGAACTAGAAAGTCCCCCCCTCCCTTCCCCCCCTTCAAAATCTTTCGTTCACCTTCCACTGCGAAACCCGACACCATCGCAGCTGCGACCGTTTGTAATTGAGCTGGCGCATTTTTTCCGAAAAGAAAATATCAAGTTACAATTTACGTGTCATCTTACATGTCTAAGTTTTCACAATCACTGCCAAAGGTATTTCATTTCCCTGCCCCTTGTGCCTCCGGTGCTGCCATTCCACCTCTTCAAGTCTTCCACAGCGCAACCCAATGCCGTCGCAGCTCTGACTCAATGATGAATGTTGACCCGGGGCATTTTTTTTCACTGTCCCATGACGCATGTCAGGGGTTATTCAAGTATTACGTAAGGCGTTTTTGGCCGCCTTTCAACACCTCCCCTCCCCCATGTAAGTAAACGTATGATTTCATGAACTCATCCCCTCCCCATCAAATGTAAGTTGTCATGTATTTTTAGAACCATGCAGATAGATAACGATGTACTTATGGGCGATTCCCTGTCCATGTGTGAACAAATTCCACCCACCCCCTCTGATTTTTTTGTTTTATAGAATCTATATATATAAAAGTGAATGTTTGTATATTTGTTTGTTTGTCTGTCCGTGATTAATTGACTTCGACACCGTTTCACCGATCACCATGAAAGTTGGCACATGTATGTATTTTTTCAAGGAGAAGGTTTTTATGATGCTATTTAAAAATATCTTAGGGCCCCAAAAGGTCCCTTAAAGGGGTCCTTTGGTGGTTTACGCTACGGACTGGGTTTTGTGCGGTGGTTTCAGTTTTTGCTCTTTAAAATTACTTTCTCTCAAGATAAGAGAGGGTTGGGAATTTTTTTAATCAAATGGCTGAAAGAATGTAGTTTGTAATTCATTCAATCAATTATCTGTTCCAATTCGTATTTGTCTTAATATTGCGTTTTTAGCTGCAAAACTCACATTTTTATCAGAAATCAACAATAGCATATTTCCTAGACTAAGTGGCAGCTGGACGGTCGTTTTGACCGTGTTGTGACCCCTTCTGTACGCGATTCGAACAATTGGTGCATCTCGTTAAATAAAATAGCATAAAAATCTATTCCTCCTCGGAGAGACGCGAAACTTTTTTATTTAATTGTACAATATTTTGAAGATGCTCAAAAGGAGATTAATGAAGTTGCAAGGAAATTTGTTTGAAATGTAATTGATTCAGCTGCACGATCTTATAGACTGAGCGTGGCCATTAGGGGTTAGATGACGACGCCAGTATATGAGATTGGAGTGAAAGGTGAAAAGGGACGGGGTGGACCACGAATGTCATGACATGTCTAGTGACTCAAGAGGAAGAGTATTATGAGTTTTAAGAACAGAAGGGCGAGTTTTGAGCGGGCGCCAAAAACTGTTTTCGGGGCAATTGTATTTCGCCTTTTGTGGCTGCCTCTCGCTCACGCGCCGATGACACCCCCCTACCATACGTCAAAACCAACCAGCAACGAGACCGTCATCCCCTTCTTGAAGAGGCAATAGGAGGAGGATTCCTTTGAGTAGGCCCCAGGCCAAGATCCTGCCGCGAGTATCTGGGCAATCCCGTATCAGATTTCGCTAAATATCTCATATTATTCGACCCATTTTCCCAAAACCATATTTCTGTGGTTTCGCGGAAGTTGAGCATCCTGACCTAATGCTGCAGTGGCAAGGTCAACACTTGTTATACCAACAACGATACTACACTCACAGTTAAAATAATGAGCATCAAGAAATTCCCGATTTTAAACTATAATCCGGTTTCCCGGTTTTTTCCCAGTCAAATGAAATTCCCGTATTTCCAGGTTGGTAGACACCCTGTCATTCTCTGTGCTGTTACAATATCCTCATCTTTTGCACCCAGCAAAGTAGCTGCGTGTCAAGGGGAGGAACTATCTTGGGTCCCTGCAAACTTGTTCTGTTTCTCTAACGTCTCGCCTTATTTCTTTCCCCACCACCTCTCCCGTTCTCTTCAGCACCTACTCCCTCTCAGCACAACCGACATCTCACGGCCCTTTCGCTGCCAGCCTCGTCAACCTCCCTCCCTCTCCCCTCCTTGTATCCATTGGCCCTCCCTCCTCCCTCTTTCCCTCTCAAATTCCATCCTCCACTTCGTTACACCTTCTCATCCAGCTCGTTAAGCGCGCCGAAGACACCCCGTCCCCCATACACTCCCCGTACCTTGCCCCTTTCCCCCATAGTCCCTCGTCCTCATTCCCTTACCCCTCATTTTCGACACCCCTTCTCCAACTTCTCCTCGATCCCTACCCCAACATCCCCAGATTTCCTTCCAATCTTCCTCTTCTTCTGTCATTTGACGATCTCCCCACACAACTTCCTTTCTATTTGTCTGCCTCTTTCTCCTTCCATTCCTGGGAAATTCTTATCTCAGTTTTTTTATAGTGAATCGAAGTCATTCCTGATATATTTTTTTCTTCTGCCATTATAATTTTTCCTCATCATTGCCTCATACTCGTAGCTAGAGATTTTTTTTACTGAATCGTATCATATTGTTTTTAATGGAATTGTTATTTTCAGTGGCTTGTCCCTCGTCGGAGAATCTATCCTTAGTTTAATGTATCGACCTTAGTTTTCCATCTTGAACTTCATAACTCGCATGTGGTCAATTATCTCTCACTAGATTCAATTTGTTCAACATTAGTCTCTTTAATTTCCCAACTTTTTAAGTTTCCCCGCACTCCCTCATTCTCTATTCCTCTCTACACCTTATTTTCTGAATCCTCTGTCGTGTGTATATTCCTCCATCTTGTAAATAGATGCTGAAGTATCACATGGCAATCTCCCCTAGTGATTTTCTTTATTTCAGTCTCTGCAGTGGTTTTAAACGTCACTTGATGGATATCCTTCATGATTCGTCAGATTTCTGTCTCTTTCTGCTTGTCATTTTGGAATGATTCGCCAAAAATATGCCATGGTACATAGATGCATCGTTTTACATTCCTCACCCATAATAATATTCACAATCTCAGACGAACTTTTTATAGCTCATCCGTAAAGTGTGGTCATATTTTTTTTACCGAACCTCACTATTCTAAGTGAATCTTTCTGAATCTCGAAATCTCAGACCTAGTGCTCTGGTATTATTTTGGGTCTTGTTTTTCACCATCACTGCCCTTCTTTGCATGCGGTAAGTTGCATGTCTTCTCTTGAACCAATTCGTTTGTGTTATCTACATCTATCCCTCTATATAATACCCTGGGGGCCACCTCAAAGGTGTGTAGCCTCCTTTGTAATGCCTGTTATTAGCTTGCCTGGTCTTGCTCTACAAATTATTTTTTAAGCTACCCTAAGATGTATATTTTTTGTTCCCTATCCTCCATTTTTTTCTTTCCTATTTTATTTACTAATCTACCGATGAATTCTCTATTTTGTTCTTTATTTCTTTTTTCAAATTCCTCGCCACCAATGTTTTCATGATAAGTGCTGTTTGCAACTTCCCAGTCTTCCTTTAACCTTTATTGTCTTGTCCTTGTGCGTTGTTTTTCTGATTTATTTCTCACCTTTCATCTTGTTTTTTGTCGTAAGTTTTGTTTTTGCGGCATCTTGGTCGGAAACACCTCATCTCAAAAATCATGATCGTATACATTATTCTACTCTTGTTATCAACCATCACCGTAAAAAGTCGCATTCGGTAAGTATTCTTTCTCTTGCACAATATGCTTGTAGTATTAGTCCGTCTTCTGCTTCGTTCAGTATTCGTTCAGTATTATATTCTTAGTATATTCCGAGATTATCTCTTTTCTCCCTCCTCCATATTTTTCTCTCACTCTCTTGTCATATGACCGTCTTCCCGCCCTACTTTTCCTTACTGTCCGTCTTGCTCTTTCTACTTCCTATTCTAAGGAATTATTTTCTCCTCCTTATTGATGGAATGATAGGCCATATTTTCTCTTGATATTTTTATTGTCGCAAGTTATTTTCCGTCTTTTGAGCATATAAGTGTGTGTTATTTATCTGCCTCTTTGTTTTTCCGACTTTTTAAGTTGCCTACATTCTCTTTCCTTTGTTGATAGGGTCTATGGCATCACATGGTGGAAATATTTAGCGTTCAACATGGTGATCAGAAATTATCGACTCTGTTGTTTACACAATTTGTAATTTTTTTCCCGTAATTCAGCTTAGATATAAAAAAGTGAGGAGGTATCCGAGTCTTTTTTCTTGCTCAACATGCTCGACTCTTTCCCTCTCTCGTTCCAATTTTCCTCTTCATCTGTCATTCCAAAATCTCCCTGTAACTCCTTTTCTCTTAGTCTCGCTCCTTCTCCGATTTATTTTACCAAATTCTTCACCGCGCTTTTTGCCTACTATATTCTGTTTTCCACATGTCTCGTCCTTTTTCATTTCATTGCTTCTTTCTCGCATATTCTGTGGCATTGTTTTCTCCACTCCTGTCACTTGCGCCACCTCATTTTTCCTCATAATTCGCAATTCTCAGCGTCTTTTCCTGCCTCACCTGACTGCCAACTTGTTTCGGCCCTTGGTTTTCTATGTCAGCCTAACCGTCCACACAAAGACAATTTATTTGATTTTACAAGAGCATGTACAGTAGTGGTTTAAATCCGTCTTCTGTGTTGTTCTTTCCCCCCTACTCGTATGTTGCCCTACATTTCCAGATACTGTGTCCCTTTTTATTACATTGTACTTTCCCTTCCCCAATCTTTCGATCTTACCCACCTATATTTAACTTTACTCTTGCCATTATTCTACTTTATTAGCGTAGGCACTCTTAAACCGCCTATAAATCACAGGTTGGGAACAAATATATCCTAAAGTATATCTCATCCTTGATTCAAACCTCATACATTGGCTATTGTTTTGATCCTTGCTTATATACCGTTATCATTAGCATGCGGCTTCTACCTTCTTGCCTTTCGAGCATATTCTTTCCTTATATTTGTCCTAGGTTTTCCTTCATTCCTTGAAGTTATGTCATCGCTGAGGAGATTTCCTTATTTTCTGTTTCCCTCACCTCTGTCTTCTTTCCTTCGAAAAATAAACTCGTGATATTCTTTACCGCTGTGATCATGCCTGTCTCTCCTCACATCTCCCTTTCACGGCTATAAGGCTATGCAATCCTTTCCTCAACCCATTTTTTCATCCATTGCGTCTTCGCCATCCTCATTACGGCAGTTTTCCTCACAACCAATTTCCTTCTCATCTCCTGTTCTCGCCAGTATCTTGTTTTTTTATCGTTCCATTTTCCCTTTTCTCCCCTCCAGGGCAGACCCGATGCATATCAATGCCGCCGGTAGTTCATTGTATCCGATACTTTTGGGAAATATTTGGCCCACAGAATTTTTCAGGAATAAGTTGAGAATTTCATGATTTCCCGACCAATACGCTGACCATAACGCCACCCTGGTTCTCTCATGGAAAGTGAATGACATAAGCCATAACGGTCCATCAAGAACGGCTATCGTAAAGCGTAGTCGTTTGTTCTTATGTGCTTATGTGTTACGTCTTATGAATTAAATGTAAGAGAAGATTCCATCATCCAAATAAATCTCGCAATAGACTCAGATTGCTATTGTCATTATCGTATCTACCAGATTCTTATCACTCTGGTAGATTTTCTGCCACACTTGTAATTAATGGCAACTGTATCCCACATTAAGATTAGTATTAGAGAGTGTCAGTAGAGTGGAATTAGTGGTGTTTGTGCGAAGAGAGTATCTTAGAATCATTAAAAATTTAAATTTATCGTTATGCATAGTATAACATCCATAATGTATACACTACAGTATATAACAAAAACTACCAATATCGGTTAGTATCGGAAAAACCAGCATCGAGCCATTCCTAAATCCCCTCTCATTTTACCATCCTATTTTCCTTTCCCCGCAGCTTCTTCTCCTTGTTGCACGCCTGTGTATAACCAGGGACAGACACCCCGTCTCCGCATTTCCTTTAGGGATCCCTCACCACCCCTCACCTCCTCCTAGTCGTTCCCTCCTCTCCGTCTCCCCTCCCTCTCCATGTCGCCCTTCTCTTCCTTCTGCAGCTTTCCCATGTTACTGTCAGACCCGCGTCTTGGTTCATTAGCCGCCGCAACCCCCTTTACCCCCGCCCCTCACATCGCAGATTCGTGTGGAATTGGCGGAGAAAATAAGGAACAGCGCGCTAGGAGGAGGAATAGGGAGCTTGGTAAGGAAGGGGAGGGTTGAAGGGAACGCTATTGAGGGGAGGGGGAGAAGGGAGGGGGTTAAGGAAGGAAGAATGAAGGAGGGTGTATGGCATGGGGTGCTCTTGGACTCAGAAGACGCGCTATGCAAGGGGCGGGCGGAGAACTGAGGAGCGCGGAAAGAAAAGGATAGGGGGAGAGGATCGGAGAGTTTAGAAAATGTTACGAGAGGAATTTGCAAACGCTTTTGCGCTCTATCTGACGCGAGCGCTAAGGGCCTTACTGTGTTACGAAATGAGATTCGTTAAGGGCGCTTTCTCCTCCATTACATTCGCTTAAAAGAGGGGGGTAGATAGGGAAGAAAAAAAGTGTCATCTAATCCCATCAAGCGCTTGGCTGTACTCCTCGCGAAGGCGACTCGCGAACGTTGGGCCCCCTTCGAGTTCTCCACTCCATCTCGGAATATTTGCGTCGAGTGCTTTTCATGAATATTATTGATGCTTCATGCTATTGTATAATTTTCGTTCAAGCGTAGGAGGTGAGGAATTTATTCAGGAATGTTTTTGGTTTTAAGATTTATTGTAGCCCTCACTAATGTAATATTCTGCTGTAAATTTCGTGGAATTACGATTATCAATATTCATAGAACCTTAAAATTAAGATTAATATCGTTTTCAGGATTTTATTCTGTTCTAAGAGCGTTTAAGATTATTTCACGTTTTCCCTTTCCATAATGATTATGTATATTGAAGATATTATATGTATTTCCAAAATAATAAATTTTACCCTTAAATGTTTCGAGAAATTTTAATAGGTTTTGCAACTTATTGAGGAGGAATGTTTTGTATGGGAATATGGCAAAGAGTCGGTTAAGTGGTTGTAATATTTTTGTAATTGTCACAAGAGTTGAGTATATAAAAAGAAAATACCTCTAGTGTGTGTTACCTTAGGTGTTATGTCTATACCTATTCCTGTCTTAGTCTTCTCTTATTCTTTAGACTTCACTTATCACGAAATTCATTGTGAGCACCCTCCAAACTAGTCAAGTGTTCACTCACTTTACTTCAACCTGGCACTTCTGAGGAGAAGTCTACTTGAATTTGGAATGGATTGAATATTTGAGCGAGGAAATAATTAACCGTCGAACATGACGCTGTGAGATAGTTCCATTCGTCGACGGAAAGTGGGGAATTTCCCGGGGAATTGGCTGCCGTGAAGCAAGTCGGGTGTTCCTTCTGCCAAGCAGTTTTAAATCACTGATCACGTACGCCTCCCGTCTTATCGTATTTCTTGGGTGGGATGCTGGACTCTAGCCAAAGCCTAGGCTGTCAGAACGTTCATAGGGAGCAGATTAGCTGGAAGCCCAGTCGTGACTTAAGCACGTGCCGAGGAAATGCTCGTAGAGGTGGAATACACTTTGACTATGAGAGCCAGTTCACTTACTGTAGAAGTAGCAATCCTAGAGTACGTGTCACAAATTTTCTAAAACATACATTTGCCTACTTTAAGTAATCCCATTTCAGTATTAGTTCTTTGGGTGATTATTATTGTTGAAGATATTGTCATGGTCAGCTATCATCGATCCCAATATTGGTTTGCTTCAGCTCACTACTCTATTTTCCATTCAGTTATATTCTTCATTCCTCCGCAAGTTTTCCTATTCCCCTTATTCAGCTCACTACTCTATTTTCCATTCAGTTATATTCTTCATTCCTCCGCAAGTTTTCCTATTCCATTATTTGTCCCCTATTATTTTTAACAGGATATTATTCATGTATTGATCTCAGGGTATATCACCCATTATTTTGATTCTAAGACTTTTTATATCCCATTTTCTGTATCACAGCCCTTTTCACATGTGGTAAGTTACTTTTATTCTCTTGATTGAATTCGTTAGCATTATTATCCTGTCTAGTCTTATTACTTACCAAATTATTTTAAATTTTTCCCTTAGTTCTCAAACTCTTTCGTCCCTGTCCTCCCAATTTTAAACCTTCTATCCAATTTAACGACCTACCATCTATAACTCTATTATTCTACCTATATAGCTCTTTTAACGCCTCGCCACCATTGTTTTCTTGGTAAATTTTATTTCTATTTCATTTATCCTGTTTTCCCTTCATTGCTTAATTCTCGTACTCAGAGCTCACATTGTTATTCACAGCCCTCCACCTTGTTTTGCATTTTTGACACCTTTCTTCTTTCCTTTTACCCCATTTGAATTCTTTCTTATTTTCTCTCTTTCAGCTCTTGTCGTCCTTTCTTCACTTCCATATGATAGCAAACTCCAAATATGAGGTTTAATGGAGTGCCTCCTTCCTTCCAGACCTAATTAAAAATACCATTACCAAAAAAGATATTTTATCGATGGTGCAGTTTTTCTTCTTTTATAATGAATACCATGAAAATGCTTATTTCGTAACTATAATAATCATCTGAGACATTGTATGCTTCATAGCCTTAATTCTATGAGTGCATGATTAAGAAACTGCTTACCATTGATACTTTTTTCAATCATGTATTCGTACTGTCTATTGATAATTATAATTGGTCCATATAAATATTAGCTTGGCATTAGTTAAAACGTATCCTGCCTCTAGCTTGAAGAATATTTTGAACATAAATATTAAACACTTTGATGTATGTGTACAAAATGTTGATGCGAAAATTGAAATTGCTCTCTACGACATGTATTTTTATATAAATGTTATTAAATTGCCATTTTCTCTTTTTGCAGGTAAGTTGACAGCCTCAATGACTGTATTCCTGATGGAGTCCTCAGATTTTCCAAGTCCGTGAATCAGGTAACGATAAGAACAATTAATAACGCTTGCTGTACATTGGAATTCCTCCATTTACGCGTTTTCTCATTTTGTTGTTTGCCAACTTTTAAAGTTGGAACAGTATCCGTAAAAAAAATTTAATCCTGTGTTTACGGATAGCTCTGTACTTCATGGAATTTTGCGATTAATTTTTGCTTTTACGTTCACTCAGTAACAATGAAATCTTATTCTGGTCACTGATTGATTGCAATGAGCAGTAGAATACCTACCCCATTTCTCCTTCTTAGTTAGAGGTCCTCAGTTCATTAAAAAAATGCTAGAAAAAGTACCTACAGAGGCCATCCAAAAGTGTTGCGTTAATGTGGTTCAAGGAATATATATAGGGGGAAATCTGATAAATTGTTTATGGTAAGCTTTAAGGTGCTGCGTAAACTTTCTGAAAATAAGTTATTCGTTTCCCGGCTAATTTTTTCCAGCTAAGGTTTTAAGTTTTGGTATATTTCCCCTTGGTCTATGCCCGTAAATTCTACGGATGCAAATACGTTCTTTGGTATCAGTTAAATGGGAGATTATTTTTTTGCAGTTACATTATGTACCTACCCTAAGTGTAAAATGCTTATTTACAACTTCTCATAAAAAATAAAATTATCACCTACGAGATATACCGCATGCAGTTTCTTAAAATCCCATAAGTTTCCCTTCCGTGTACCAAAATTGACAATATCAGGTTTCAACCTTTAACGGTAGAAAATGATTACCGGTGTTCCATCCCTACCTTTTTTTATATATACGTTATCACTTTACTGAATATGGTTTTGTAGTCAGTCATAGTGAAGGCTCAATTGTTCTCAAATTTTCATGAGCAAACATAAAATTATTTGAAGCTATATAAGGTTTGGTGCTTAACTTTGAGTTGAATAAGGTTGACTATATCGTCTCTTCCGCTTTATACGATAATTTTTATATTTTTCCTCAATTTGTGTTTTATCGACTAAACATTCTCTTTAATTAATTTATACCGAGTGAATCAGAATATTAAAAAGTAAAACTATAATTTGATTGTAGAATTCGAAATTTGCAATCTAGTATTATATAATGATACATATATGAGATGCATTGAACCCATGAGATGATTTGAAGTTTTTAAGGTAATTTTCATTTATGTAAATTTGCTTGTGCAGCATAATAGCTTTATTCATTTATGACTAGTAATATCAATATCTACCAATAGGGATAGGTTTACGAAAAGTCATCTCATGTGGAAACGGAGAGGAAGAAAAGAACGCAAATCACGCTTTCATTTTTAATGGGAATCCGAAAAAGCCAGAAGCGTTACTCAATACCTCTGAACGTTACCAGGTTTTGTATTGGCAAAAGTATTTGGGAACTAGATAGCTGGGATCTAAGAAACTGCTGAGATCATTTTACTATCCAAAAATAACGGATAGGAATCGGAAAATGTATCTGGAAAAACGATACTGTTTGATGCTGAAAGAAATGTTTCTCAACGTTCATTTACTCTGTAAGATGAGGTCACCGCCCTTTATGAATGGAGTTGAGTGTGGACTTCGTGAAGATTTATCCCATGATAGCCCCTCTAAATGCACTTCCCCATTGTAAATCTCCCTTACAACTTCAGCCTTAACTACAGCCTTATTATTCCCTTTAAACTTGCCTCCGGTCCGTTTCCTAGGGCGACGATCCGCAGCACGAAGGCGCGTATATGGAGCGAATTGAACTTAGTTTCCCTCTACGGTCGAATAAGATCGGGGTGAGTGGGGTGCGGCATGAAGTACCTCCTCATAGCAGAGACACGATTCCCTTTGCTAGTGAACGGAGACTGAGCGAAAGAATATTTGGGTCTCAAGGGTAAGGGTTTCTCCCGAAATCCCCGTTTGGCAACTCGATTCCTTTTTTTCCAAATCCCACTTGAGACGCGGATGTTTTTCATTAATTAAAGTCATTATCTTCGGGAAAAAACGTCAAGGGGCCTTTGCCAAATTGCCGAGGGCACGCAAATCCTTGACGTTGATAGGTGGATAAATGGGACCGACGTAACTAACGGTCGAGGCAAGGACCCCCGTCCCTCCTCCCCTCCTGTTAAATGACGGTAGGGGTGTCGGGTTATTAGTGACGTACGAGCGCAAAAGAGAGAGCTTGCTTATGAGCATAAGAGAAAATTTTCGTGAGAGAGGAAAGTGAAATTAATTACATTGAGATTTTGTTACCAAATGTGGAGTGAGTTCGAGCACCCAATACCACTGCTTTTACGTGCGTGGGTATATTTGGAAGATACCCCGCAAATTGGATTCATAAAGTAGGTGGTAGAATTTAAGAACCTACATCATGACGGGCCTTAACATGTATTTGTATAGTGTTGACAGTTGAGTACAAAGACATCCTTTGTACGTTTTTAGGTGTAGTTTGATTGACCATTCCCTTGTGTAAAACCATTGGATAATTTGCATATTATGTTCAGTTTAATCTTCTGAGAGCCAAAACGCCAAAATCACCATCCTTGAATGAATCATTTTGAATTTTATGGTGAGGAATCACAAACTTCTTGCAAACTTATGAAATTACTTCGCCTTAATGTACTCAGTGCATTTTTCAGTGAATATTGTATATAGATTCAGTTTTAAATTATTTATTTAGTTCCAATTCTTCCAAAAGTTGATATCGTCCTTAAATTGTGTGATTTTTCTTTATCGTACAACTTTTCTCGATCCATTTGTTAGAACAGAACTTTTGTTACTGGTGAACGTCATTCGGAGTGGGCATTGGGGTTTTTGATTCCAATATCTTTATCATACCAGCATAAAATCAAGAGCGTTATAAAATTGGAAGTTGCAAATCAGGTCATTTTATTTTACTACAAGATAAGCTTATCTTGGGTTTAGTGGTGCAGGTTTATTTATTACATCATGGTGTCGTTAATTATTGCAAAGGTACCGGCTGTGATTCTCTCTTAGTTAGAGTTTACGCGGCTCAAGGGCTTCGACCATTACTGCAGAAACAACTGGTTTCCAGATTCATATCGGGGTGGTCCATTGCAATTTAGACTCTCTAGTTTACGGGAATTATGGTCGATAAACTTTAACTCCGTTAGTACTCGCGGGAACGTGAATTTATAGCCGAGGGCGGGTTTTGGAAGAAGAGCCCGTGTAAATGGAGCTGAGCTTTCTGCGCTGTGATTTCCGAATTGACCGCAAACGTGTGCCACAACTAAGTAACTCTCTCAAAGCTTCAATCGTATACCAAAATCATCCTCGCATGGACGCAGCAAAACGAGGCAAGGCGAATCGACCGACGGAGCTATTGTGCTCTTTTTTTATTTTAGATTCAGTACGCGGCCTACATTCTACGAAAAGGAAATCGACTGGAAACTACGGGAGCGTATGGATTGTCTTTTTTTTCGCCAGCGATTGTTGCGTGACTGCTCGAAAGCCTTCAAAATGTCGAAGTGGGAGAGGGGGGGAAAGAAAATCGGTGGAGAGAACGAGGAGGATGAATGTTTGCTGCGGCAGGAGATGGAAGGGATCGCTCGACGAAAACATGAATTCAAAGCACTCGCCGAGGGAGAATGGGACTTGGAGGTGAAAGACACAAAGAGGAAAAAAACAAGAAAACACGATAGGAGCCATGGAAAGCGAAAGTCATGTTAAATGAGCGTCATCTTGGAAAGATTTGAACTAAAACAATAACATCCGTATTCATGTATTTCAACCTAAACCTATGTTTATAAGGTATTACTCAAGATTGACCTAGGAGAGTCAATTCCTAGACCTAGGAGAGTCATTGAATGGGACATTTGTTGGTATCTCGACATTTAGCTAAGGGAGTATTTGAATGGGAAATTAGTCGGTATTCGGCTTCACTATGAGTTTAAATCTAAAACCGTTAATCCATGCTTTACGTTGAGGTTTGTTTGCACTCAACACTCAGGAAACAGGGGATAAAACGATTTTATGAATAATGCTTGTGCTTAAAGAATTTTCTTTCACCTTCCTTAGACCTTGTACAGCAATATTATGATTGGAGTCATAGGGATGTAGTGGGAGAGAAAAAATATGTCTAAGTTTATGTACACATGGAATTAAAACACTAAAGGAATATTCAATAGATAGTTTAATACGCGAGAACCTTGCCTATTAGCTATTAATTTTGTTTGTCTGCGTGCTATTACCTGTGATAAATTATCATTTAATTCTATCCAGATTTCGTGAGTTCTTGCTGTTATTCACTGGAACGGTAGATTCCTTTTGTGGCTTGGCGCCAACGAGTCATCGTTTCTTTATCCTTTTCTATAATCATATTTTTATTCCCATTCCGATTTTAAAGATATGCGAGTGAATGAAATGATGACTTGAGTGGATATTATTTTTTTAAATGGTTTCCATTGATTCAACGGATTGATTGTAATGCTCAGCAGATTTTTCGGAAGTTATGAAAAACGGTTTTTATAGGAGTGCGTTCGTAAACGAGATCTTGCCCACTTATCCAGAAGAAATGGCGGGTGACGCGACTACGTAAATTGTGCGTGTGCTTGGTGGTATGACTTCCTGTTGAGTGGACATGGGCCGAAATCGATAACTTTCTGTGCGTCGTTAATATACGATACAAAAAGGGCATGGATCATATGATTTGTTTTTTTTTTACTCTCTGACAAAGTCCGCCGCCGTGAGAGTTACCTTTTCCAAGCGCATTGTGGAAAGTTCTCCGACAATCGGAAGTATTCCGGGAAGAGAATGTACTCAAGCCTCCAGCAGGTAATTAATTTATACAATCGCAATTAGTAAATGAGGAAAAGAATCGTCCAAGCTTCATTTTCGGCTTTTTGAAGGTTCCTATTTCCACAAGTCGCATCTAATTGACTGTTATTATGAATGCGAGAAGTGGCCAGTTTAGATAAAATTGATGTTTATAACGATTTATGTTCAAGTCTAATTCTTCCAAGTAATCCTATAAACACGTGATTTACTTTTTGTCTTATTATGTTTGTATCGACTTTTTTATTCCTTTACACTTTGTAAATGAAATATAATCTCAATTAAGAATTTGATCTCATTTGAAGATGCGAAGTCGTAAAGTTTCACCATCGATTCTGCTGACTAATGTGAATTGGACCTTCAAATTTCCAAACGTGAGTTTTAATGTACTAGATGTACGAATATGTTGACTCCCTTCGTACGAATGTGTTGATATTTCTTCTCTCATGACTGGCTTTAGCAAAGCACAAAGTACCATTTTAATATATCTGTTCCGGCAATACAGCTTTTTTTCGTAATCTTTCAAAACCCGTTACCTGTGGAATTGGAAATTCTGGAGTGCTTTGTGATCTGTAAAGTCTTTTTTAAAGTCATTTGCCCTTATTTCATATCCTTATTAAGGAAATAATTCTCCGTTGGAAATATCCAATGCAATTTCGGGCGTATATCGCCGCAGATGAAGCATATAGCATTGTTTGCGTATCAAATTTGGCTAGATATAGGATGTATGCTCGATGGTTATGGCTATTTTGACGTACTCTTACCTCCCATGCCTGTGCAGTCTTTTTCATTAAGCAATGTCACACAACGGTTTGTTTTTTTAGCCCCTAAAATTATTCATGTGACATCATGAAGCTTCGTCATATAGCTTACTTACTCATTGAAATGTTTGAAGGTCTGTGGTTTTACTCCCTTTTCATGGGAGCCTCACCCTCTGGCAATTTTCTCTGTTCTTTTCGCTTGTAAAGCCTGGAAGATAATCCTCCTGGTCAGTGGAGGGATTGGCATCAGTGGTAAGAAATAAATAATTAAAATATGACTGGGGATGTGTGCGTTTGGTGTGAAACTATGATGGCAGGGAAGCGCCAAGGTTTGTGATAAATCGCTAACTGATTGCTGTTTTCTCTAAAAAAAGTGGGTTAAACTAATGGAGTGTTGACCTGAATGGGAATAAAAAGAGGGATGCCCTTAAAAAGCTCCCGTTCAAAATCTTGTGGCAAAAGGATACGGATAAATGCGAGTGGGTGACACTTAGTAAAATGAGGGGGGTGAACTTCTGCAGTTTTTTCACGCTTACAGAGGGGGGAGGGGGAACTCGAGCGCTTTAGTCGGATTTCTGGGGTGGGGATGGAAGCGAAGAATCGTAGGAGGAGTATGGAGTGAGGGCTAACGGGGTGTAGAAGTTAAAGCGGGGGGAATCTTCAGAAGAAGCAGTAGGAGAGGGGGGATTGAATGTTTTGAAGGAAACGGCCTTAATGCGATTTGCGCGATTCCTCTCATTTGATTTGACGTTGCGGGGGCGAGGGTGGAGTTGGGGAAGGAGTGGGAAGACATTTCCAACCCCCTCGTCACTCCCCTTCTTTCTAAGCTGCTCCTTTTCCCCCATCTCCAAGCCTCTCGCTGTCGAAGACAAGGGGTCTATCTGCTAGGGGGTTATAAGGGGGTAGGAGGCTTGACGGAAGAATTGCTGTGGCTGAAGGTCGGTCTGCTTTGAACTCAATAACATAACTTAAGCATCTAACGTAAGGCAGTTGGACATGAGATTGGGAGTCAGAAAAAGAGTAAAGGGCAGAGAAAGAGCAACGGCCACTGAGAACACACCTCAAAACATGACTTTCGTTCGTCTATTCAAGAAGTATCCTATAGTTCACCAGTTACGTAGAAGATTTATTTGTTAAATTGTGCGATCATAAGCAGGTTCCCTTGCACCAAGATCGGTGAGAAAGTAAATTCTGCAGTAAATATAATTGATTTGAAGTGGGGTAGCATTTAATGATAGAAATGCTGCAGTTCTCTTACTTCTCCACTCCTATCGATCTTGCGTAGGTCCTATTGAATCCAGGTTGGCGTAGAATGTCGTTTCATATCAATCAACATTTCCCTAATGTATTTTTTTTCTATGTCTCTATCTTGCCCTTTACACTTGGTTAAGTGCAGTATAGTTATTATTAGTATCTCTTGTCTTAGCATGTGGTCTAGCTAGGGGTCCGTTTCTTCTTGTTCTCCACTGACACGGCATTTCTTTATATGTCCTTTATAGCATTTTGCTAGTCACCTTATGGATATAAAATACCTTGATGACTCTCCGTTATCACCACATCTCAATGGCATCTATTCTTTTTCTTCCATTTGTGTATCAATGTTTATGCCTGGCTCGGATAAGGTGGAACGAAAAGCTCATTTCATATTATGACATGATGTCAAAAGGTCATGAAAAGCAGTTCTGTTCTTTGGCTCATCTTGATTTCTTTGGGTTTAAGATGTCTTTTTTTTTGTTGTTAAAATCCACCTTGAATTGAAAAATCCTAGTTGAAAGATCTTTAGATAATTCACCATCTGATGTGAATTTGTTACAAAGATAGGTACTCTAAGTCATGAAACGATTCTACTTTACGGCCATTTAGCATAATTTCGACTTTCGTTCTGTTCCTGAACATACCTACGATCTATGCTCTACCCCTATTCATGTTCATATTTCACTCATGCAAAATATCTGAGGCACGATAATGTCTCTCCATTACGTTATCACTCGCGTTATCGTTATTTTTTTATTACAGTCATGGAAGCGAACTATTCAAATTGTGTCTTGTGCTTTAAATCTCCCGTTTTAATCGATGGAGTAACTGTGAGCATTGCACGTCTTGAAGGGTTTATGTTTTTTTCATGACGATAACGACAACATGAAAGAAGGAGCAGTGTTCCCACCCATTTTCCCCAGTACCGAATAAATCTTATAAGACAAGCAAGGAAAGAGTGTAAGTATTCTTATTGTTTTTTTTAAGATTCGATCGATTGCAGCCTCAGCTTAAGTTACGCTTTGTTCTTATGTTATTCCGTGTTGTTTTTTGCTCTTGCGTTCATTGTGAACGGGCCTCACGAGGAGGGTGGAATTAGGGTGTCGGGCAGTGGTGCGTAAGCTTCTTTAGGAATTGTTTTTGGAGTCAGTGTTGGTAAGGGGGTTCGGTTGCTTTGCTGATGAGGGTGTCTTGGCTAGGGAGAGGAGGGAATGTGGCTCAAGTTCAGTTTTGGTTGGGGTGACGTAGCACTGTAGCTGCCTGAACGAGGAGGGATTTCTTCTCCCCCACTGGAGTTAAGCGTGGGGGTGGTTGAGGGGAGATCTGGAAGAATTCGTGTCTGGTTCTGGCGGCGGATGTGTTTTGGAATGGTGTTTTGGGGATGGGGAAGTAAGGGTGTGGGAGAGGTGGTCATTAAGACCCTGGCGTTGATTTCTATTGGCCGACTGAAGTTGATTGGATGGATGCTAAGTTTGCGGAGAGTTTAAAGAAAAAAATTCCCGGGAGACGGCTGTGGTAAGAAAGAATACTCGATTAAAGAGGGAGCATAGTGTGTGTTTATGCATTATTTATGACCTCTCCGTCGCTCACTCCCGTCTCGGTGCCTTTCAAGACTGTGCGGTCGTATCGCACGAAGTCTGTCGTGTTCTCTTTAGGTCTTCTGTGACCTCGCTTCCAAATAGGGCTTTGCGTATCGCGTAAACTTCACGGAACGCAATTTGTTTCCCTTTTAATGTAAATTAAACCTCTGCCCCTTGTTAATTTCAAATGAAATTGAAGTTGAAGTTGCCCTGACCTCATAACTTTCAGCAAGAAATGTAAATCTGTGACTAGTAAAATTCGTTGCGGTATTATCATGGTACCGTATTTGATAAAATAGTTAAAAACACATGTTGGTCAAGTCATTTTTTCCATGGCTATTTACTCAACTTCAAACATTTGCGTTTTAAATTGATCTGCCCTGCTATGTTCTTATTGGGTCGTTGATGGATTTTTGTCATATTTTTGTAATGTGATATTGAGCTGTGTTTGCATAATGCTAACGACCTATTGAATATGACGTTAAATACTCGTATGAAAACTGCAAGTCTATAATAAACTGTGGTAGTCGTAAACTATCTCTGGATGTTCACTTAATCAAAATTGATGACTGATTTTGGTTGGTTTGATTATTTCAAGCGACCTTTGGATTCTCTAAATGTGGATGCTCGTAATATTTCTGAAGCAGTTTTTAAACTTGCGTTATCATAACACATTATGTATTTAATTCTAAGTGCCAATTCACTAATGAACTACGGAGTGACTATTCCGAATGTATTAATGTGATTCCGCTGCTTTATTGTCATCGAAATTTTGATTTCGTGGTTAGTTCTCAGCAAGGAAAGCAATATTTTCCACTTTGTTTGTGTTTATCAAATGACTATTTACATATTATAAGGTTATTTTGGAGTGGAGCAGCACATTAATTAATTGTATTGACTTGATGTCAAATGTATCCATTTCAGATTATTATGCTCTATAGCCTGTTTTTTTCTGTATTTGACGTGGGAATATCAGGGACCATTTGACGTATGTATTTATTCCAAGTGCCAACAATATCTAACAGTCACTATTTATTCCAAGTGCCACCAATGGAATTGTGGGCGTTAAATTCGGATGAGCTTGATGGGTGGATAGATTAATCCACAGTAATGACTAATCATTCATTTTTGAGGTTACAAGAGTTTACTTTCAGATCCATCGTTCATGTCTCTCCATTAATTATTCAGTTTCACCACAACCAACATCTGATTAGGATAAGCTATTTTCTATTGATAATCATCGTGAGTGGCTCAGTCCTCCGTCTCTCATTTCGTATAGCTGAGAATATCAAACACTTGTAATGATATATGTGTTTTAATATATGGCCGGTATACTTATCGCTTAGTCTTCAGTTTGAGACCCTTCCATATATTCTACCTTCAATGGTTTTTTTTAAATCCGCTATGTCATAAGACGACTCTAATTCAACTGGTTCTTTTCTTTTCTTGATATTCCTAACTGATTTTTTACAATTATGATCTACTTTGTTATCCCTTTTTGCCGCCAAGTTAATGTTCAGCACTTTTCCATTGCCCCACCTCGAAAGCTTCTATTCGTTCATCGGTGGTTATGATAAAATTCATTGGTACCCTATAGGGTGCACCAAGCTCCATACGAATGTTCTGACACATTGGGTGCAGTTCCCGGATGTCTGGAAGTCAAATCTTGGGGGTAGTATATATCGAAAAAACATTCTTTATATCTTCTCAATGCTTGCCTTTTGTTATTCGTTTTATGTTTGAGCGTTTTGAAATATATTTGGCTGAGTAAATTGCTCCTTATGGCGTAGTAACGATTCATTCATTTTCCATAAGACAACGGTGCTTTGCGTTTTACATTATTCTCCCCTTGTATCCGTGAAGTTTTTTCGTATCAAATCTGCCGGACGCCGCAAGAGAACCTCGAGAACGTGTTTTTCACAAAACCCAACACCCTTTTTAAGCGATAAATATTTTATCCCCAAAAATCTCTCGTCTTTTCCAATCTTTTTTTTTCCCTCTTTCTCTCTCGTGTGACGCATGGCTTTTTTCACCTTGTCTGCCGCCATTCCCGCTCGCCATAAATCCAGCCTTATCGCATTCATGAACAAATTCGAGCATCAAATTGAGAGGGGAAGATTGCGGGTTCAGGTGTGACGCGTTACACGGGGATCGATAGTCGTCCCAGAAAGTGGCGAACGCTCTTTGCTCTGGCATTTTTGAGGATGAGTGGGATAGAGAGGGGTGGAGAAGGGGCGAATGGGATGGAAACAAGGGGAAAAAGAGGTTAAGAATGGAAAGGAAGGATAGTAAGGGAGTGGAACAAGGATTGATGTGCAGCGGTATAGAAGAAGATGGTGGCAGAAAAGAAGCGGTGGAGTTGGAATAAGGGTAGGCCTGGGCATTATTTCGATTTATCGATTGTAGCGTTAGATATTATCGATATATCGAACTTCGATTGAGTAGGAGCCATGATTGAAGAGGAAGGGTGGTAGAAATTGGGCATTGGTAACGGGGTGGACGTAGAAATAGTCGAGACTTCAATTTATCGATTGAAATACTCAAACTTCACGATATATCGAATTGTTATTGAGTTGGAACCAGAATGAAATATATAGGGAGGAAATAAATGGGCGGTAGAATTGAGATGAAGGTAGAAACGGTATATAATTCGATTTATCGACTGTGATATACGATATTCACGAGATATCGCATTTAGAAAGATTTTGAGATAGGTTGAGAGAGGTATGGAGGGAGAACATGGGTATTGGGAACGGGGAGGAGTTCGACCTGAGCAATACTACAATCTATATAGTTTGATAATGTGATAAATCGGCTATTACTTTCGATATCCACAGGTTAGCTGAAAGGAGAGTGGAGTGGAGAGCTGCAGGAAACTTATCTTCGGATTGATGACTGCTGCTGCTGATGATGATCGTATCGCGTTGCGATGGAAAAATATGATAGGGATTTAGAAAACAGGAAGAAGGCCTGTAAGATGTTACATTTGTCGACTGTTCATGAGATTTCAAATTACGCTGATTTATGTTCGAGGACAACAGAGGTAGGAAGCAGGAAAACGGACCGTGAAGTTGGGATGAAGGTAGGAATTTGAGACGTTGCGATATTTTGACTTCGACACTTAACACTTACTACAGTCAATGCGTCTGTAGTAAAATATCATGCCGTATGCGATACTTACAGATTATCGAGATGCAAAACTGGCATCGTGATTTAATACCGAAATCCGAATATCACACTGGCCGAAGTGGAAGGACATGGGAAGATTTATACCTATATTAGTATGGGCACGTGAGACTGGAGGTTGGTTGTCTGGAGCTGAAGGAGAGGATAAAGGAGGGTTTTAGGGAGATAAAGGCAGGGAGAAGGGCATTTCGAAGCCAAGGTAATTGCATGTATCCCGAAGTGACATCCGATGGAAAAAAAGGGATTGGAAACGATTATGCGTTATCGGAAAGGAAGGGATTCATGGAGAGTTAAAGGGTAACAGAAACAAGGGTATTGTCTCAGGGTTTTGCGTCCGTGAGCGTTGGCCTATATGAATACGAAGGGATTGGTATAAAATGAGAATTGTGAGCAAGGTGAGGGTACTGAAGACAGGAACAAGGGATGGAAGGAAATGGAATGGGGACATGGGAATAGAGACAGAATGACACGAATATAGACCGTGATAAATATATGTACGTTCGCATGAGTCATTTGGGGTGATATTGAAAATGCCCCGGGTGATGACCAAGGTTTATACGGGTACTTAATATGAAACTTCATGACATTTACATCTCCCATTGCTACCCTACGAGGCTCTGCAAGGGCTTGTGGTAGAAGGGTGTTAGGACACCAACTTTGAAGAATAGAGAGAATAGGTAATGAAAATTGGAAGAGGAAAAAAACGAAAAGATTGGTGTTTTGAGTGATTAGAGTCTCCATCTGTTTTTGCTTAAGTCATTAATGGTACCTTAGAAGAAATAGCTTTTGTACAAACTCGTTTGGCAGCGCTAAATTCTCTCATATTTTGACGCTTCTTGTAGTTATAGAGATGCAGGGGGGAGTTCGAATGGTGTATTCTACGCAAATTTTGGTGATCTGAATTTCCGTGGTGTGACTCAGCAGTATTTCCGTGAGCAGCATAAGAATGGAAACCGATCGATTAAATAGATTGAAAAACAATAATGCATACGGCTTATTGTTAAATGAACTACAGCAACAATTGTTGTAACGTAAGAATATAATCTTTGATCAGTTTAACAAGCTATAGAATAATGAAATGATTTGCACTTAGCTTTTTTCTCAACTTTACTTTCGTATACCCTAGAATAACGCCAGGTATGGTGATAAATGTTTTGTTAAAGTTTGCTCAACCATCTACATTTACTTTGCACTACGTTCAAGCATTCTTCGTTACCATAAGTTTTCAGTTAACATCCTGGACTTCTTCTATGCAAGCATTAAAAATCAAGACCTTAAAATGGTATTAATAAACTATATGCATAGTCAAGTTAACCATATATGAGGCTCATGTTATATACTTATATTTTACTCACTAGACTACAGACTTATATTTCTATACTCATGAGTATTCTTATCCTTACGTATAATTATTTTTTCTTTAATTATATGTAGAGTGTTCACTCCTTGTAATTTACTTTGTTCATGCATTTATTTATTGATCTTGAGTAGGAATTTTCGTGAATTGTTTAGTGAAAAAAGGGCTGGAGACGATCGCGGTAAAAATAAGTCAGGGTGGTCCATTGTAGGGGAAATCGAAAGGATCGGTTTGAGGTTGTGCTGGGAGACGTGGACGAATTAAGGTGGGAAATGGAGGAAAAGATATGGCCACTGTTTTATCGTTGGGTGTGGAAGGAGTGAATTGGAACGGTTGGAAGGATAAAGGTGGGGGAGTGGGAGGAGGGAAACGAAGGTGCGTTTGTGTTTGGGTGGTGGAAAGAGTTGCAACACTGGCCCACGGGACAAGGGTTCCAGCGATACAGACATTTCCTGGTGTTAAGACTCTGATCGATGTCGCATAGGATTTACGACTGAATGATTTTCATTGGGACGAAATCGGGACCGTGTAAAGTTTATCGTAGGCAAGGAAAACCCCAATCGAGACGACATTCATCTGATGCCGTTACGCGATGGTAATTTCAACACCGCGAACCCCTCAGTGAATTATTATTTTGACGTGACTGCTTGGAGATATTTGTAAAGAATTTTCAATTAATTCAGCCGAGGAGCATTTATATCTTCATTGTGTTATTTCACTCTTGGTTAACCTTGCGGTTATAAATAAAAAGAGGTAAGAGCACAAAAAAGTTTCCGCTTCGTATATTTCATTCCCCCATTATTCGTTCTCCATTCGCTACACATACATTTGGGGGTTCATAATTTTTATAGGTGATTCCAGGGTTTCAAATGGTTTCACATAAATCAAGGAAGTATGCATTTTATGGTTCAATTGAAAGGAAAGCAAGCGTATAAAAGTAAGGTAAAGCCATTGTATTGAAATACGCTACTTTTCCGTAAAAATCATCCGTAAATCTAGCGCCTTCCATCCAACTTTTAGGATTTCGGAGAATTTCTGACCAGTTCTACCTAAAGGTATCAGTAAACGCCACGCTAAATGATACAATGGGTTATTGATTACAGAAAAATGAGATAGAATTGTCGAAAGCCATCTAATGAACGTTAAATATAGCAATGTAGTTTATGCATTGAGACAATATGGTTCGGATAACAACGGTTCGGATATGAATTGCTCGCAGCATTGGTTATAATAGAGACTAGAGTTTTCTAGCAGTATAATAGAGATAATAGAGTTTTCTAGCAGTAACGCAAGAGGTGAAATATGACGTAGGGAACAATAACAAAATAGCGAGTTATGCATGCAATAATTTTACATGAATGAGATCGTAAATGAAAAAATGATGAAGATGAGAAGGATATCACTCGCTACAGTAATGACGCAGATGGCCTCTGCAAGTAAGAATTCTAGGGAGGACACAGTATTAATATAGTGCCATAATTATTATGGGGCTCCAATGTAGTTACTTAAATCATCATAAATATTAACGGTTGAAGAGTAACATGAAGAGGAAAACAAAGTATATCTAATAGAAAGAACAGTGGTAGTGCCGCTATGCAGTTTCAGTCAAATATTAATCGAATAAACAGAGTAATACTTCTATTAGTCAAATTGAAGAAATTAAGACTATAAATCTGGAAGTAGCACGAATCCATTGCTAATGCTCTGGTGAAATTCACCAGTTGTGACAATCGTAGTCCAAATCGAGGGCAGATGGACGCAATTGAAATTATATAAGGATTGGCGTTAATTTATTGTTGGTTGTTAACAGATAGTGGATTAGAGGTTTTCGCATTTCCTTTCAATTGGTTCGAAAATGTATTGCACGCACCATCGGTTATGTTGGAGGAATGTCTCCAGTCTCGCAAGGGATGTGGCAAGCGACGTATACGTGCGGAACAAAGAAAAAAATACAGAAAAGAATATTTTGGCTTCAGACCGAGGCCAAAACTTGTCTGGGGGTCTTGAAAGATAAAAAAAGGGAAAGGGACGGGAAGATCTACGTCGATATGGAGATGAGAAGACGAGAGGAGTGGAGGCAAGGAGGAGCACAGGAAGAAGCCCCTCGACTTGGGTTATATATTTATTTTTATTTTTCTTCATCCTAATACCGGGGCTAAACTGTAGAGAAAAGTTTTGGAGGGCGTGAGAAAGAAGTTAAAGGGAAGGAATAAGGTCAGATGGCTGAGAGGAAAGGGCGGGGTGTGCATGGATGAGGAGGTGGTGGGGTGGACATCGGAGTGCGCGGGCTAAGCGGTGAGCTAGAGGGCGAGGTTGCGAGGGATGGGGAACTAGGGTCAGAAGGGAGGGGAAGGAATGGGATCTGTGCTTGGACTCCTGCGGCCTAGGGGCGGAGAATAACCAGGGTTAGGACAGGTTGTCCACTATAAGAGGAGCCGCATTAGTCGATAGTATAGAAACGTAGGTTGGTATAGTCCTATGGTGAATGTTTTGCCGTCAGTGTTTCATCGACAATTTTTTCGTAAGATGCGACGTTTTCCTGTTTGAGATTTAATTCATTACTAAGATTGAAAACCTGGAACTCTTGAAGAATTCGGGAATTAACTAATTGTTTTTTATATATTTTACGAATTTTTTCTGGGCTTTTCTTGATTTTCTATCAGCACGGAATATTGTCCCGAAATGTTGGATAACTCATGAATTCAATCCCATTAGAGCATTAAGCCTGTTAATGCTCTTTCGCTTATATTCATGGAACTGAAAATTTGGTTTACATTGCTATGACTTTATATGTTCATAAATACACCTTCAACTTTGTTTCTGTTTTCCTAACCTTGCACCACAGTATCGCCTTTGCATCTGCCGCTGTCAGTGCAGTGACAACGATGAATACCGCTATATTGTTTTTTAGTATAGGAATACCCAAAAGTTAATTTTAATGTTTAAATGTATCCGTACCGTATTTAATTAAATTGAGCTCCATTTGAAAATTGAAAGTAATTTGGACATTTCAGCAAAAAAACCGTTTTTAATAGCTCCCCCGCGTTAATTATGACTAATACTATCTACTCTGGAGATTTAGGTCTAATTAGACCCGAATCTTCAGAGAAGATATTATTAATTAATTGAGCTGAAGGAAATAAATCTTCTGGATAGTAATAATGTTATCATTCCGTTCCATTTGGAGAGGCATTTGATTCAGCAAGTATATGATGTAGATATGCTCACAGTCAACCGCGAAATCCTGTGCAACTCCTTTAAAAACTGTTATATTTCTTCTGGAAACCGGGATGATCCTTGATTTTGTGAATACAAATGCAGTGAGAATTCTGCAGACGGAAGCTTTCGAAAGGAGATTGGACTGGAGGAGTGGCTGCGAGAGAGGCACAGATGGCCAGTGAGGCGGACACGAGGGCCTTCTTGATTTGGGAATGAGAAACAGATGAGCGTTATCTACATTTCGACCGGAGGCGGTTTAGGCTCCTTGAATTAATATGAGATAATATATTCGCTAGAATTGGACGATGCGAGTGGAGGCAGAAGGTTTGAAGAGCACAAGAGAGGCTTAATGATGGCGGGTGGAGAGTTTGGTTCCGGATAGTTTAAAAATTACCCTGAAATTGCTGAGTTTGGTAGGTATAGTCCAAAAACCTGACAGTCAATATACCATATGTCCCCATCAAAAAACTTATTAAATATATTAAGTTATTAGTTGCACACATTATTCTCTCTATATAATGTACTGAACAGTATTTCACGAATAAGATGACCTTAAATGGGAGAAGGGCCTCGGATCACTTTCGTTTACACATTTTTGAGCCAGGAATAGTAACATTCTGAATTCATTTTAATTCGTGCATTACCACGATATTTGAGTCAGCCAAATGTATTTAAGTTGGTCAATGTGTGGCACGTAATTGGAAGCACAGCTTGGGACGATATTATTTTACTCTTGAAGATTTTGTCTTGGTATTACCTATAGAGTAGGATTAAGCGACCCTGGAGCAGATAAATCGTTAAACCCAAGGGGTGATATTTAAGCACAATTAGAGGACGAACCACCGTGCATTCAAAAGTATTGTTATCACCTATTGCATGAACTGAAGAAATTGAACGAATCCCGTGTAAATTGAATAAGTGTAAATTGCGGAATATTAGTGGTTGTACACTCTGGGTTTTAGTGCTCAAATTGCTTCAGTTATTTAAAACCTTACTACGAAAGAAGTCAATATTAAGACAAACTCATCATCATAACGCAAGTCATCCTTGTCATAAGTAATATAACAACCTTTGACTTAGGGTATCCTGGCCTAGGGTGTCCCAAAAGAACCGAAAGATTGAAAGTTGAGGGGGAATTTCCATTTTCCTATGCGGATGCATGGAAAAATATCCCAAAAACATTTTCAGCTGAATCGGACAATATTTGACCCTGCCGAAACGCATTCAAAGTTCAGAAATTTCCATTTTCCTCGTATCATACAATGTTGCCTACCATCCAGGGACCAGGGCGGTAAAACTCGAAGCTCAAACCATCACCTCGAGCTCCCTCTCGTCGTTGACGACGACACTCGAGCCACGGTGAGTATCGTAGCCACGTGACTCGGTGTATTTACAAGCCTCGCTCGCTGCTGCGGCCGCCAGCCGGCCACCGATTGGTGAATGTGTTGCTGTTACGGCGCCTCCGCGTCGATCTTCAAGCTCTGCGCTTTCGTTCTTTCTGTGCATCGCGCTGCTTGTGATCAAAGTATCACAGCTCAGTCAGTCAGTCTATCACGCTCCACTGCGGAGGTCATATCGTCTGTGTGCCGAGGTCGAGGCTGTTTCGGCGCTTGTCAGATTGAGCATGAAGTCGAAGGGTACGCCGGTTAGGCGAAGTGCGACATGTGTGTGGTTGGTGGGCAATAAGTGTGAGAATTTGCCTTGAGTGAGAGTGAGAGTGTGAGAAACTTCCAACGCTGAGGGAAGTTCTCAAGTTTTTCTTATGCATTCTATACTGTGCTTCCTGAATCTATTTCAGCGGAAAATGCGGCACTAATATTCCCACGCTGGAAATTTCTGAACTTTCGGCAGGGTCAAATACGGTCAAAGGCAGGGATACGTTTCGGCAGGGTCAAATATTGTCCGATTGAGCTGAAACATTTTTTTGGGATGTTTTTTCATACATTTGCATAGGCAAATGGAAATTCCCCCTTAACATTCAAACTTTCGGTTATTTTGGGACACCCTAACCCTGACTACGCTTGGTTGCACTACTAACCTGACCACGACCACGAAATCAGTGTGACAGGATATCAGCAGGATAATTCCAGTAGTTGACTTTTTATTATTTAAACTTGTTAATAAAGAGAAATCTTGTGCGTAACTGAATTTAGGTCAAAATATCCCAGCACAATAATTTAATAGGTATGTAACAGTCGAATTTTTTTCGTCTGTATTCATTATATGAAATAAGAAATAAACAAATATATGAATCTGATACCAGATACAACTTGGCGGATTAATGGGATAGGGTCAGGAATTGACGATCATGTGTCAAAATTGAAACATATGCCTATGAATGTGGCTGTACGTAGGAGAGGCTCTGGTTTGTGTGGTAGCTGAAGTACGTGCTGGCTTCCCATCCCCAGTAACCGCGTTCGAATCCCTTTAGAATCTGAGATTTTACATTATAATTTAGAATAATATTTTGTTGCTGAGAGGACTTAATTTCAATTTAAGCTGTGTTCATGACATGAACGCAAAACTGTGGAACTTACGGTGCTTCCGTAACGACTAGGCTAATAATGTTGATCCTTGTTTTACCCCTGAACTCTTCCTCCATTCCCCGAATAATCCTTCCCTTGCAATGGCGCAAACACCTCAATCGTCATCCCGAATTACCACCTAACCAACAATTAGACAATTCAAGTGTGCGGAGTGGCAGCTACCATTGCTATATAGATATTCACTTACAGGGTATATGACATTGACCACACATGACGTCTCTAATCACGTATATAGAGCACTTTACTGTACATATTTTTCATACATGCGAAAAACGTGTTTTTACACAGTAGCAACGGGAGATTTTGTATGGCAAATAATTTTGTCCTCGAGTGAAGTACACGAAGTGATACAGCAGTTAGGGTGGAGAACTCCTTTAGTTTGGTAATTATTATTTTATTATAAATAATTAATTTTTGAGGTCTTTGGTTTAAATTTTCCTGTAAAATCCCTACGCAATAAATTTTCCAGTCTATTATATCCTACTTTGATTCAATTTTTAGTATTCGTGAATTTCGGAATAAAATGTTCTATTTTGTGGCTGGGTTTATGCTGACGGAATTTAGGCGAAGGTATTGATGGGGAGGGGTCAAAATTAAATTTATGCCAATGAATGAGATTAGAGGGAAAAGTTGGTGAAAGGGACCGACTGAGTTGATTTTCTAGCGGCCAGAACGTAGAGTAGGCGAAAAGAGACAAGAAATGAAAGAGTTGGTCAGTTGCAGTTCCCCGGCTTGGTCGGACTTTCGGTCTGTCAAGCGGTTTTCGAGGCAAATGGTTGGCGCCATGTTGGGGCAGCTTCTCCCACTCAAGGTTCGTTTGCCGTTGTGGAGTTTGTCGGTGGGTCTCTCGGTACTAATCTCATTTCGAATCCGACGGAGCCGCCAGTTGGGCGAGGGTATGGGGAGAGAGGAGGACTTGGGAGGGATAGGTACGGCAAGAACTAAGCTTCAGTTCTCCGTGGATGCCGTGCTGGATCATGGTGGTCTATAGGACTCCGCGACATTCAGATTTAATTTTGGCATTCAGTTACATATTTCACATGGAAAAACGTGACATTACAAATTAGTATGTACTAAGTTTTGTGAAAAAATAACACAAAAAGTTACTTTGTGAGGGTTTGGGCAGAAATAGGCCAAGGAAATAGTTTCCAGACACATTCCTTCTTATTGATGGAAATGTTCCTCCACGTTTTTAAGGCTTCCATTCGCGTCTAAACGTGCGAAAAATTCGAATAGTTAAATGTAGAAATTTGAATTGCAATTTTAAATTGGTAAAGATTTATTCGACTGGACTATTGGGGTTTCGATGCACTGCATCAGGTACATAAAGTTTGCAAATCATTGTATATATGCAATAGAAAGTGGGGGGGGGGAGGTTGGGGTGGTAGAGGCAGAGAGGAGGAGGGGGGGAGGGATGTGTATTAGTTACACAAAAATATGGTTAACATTTGAAATTGAAAAACTCAAGAAAGTTCGTTGGAGTGATGTACCGTGGCGCGTCAAGGGGGAGGGGAAGGGGAAAGGGACAAGCATGAGAAAATTAGACACACTGTCACTGGTTACCTGGATTTTGAGGGTGCAGAACAGTAAGATAACACTATGTATAAAATCAAAAAGGTTCTTTGAGGAGTGTCACACGAGAGCGTCTTCAACCTTCGTGATTCCTGAATCCCGACCAATATGCTCCCATACAACATTGGGAAAGGGGGTATTTTACAGAACTAATTGTTAGTTACAGGAGGCACGCTCACGCACTAAGCGTAGGTTGCGGACTAGAGGAGGGAGGGGGAAGAGTAAAACTGTACATTTTTGAGGAGGTTGAACTTCTTTTTCTCCGTTTTATGATTTCCAGCTGCTCCATTGCGTCTAGTTTACGGTCTTTGTTGAGTGAGAGTAAACATTAAAATGAAAATCACAGGCGTGATTCAACTATAAAAGGGGCTATTTATGTAGGCATTACGTAAGGTGATTTTGGCCGCTTTTTAACAATTTTGACCAATTTTAGGTAATCTAAAAAAGAAATTTTGTTGACCTACAATAATGAAAAATATGATCGATCTCAAAAGTGACTATAACCTTACGTAAGATTGTCTCGGACCTCCTCACTCCCCTACGTAAGACGATCAAAGGAAACTGTACCCCCTTTCCCCACAAAACATCTTACGTAATACTTGAATGACCCCAAAAGTGTCGGGCAAAAATAGAAGTGGTGTTTTCTGCTTAGTAACCCTTTTATGTTCTCCAATGCGAGTTGAAAAATTTCGACGGGTCTCTACAGCATAACTAGCTAGGCATTCACAGGTTATTTCGTTCAGACCGCACTCTTTAACTTTTTCTATGGTGTCTTTGTTCAAGCAAAGAGCTTTTGACAAAATCAAGGTGGTATATTAAGAGACTCGGAGGTTGTCTTATAGGATAAGGAATTGATGATAGGGAATTTGCTCCATCTACCATCAGGAGTAACGGCGTCTGGCAAGAGGGAAGTGTTGACATTTACGGCACGTTTCCATTTTTTTTCTCAATTAAGGTGTCGATGAGACAATCACTGTAACCATTCACCCTGGAAATATGCTTGATGGATTTGAGTTCACATTAGAAGTTGGTATTGGACATGGGAATGTTAATTTATCAATGGATCATACTTTTGAAACCTGCTAATTTATGGAATATAGGATGACATGAATCGGAAGGGATCACGTGGTCTTTGTACGTTGGTTTTCAGAAGATAGAAAACATATGTTTATTCTCTCGGATTTCGATCAAGGGTTGGTACGCTTTTACGCCGTATTTTATTTAGTATTACCAACATTAAACATCAGCATTACTAATGTTATTCCTCATTTTGACATTCCATTTTATGCAAATCCTAGAAACTCGAGCAAAAAGATAAGCAGAAAGACTCTCATGCAAGCTAACAAAAAACATATTTAAGTAAATTATATCTTATATAGCCATAGGAAAGAGCAAAAATTAAAATATGGTTTGAAAAGGTTAATTTATGTATATATCCTGCTATTAATCATTAAAACTCATAAATGACAGTACAAAAAATTGACATGATGTTGGGTTTTCGTAAAGTTGGGTAGAAATGGGTATCTGTAAGCGGGTGATGAGCACTTATTCCTTACGTTAGTTCGTGATAGAGGAGGAGCATGCTGACTCATGAGCTTTGATGGTGCGTAGCTTGTTATTAAACTAAGTTTTTCATGTTTTATTCGTATTAAATGCGACGATTTTGAGAGCGGCTCTTAAAGCAGCCACATTTACAAAAGATGCTGTTAGCTGTTCTATCTGGCCACTTACTTTGTGTTATTTTACGTGTGTGCAATCGTTTGTGTAGTTATCTAAGAGTCTTCGTGAGTCTGACGGTCGAAGAATTGGAGAATTCGATGATATAATGCTTTGACTCGAGGGAACTGGATCCTGCTGAACGAGTTAGGGTATTTTCCTTCTCCCTATATTGATGAGTGCTCGGTGCTTTGCTTACCAACCGAATGGGGTGGGGGAAGAAAATAGGTTTTTAAACAATTTCCTTGAGTTATCAGGTAGCATAAAAATGCATAAACACGCAGAGATTTCCAGAGATCTCTTTTGATAATGGCTCCGAGGCACGATGGGGTAAGAAGGTGATAAAATTAGAACAATGCCTCAATGTTAATGGGAGGAATTTCACTCAGTGTATCGAATGCTCAGGGTTAATGGCCTCCGGTAAATGATAATATTATTGAAACTTAGAAGCTGAAATTTGATTCTTGCTTGGGTGCTTCCTCAGTGAGTTTACCCAAAGAAGCACTACTGCCGGGATTAATTGGTAGCAAGCCGTGTGCTTCCCAAAGAAGGCTTTATCTGTTCGAGCAATTCCACTGCAGTAACCTATGGTGCTCGTATACCCTTCGTTAGGTGTGCTACACGGTTCACTACACACCGATAATTAAGATACCGATTGTGCTTAAGGCAATCAGGAAAATGAAGACTGATATCTCCCATGGACCAGAAAACATTTGTATAGAATTAGTGAAAGAACCATCAAAAAATTACTGTGTTTATTAACGGCATTAATAAATAAATATTTATGTGGAGAAAACCCCCCAAATGACTGGACAAAATCATGGATAGTTTCAATTCATAAGAAAGGGCCAAAGGACCCGCCCAAGAACCTCACTGGAATAGCAATCACTAGCACATTAAGTAGAATTTATGGGAGAATATTGACTAAGCTTATTTATGAAGAGTATTAACAGTTTTAAAGTGAAGAACAAGCCGGTTTTAGGGCAGGACGCTCAACAATAGACAATGCTTTTTGCCTAACGCAAATAATAGAAAAAATAATAATAATAATAATAAGGGTACGAAATCCGGACCACCAGCCTCCACGTGGCGTACCTGGCAACGGCTCTTGCCGGCTAATGGTGGACGTCTGCGTGTGGGGCTAACCACCCTACACGCAGTAAAACTGGTTCCCAATAGGAATACAGAGAAAGCCACCCACAACCGGCCCCTCTCGGATGGGGGCCCTAGTACAGTTGGGTGTGGCAATACAAATACCACCGTAACGGGAGCCCGGATGCAGTGGACGGAAGCCCTAAGGGGCGACCTCCTCGCATGCCATGCTGCCAGCGAGCCCGAACGCAGGGGTTATATGGCAAGGATGCACTCTTTGTGGTGTGAGATGCATCCAGAACACGACCACCTATCGCAGCAGAATCTGCGCGATTATGCCAACCACCTGCGAAAAAAGGAAACTCTCCACCAACCGCCAGTTCAGAGGAACACACCACCGGCCAGACCACTCTCCCCGACACAGGCAGCCTCTGCACCACCTGAGGCTAGAACGGCACTCATGCCGCTGTCTATGTCAAATGGAGAAGAAGCTGGTCAGGCCGTCGCTGAACTACGAACGCGGTTGTTAAGCACAATATCTTATGATGATGGACAACCTAGGCCGAGAGACATCCACCGGAAGATCTCTCTGCGGGGTAACCACCTGCCCCAGTTGAATGGTCTTATCGACGAAATCCTAACGGAAACGTCGGACCTTTGGACGGTAAATTGCGTGGTCTATGCTGCTGCCAAAATTATGGCTCACTCCCAAAAGAACACCTCTTGGGAGGACAAAGCAGCAAAGAGGCTTGAACAGTTGGAGGCCAAGATCACGCAGGCGAGACAACAGGCGTCGAGAATTCAGTGTGTGATGGAATACATCTTATCTGGGTGAACTTTCACTCCTAAAGTTCGGCGCATAGCGCGCAGTCTCAGGTACAACCATCACACGCTGAATAAAAGCGTGCTGCTTACCATTAAGCAGCACGCGGTCGATAGAGTTCGGGCACTCACCACGGCCCGGAAAAAACTCCTGAAGAAGAGTAGGGGCGTGAGAGAAAATGCCACCTTTCTCCTTCAGCCGTCCCGTCTCTTTCGACCACCTCCGCCTGTTGTTGAATCTCCGCCACCCGTCCAAGAGGTTGAACGTTTCTGGAAGGAAATATACGAAACGTCGAAGCCATTCAACGGAGACACTCCGGCCATAGGCCTCTTTAAAGAGGTTTGTGACCGCCACCTACAAGATGTGGATGGACCTCTTTCAGTCACCGAAAGTGACGTGAAGAAGGCCTTCTCTGGCAAGAAGAATTTCTCGGCTCCAGGAATGGATGCCGTGAATAACTTCTGGTGGAAGAAATTTACTTCCACCCACCAACACCTCGCCAGAATCTTCACGTCCTTTCTAAATGGTGGAAAACCAATTCCACCTTGGCTGACTGAGGGACGCACGGTTTTAATACCTAAGAAGGGAGACTTGTCCAATCCAAAGAACTACCGCCCTATAACCTGCCTCAACACTGTATATAAGGCGTTCACCTCGATCTTGAGCGACCTTATCCTACACCAAGTCCAGCCGGTTTGGGAGGAGGTGTACGAGCAGAGGGGCTCAAAGCGAGGAATCGCGGGATGCAAGGACAACCTGCTCATTGATAGGTGCATATGCCAGGATGCCATCCGGCATAAGCGAAACCTATCAATGGCCTGGGTGGACTACAAGAAGGCTTTTGACACCACTTCGCATGAGCTATTGATCGCCATGCTGAAGTTGATGAAAGTCCACCCTGAGGTTGTGTCCTGCATCCAACGCCTGTTACCACTGTGGAAAACGCGCTTCGTTCTGACCTCAGGCAAGCGGTCAGTTTCCACAGAGTTGGTAACATACCACCGTGGCGTTTTTCAAGGCGACAGCTTGAGCCCCCTACTGTTCTGTATTTCCCTCCTACCCCTGTCCCTTAGGCTGCGACGAGGTAAAGGATACATGTGTGGTGTTCCAGGTGACAGGAAGCATAAGGTCACCCATTTGTTTTATATGGATGACCTGAAGCTGTACGCTTCTAATGCGAAAGACCTTCGCACTGCCCTGGACACCGTACTGGAATACAGTGAGGCTATAGGAATGGAGTTCGGATTGGACAAGTGTGCATCCATCCACTTGGCGAGAGGAAGATTTTCGGAGATCAAGGAAGACGTGCAACTTGTTGACGGGAGCGTCATTCGTCACCTCGAGGACGATGACAGCTATGAATATCTCGGCGTCCCCCAGCGCCGAATGCAGGAGGTTACAGCAGTGAAGGAAAGGCTCACCGCCAAATACAGACAGACTCTCAGGAACATCTGGAGTTCTGAGCTGTCAGGCAAGAACAAGGTTCTTGCCACGAACATGTTCGCGGTTCCTACACTGCTGTATACCTTCGGATGCATGAAGTGGAACGTCAACGAGTTGCAGAACCTCGATAGGGGAACGAGGAAGATGATGACCATCTATAGAAGTCTTCATCCGAAATCTTCCGTCGCCAGATTGTATCTCCCTCGCAATGTAGGTGGTAGAGGACTATTGAGTCTGGAATGTCTCCACAACAGAGTTGTCCTGGGTACAGCTTGCCGAGTTTTGAAAAGCAGGGACCCCCTGCTCAATCTCGTGAGTGATCACGAGAGTGCGGGAGCAGGGGCGTTTCTCTTCCAGGCGGCAAAGAGGGCAGCGGACGAAACCGGTCTCGACTTCGACCCGTCATCCGACGGAAGCGACAATGACACGACCATCTTGTCATTGAAGGCAGACGTCCTCAAGCTCGAAATAAAAAAAGCCGAGCAGAAGGCCTTGCTCAAGGAGCATACCGATAAGCCCATGCATGGAGGTTTTTATCGAAACATCGAAAAGCATGGGCTATCGAAGGAGCTAACGTTTGCCTTCCTACGCTCCGCCGGTCTGAAGTCCGAGACCGAGGGTTTTGTCCTCGCGTGCCAGGATGGTGTCATAAACACACTCGTGTACCGCCGCATTATATTCAAGGCGGAGGTTGCGGACACGAAATGTAGGGCGTGCCGAGCCCAGCCGGAGACTTTGAGTCACCTTCTCTCCGGCTGTAGTTATTACGCTAAATCAGCATATTTAGCTCGGCACAACGCGGCCCTACGAGTGTTATACTTTCATTTTCGACATCATTATGGCATCGACGAAACACCTGTGCTGCCCTATGCCCCTGGAGATATTGAGTCCGTCGTGGAGAACGATAAATGTACGATCTGGTGGAATTACTCCTTTTCCACCACCAGGCAGTTGGAGGCGACCAAGCCTGATATCGTTCTCCTCGACCACCTCACACGCTCCATGTTCGTGATCGAGTTTTCGGCTCCGGCTGAAACTAACATGGATGCGAAGGAGGTGGAAAAACGGACGAAATATCAAGACCTGCTTTTCGAACTTCGACAGATGTACCCCGGACACTCTGTGAAACTGGTGGTCCTCATCATAGGTGTGCTCGGTGGAGTTAAGGGCTCGCTGCTAAATAACATCAAGTGTATTCCGTCCTGCGTGGCACAGGCGGAATTACTAGTTGCACGCATGCAGAAGGCCGTCATCCTGGGGTCACTCCGTTTACTGCGGACGCATGACCCTACCGCAGCGTAGCCACACATCTGATGGGCGTCGGACGTGGCTGCGATTACTGCCTAACCCCTCTCGAGTCTTCGGCCATTATGACGGCAATGAAACCTGATGCTTGCCGGGGACTCGGAGGGTCATGTTACAACTGTAACAATTAAAATAATAATAATAATAATATTCTTTATTCACCTTTAGCATAAATACATATGATAGGTGTCGTCAAGGTATGGTACATGTGAATAATTGCGTTTAAAATTAATTCAAAATTATAATTGAGTCAAAGAAACATCTCATAATTGAGGAACATAACAAGGCAGATCATGTCAATACACTTAATGAAACAATAGACCTTAGAGTTTTAGGCTGGAGAAATCTAGGTTATAATATTCCTCTAGGGAATATAATGGGTTGGATGTAAGCCAATCTCGGAGAGCCTTACAGAAGCCCACACTAGAGGCTGACTTGGCAGAAGTTGGGAGCCTGTTGAAAAATTTGATCGGTAGGCCATCTACTTTGTATGTTTTATCGAGCCTACAGAGTGGTATATCCATGGAATTTTTGGCTCTGGTGTCATGACAGTGGACATCAGCCCTTGTTGAGTACATGCTCAGATTTTCTTTAATATGTACTAATGAATGGAATATAAACTGATTGTAAACTGTCATGATTTGAAGATTTTTGAAGAGAGGTTTGCAGTGTTCTAGGGAACATGCGTTGACTAAAATTCGTACAGCCTTTTTTTGTAGTATAAATATGGATTTAGTGTCAGAAGCATGTCCCCACAGTCTTATACCATATGTAATATGGGAATGAAAAAAAGCATAATAGGCATTGAGTAAATAGTCCTTACTTACATATAGCTTCAACTTCCTGAGCAGGAATAAGGCTCGTGCCAGTTTCTTACTGACGTGTAGAACATGAGCATTCCAGGTTAATTTGGAATCTAAGTGAAATCCCAGCAATTTCACAGAGGTAGTTTCTTTGACAGCTGATTTTAGAGAGCATAGAAGAAACTGGGTTTTATCAGGATTCAAGAAAAGATTGTTGGCGGAAAACCATTCATTCGCCTTTTTGATGATGGCTGGAAGTCTGTTCATGGCATCAGAGTGATTAGAGGAGTTATGTAGGAATGTAGTATCATCAGCGTAGAGCACACAGTTAGTAGTCATATTTGGGCACAGGTCATTGATCATGACCAGGAACAGGAGGGGTCCAATCACTGAGCCCTGGGGTACACCATATTTAACATTTAAAGGTTTTGACATTTTACCATTCACATATACTGACTGCCTACGATCGGATAAATAGGAGAGCATAAATTTTAGTTCGACATCTTTAAATCCATAGTATTTAAACTTATTCGCAAGAATGGTGTGATCAACACAGTCGAAAGCTGATGAGAGGTCACACAATGTAAGTGCCAGGCACTGTTTCTCTTCAAAAGCCTTAATTATGTACTTTATAACATAATCAACAGCTTGAGTAGTAGACTTATGAGGTCTGAATCCAAACTGTGTTGGTGTAAAAAGGTTTAAAGTTTCAAAGTGATCCAGAACCTGAGCATATACAATTGTTTCAATAATTTTGGCAAGTGGAGAAATAATAGAGATGGGGCGGTAGTTTTTCGGAAGATTAATATCACCACGTTTGTGGATAGGAATAACTTTAGAATACTTTAGATGATCAGGAAAGTAACCAGACTGAAGGCAAGAGTTAACAACATTAGCGAGGGGGTATGCTACCCAGTTAATAACTGATTTGATTAAATTATTTGAGAGCCCATGTACATCAGTACAGTTAGAGTTTTTAAATTTTCTGACAATTTTAACAATATCTACCTGAGAAACTTCTTTCCATTTGAAAACAGAGTTGGTGGAGGGAGTATTTTGTAATAAATCGCTGGCTGTTTTGGGTGGTGATTTATGAGCACTATTGATATCAGCTATAATGTTTTCTATTGAACAAATAAAGACATTATTAAAAGTTTCTGAGTCAATTGGTATGTCACTAGATTTACTACTTAATCCTATTTCATTTTTAATAACAGACCAAGCTGCTTTACATTTGTTGGGGGCACTATTGATGTAATTATCATAAGCATAGCATTTGGCCAATCTTAACTCTGTATGGTATTGCTTCTTTTGAATGTTATAGACCTTTTTAAGCTCCTCGCAACCGCCTAACTTGAACTGTTTATGTAAACTTAGCAAATTCCTTCTCTTGTTGTCAAGATCTGTGTTGAACCATTTTGCCCGTTTGTGGGACTCAGGTTTCAGCTGAATTAGCTTCATTGGAAAAGCATGCTCAAACAATAGTAAAAAATGGCTAATAAAGGCTGCAAATTTTCCCTGGCCATCAGTATTAGGGAGCAAGGTATCCCAGTCAGAATTACTTAACAAGTTTATAAATTCATAAGTATGATGAAAATTCATTTGTCTAACATACATGGTTTTGGGAGTTTTTATATTATTACCGGGACCCAGCTTTGTGTGCCATGTAAAGGAAATCGCTAAATGATCGGAGAGCATTGGGTCAAAGACTCCAAGGGTATGGGCGGACTTGTCAATATTGGTTATTACATTGTCAAGACAGGCACTCAACCTGGTGGGTTCAGAGTTAGCACAGTATAGATCATAGGCCCTTAGAAGGATGCCTATTTGGACATTATTCCTTGATGGACAGCCCATATCAACATTTAAATCAGTACCTATCACAATGTTAGTGTGAAAATTCTGAAAATAAATTAAGACCTTCTCAAGTTGTTCACAGAACAGATCAAAATCTCCCTTAGGAGAACGATAGATAGATGCAACAATCAATCTAATACCCTTGAGGTGTATGGCAGCTACTTCAAAGTGCATATCAATGCAAAATTGATTTAAATCAAGGGGCTTACATACTAGGTTGTTTGATACAAATAGGCAAGCACCACCATTTTGTGTTGACTGTCTGCAGTAAATGGAACTAAGATTGAAACCTTGTAGTTGATAGAGGTCAGTTTCATCCTCGTGTAGCCAATGCTCTGTTAGACACAAGATATCATACTTTCTAGATTCAAGCAAATGCTCAATTTGACAGATTTTGTTCCTAATACACTGCACATTGAACACTAAAACATCAATGTTTTTGTTGCTAGAGCTATGGCTTATAGGTGCTAGTCAAAGGTGGCTAGTACTTGTTAATTTAGACTTCTGAGCTCCAGTTTGTTGACGAGTTACCGGCTTAGTAGACATACCAGCGGTGGGAGCACTAGAAAACGAGGTAGCGTTGGTAGCGTCCTCGACCAATGTAGCACTAACACTAGTGTCATTAGGTTTTTTAGGAGGGACAGTCACTTTGTCACTTGTACTCGAAGAGGAGGCACAGACACTTATATTCGGGGGAATAACTGTCGCACAAGCTGGTTTCACAGCTGATGGAGCTGTGAGTTGATTAACAAACGAACCACCATTAGAACTGATAGGAACTTCGCGAGGAGGAAAAAATTTTCCCACCACAACGTTTTCGGGCCAGGTTGCCTTATTTAGTAAGACTTCGCGTAAGTTTGATGGCACACTGACCTTAAACGAGCTGAAATGCTTCCCTGATCGGAAACTCTCACAGATGAACTCTTCTTTGGGGTATTTTTTACACAGATAATTTTCAATATCACTTGCGGTTGTTTGTAGTTCAACCCGACCGATGTATAAGAGCAGCCGTTTCGGGACACCTAGAAATTTGGAATTTTCGTCGGAAGGAGAACTAGTGCCCATGACGAGCTTATGTTTTTTTGACCTCTTGTTCTTCGTTGTCTTCCAACCTCCGTTATCGTCCGAATGATGGTTGACATCGTCGACACGGTGTTCAGGCAGAGGTGGTTCCACGACGGGAGACGATGTTTGGAGCACCAATGGAGCAGGGATTTCACTTTTTTCTTGCACTACAGCCGAGAATGTATTACTTTTTTCTTGCACTACAGCCGAGCCGATCCCGGTTTGAACTGTTGATGAAATATGTTGAACTAAGGACAGGTTAAGTTTTCTAATTTTGACTAGTTCGTCCTGAATATTAGAAATGGCTTCGGCCATTTTGGCTATCTGTCGACTGTTATCGTGGCGACACGAAAAACAAAGCCAGATAAATCCTGGAGACTCTCGCACGGCTTTGAAACTTTTTTCAGAGATCAAGGAACATTTAAAATGAAAAATCTTGGCACAAAATGAGCAGGAGATGAAATTCTCCTGCAAATCTAAGCCCTTTTTACAAGAGCAACAGGCAGGTGTAATACCCAGATCCGCCATCTTGCGACAACTACCAATAGATACTGACCGAGAAGTTCACTTCATATTCATTGATATCACAAAAGCTTATAACTGCAGACGTTTGAAAAACTATGGGAGGTACTTGAGACAACTAATATAAATAGATCTATCATAAGGGCAAAACAGAAAGTGTATGAAGATTCCAAGCTCAAGTGAAAGTGGGAAACAATCTAGGAAAACCATTTAAAAGAAGTAAAGGGCCAAGACAGGGATACTGTCTTTCACCTAGCCTATTCAGAATATATATCGACGGTGCCCTTAAGAATGGAAAAGAAAATATGCAAACATGGGCTTGGCAGTAGGAGATAGGACCATATACACATTACATTATGCGAATGACCAGGTAATTCTGGCCCAAGACAGAGGCAATATTAACTTTATATTTAGAAAGATAAAATAGGCGTATAGTGATTGGGGATTGGACATCAACATGCAAAAAACTAAGTATATGTGTGTTGGAGGAAAACATGAAGACATTATGCTAGAGGATGACAATGAAGTAGTAGAGGCCTACGAGTCATACGACTATTTAGGGATAAAAATAAGAAACAGTGGGAGGAGCTTAGAAACGATTAAAGATATGATAAATAAAGGTAGAGCTACAATAAATATGTCAAAATTAATACTTAGGAGCAGACATATATCGAAAAGAAATAAAAATATATAAAAAACTTCGTCACAAGGGCGACTAAAAGGAAAAAACACATAAAAAGACGACACTCACACGGGTTTTGTAAATTTTTCGGTGGATCGCCGCCACATTCTTCAGCGAGAGGTAAAGGAAGAATCAGAAGAAAATAAATAAAAGATATATATACAACACCATATTCAAAAGTATACTGACATATGGAAATGAAGTATGGCGAATAAATGTGATTGAGGAAAATAAATTAATAGCAACGTAAATGGACTACCTCAGAAGGGTAGCTCGAAAATCCAGCATTGAAGGAGTAAGAAATGAGGGAATTCGGGAGATAATGAACATGTCCAAAACCATCTTGCGTTGTGATCAAATGAAATTAGAAAGATCAAGCAGGAAATCAGAACTGGGAATGTGAGGAGCAGGGCGTTGAGTAATGAAATGGCGGATGGCGGAAATTCCTTCAGAATGAGGAATGCTGGTGTATAGGGAAGTGACATCAATAGTGGCCATTAAGATATCACAGTCAGAGGGGATTGGAGTGGAATGAAGGCGTTCAAGAAAATGATAAGTGTCTTTGATGTAGGAGGGCAGGGAGTGGACAATGGGTTGTAAGTAGTATTCAACAAAGGCGGACATGCGTTCGGTGGGTGAGCTGTAAGAGGAAACTAAGGGGCGGCTGGGGTTGTCAGGTTTGTGAATTTTGGGTAGAATATAGAAGTTTGGGGTGCGTGGGTGTGAAGGAGAAAGATGAGTGATATCTTGTTTAGATAGGCCTTCATCTGGGCCTTTATTTTGAAGAAAGGAGATTATTTCATCCAAAAATTCAGGACAAGTTCCTCACTTTTCCACTACCTTCTCTCCCCTCAGCATCTTGCACCACACAAAACATGGTTTACATCCTCCTCTGTCAATACTGCCTCTCTTTTTATACTGGCTTATCCACCACTCCTCTTAACATTCGTGTGAATGTTATGAGGAGTGCCGTCTCTTGTTGTCGACGATGACGGCCTGACCGTCGAAACGTCCCGTAAAATATTTTGTGAGTGTCATTTTTATTTCCGTGTGCCTGTGTTTTTAAAACTATATATATATATATATATATGTACATATATATACCTTATTTCTCCGAATATAAGCTGCACTCGAATGTAAGCCGCACCCCGTTTTTGGGGTCTCAAACAGGGAAAAAAGTTAATACGTGAATTTAAGCCGCACCGTTTTTAGTGCATCCCGTACTACCTACCATTAACGTTGCGCCTGCCTGCCTATCGATCTAATTTCTTTTAACGAGGGTTTAGTTTCATTGAATCCCGTGTAGGTACTCCTGTGATAATTTTGATTGATATGTGCTGAATATCTCAGCATAATCGATTACGAAGTTCGATTCGATGATGATATCGCACTTGAGTGATCACATTATCACTCTGCGAAACTATTTCGGTATCTTTTTCCGAATCAAGTCTCACCATCTTCAGCGGAAAATTGCTCCCCCCATCCGCTCGATCAGAGAAAACAACACGTGCCTTCCTAGCGGATTCAGCCGCTCACTAGGCTGTAATTTATTTTTCCTTTATCTCACCTCCCTTTCTCCCCGTTTTCTTCGGCGACAAATTGACGCTAATGGGTCTGACGTCTAAGACCTTGTGCGCCGTATAATGCCGGGACTCTCCCTCGCTCTTTTGGCTGAAAATGCCGTCGAAATGGTTTAAAACCATTTCGAGAGAAACCCCTTCCTCTCATCCTTATCCATCTCTTTCTCTCTCTCTCTCTCTCTCTCTCTCTCTCTCTCTCCTGCGTCGGTTGGGAGATTTCGTTGTGGATTCCTCTCCCTCCGACATCTTTCCTCCCCCTCTCCCCCTCTCCTCCCGTACATAACCTCTCTCTCTCTCCCTTGTTCCGCAGCATAACCAACTTTCCGTGGTAACCAAGTGAGGGAAGGTACGGCCGGGAGGTTCAGGATCCACTCCCGCCTACAGCTGAGCGCAAACAATTTCCATCCCCAGCGGCTCTGCTTCTCTCCTGCCTGCTCCATCCTCCTCCTCCTATTCCCATAACTACGAATCCTCATCCCCCCCCCCTGTCTTCTTAGTCGGGTCCATACCGCCACTGGCACGCACTAAGTCCCCATGTATGTTCCCTGCATGTTGAAATTATGTATTTACCTCCATCTGCCAAGGGAACACATGGTTAACCGTTTTTCTCGCGTCTTGCTGCTCTCAGCCCGTATTGCAGACTGCTATTTCTGCTATTCAGACTGCTATTTCTATATAGTTCTGCTATTTCCTGGAAAAATGGGGTCCTATTTCGTCTTTAGTTCGGGTTAACCACATCTGAGGATGTAGTGATAAGAGATACGAAGATACATGGTACTGCATGTGTCAGCAGATTTTGCAATACCCTGAAAAACTGGACTCTCTTGTTTGGCATTAATTTACATTTTGCGTATCTTAGGAGAGCTGTGCAAAATATGTGGCTGAGATGAAGTTGGCACTGCAATTTACGGATCAGTTGAATTGAGATCAGAAGTGAATCTTTCCTTCTAGTTCGATGGTTACGTGTTTAAATAATGTTTGATTTATTATATTTGGGGTAAATAACTTCTCAGAGACTCTGTGAGTAATTGAACATTTTTTGAGCCGCATTTTCATCCCCCCATACATAAAGAGTTTCTCTTACAGGATCCTGTCTAAGGGTGGGTTTACATTGGAAAGTTACTTTCACAAGTTTCTTCTGCAAGAACCTGCGGGGTGTTCCACTCTGACGAAATATTTTTCAGCAGTGAATATAGAGAGATTAGTTGGTGTTTAAATTGGCAACAATAAGCTTCTGAAAGCGACTTGCCGAAACTTTAAACACTTTGGAATGCGGAATTACAGAACCGTTTGCACGTGCAATTTACGTCAAAAGTCGTTTGCTGCAAGTTACTTGCGCATTTAACTTGCCATTTTAAAACCACCTTAAAATCGAGAGGTATTCCGCTGGCCTACTTTCTACTCTCCCTCTCGGCACCTCGATATATAATCGTTAAGGGTGGGTGTGCTATCCGGTACGATATTTATTTCGCATTTTGGACCATGGAAATTTATCTTTACGTAATTTCGTACAGTAATATAGATGTCTCAATAGATCCCAGTGCTTTACAACGGAAGATTTTGGGACATGAGCTAACTTTCAAAATGCTGGGAAACGGGGAGGAAGGTTGTTTAGCGTAGATGGTTAGTCAGGAAACCTTTCTAATTGCTACCAACACAAGCGCTTCAAGAAGTGGGATGACTGACCACTTTCCACTTTCCCGTTTCGACACTTATCTCAATGAGACCTCAAGATGGGGTCCCTAATTAAGTTATAGCGATGGGTGAATTGAACCACTTGCATAGCGTGTGTGTGCTTCGTGCCTTTTTCCCGAAGTCGTTTGGTCTCCCTGCCTCTCCCTCACTTTCCCACCGCATTTTCCCTTCATCCCCTCCACTTCTGCTTCTCCTACTTGCCACGCAGATCTGCGCCGGTAACTTTTGCGAGAACTAGGATAAACAGATTAGGTAGGAAAATATAACTTATGGTATTTTCTCATCGTAAGTCAACATCGAAGGGAAAATTTCCTTTTCCTTTAGGTAGCACACATTATTAAATCAAGTTAAAACGGCGCGATACATTTATGCAACATGACTTAGTGATGTGGGGCGTCATCCACGCCTCGTTGAAAGAAAACTGAATCCTGAAAGGTTCCCTGACGGTCTTTCTGTCTGAAAGTGCACCTTTCCTGACTGACGGCTTGTCAGATGAAATGATTTGAAAATAGAAAAAGATATGCTTGAAAACCAATATCGTAATTCCGTACCGTACTGGGCCCAATAAATTGTTTCTTAAAGTACTTTTGGCCAGCGTAATTTCGATCAGTTTCTTAATTTCACTCCGCCCTGTACCATACTGCTATCTTTATCTGGAGGAAAGAGTTGAAGAATGGAAGATGATGTTATAAAGGAAGGAAGATGATTGAACTTCCGGAGAAATGGTGCAATCTGATATGATTGGGGAATAACTTTTTCCAAGATTATTCAATGATACGGGATAGGGGGAGATATATTTGATACTTGGAAGACAAAATTCCCTTTACCACACCAATCCTATAACCTTCTGACCAACACTCGATGCCCAACGTGGCCACTACCAAGTAATTGTTCACCTCAGTTCACCCGGACATTCGCATCCTTCTAGTATTGCCCACCAGGCACGCGGGAAGCACACCAACTCTCTTTCTTTCTAGGCATGTCCTTGTTTTCTCACTTTCAACATTCATATTTAATACTGCGTGCATCCGTGGAAATTTTCAATTTATTTCATTTACGTCCGTAGCTCATCTCCTTTGTACGATATTTCGCATTGTTGTGAACGTAACTAAGTCGTCCATTTGGGTGAATCCATCATGTTTCAATACGTAATGACATCTCAGGTGAAGCGTGTGAATGATTATGGCTTAAGATGGATCTTGTTACCTTGATAAGGGCAATGAGTAGCTGAAACCATGGTCGGTAATGAGCTATAATGTGTAATATACGAAGCGATCATTTTTATTAAAAATTACTTGGTTCCACAAAGTTAGGTAAGAATAACTCTCTCTCTCTTGGAGATGTATTTGTATTAACTAAAAATGGTCTTTCAATAAATTAACCATTGATTTCATTTTTCGCGCATGAAGTTACTCAGGAGCGCATGAACATTCAGAAGAATACGATATTCAACACCAAACGGTGACTAAAGGGAGCTAAAAGAATGAGCCAGAGGCTAGAGAAGTGCATCATATCACCTTTCTCGTCCCTCCGAGTACCCACTTCTCAAAATCCGCCTTCTCTTTCTTCACATGCCTACCGATATCCTTCTTCCTCTCCGTCACTTCACTGTCATGCGGTATACTATCGTGTTATCGCTCCTTTCTATTCCTGGCCCACGCCCTATACGTATTCCCTTTTCTCCTCCTCTCCACCTCCTATTCTTGTCCTGTCATCTCCCTTTTCCCTCCTTGTCCACCTCTCAGGGCAGCACTCTCTTCTTCGACCTCCTCCTCATACACCCTCACTCGATCCAGGCAAGGCCCTTTGCTTTTCTTTCTCCTTACCCTTCTCCCACGCCAAAAAAGGCCACTTGACCCCCATTCTCCTTGCTCTCTCCCGACTAAAACCCCGCATAAACCCCTCCCGTATCCCATCAGCCAACCTTCCTCGATCCCCCCGAACCCCCGTTCACCGCTGCCTCCCCAACCTACTCGTGTTCTTCCTCCCTGAAAACTTCCCCACCGCTACCACGCTACCCATCCTTTTCCAAATTTTCATCCCTTCCTCCACCCTCCAAACCCACCCCCTCCAGTCTCTTCCCATACGCCATCCCCTCTGACACCGGTTCCCCACGCACAACTCTCTCTCTCTCGTAGATCCAAGACTACAAAACCGCAACTTTTTTTTACCTCCTGGGCCCCTCGCACCACATACTTCTCCGACTTCCCTGGAAATCCCCCCGCTCCTATCTGACGTCCCCTCACTACCTCCTATACAATTCTGATCCTGCTACCTCGACTGCCGGGGACATTGTGTCTCTTCGTGTTCGGCCATAGGCCATGGAAAGAATAGATGTAACCATACGGCACAGAAGAACAAGAAAATGGCAGCCATTAGGGTAGTTTGAACGAGATAATTCCCTAGTCATAATAGAGACCATGTGCGAATTTTATTTATTGATTTCAGCGTCTGTAAGAAGTATGCAGTAAATGTTGTAGTATTAATGGCGCAATAATATAGTTGTGTATAACAAATATTCTCATTAATGAAATAAATATAACTACATAAGTCTCTAAATTCACTCATTTTTCCACGCCGTAGGGTGAAAACGCGTTCACAACAGGTTATTTTGCGATTCTGTAAAAAGTAATACGGTGAGTAATTGATTAATTTTAATTAATAATTTATAAAATATACAAGCTACTCACCGATAGTTTTTTGACGAAATCTAGTTATTTCCATTTTTTCCTAATTTTTTCCATTTTCTCTCTCTGGGCGCACAGCCGTGATCTATCCCATGTAAAACAGCATGTATTTTCAGGCAAATTGCTCGAAAATTAGTTTGACAAGGAGTAAATATTTTGATACTATGAAAAAGATGGGAGTTTTTTCTTTAAAATGACGTCAAATTCATCAAATTCTAGGTGAATAGATTTTCGCTCAAATTGCCTTAAATCGCTATATTGGCTGGAAAATTATGTAGTTGGCGCAAAAATTCAGTGGGATTAGTGTAATTCTGTCGCGGTGCCGTGATTATTTATCAAAATGCATGCAACCTGAAAATATTTACCAACCCTTGAGTATTTTATAAAGATGTTACTAGACAAACTTCGCCCAATATCTTGTTGATTGGGTCACTTCCACAAAAACAAAACAGGTGACTCTTCCTGGCACCCGGACGCCATATACTCTTATGTAGCCTCTGAGTGCGATACTTTCGTAAGTTCCTCTTCTTTCGATTCAACCTCAGTGAAACGTGTCCGTTATAACCTGGACTTGAACCCTATGGAGTCGGGATGACTAACCAGTACCCTATCCAGCATATTTAGTAATTAGGAAATATTTCATATTTCACTTTACTGTGTGGGATTGGAAATAAATTATTTCCGTCAAATTCATATGCTAACCTCTGGTCCGAAGATGTGTCATCACTCAATTACTGGTGCTCGTTTTTTAACCTGGTTGCATTGATATGTGTTACAATTAGTTTATTGTCTAGGGTGCTTTATGTGTGAAACTCGAAAAATCCGACATTCTAACTGTCATTAAAGCAAACATGTACCCTCTTTTCTGATTAAAATCCATCCGAATACTCCCTCTTTCTCTTATTCGTGTTATATAGCAGTCTTTAAGCTAATCTCTGCGACGAGTTTTAGGTTTCCGCTTGGGAATATGACAATTATGGGATTATTGATTAAAAAATAGGTCTATTATGAGTATTTGGGAGATAAAGGGAGTAGATAGGTGGGTCAAAGGAGGAAATTCCAATTGGTTAATTTTGGAAGTGACCGATAACTGATGTCATTTGTGCCACTCATGAAATTTTGTTTGGTTGATGATTGAGGTATTCCTTGGGGAATAAACGATGGTTCGAGAGTAACTTGGTGTCGACATTAGCATCCACACGGAGCCAAGTGGTCGACAGTTTAATTCCCCGTCCGACAGAAGAAGTATGCCCTACTCTCCTTCACCTGCAGTACTACTAGTAGTAGTAATCTCCACATACAACTAGAGTTGCGATTGGGATTCCGCTCAAAAAAATCTCCACCACTTTGAAGAGTTGAACTCAGACCCTCGGGATAGGATGCCTGTAGCTTAGCTATCACACCAACTCGTCCGTCATGCTAATCTCTGTGATTTGATATCGAGTGTGGGTTGCAAAGAGAGGAGGATGATAGGGCGGTGTTACAGCAGAAGGAGATAGCCGAAAGTGAGGAGGATATTGGCGAAGAAACGGTAGGACTTTGAGAAGCGGGAAGATGAAAGAAGAATGAAGGAAGGATAAAAGAATGTAAACGGAGGAAAATGTCGGAAGTTGCTCTCTTCCTGGGAGTGAGCGCAATTTTGGATGAGGAAAAGAGGCGGAGGAATCGGACTGTTGTGCCTTCTAGAGTACTGGATTCCCACCTTAATGATTCGGGTTCGGTTTCCGGCAGTTTCGGATGTACTGCAGCCGTATTCCGTTATCTGCCTGAATGTGATGTGGAGATAACCTCAAGTGCAGATGGCAGTCCATCAGATTGGGCATGAAACTATTTTTTACTTGGGTACCTTTCGTTTAGAGTTAGTCAATGCCGACGCTAGGTGTCTTCTCCTCCATGACTCTAATCAAATTAAACCTTACGTAGAGAAACCTTTTCTAAGCTCTTTAATTGTCACAACGTCGTCGGCTCTTAGTTCGTCCCCGCTTTGTACTGATGCCGCTGCATCGAGATAGCAGCACTTAGAGTTTACCAGTGGAAAGCATTTTTACTTGATTTGTACTATATATAACACTGCGAACCCTTTACTCCTTTTGCCAGTGAGCTAATGCCGACGCCGTGTATCACCGTATCTACATTAATTCCTCAAAATATCTAACCATTTAATGTCTTTCCTCAACACATTCCTGTCCCGAAGAAATTTTCTAATCAAATTTAATTTTTAAGCTGGGTCTCAATTTGCAATAACTTTAAAACCTATAAAACTTATTTTAACCTATAAAATTAATTTCGATGAATTGTTAAATCAATCACATATGAAGACCCAAGGTGGAGGAAGTCCATACCACCTGCGGAGCGTTTATACTTAACTTAGAGGTTTTTTACGAGATTGGTCGAAACTTAGACTAACTATCACTAATGTCTGTCCGTCTGACTGATGTCCGTGGGACTACTTCGAAAGGATCTATTGTCGCATCATGAGAAAAAGAAGCCCACAATACTTAAATTACACTCAACTTCATACTTAAGATCTGAAAAATATTGGTCGAAACTTAACTAGACTAACTATGACTGGTGACCATGTCTGTCCGTGGGACTAATTCAAAAGGAGCTACTGTCGTATCTTGAGGAAAAATAGCCCGTTTGCATTTTTTTGCCCAAGCGGTTATATACTCGCATATGTACGTACCTGCATCTGACACATTGTTTTATTTTTGAGATTGAAAAATCTTGCACCTAGAAGTAGCTAGTGTAGGCCTTGCCATATAGGTGCAGTTGACTTACGTTTACTGTCGCTTATACAAAAAAAACCAACTTGGCAAAGGGTTGGGAATTGACAAAAATAGGATGATAGAGCGATTGTATAGTAGGGAGAAGATAAGAGTGATTGTGAGAAGGGTAGGTATTGTAGGAGGAGAAGGAAGAGGTGGATTTCAAGGAGTGCGAAGATGAAAGGAGAACGGAGCGAGAGAGAGAGGATATAGGAGGGTAAACGGAGGAAAAGGTTCGAAGTTCCTTTCCTTGGTCGGAGTGAGCGGAGGTGCGGTGAAGGAGAGAAGAGGGAAAGTGTGTGGAGGAGGTGAGTGGTCTTGCGTTTTGGGGGTGAACGGAGACTTCGGGAAGGGAAGAAAAGAACAGGGGGGAGAGGGGTTGTGTGTGGCGTAGAACCTCTGACGGTATCCCCCCCCACCACCCCCTTCCCCGAAATTCTTAAGTGGCGAGCTTTTTGAGGTCACGACGGGGTGAGCGGAGAGAGGGATAGGGTTGGGAGGGTGGTGTGTGTGGCAGGGGGTGTCTTTTGTGTTTGCCTGCACTCGTCTATGCATGTGTGTGTGTCTTTGAGCCCTTGCATAAAAGGGAAAGTGGGCTTGGGAACAAAAGGAGTGGATAAAAAAAGAGGCATGAAATAAATAAGTCAAAAGGAGTCCCGTGAGGAAGAAAGAAAGAGAGAGAAAGGAGTTGCTGAATAAAAATTTCGGGTGTCTCCTATTGCACTTAGTGTTGATCGGTGACCTTTGTCCCCTCCTTTCCCCCCTCCTCCCCCATCCGAAAACCTTTGTAAAGGGGTGCTTTGGAATTTTCATAAGCGGTCCCACGACACGTGTGTGTATCGCTTTCGTTGTTGGATTCGTTCGATCTCATCCATTTTGTAAAAGGTCATCGCTTTACTTCATCAGTCGCGGTAACGTAGTACTTTACCATATAGATTAATATTACCGAAGGTGGAATATGAAATTATCATGCCATGAAAGTGTTGAAAGTGCCGTTTGGGCCTAGATGGGTACTTTAATTTCCGTCTTTACATCTCTTTAGTCTTTTTAATCGTTGATGGATTAGTGAAATTTTGAGTTCCCTCCGAATCCACTCCGATTTTTTATGGGAAACTCTTTCGAAAGATTTGACAGGGGAGGTTAGTATCTCGCCACTGAAAATGATGACCTGCCTTCTACGTTCATGAAATCAGCGCGTGCATTGATTTTTTGTGGCTGTATTCGTTCCTCGTGCACCGTAAGGTGACTAGGGTTATTGCATTGGAATCGGTTTCAGTGAGCTGTCGATATTGTACTCATTATCCACTCTGCAATATGTATTCTGTCAAAATCTAAGCTTGGGCTAGTTGTCACTGCGTTAAAAACATAGGATATCTGCGTGATAGACGGGCATGTCATGCTAGGATGGCCAAGGGTTGAATAAAATAACCAGGTAAAACGATGCTAGTTATCCGGGTGAATAAGAATTAGTAGCGAGTTGGGAAGCTTCGATGACTACAGTCAACCAGTCTTCGGATTGTATGATTATGATGATGAACTCAAACGCTGCTGTTTTGTATGGTTATGTGGCAAATTTTCTATTACTCTCTGCCGTAAAAATGGACATTAAAGTAAATTAAATGATATCGTTAAATAAAATTTGGAGTCCCAAGTCGTCTTTTATCAAATTCTTAAACTTGACAAAAAAATGTTAGTTACTCTCATTTTCGAGAATTAAACTTGCACATGGAATTATTTCTCTCAATTAAAGCCACTTACGCCGTATAGGTATGACAGATCTTGGTTCACCGATCTGCTTTTAATTCAACGTTAGGGAGAATAATATTCTTCTATATCTAAATACTACCCTGCGAGGTGATACAGGGCCTATGGCGGGTATTGCTAACACAGCAGTCATGGAGAAAATAGGAAATATGAATGAGGAATTGTAGGTGAGAAAAAATGAAAATATGTTTGTTTTCTCACTGAATTAGTGTATGTGAACATAGAGGCTTGCATTATTGCTTTACTCTGTTTTGCTGCCAATGGTGCGTAAGTTGAGGCATTTTTTGATCGGTTGTATTTCTTTTTTAATATACCTAGTGAAACATATCGGTTTTTTAGGTGTAGAGAGAAGTTAAAATATTATAATTTAAATCTTATATAGCCTGTGCCCTATATAATTCCCCAGTCCAAGTCTTTAGCTTATCCCAACGCGATCCTTCCATCAGCTGTCTTACATTCTTTTTTATACACGTTGAAGGTTTTTTACGAATTGTTCTGCTTTCCTTTGGATTTTGAAAATTTTGAAGTATTTTTTGAAAATTTTGAATTCAGCGTCCGTAATTCTCACGAAGTTTTACAGGCAAGGCAAAACCAGAGCGGCTTCGCGTGTCTCTTTCTATTTTTCATCCGAGGAAACTCCCTAGTATTTACTTAATAAATTCGTTCTCTGTAGTGCAGTTCTGCCATTGTTTGTGTGAGTTCATTTTGTGTATGTGAGAATACCGGGACAAAAGGAATAAAGTATGTGTTCCTCCGGAGGTTCTTTCGGTTCCTCTGACCTCTCATCCACTCTTGCTACACTCTCATTGACCTCAAGCTCTCCCATGGGGAGTGACTTCTGGTACTATGACACACATGACATGGTTTTATGCCACGTAAAATGCCAAATAAATTGGCAATGGCGCCCGCCTTTAATCGATATCATTGCGTTCCATTGTGAAGTGCAGAACAAAGATGTCGGGAGACGGGATGATTCTTGAAGAGGGGAGGAGGAAAAAGGTTGCCTCATCGAAAAGGGATTAAATGAAAGAAGAAGGTGAAGTGGAGGGACTTCGGAGGTTTGATTAGTTTGCTCTAGTGAAGCGTAGGTATATTCGTGAGGAGGAGAAGGGCTGCTGGAAGAAGGGTTGTTGCCAAAGCAGGTTTAGTAGGATTGAAAGAAAGGAAAAGTGAGGGTTATGGGGAGGATAAATAAAATCTCATTAGATTTTGGGATGAACGAACTTTGGTTGCTTGGCAACGGTGGCAGAGGGTTTTGCATACCGTTCATCTCTGCGGAGATTTTGAAGGTAACGAATGGAATGAAGCGTAATGGCCGGCTAACAATGAACTTATCAACATAACTTAAGGACTCTACTTAACATGGTTGAAATTGAGCTTGCAAATCACAGAGTTGTCCTAACTCACCTTATCACCTTAAGAAGATAACCGAATAGAGGATATTTTATTTTCTTTCATAAGAAGTTCTTTAAGTAAGCCTATCGCGAAGGAGTTAGCCAGTTAAAAGCCTCCTCGATTAGTTGGCCTGGGCTGCAGTTAATTATTTATTTGAATGAAAAAGAAAAACCCAAGTTAATAAAGATGAAATGACAAAAACGCTTCCAATTGGTATGGCAATTGAAGGATCATATTTGCGCATCAAATTTGAGCTATTCGAGTTAAATAATTGGAGTCTTTCATGGATATGAAGCTTTTCAGAAGAAGTAGTCGAAGTGGTAATCGTTTTTGATGATGCGTCGACTTTGAGGTTATTTTATCACTGCGTCTAAATTGTTCTAATATAAATCAATGGAAGTACTTTCCTAAACGTTGGGCATTAATGTACTTTGGTGGCTAAGCTATATTAGTACTTTCGCTACGGAAGACGAACTGAACAATTAACAGTTTGCAGATAAAAACGCGGCTACAGACAACGCTATCATTGACCAGAACCTGACATAAGAAATTATTAAATTAAGTCCCACGAGTGTTTAGTCTCTTCATCTACATCTACATATTACCCCGCAAGCCGCCTCAATAGGCGTGTGGCGGGGGGTGTTAGGACACCAGCCGTTTAGCCGTTCTCTTATGAGCGGTATTCTTCAAATTTACCTTGGAGATGGCGAACAATCAAAAGAATGTCACAGGCTTCGATGAGAGCCAGAACAGTTTCCTCTGGGAAGAGAAAACAATGCATTTTGTCAGAATGTCTTATTTTTAGTTGAGCGACAGCTACTTACTCTCACCTGTTACTTCTGATTGGAAAGGCCCATGCATCTTTGTTTTTGTTGTGCACCATGTTGCCCATAGTATTGTTTTAAAATGTTTTTCAATCGATATCTCTCATTGAAGAAATAATAGTACACAGCCTGAGTTACGTTCATATGTTTCTGAGCGTTACTTTTTTTGTCGATGGTCATATGTTTACCAGCGTTATGTTGCCTTAAACATGCGGATGAATATGGCCTGAGTTAATACTTCTGCTCATTAGTTCATTATGGGAACGGGCCTCAAAGGACCTGGCTTGCCATGCTCTGTTTTTAGATCCGGGCGATTGTAATCTGAGCTTAAGTTACGTCATTTTCGTTGGTTATGATCTCTCACTGGCTTTGAACTGGACCTTAGCCAAAAGGTTTAGAGCGATGAGAGGAGGAGGAGGAATGGATCAAAGGTTATGGTTTACTTCTCGGTGGCACATTCTCTGGTGGAATGACATTGAAGTGTAAAACGTGGAGCCGAGGGAGCACCTTCTCCAAGGAATGATTGCGCCCATTGTACGTGGTTTATCTCTAAGGGGAGTGTGTTCGGAGGTGAAGAATGGCCGGAAACGAGGGGGAATCAAGGAGGGTACGAGAGGATCCTGAGCAGAATTACTCCGTGCTTAACGATCGACGCCTTTGGGGTCACAGCCGACTTAAAGTCCCATACTGCTGAAGGTTTGTGTCTTGCTTGGAGTGCCCCAAGAGCGCAGGACTCAGGATGTCTCGGATAAAACTAGGCCATTACGGAAGACCCTTCCTAGCAGTCATGACAGGATATTACCTGCGTTAAGATGCCCTAATGAGAGGAGACCTTGCTGCGTAGGGGAGAAAAGAGCTGCGAAGTGGAGAGAATTGAGTGTCTTGGTTACATCACTGCCTCCCATTGCTCTGTCTTACATTACTCATTTCCATGGTAGTGATGTTATGAAAAATATTTTAAATGTTGGATAGTAATGGAAGTGCGAATGTGTTAAGGGGTCATGGTGAAATAGTTCCAAGGATAATGTTTGTAGTTTTTTGATATTTGCATAGTTGAGATTGAGTAAACATATAAATTAAATTTATACACATTGTTACTGTAATTTTCTTTGCTTTTTCTTTGGTTATAGTTTTGTAAGTTGAATAATAATTTTTGAAATTAATTGATCATTAAAATTGGAAATATATACTTAAACATATAAAGTAGGGCTCTGAAAGCTCTTCATTTATCTCCTTTTTCTAGAAAGGTTTCAAATAAATAATTCCTTTTCATTTATCTGAAGCTGATTGCAATTAAACTGAGTACATTTAACTTTCCTAGGTAATTTTTTACATTTAACTTTTTAAATTGGCGAGCTGTTACATTCAATGCTTTAGCTCGCTGAATATGAATTTTATGTGAACTAGTTTCAGATGGTTAGATTTTTTCTTCTTCCAAATGTTGACGTTTTTAGGCTTATCAAAGAAGACGGAAGAATTATTATAATTTCAGGCCTATCAAAGATGAAACACAATTCAACGATGGACAGGTGTGGTTCAGAATATCTAAAAACTCAAATGTCTTTATTTTATAATGATGGTAACGCTTGTCCGTATAAATATTTTTCCGAATGACGTTTTTAATATTCCTAATCAGGAATTTCTGCCATGTACTTGTCCATGCCTTATGCTTATCGAAAACTGTGGGGAAACGTTGGTATGAAATGCATTACCGTCGAAATAAAATTCATTTACAAACTGTCGCACATTGAAACAAAAAAAGTCACATCACTCCCCACGCTCGCGGCCTTCAATTTTTAATCTCAGCCTTTTTTTATTCACACCTCTCCCTCCAGATCCCATTCGCGTCACCTACTTTTTAAGGTCTTTCGTTGGCCAGGTCCTCAGAGGTTTTTAAAAACTTATTTTTTTAAAATCCCATGGGAATCGCCAGTTTCACTCAAAAGGCATCCATGCATGCATTAAGTACTTGCCTGCATATGCGGGTACCCAAGCTGTATGATTATTTTTTTTTGATGAATTCTGGGTAAACGTTTTCTTTATTTGTAATTTTTATAGAGACTCGTTTTTACGGCCTCATTTCTACTCCCATGGATTGCTAATCCGCAACATTTATCTCTTTTTGAAAACATGAACGTCATCTTGTGTTATTAAGCTCACATCGGCCGAGAGGGTTTTTCTGAACATTTTCATTCAGATGACCGTGTTAGCTTTTGACGAGAGTTTTGGCTTGGTAAAAGGTGGATGTGACTGAGTCTCACCTCGCTATTTGATCGTCCTTGTGCTCGTAAAACATTTTCAGGTTTCCGTGCGTGTCTGTGGTCCAGTATGAAGCCAAATTAAGTAATTGAGATGGTACTTGTCGGAGAAAATTATCATAATTTAGTATGTAACACATATTCCAGGAAATTCAAATTTGAGGAGTGACAAGGATTATTATTTCTGTGATATACATTGTTATAATCTATGTTTTACACTCATGATGCACTAACATTGGGAATTTATTGTGTCATTCAAGTACATGAGATTTGTTACATTAAGTGGTTTTAAGCGCACCTTTATTCATGACGATGTTTCTTAATGCTCTAAATAATCCTGCTGTTGGTTTTTCCAGAGAAGGTGAAGTGAATTATTATCCATAGGATTTGACGTACATCCCTCATTTAACTATGATGACTGAGATAAGGAACATTATAATTTGTCTAGTGTTATGATGAAACTGGCTCCTTACGAAGAAAAACTATCAAAAGTTAGGATATGGACGTAACGTGACAGTAATGACGATAGGACGCTTCTGTAGGCTTGTGCATAAGTTCGCAGAGCTTACATTACCCCATCGTACTCAGTGACGCTGAACTTCAGTAAGTTGAACTCTTTAACTAGTAGTGTTTAACAGATAGGAGCATAGTTAACGAGCTGACGTTGTTCGCCTCAGGCTTGCGTTACAACATGCTATGTGGCCTTGTTGAGCGTGCAGAGTATTAAAAGCCTTCCCGTCATGAATGCTGTGCTGCTCTTCTGTTTCTGAAGATGATTCCTCTTGGAATAGATAATTAGCGTATGGGGCATTAAAAGTGGGGTACCCTTGTGCATTACTCTCTTGAAAGGTGTACTAGTTCCCGAGTTATGAGAGGCAGTGAGTTGAGTTACTGCACCCTCTCTTGCCGATGTCGAGGTTCCTTAGCACCGTGATGGCATGTAAAGCCTGTCGTAGTGACTGCAGGTGAGAGGGTATTTTTTTCCTGCGCGTCGTAAAAAATAGGGATTGGACATGACGTGAATAAGAGCTTGAAGGTACTTGCGTCTAAGTGATTAAAAAACAAAGCAGCTACGCACATGTTACGAATTTGAACTTTCTGCTATCTTGAACGTGACAGGTGCTGCGCTAAGAATCATGAATAATTGCGTAGATTTCATTGGGAATATATGCTTAAATATTTAATGGATACCAAAGTATACATATCGTTTTTTTGATATAAAATACATAGTTTACGTTTTATAGTTAGAGTTAATAATATTGGCGCTACTGCTCTCATGCATTAAAAAAACCATTTATACTAATGTTGCACAACCAATTTTTTAAATACAATCCTGGAGATTGCTAATAGTTGATAGAAAACGCGGGTGCTATTTTCCTTTTTACGACGGGATTACAATTTCTTAAAAGGAAGAATAGGTAGGTGATATTTGCTGTAAATGACCTTGTAAATGTTGGGTAACAAAGGAACCTCGCTGATCGAATTTATATTTAAAAAGGTATTGGTTAAATCAAGTTGTTTCAGGGCAGATGTGGTGGAACTCATTCATAGTAATGAAATTTCTCAGCAGTTTTCCACTTCTTTTTTTTTAGTAAATATAGGTTTTTGCGACTAGTTTCAATTTATTATATCGTTGTCAAGCACGTCATGATACTAAACGTGTTAAATCTCCTAATGTGGAGTGAAAAATGCCCAAATTAGAACATTACAGTGTGTCCCAATTCACCAATCAGGTGCCTAAATATGTTCTGGCGTGGAGAGAAGGTCCTTGAAGGGTGTACAGTGTACACCCTTCAAGACCTACACACTGTACAAAGCTATTAGGAAACATTGTTGACGCATTTAGTCCTGAAGTGTAGCCATTAGGGAAGGGAGAAACGGGTGGGAGTCGATTTTTCTCTTCCGAGGTGTCTTTTCCGATTCCGTCATAAAATTAACTTTCTTTTGAATAAAATTTCTTTAAATAAATTTTTTCCTGTTACTTTATTTTTAAGGGAAAAATCACAACGAAGCACATGTTTTTTCAATGAAAAGTAACATAGTGCGATGGAAGCAGGAAATATTGATTGAATTACGGAATCCAACAACCATACGTAATTTATTTTGTTCGTCTGTATGAAATTTAAAATTCATCGCAATATTTGTAGCGTAAATTCAAGTCTCTGTAATACAAAAACTTGAGAGATGTCGACGGTTGAAGGAACATATCTAATTCCTATATCTCAATGAAATCGGACATGGTTTCACCTATTCGCTTGGGACAATCTAGGCAATTGCCAATCCAATTTGAAGCTTCAGTTCAGCTATGCGTTCAATTTAAGGGAATGGAATCGTGAGGATTGCAATTGCATTAAGACCTTTAGGAAGTTTTGGAAGCCTGCATATTTGGAATGGTGGAGAGCTTTTTTTCACTTTACATTTTCGATTCCTGCAGAGGCATTTCAAAGTGCAGTCCTTAACCTCCTTGGCCCTCTTGCTCGCAATTAATGCGCCATTTTAGTTCATTCACTTTTCCCATCCTGCCGATTTCGTGTCGATGTATTAATTGAATGACCCTCTTGATGCACTGCGTTCCAACTCCTCTCCCGTCACTTTGGGTGCCTGACACCTCATTTAGCCCCTTACCGTCCGTCGACGAAGGAAACTTTTGTACTGGAAACTGCATGTAGGTATTTATTGAGGGGCGTACTCGCACAAGACAAGTGCTCTTGCCGTTTCCTTGCTAAGGTGGGATCGGCGAAGAGTGGGGTTAGGATTGGAGTGAAGCATGGCAGGAAAGAGCGCGTTATAATGAGTAATAACGGGCGGTATCGTAATTTATGGACCGCGATATGCGATATTTATTAGCATTTGTAAGCTAGTGTTATATATGCATTTATAAGCTAGTGTACCATTGTGCATTTAAGTTTTTATGCCTCTCTTTTCGCCTTTTTATAAATATAGCGTTTTTATGATACTTATTAAACTGCTCCTTTATAAAAAAGCGAAGAATATTTCTGTTATTTCTGCATTTGATTGATGTTTTTCTCAACGTTCTATTCCATATACTATAAGCGTCTTCAAAATAGTTTTTCTCCTTGGAGAAGCTCTTATCGTAAGGATTGAAAGGTTGAGAAAAATATTAATTGAACGTAACAAGACCAATCGTCTTCCTCATCCACTGCCCCAATATCTCTAAATGTTTTCTTTTTACATTTAAACGCTGTTCTCCATATCCAAAGATCATATGATTCATTCATGAATTGTGGTGTTTCTTTAGTTTTTTAGTGTATCCTACTTTCACGCTTTACATTAAATACTCCAAAGCCAAACGCTGGGCCAACGATTTTCTCAAAAATAATTTCATGTGATTACTAAGTTATTCCTTATATATTTTATCATGCATTTTACTCAGATTTTCTTCTAAAAGCTCTCTGTTCAATTTATCATTTCCAAATCCAACATATCAGTTTCAATTTTATGCTGGTGGGCATTATTTTACGCCTCACTGCATTCATTCAAGAGTAGATAAAGTGACCAAGTGGGGGAGATGCTCCGTCGATCGATGTATCACCTCTTCTTCTCCCGTGCATCAATAGTGACCACTACAAAATCACCAAGACAATTAAACAGCTGAACATACTCAATGTCATGGTAATCGTAGGTATAGAGTTTCATTTTATATTATGTATAATTTGATGCAATTGAACCCATTAAATCCTAGGTGGACGTTATATTGGCTGCAGCTTTTCAATTCAAAACTCCCAAGCGGCCTATATTAGCCCCCCGTTTTTAGTATCGAGAAATATTCCCCGTGCTCTGAGTATCGAGAAGTATTACCTATATAGAGAAAATTTAATTCTAAAATTATATTTTCCTATACTTAATCTGTATTAGGTAATATTTACATGCCTCCTAGGAATTAAAGCACTGGTATTTTATTAACAATTAAATATTTTCGTCCGGATTTGCTCGGGTTCAAATGAGTGTCCGATTCTAATTTAGTGAGGCAGTTTGGTACTGAGAAACTAGTTTCTCACTGTAGTGTAGTAAAGTGAGATGGGGTGACACGAATGTTGGTATAGGGGAGGTTTGGCATGCAGTCATTGGAGAAGTGCTGCGTAAGGATCAGATCAGGGAGTCAGACGGCGAGAAGGTGCGAAATGTAGGGAGTGGCGCCGTTTGGGCAGGAGGATGACGCAATGTTTGAGGAGGAGGAGGAGAAATTGGTAAATCAAATTAAGGAGTTCGAGCGTGTTGGGGATGAATGTGGGTGGGGGATTGAAATCATTCGAGGAGCATTGGACGGGGTGGGAGGAGCTCTTTTCAGGGGTGGCAGGCGAGATTCATGCAGGGCCCACTTGCACACGCCTCTTGACATCCCGCACGGCAACAACCTCTCCGCGTTCCCCACCCCTGTTCCGATTCCGAACTCCCAAGACGAGAGCCATCCTATGGAAAGTGGAGGTCGGAGGGGTTGGAGGATCATTCAATGCCGAGGGGGGGATTGGTCTCCTGTGACAGCAATTAAAACAGAGGAAGTTACGGGTCACAGGCGTGAAATTAAATTCCACAGATTGCCGTTTGAAAAAATAAATTTCATTTTCTTTCTCTCTTCGTTTAAAATGTCGTTCCCTGCTTCTCTTTGCCCTCACTTTGTACTGCGGGGCATTCATTTATCCCCATTCATTTCGCACAACTGGTTTGGCTGTTCTCACTGTTCATACTTCTCTAATCACTTCAACGATCCACTCTCATCCAATATTTATCAGTAGTGTTTTCAAGCGACATTTACTTCCCTCCCATTTCCAAAAATACTTTTTGGAAAGATTTGAATATGTGCTACTGTAATGATAATATCTTGCACATTTTTTGGCCTGGTTTAAATTCCTGTCAACCCAATAATACAATTTTCCATGTATTATAACTGTTGTGGATAAGATTTAGTATGGATAGTGCCCATGAAATTAGTGATACAAGGATAGATGAGGGTACCTGAGGATGATGTCTATGCGTTGAAACGGGTAGTACGGAATAAAAATATCTGTTAAAGTTATACATTTGTGTATCAGAACTCATAACGCTTATTCCTACTTATTGGCAATATGAACTTCAATGAACTTAAGTACCACCCAAATTCTTAGTTTACATGCCAGTTATGTCAAGACTGTGTCGTTTAACGGTTAGGATTAATCAGACAGTATGAAGCAGTGCATAAGACGGACAAAAACCTCAAATGTAACTTAAACCAAGCGATAATGGCCCTTTTTCCTGAGCTGAATTCACCCTGTCTAGCTTTCCGGGTAAGAGATGCACTGCGCATGGAATTCCGGTCATTTCTTTTGGAGGATCGTCTGAATCCCCTCCCTGCTAGACTGCGCGAGCTCTGGTCATGTGCCTCGGTTGCTTTCGAAGTCACTATGACTTTGGTATGAATAAACTTTTTCGTTTAATGACATAATCACTAATGTCAGATGAAAATCGGACGCATATAATGAATTAGGTAATTCTCCATAATGCCCGGGGACGCTATTTTCCTGTATCAATTTCCGAAGGTTCCAAATTGATTCTAATTTGAAAACCTTAAGCAACGCGTCATTCCACTCTTGTTGGAAAGTAAGACCCTCAGCTTCCACGATTTACGTCTAAAAATGCGTTGATGTATTCTGTATGTATATGGGCACCTGGGCCGATAATACGGACATTGAGCTTCATTTTTCCAGGGCAATGCTTATACCACAACGCTAATATGAATTCCGTATTACAAATACAGTTATGGAGAATGTATGGAACAAGCTGGTACATCATTAAATTATCATAAATACGGTAATATTCTAATATAGCAGAGAAGCCTGGAAAGTAAATACTACAGATATTAAAATATATAGGAAGCCGTGATAGAATTTAGTGTTATAGAATCTGAGGATGAAATGGAGGAAGACAATCTCCTGTGTACATCCTATGAAGAGTAACAGAGGAACGATTTTCGATGAGAACCCTTAAGAGAAGAAGGTACAGGACGCACATTAGGAGAAGAAGGTCCAGGGCACCTTCTAGTACTCAATAGCCAAGTCTAACAATATTGGAAGGAAAAATGAATGGGAGCAATTACATTGGTGGATCAAGAATGGATTAAATCGGACAAATTGTGAAGGACTTCATAGTTAAGTATTTTTAAGGTTTTTTAAACACTTCACAGATAGCTAAGTGGATTGAAGAGGTAGGTGCGTTTAAAGAAAATCCATCTCCCCTTTTCCCCGTTCTTCCTCTTTTTTCCCTCTTACTCCTTCCTTTCTCCTTTTTCTCCTTCCTTATCTCTCTCCTTTTAGAAAGATGGATGAATGTTCCATCCTAATATGAGAAGTCTTATCTTGTGTCTTTCGTGTGTTTCTATATTTTTACCGGCCACCCTCTTGGCATATCTTTTTCTTATTTCTTGGAAGTAAAAGCTCTCGGCGACGATGCACAAAACACACAATATCCTGATGCACTTAAAAAACGCAGAAAAACGTAAAAAGGACACTAATAAACTTGGACGTTTCGACGGTCAATCCATAATCGTCGAAAAGTTCAATTTTTTACGTGTTTCTGTTTTTTATTTTTAAGTGTACCAGGTTATAGTGTGTATTTTTTAACTTCCCTCCTCGCATTACCGAACTGTTTCTTTTCTTATGCTCATCACGCCATTCCTCTCTTATCTTTCGCCGTGCAAGTTATCCTTTTTTTTCGCCTTTTCATTTTTTCTGAAGACTTATCCGGAGGGGATGGGGGGGGAGCGGGAGTGGGGGGTAGGAGTGTGAAGGGGGGCGTTGTTTAATTACGGCTCGGAAAACCGCGGTGTGTACATCCGGGCGGCGTGTCATCGAGAATTTCTCATTTCCTCGGCGACGTTAATCAAAGTCATCTCGGTGTATTAATTAAAGGGTTGGTTGTAATGGATTTGTTGTTTGATATCGGGATGCTTCTCCGTTTGTTCTTCCTTCTTTCGTGGAAGTATTTCGTTTTGGAATTGGCTGTTAAAATAACTTTTGAATGATCTAGAATACTGTCATTTAAATGTGTCCTGCTCTTACGCAATTTTTTCTAAAAATGTTATCAGCTAGAAAATACTTCAGCCGTCTATGTGAAAGATTGTCTCAATGATGAACTCATGGTATGGTTGTAGTTAAGAGCATATTGATCTTAAATGGAAGCACAGTTTAAAATTAATGCGTCCGTTTAGGTAATTAGTGGAAATCAATGCAAATTGTAATTGAATACATGACGTTCGTATTAAAATTTTATTCATTAATTATGGATGATAGATTCCGTTTCGTATGTTATTTACAAATGTGTTTATTTACACATCGTGTGATTACTCTCAATGGACCTATATATAGCCAATAATTCAATTTTTTGCTTTTAAAGCAATGAGTTTGGTGCTTCTATTAATCACTTCTTAGAAATGCAGCATGAGCATGCCGTGGGGTATAAAATATCGGTTTAAAACAGCGAGTAAGTTTAATATTCACTTATTTTGCAATCGTGTGTGCTGAAAGATTTTACGATGTAAAGATACTACCAAGTTAAGGTTTGAATTAATTCCAATCTATGATCACAGGATCAATTGTTGTAGGTGAATGCGGAAAAGCCACGCAAAGTTTATGTGAGATCGCGCCATACATATTCAGCCATCAGAAGAAACAACCTATTTAGCATATTGAACGAGTAATCTTGTTACTCTAGATTTAAAGAACTAAATGCGGTGGAAGAAGACTCAATGAGAGATCAAAAATATTAATCCTTGATATTAACGCTAACAAACATTAGAAATAGCTTGATTAGCACGACTTTTGTGAATATGCAAGAGTGGTTAGAGAATGCTATGTATCCGGGTTTATGTTATGAACCTGAAGGTTGCTATAGGGTAAGGTTGACGATAGCACATCCAATCACCCAACGCTAGAGTATGTTTGCAAGAACATTAATGTATCATTTTCACACTACCCTTTTTTCAAATGCTTAGAAGATGTGGTCAAATACACGAGAAAACAAAAAAATGTCTTATCCGGCCAAAAACCTATCATAAATAATGGTTTGAAAGTATATCGCTACAAATGTTTAGCACAAAAATGTTCAGAAATGTAACAAATTACAAATCAGTGCAATGAAAATGCAGTTTATTGCCTTTAACATATTGCGTAAGGTTTGAAATGTCTAACAGAGTGCCTTCATTGCTTTGATGCGCGTAGGAAATGGCCTTCGACTGGCGAATTCTGCTATGATCTCCTATGTTGGTCGCCATACCGACCGCGTCAATAACTAATTCGGGAGGAGCCGTGGTCTGGATAACTTAGAGACAACGAGAGAGTCCATGGCGAATAAGCTGTCCCTTTGATGGGAGCTGCTTCAATTTGGCCGCATTAGATAGAGGGACTCTCACCTCTCCAACTTAGAGAATAATTATGCGTATGCTCTATGGGAACTTGGTCGACTGACTCTTCCACTCCAGCTGCGAATGCTGAATAGGCCGCAAATGTCTCCTAGGCAGTTGAATAATTCAATGGTGTATACATTTTCTAAGTTTATAAAATATATGTGCTAGCCATTGTGGAATAATATTATACACACCAATTACACACGTAACTCTAATATATTGCTAAGTAAAGTGTATGTCTCATCGATCAACGCTTTGGGTAACTGCTGAGAACAGTCATTTCAAGGCTTCGAATTGTAAAAGTTCATTTTTTCACCGGCTCACCGTTATCCATGATTTTTCCTGCCATTTAATTTTGCCTTACATATGTAGTTGTCCTCCTTAATGACGTTCCTATATATATTTTAACTTCATTGCTAGTTTATTACTGATTAATCTATTTATTCCGAGTAATCCAAAGATGTACTGCGAAGTCTCTAACAACCTTGAAACTCGGATAAGTGAGCAGGTTCCTTTAACTTGAAAACTACAAATTTCTACAGAATTTCCGCAATTATTGATGAATATTTAACTTAATATCGAGTGTCATTTTTAAGTCGAAAAAAATGAGATGCATCATTTAATCTAAACGTTTATCGATAATAATCTGTGAAGCCTTTTTATTAATGCTATAATTAAAAAAAACATTACACTATTAAATTATGGATATTCTTTATTGTGAAACTAATCTTAGATAAACGGTTAAGATTCGTCATGCAGTATACCAATCAGTTTTTGTTCCTTGATAATTTAAAAAATCCTGCGTTGAATATTAGAAATCCCTCTACTAGGGAGGCGGATATATTTGGACTTCAAAATGTCGTTGAATTATCTACGTAGCTGAACAGGATGAGCGCATGACTATACTAAGCCATGTAGCCATTACTATACTAAGGCACCTTCGCTAGCATGTCGCTTAAACAAGCAAGGTTATACCTTTCAAGTCCTTGTGATTCATGGTATCTCCGTAGAATGCTGGAGAGATAGGGTTGGAGGAGAGGCTAAGGTTTCGGTAGCGTTTACTTACACGGCATTGCTCGGGGCCTAGAGGCTGCCGGACGTGGAGGAGCAAAAGCCTTCCTCTATTCCTTTGACCTTTATCGCTCGCTCATTGCCCCAAACTGCTGCTGCTGCTCCGTCGTGACCCTTCGACCCTTTACGTCTACCAAGCCCACTCTGCCCCCCCCTCCGACTCCATCCTCCATCATCCCTTTCGCCCGCCATCCTCATCTCTCATAAGCCGCTCCTTTGCCTTCGTTCTCCACTCCCCTCTCTATAGCCTCCTTGACTTTCACTTTCCTGCCTCCTCGCACTCTTCTATGTTGTCTTGTCCGTTCATCTGCAGCCGTCGACTAGATACTCGTGTTTCTCCATATTTCGTGGAAAAATTGTATGTTATCTCTCCGAGGCTTAACTTGAAGGAAATCGTTAATGCTTAGAGCGATAGTTGGATTTAATACGCTAAAATGTTTATTTATTTCATTGGCCACGATCATGGTATAGTTGAAAACTTAAATTATCGGGCAAAAGTATACGAAAAATTCATTTTGTTTACTCTAAATTGCATTTTTAAGCATCAAGTTCATGCGTATTTACTATGTACGTTCTATCTGTTCGTCTAACTTAATATATGGATTTTAAACAATAAAGCTTAGTTGATGTACGAAAATTTTTAAATGGCTGCATATGAAAAAGTTAGCAAAGCTGTTTTCATGTGATAACGTTCGATTTTAATCAGGGCATTAGATACGCTGGGGAGAAAAAGAGATAGGTGCCAAAAATACATAGGAAGAAGCAAAAATGGATTGAGGACAGAGTGAGATATAATCAAAAGGTGAAATACGTCTTGGAGATGAGAAGAGATGTTGAGTGGGAGAGGAAGAGGTAGAAAATAAACTAGTATTTTTTGGAAGATGGGAAGTTGAAAAGAGAATTTTGGAACGTGCGTTGTAACGTTTTAATATTATCCAAAAATGAGTAGATAGGTGAATTAGAGACTCTGTATACACATGACGTGCAACTTAGTTGTTGGAAATCTGATGGGGTCATGGTTTCTTAGGTCTCATCAAACCTTAGTTCTGTTTAATAAGTTTAAAAAGTGAAAAGAAATGTTGCACAGAGAACATAAAAAACAATCATTAATAAATAAGTAAAGTTTTTTAGAATTTTTATCTTTAGAAAATTGCTCTTAACATTTCAATCTTATTATGTTGAAATTCTGTGCCATATCGCGTGAATCGTCGTAACTCATAAGCTCTGCTTATATATCCCCTATCCATCTGTCCTCAATCTTTGAATTTCAACAACTTGTAATCATGAATTTCTGGAATAAAGCTTTGTCTCATGTCGAAAACAGGTACGGTAGAGAGAATTTATTTGATATTTTACCATCATTTTTGTGATAAACTGATGCGAAGGTTTTCTGGATTTTTAATTGAAATGTAATGTAATCACTACCATTATTAGTAATTATAATGTGCTTAAATTAAAATTTTGCCATTTATTATTGAGATGCATTAAAAAAATTAAAATCTGATTTCTCGTCTGATTTTGGCATTTTTTCACCCGAGTAATGCGTCCATCAGTTATCGTTGCAGTTTGCATTTTTTATAAAAATCTCTATTTCCTGCGAGTTTCCCTCAAAATGTGATTAAGAGCAAAGGTTTTGTGTGTGCGTATTTATTAACTTATTACAAGTAAGTGACACGAAAGGATTCACTCGTACCCTATGATGACGGCACCGTTAGGTGATTGGAATTGATGCCTAATGCATTACACCATTTAACATATCATTCTTTCTTCGAGGGGAACAGTACAGCACCTCATCCTAAATTTCTGGTACACCCTTGGTATCTAACCTTTTCTTCAAAGTGTGTAAATCTCTTCTTTCTTCCTACCATCTGTTGCTTGTCGATACTGAAAGCAGTAGTTAAAGAAAATGTTATCTAATCTTACTGTAGCTATGTCACGTCTACGTATCAAGCCATGTGTACCGCACATAATTCTATGCGACGTCGAAATTTTTCTTTGCTTTATATTGGCCAAATCTCAATTCGGTACGTCTCAAGCATTTGGGTCATGGTTAGGAAAGATTCTACTTCCAAACCAAGAAAATGTATGGTAAAATACTTTTTTTTTTAAACTGCTACGACCAGACAATAAGATGAAAACTGCTGACGGAAGGATTAGGTGCGAAACTGATGGAGGCTCAGAGGGTACATGCTCGAGTGGTTTTATTTAAGAAAATTGAGAGCACGGGAGTTTCACGGTGAATCGGAAGATTTTGTCGCACTTTATACCTCCATAAATGATGAGTGAGAAAATAAGAGCTCCAATGTCGAACTGCTTGGAATGAAAATTCTGTATTTTCTTCTTCCAGGTTTAGACTTTAAGCTTGTTCCGGCTTCATATAACCATCACATTCTTGGTTTTCAGACGTTAATTTTACCTAGTGACTTATATTACAAAGCCTGCTTAGGATATCTTTCCTTAGGAATTCGTAGTACATTCCTCTTTCTACCTATTTTTGCCTCTATAAATTTTTCTGATATCGGCTGGACACCTAGTTCCTCTCTTATAGATGTATTCCTTACTTGACCTATCCTTGCACATCCTTTAACTGCTCGAAGACATTTCATTTCTGATGATTCTCTTTGCTTCAGTTCCTTATGTTTTTTGTTGCCCAACATTCTGACCCATGCAACACAGTAGGAACTGCCATCACTTTATAAAATTTTATCTGGGTTTCTTTTTTTAAATCTTAAAGATCTACTTTTTGTCCCATATATCCTCTGGGTATACATAAATTTAATTTGTGATATCTCGTCGTACGTTATATCTTATCCTAAATATTTAACATGGGATCCCTGTTCTAGTACCTGGTTTTCTATGACAATTTTTGCTCTCATCGGGTTGCTCCCCCAGATAGACATAGTTTTAATTTTAATATAGTTTTTATATATAGCGCCATTAATGACTGCAGCTAAAATAGCGATACGCTACGGCACTCCGCTAACTTACAACTCACTTTCGTTCACTTCCACTTCCAATTTTTACCATTTTTTCCCATCCACACTACGCCCGTGAGGTGGCTCGGGGTGTGGTACATATGTAGATGTGGTCTCAAATATGTGTCTTTCTCATATCTGTTGACACACTTAGTCTCGAGGGATAGTCCTTAAGCGTAGTGTTCATGGCATCATCCGTAATTTGTTCCAGTACCGCAAACTTCCCGACCTTTCTTACTACGTTCTATCCCACTCCCAGAGAACCCCCCTCATAAAACCCTCCCTCAGCATTCTCCGTGCTATGCATTTATCCGCATGGCCCCAGGCCATCGTTCCAAGAGCAAGTTGCATGTCCTATTTCACGTTGCGTTCCTCGCCCACCTTCCTCTTGGCTTTTACCAAGGCCTCTCTTCTTCACTTCTCACGTCATCTCCTTCTCCTACATATATCCCCTCTCTTCAATCGCTTCATCCAACCAATTGTGCTTCTGCATCACAACGTCATACTTTAGAGGGAGAATGAAGAGTGAGAAGTAGAATGACATTACTCAAATAAAAGCAGTTCGCAACTATTTAACTGTCTCCGTAGAACTTTCCCGTCTCTCACTTATTTCTCTCCTTATTTTATTGACGTTGAAAGTGCTCATCTTGCAACACCTGAATGGGAATCGGGATTCTATTGAAAAAAACCTCGTCGGTGATAATATTTGAACCCGGGCCCTCGTAAAAATCGGTGTATTAAGTGATCCTCAGAAAACCACCCATAAATATCCTTAAGGTCTGCATGTCTCGGACATACTCAAAAGAAAATGTTTGTCATTCCCTGTAGGAAGTGTAAGGCATAATAAAAAGTAGAATGAAATTACTCAAATCAAAGCAGAAGGATGTTAACTTGTTTTTTTAAACTTTCATCGCCCTTTATGTAACTCCTTAGTGGGAATTAGGAATCCTCTGAGAAAAAAATCTCCCTCGCTGATTAAATAGGCCCATTAAACACAAGCCACTACCCAGTTATCTTCTTCAGATATGCATTTATCTGTCGTGCTCAAGAGCGAAACTTGACATGATTGGAAAAACTGGAATCTATTCAGTCAGGTCAAAGCATTAGGAATGAAAACATGTAAGATATTCATAAAGATATTGAAAATGAGTGGCGCTTCCGGGTGACTGTATAAAATTCCCAATTCACACACGAGTGTCGCTTTAGCTATGAGTATTCGATGTAACTTACTGTTTCTCCCTTGCATCCATATAAGATGGGAGGCACGTCATCTTTTGGAGAATTATGTGTAAGTACGAACTTCATTGTGTGCCGGCCGTAACGTTATAAGACCTCAATGATCCCAAAGGCAATCTCTCACTCTACATCTCTACTCGTTAGTTACAAAGACATTTAGCAATGTGAGCATATCCTAATGTTAATGTTGGATTTTTTATACAACTCACGTTGAGCAACATTTAGTGTTGCATTTCCACATCCGTGTCCGTAAGATGTCGGAAAACATTGTAAAGTACAGTGTGGATCATGGAAAGCTTGAATTTCCTAACTGGTGCTTATCAGAGGAGAAAATTCTCAGATTTATCGTATAGGTGTATTGGGGCCCGTGTTTCGTGGTGGTATTGGGGCAGAGGCATTTACCAATTGAAATTCGTTTGGTTAAAACCTGGGGATCCCACACAGTCACGAACACGATGCCTAAAGTTCCCTTCTTATATATAGTAAAACATTTGCGGTTTGCTTCATGAGCTTTTCACAGCCGATGGCTACGGGAGGATAAACGGGAGGCTTCTGAGCCATGGAATATATTTATTTCCAATTCCTGGTCAAGCTATAATCCAAGTAAATGTGTAACCGACGATGAGGAACTTTATCCTGTGAAATCTAGATGCCCATAATGAAGTTTATATGGCTAATGAACCGGACAGATTCAGCATAAATATCTGGGTGTTGGCCCATGCCAAAACTTAATACTACTTGATTCCATTTACGTGTTGTGGAAAAAATGAAGACAAGCCATAAAATCAGCCATTGAGGGAGTACATTGTACTGCCATTCATTGTTTGAGCCTTAGAAGAATTCAGTAATAAATACCACTTGCAATAATTACTTTTAATATATTTACCTTGAAGATAAATTTAAAAAAGTTAAGACATCTCTAGTTGGAAAATGGACGAGGTTTACCGCGCTGCCTCCGCGTTAACAACGAGGGGTATGGAACTTATGTGTACTGGAACGAACTAAGTCACATTTTTACCAATTATAAATTTAAAAATATGTCATTTTACTAAGCATGATATACTCTGATGTAATTATTTCAGATAAAAACAAAAGGAAACAGGAAATAAACGTATTTTTTAACAAAAACAAGTTAGGAGTTGATATATTGGATAGCATCCACTAGTCCACTCGCTTAACGACATAAAGATGGCCAGTCCGTGTTATTTCAATATTTTCTATTTGACAACCATAAAGAGCTGGATGCTGTTCAAAGAAGAAACACATAGTAATTTGAGTAGAAAGCAGTACTTAAATTAAAAAACTGGGAGAAGAAGTTATGTGGATTATGATTGAGAGGTAACCCTCATCTTCCCACGAAATACACGCTAAACCCCTTACCAAAGGGTTAGAAAACGAAAAATAGCCAGATTTTAAAAAAATTTGCAAAAACAAATCAGCCAATGTATGAATAGCCAACAAATCAGCCAACATGTTGCAAGTGAAGTGTTTGTGGCAATTGTTGAGAAAAAATAGCTATATGTATACGTTGTGCAAAAAAGTAATTAATATCTTTCCAAATATGTATATCTCATATTTATGTGATTTTTATGGATATTTGTTATTTCAATAACTGAGTAATATTATCATTTCCCAATTGAAAGTATTTTTAACTAAATATAATATGCAATTTTCAGACACGTGTGTTTGTATTATCAAACCTGTGACGCTTTACTGCTAAAGAGGATCAACAGAAATTATTTAAGATATTATCATTTGATGGATGATAACGATAATTTTTGAGTTTTATTAACACGAAGCCCTTTTAGTGGCATTTTTTGAAAAGAAAAATAAGGTTCCGGGAGAAAAATATTGGCCCTTCGATGCTAAAAAGACTTCATGGGTCGAAATGACCCCTTCCCATCCTTTGAGATACTGCGACATTTCCGTCCTCCTGGTGTTAAATTTGATAATGCATCTTGCGATCTCGTATTTGATTTCTCGAGAAGACACCCCTGAAACTTCCATCCGCGACATTATGTTCTAGACAAGAGGTTTCCTCTCCAAGTATTTGTCACGTACAAAAGGCGTTGACCTACAGCCCCCGTGGAACCCTGCAGCTGCTTCCCATCCTAACAAGCTGAGTTTGTGTACTTATCGGTTTTGTTCTTGGAGTGTCTAACGGTCCAATCGGAAGCCAAGCTCCGCATACAAGCCCTTACAGAAAACTCTTTTAAATTAATATTTTCATTTTTAGAGAACTGATATATAGCTATAAGTTATTGATGAAATTCTTAAATAACATAAACAATCTTGATGTAATCTTTATTTTGTTTACTCCATTTTCTACATTAGCTGTAACCGCAGCATTTTATACTTTGTGAGTTGCTATGATAACGATATTTTCATTGAATTTAATGTCTCTTGATATTAATTGTTAAGATTATCGAAACTTGTTTTCGTTATGGCTAGGTTAACAATTTGGATAACCTCCAAGACATGACTAAATATGACTATGAGTAGGTGCTTTAATAAATTATTGAGTAGGAAGCCATCATAGGTAACTATAAGTAACGGTTTCAATGATTTTAAACAAGGGTCCTGAAAAAATACCTACTTTCGGAATTCACAGCCTTAATGGCCTACAATTGTAATTTTTCCCTATATTTGGAGATATTTAAAAGTATCACACCCAGCACTGCGAATGTTTTAATTATAATTCAAATGTAGACTAATATTGTAAGTGTTATAAAGTCTAACTTCTCAGACAAACTCACATTTATTTTAATATTTATTTAATAAAATATTTTTGTGAAGCATTGATTATCTTTCTAAAGATGACTTCAAGGGTTCACTATTTTTTTTTCGGCCAAGTATTGTGAAAAATAAAATTCATTTGAAGTGTGATAGGAAAAGTCGTTGTAGCACGAATGTGAATTTATTTACTTCAATATAAATCCATATACTGTTGAAAATTTGAATAAAATAAGCTAGCTTCAGGTCGGCGCGCGGCGGTGGTTTGAAACTAGTACGACTAGAGGGCTTTATTTTTAGATTTCTGCATCGATGAGTTAGGCAACTGTTTAATTGGTAGTGATGACTGGTTAAGTGTTCTCACAGGCGGCGAGATATTATGATTCCCCTTAGATAGCTATACAACTGCTGTCAAACTGTATGATCGGGTGTTACTTCTAATACTCAGATTTTTAAAAAGAATCTTTATCGACATTTTACTGCCATCGATGAGATCTTACTGCTCCAGATTTAAGTCAGTTATGCTTTAGGATTTATTGATCACAGACGTCATTCGATACAGCCATATCACTACCCAAGCTTTCTTGAACAATATTAGCTATCGGTTTTTGTATCTTATTACGTACAATGACAACTATTTCAAATTCACCTGTTATTAAAACTCTGTTGTTGTCCTAAATATTTCTTATATCTCAATTACTGTCTAGCGCCTCCTTACCCTATAAGCTGTTAACGTTTTCCATCACCTTATGCTATGGTTAAGAATTCTGGATTGGTAAAAGACGTAAGAAAATAGTTAGCTGTTAATTATCAGGAATTGATGGTATGTTAGTTATTATGATTCCATTTTAATACAACTAACAGTTTTTAAAATTCAGTTCGATGGAGTGGCTGTACTTATCCTTTTTCAGCAAATAAATGAAGGATAAATACCTCATGGACACTTAGCCTAGGATACTTAGAAAATACATTGAGAGAAAATGCACGTTACGAATGCTGAGCATCGAAGTTTTTCAGAAACAGTGGCCGGTGGGAGCAAATATAGAAGTTTTTCCTTCAGAGAAATTATAGAAGTTCTCTCACGAAGAAGACATAAGCCCAAAAAGTCTATTTGGTCTCCAGAGAATATGAATTGGAAAGCGGGCCTCGGATCTTTCAAACATCGAGTAACCGGCCATTGCCAAAAGGATGAAGTGCGAATGAATGATGGATGGCTCGTGCAACTGCCAAAAAGTCTGAAATTCGAGTGTCTATAGAGGTTCCCAGTGATTTCATCGACTAGCTGAAGAATGATGGGAATATATTTCATATTTCGATCCAGATGGACTTTGGTGGTTTAACTTCTCTAACATGGGTTTATTTCGAAGTTTACCTTCGGCGAAAATAAGTAATTAATCATCACCATCAATGTTACAGGCCTCTAATTTTAGTTTATTTTCTTTTTACAGTTTGTGAACGTGTACTGTTGATACCAAACTTTCCTCCCTTTTCAATTCTCACAATAAACTATATTGTTTTCTATTATGCTAATTTTGTCTTAATTACCGTTGTATGTAATACTTTACCGGACCTAATTCTTCTTATTTTTTAAATATTATATTTTCAAAGTTGTTTATCATGGCGTTACAGATACTTTTATTCCGTTTTTTGAACAAAAATATTTTCTTCTCAACCGTTGTTAGTGTACATTTAGTTTTTGGGCAGAAAATCATTTCAGTTCTACTTCATTTCTTTCTCAGTTTCTTAGTTTTTTAGAATACGTTATTGAATTAAATTATTCAAGCGCAATCCGGTTTCACATAACTGTGCATTCCTATTCCCAGAAAATAAATTATGGTTGTTTTTATTTTTTATTTGCGTATATTAGACTTATTATTGCATGGAAAATCATTAAAGTCCTCCGTTTTTTATGCTTTTTATCGTAGTTAGCAAACGCTTCCCGGTTACACATGACCTTTCATCATGTAGAGATTTTTCCCTAGTTTTTTTTTTATAAAGATTTTTGCGGGGGAAAACGTTTCAGTGTTCATTTTCTTTTTTTTTGGTTGTCACTCCAAACATTTTTTTGCCTTTTCTTTTTGTCGATATTTGACCCTTATGTTTGTTCATTAGGCATTCACGTCGCACTCACCGCTGTGTGACCCGTATATGCACACACACCTTCACGAGTAGTAGATATTCGCCCACTTCCGAGGACCGTTTTGAATTGACCCTCTCGAGTGGCACCCTCTCCACGCCTTGCTGAGAAAAAAGGTCGGCAGCCCAGGGAGACATGAAAGTGGTGCAATGAAAGCCGGGTGGACCGAAGGCGATGGTCAACATTGCAGGGGAGATGCTGGAGTGAAAATTGTGGACCAAGGGGTACGTGAAAACTTTTCGAAAAATGTATTCGTTTGGATATTCTCTGGAATGTAGATATTACTTTGTGAAAGATAGCTGAACACGAAAATAGGTAGAAAGATTGAATAACTCCCCGTGGAAGAGTAGAAGACTCGTAATATTAGACTGGACAGCGAAAGCCGTCAAAAATGGAGGATTATGAATATCCTGGAAAGAAGGCCACCATGCGGCTTGGAGGATGAAATTTATTGTTTGTGGAGTACCCTTATTTGTGGAAGAAACAAGGAAGATACAAGTCCTCATGAGGCTTGGACAGCAAAAATGTGGACAAGTTGAAAAATGTTACAGTTAGTGTTGTGCGATTACCATTGACTGAAGAAGCAAGATTGGTACGTTAAGGTGGAGTTCATCATCCAGAAGATAAAATGAGATAATAGAAGGCATGCATCAGCAGAAGAGTAGGTGTACTACAGCAATATATAAAATTAATAACATAATAAATGAACAAAGAGCAACAATAATTTTGCATATTCAAGGAAAATTAGAGTGGGAACGGTTTTAACCGTACCATGTTATAGGATTTCTGCGCCGTAATGTTAGGCAACGTTTATATACTCAGCAATGATGTGTGAAGTATATCGTCAGGTATAGATAAAGCTTCCAGTAAGAACACTGCATACTCACAATCAGTGAAAGGTGTAATTTATGCCTGGGTGCGATTTTTCTCACTCTCTTAAATTGATCTCTTTTTTCGGGATGGATTTAAAATCGGTTGAATGGTTTAGTTACGGTCCTAGATCACAAATATAAGTATTTTTAGCTATTTCTTTGCTCAAAGTATTCTGGCTGTCGGTTTTTATATTATACACATGTTACTTGCGAAATCATATATTTTGGTCTCTATATGACAGAGGTCGAGTCCAGCCCACATCTGTAGGCTTGAGCCTGTCTCAATGACATAATTTGTTGGCTGCGGTGGTGGCGGAGTAACGTTCACACCGACCCATCCGAAAGTCGCGGGTTTGAGTCCCGCCTGGGTAGTTTTCCCCATATAGGACATAGTTTGGTGTGATGCCCACTTAAAGTAAAAATGTAGTATTTGGCGAAAGCTTTTACGTGTAGAGAAATATTAATGAATAGATTGATGCATTTTCTTTGAGAAACGTTCTCTGCTAATTATTAGCTTGTTTTACGAAATGTCAAAATTTCTCTTTTATAAGTTAGAAACGATGTTGATGGATGGAAGAAACGAATAACACGTCTCAAAACGTACTTTAAAAACTTTTCCGTATCATATTGGACGCTCTTTTCGTTTACTATTGCTTCATCTATCCCTGAATACTGCTCGTACTACTTAGACGCTCTCCTATCTATATCTTTTATTACAACTTTGCAAGTATTCATAGTTGTCAAATGGTCTAAGGAAATTGCACTTTTTTGGGAGTCTCAATTTTTTACCGAGGGCCCAGGTAGTGGACCGAAACGACTTACGTATTCTACTTCCACGACGTGAGTATAACGTGTGTGTGTGAGGGTCAAGTTGGCCGGGTTGGAGGATGTTTTGAAATGGAAGTAGTGTGTGGAGTGAGTGGAAGCGGACGCGAGGTTTGGGAGATACGGGAGGGTCGAGAGGTCATTGCAGGGAGCGAATTGGTATTCTTTCTGCAGTCCGGCTCGAGCTTCAAACTATCCACTTTAGGATCTGAGAACGTTTTTCCTTATATGCCTTTTGAGTCCATATAAAAAAAAACCCCGAGCACAATCGTTGGTGTCCACCGCGTAGAAGGGTGCCATAAGCGGGTGTTTTGCTGCCATGACGCAGTGGGCGTTGCAGTCTCAAGGACACTTGCAACTCGCCAGCGAAGACAAAACGTTTCCAATTTTAAAGTCTTTTTTATGTCGATAGCACTTTCTCGCCACAGTTATTAACGTGGGAGCTTTGATCTTAACTCCAATGGTTTATTTTTTCCTGCTTTTTCCATTTTGGTTAATGGGAACGTGTTTGAGGTCCACTCTGCTCTGCCTTTTGATGCCAGAACGTGGTTGGTCGAAGGTACTCTACTTTTAGTACCCACCTGGGAGGGATCGCTATTTCATCGCTTGAAATTTCGTGGTGATGAAGTTCGGGAAAATCTGGGAGTGGTATAGTCCAAGCATTAATATCCAGTTTAATAATATATGGGATATATTTGATACTTTTGTTTTCTAATTTTGGGTCAAACGACGTCCAATATATTCTTACGTATTCTGCAGTACGATAAATATACCTCATTTCCCTTTAACCTTAGATAAATTTCCAAATGAAAATTTTGTCTCTCATCATGTTTCAGGATTTGCATTTAAGTTCCAATCATGTGCTACTCTAGAGTAATTGTAACTTTAGTTGAAAGTATGGCCCATTCTAGAAACTGATTTTCTGTATATCATAAAGCTAAATTACATCAAACATTAATATAGGCAAAATTACAGCATGCTAAAGGGGCACTGACATTAGCCTTGGTGTAGCATCATAAATTGCGTAACTTTACTAATCCTTGTTTGAGGTGTTATGCCGTGTGAGGATGTTTAATGGGTCAAATATGATTTTTCTTTAGTAATTTTGGTGAATCATATATATGTTTCTTCAAAGGCTTAGGAACATTACAATTTCGTTACTACCACTATTTATAACAAAGAGTTTTTTGCTACTTGTTACGACTTTTTTCATACATCCGATACCTTCCAGGTACACTTAGAGCCAGTTCATTTCATCATCGGTGTTTTCGAATGATAAATTTGGCAAAATGAAAACTAGTGGGCATTTTCAGTGAACACAGGAGTATTAAAGTAAATACATAACATTCTCAGAACTAAAGTGGATAGAAAAAAAGGAGAAAATATAGGGTTTGTCCTTTTGAACACTTGATTTCGTGTTCTCCTTTTTAATGGAATAGTGAAGGACGAAGAAAATGATTCTATTCATTAGAAACCCGTCAAAATTCGTTTTTCCTCTCTTGCCTTCGCTGTGTTTATTTGTATCTACTACTGTTTACTCTTTAGCCTGTGGCCATTCACGGCCTTCTTATTCTACGGAAGTATGTAGCACACATATATTATATGGATATATTTATTTCATTTTAGCCATGTTCGAGCACCATTACTGCCATAGCTGATGATAGTTGATCCATTTCTTTTAAGGAATACTATGCACATTCCTATCTGTTTGAAACATGCATCTTCAGCTTCTCGATGTCTGTCTATGAGAAAGTCAATGACCTCACATGTGAATAGGACGTTGCATCCCTTCAAAGGATATATAAAAATTCCTTGAGAAAAAAAAAGTGAGTAATATTGTGATAAAATTCGAGTAGGTGAAAAAAATGGAAAGGATAATAAAGAGAAACAAATATTTTTTTCATTTGTTTGGCGGTGGAGGTGCTTCGTACGCCCGCTGGGAAAATAAAAAAAATTGGCCGGAGTATAAAAACCTCTGGCGGTTGCCTTGGTTACGGTGGAAATTCTGTGAAAAGGCTTGCGGCTTCATATATTCATGTATATATATTATTTTGTTGGTTGGGGGTGGAATAGGACATGTGGCCTAGGGTTTGAATTCGGATCGCGGAGGCGTATGGGTTGGGATGGGGAATAACATTTCGAGTTGAACGTTGTTGAGGTGAGACGGATGAGAAATTCGTGAAAAATGCATCGCTTGGTCGTGACTCAATTTTTTTTCGTCTCATCCGGTCCTTCCCCCGTTCAAAATCTTTTACTCGGCCTTTTCTCCCCTTTCCTTTCGACATGGAATTCTTTCAAATGGCAACCACGCTTCACTTGGATGTTGGAAGAGCGAAGGATCCAATCGAACCTCTTCGACATCCACGTCTGATCCGTGTCCACGACCAACCTACTCCTTAAACACCCTCCCGTTTCTTTGAAAAACCTTAACGCGTAGTTTCAAGGCATGTTTTTCCTCTGTATTATCCACTGCGTTCCGCCTGGCACCACTGAACATTGGAACATTTTGCGTTCTAATCAGCGTGAACTGTGTCAATCGATACTTTCCCCAACTGCGTAGGGTTTGGCGCTTAGTATCGCATATGGCTTAATGTGTAAACACGGTGCATATTTAAACTGTAAGTCAGCTCCTGCCCTTGAACTATTGTTGAACTAGCGGGATTACAAATGGACGTATACCTGGTGTTTCTAGCTTATGTCGGTAATAGATGGTGAATTCACTTTGCACTGTTGTAGGTGGATTATAGGCATAATCAAATAGGAATAATCATACGTTGATTATCACAAAATTAATTTTAGGGCCTCGATTGGTTTTGAGGCGCTGTTCTCGTCATTGTATTATTATTCTTTTGATGTTACATGGCACATAGAAACTAGTCGATGTACTCAATTATAATTTACGAATATACGTAGTGTAATTCTCCCGATTCATTTAAGATTTCGGATGAATGGCTTATCGCGGTCTTCTCTGCCCTTCGCAAAGCGTGCGCCATCTAGAAAATGGAATTCCCAAATCACGTGGCCGGAATGGGGATCCTAATTGGACTTTGCTGCTGCACACGTAGAGAAAACTGCATGCCGTGTCTGCAATAGCAAAGCGATGGAAGACTCACGATGAAACGCTCAGCATTTCCCAAGGTGACTCTCAGGGTGCAACACGGGGACAAAGAGAGAAACGTCTCCGGAAACGCACACTCCACCTTATCTTTTACTCTCCTGCCTGAAAATCTCCCCCGCCTAGGACTTCTCAGACTCTCTTATTCCTTTTGTCTCGATAACCCCGTCGCCATCTCCTCTGCTCCCATCTTCTCCGTACCGCACTTCTCGGTTCCTTTTTTCTTCACCTCTAGGCCGACTAGCACTAGGTAGGTAGGTGTTAAGTTATATGCGGCAAATTATCACAAGGTTAATGTTGAAATTATAGTTTGGGTGAATAAATGATAAACGTGTTTTCTAGTTTACTTCATTCCACTATAAAAATTGTTTATTCAAAAGCAGTTGTGTTTTAAAAGATAAGACTATCAATGCAAAGCGTTGCTTGCCTTCATTTAGAGTGGATTGTGAAATTGTGTTTAGAGTATTTGCTTCATACGAGTGGAACACCGCAAAAGCGAAAGCATTTTCCACAAAAAAAGGTAAAAGTGTAAATGAAAGGTACTTAAGATATCAAAAAAGTTAACAAATAGTTCGGAAAAGAGCATATTATCGCAATGAAAGGGGCAAAGGCACATCGAAAAATTATGTCTCTCTTAAGGATTTAATTTTTCCTACACAGACATAAAACGTTTTATCGATATTATGATGAATCTTATATCTAATAATGGGTGGGTCATTCCATGTGAAATCACAGACGAGTTGCCCTTACCATCTCAGATTTTCACGAATGTTTTTGTGTGTTTTCCTTATAAGGTCCTAAGTTTGTATATTCAAGTTTTATGAAAAATGTTAATTTTTTGCGGAGATACGGGGATATGAAATATTCGGCATTTGTAAAAATAAGTCCCAGAATATTCCCGTTTGTTTCCGATCTAAGAAAGTTAGAAAGTTCCGATAAGAATTTAATTGTACATAACACATTAATGCATCATTTTCAACAGTCATTTTGATCATTTTATATTTTTTTTAATTAAAAAAAATATTTGTATATAACTTTAAAATTAAATTTTCAAAATGTACACCACCTTAGATCCATCTCAAATTTAAAAATCTTGTAGTACTTTGTGTTGGCAAAGAAGCCGCAAAGTTTCGTTATTTTAATATTTCATATAAGGGAGAAAAACATTTTTGTTTATGGCATGCACTTTATCGTATCCACTCCCATCTGGTTGAGTAGCAGTTAGGCCTTTCGTTACTTTAGAAATGCAATATAATATACTTTTGACCTAAGGTAGCAGTGTTACTTCAAAAAAGGGTCACTTTACATAATTGGTATTGCTCAAAACAGTTGGATTTATATAACGGCGGTGCAACTGCCTAAATCTGGCGGGTCATGTTGGTGAATCTGCACGGGAGGTCGCACGTTGACCCGGAGCTTGATGCGAATCAACTATTTCATTTTGATTATTTAAACGATTATTAAAAGATCAGTTTTAGAAGTATATTTAATTAACACTTTATACATTACCGACTGCCTGTGCTTTTAGTGAAAAACAGAAGCACTGTTGCAATCCGCTGAATTTGATTGACGTTAGGTCTTGAAATATTCGTCTTTTCACTGTGGCCTTTTAAAACCGTTGTCGGAGGGTTTTAGGAGGATTGAAGGTCAAATAACTTGCACAAGTTGCTCTATTGGTGTGTCATCGTTGTTCGGAAAACCTGCATATTTTATGGACTTGTTTACAAAAAGTGATGAGTTTGTTGAAAAAATCTCTAGAAAATGCAATTGAAATTTTGAAAGTGCTACCTCCAATTGAGGGAAGACCACCTTCAAGTTATTTAGAAACTTCTCATTGGTTTGAAAAGGCAAGGAAAGAGATTATCCAGCAATTTAAAGATAAATTCAAAGGTGCAAAAACCGTAAGTGAAACAGTGCTGATCCTGTCCGTTTTTCCCCAGTCGTGGATCGTTACAGAAAAACTGAGTGAGTTCTCGACTACAGAACACATTGCGAGGAACGTCAAGAAATATGTAGCTGAGAGATTTTGCACTCCAAATCAGAAGTACGGAAGGACCCCACCGGTTGATATCGAGGAAAAAGTAAAATCATTTTAACTAGAGCCTGACATAGGTCGGGAAATGCCTGGCAAAAAACATTTGAAAAATGTATTCGAAATGGTAGCAAGGTCACAAATCAAAAGCAATAAAGGCTAGTATTAAGTAATTTGAGAGAGATATACCCCCAATTCAAGAGAGAAAACCCTAATCTTTAAATTGGCTTTCCAAAGTTTGCTGATTTAAGGCCACCTGAATGTGTTCTCGCAGGTGCGTCAGGCACGCACTCAGTATGCGTGTGAGCAATTCTACATAACTTTAAACTAATGTTTATGGGGTCCCAATTATCTGAGATTCTTTCAAAAGACTGTTAAAAGCTTTTTGGAAGTAACAGAGATTTCTTTCAGTGCATATCGAAGTTCTCACCACTTACTGATGAATGCACTCTCGGTCAATGTAAAATCAGAATGTTCGGCGACCCATACAGACTCCGAGATGTTTTAGAAAATCATTTTCAAGAGAACTTGATAGACAGTATCACTTTAAAGAAGTGGACAGACACGGACAAATGTAATTTGGAGTCTCTTATAATGGACAGTGAAAATTGTGTTTACCTTTTTTTTGAAGTAACAAAAACGTTCAGGCACATGACTGCATTACCAAGAAACAAAGTGGCTTTCTCAAAATGAAGAGAGACAATCTAGGCCCTGGAGAAGTTCTCATAATGGCGGACTTTTCCGAAAATTATGCTTTTATACTCCAAAACAGCGTTCAAGGAATTCACTGGAACGGCAGTCTAGCTACAATACACCATTTTGCTGGGTATGTGCGAGAAGAAAATGAGTTGAAAACAAATTTTGAACTAATCTCAGAGCAAATGACCCACGACACGGGTGCAGTTTTTTCTTTCCAAAGGAATCTAGTTCAATTATGAAAGCTCATGTAAAGCATTTAAAGAAAATAATTTTCTTATTCGATTGAGCTGAAGGATAGTACAAGAAAAGATACAATGTTATCAATGTGTTGCAGCACGAGAAGGATTTTAATATTCCGCAGAGTGGCATTACTTCACACCTAGCAAGGGGCCTAGTGATGGCCTAGGTGGCATAGTGAAACGCCTCGCTACCAGACAAGGCATTCATTGGCCATACAATGAGCAAATACAAACTCCACTGCAGCTGTATAAATGGGCTTTGCTAACATCAGGAACATAGCTTTGAGATTCGTGGGCAATGAAGAGGGTCAAATTTCACGTGAGGAGGTAAAGAAGAAATTTCACGTTGCCTACGAAGTGAAGGGAATCCGATCTTGCCATGCCGTCATCCCGAAGTCATCGGACCCAGACTGTATGAAGAAAACTTCCTTTGATCCGGAAGGAACCCATGTTAAACTGAACCCCATTCTCCTCTCTGAAAGGATGAGAGATACAGAAGTGCGAACATGGTAAGTTGCTGGCACATATTGCGTCTGCAACAAAACCCGGAAATGATTTCCTTGTGTAATATTCAAAATTTTACCCATGCGTTTGCAGGTCTCGGCAGCAGCAGCAGACTAAAGAATTTTAAAGACGATTGACGAATCCATAATACAAGCTCAGTTTCCTGAAAACGAATATCTTCATAATGCATGGAGTACATTATGAATGATTAAAGAATGTAATGATACTGAAGAAATGAGTCGGGGAGAGAATGGATGAGAGGAGCAGCAGGTATGGGAATGGAAAGGAAAGCGGCGAGGGAGCTTAACGAAAAACCTTGATGCCAAGAGGATGTTAAGCGTGTTATAGTCATTGATGTGTTGCACTTTTTAATGCACATATTTCCAGCCCTTTGAGAAGATAGTAACCCGTTACCCCGGGTCTAATGAGCGGGTGCCGGCGTCGCGGACGGCAGTCGTTCGTTGCCCCTTGCCGAGAGCACTGGCAGTTGGTAATATAAACAGTAGTCATTAAGTCTACTCCTAAAACCGATCTGTTAATAATCGTTTAAATAATCAAAATTAAATAGTTGATTCGCATCAACCTCCGTCAACGTGCGACCTCCCGTGCAGATTCACCCACATCACCCGCCAGATTTAGGCAGTTGCGCCGCCGTTATATAAATCCAACTTGATGTAACTGTTTTAACCAATACCAATGATGTAAGGTGACCCTTTTTTGAAGTAACACTTCTACCTTACGCCAAAAGTATTTTATAGTGTATTTCTAACTCCATTCGAAAATAACGAAAGGCTGTTACTCAACCAGTTGGGAGTGGACACGGTGAAGTGCATGCCTTAAAAAAAATGTTTTTCTCCCTTATATGAAATACCGCAATGACGAAACTTTGCGGCTTTCTTTCCAATATCAACGACTACAAGATTTTAAAATTTGAGATGGGTCGAAGGTGGGGTACATTTTGAAAATTTAGTTTTTAACTTTCAACTTTTTTTTTTATTTTAAAAAATTCAAAATGTTAACAATTGACTGTTGAATATGATGCATTAATATTTTATGCACAATTAAATTCTGACCCGAAATTTCTAGCTTTCTTAGATCTGAAACAAATGGGAAAACTCTGGGACTTGTTTTTACAAATGCAGAATTTTTCATATCCTCGTATCTCCGCAAAAATAAGCATTTTTCATAAAAATTGAATATGCAAACTTAGGGCTAGATAAGGAAAACACACAAAAGATTTCGTGAAAATCTGAGATTGTGAGGACAATTTTTGCATTTTTGTCGGTGCTTTGGCATAGAATGACCAGGGGTATATAATGAAAAAAATTTATATTAAGACAAAGAATTTGCAAATAAAATATCCGTTTGTTGAATGCGAATTAGCCTGAAGTAGGATAGCGAACTTGGAATTTAGTTACCACATCTCCTGAGTTTACATTTATTGGTTTAATCGTCGACAAACTCAACTCCCATGCTCAAGGCAAGAACTAAACCCACTGTGCTTCTGTTCCGATGCAATACCAACCTCTCTACTGTTGTTGATACGTTTTATAATAAATAATTAGATGTTAACTCCAATTAATTTTTCACAAAGGAAGAGCACTTTCGCAGTATGAAGATATTTATGGCTATAAGAAACGTGATACCTGCCCTCTTTACACCCTATCCCTTTTCACACGTACTTCATGGCCATTTCCACATCAGTTACTTCACTTACTTGGGTGACACCATTAAACTGTGATTTTGGAGGTTGAAGAGAGCATCTTGAGGGGGGTTGACAGACTTTAAAATGCGAGTGAATTTCGAAGAAAGGCCACCTCGTCCTCGGAGCCGAGGAGACAAAACAGGAAGAGGGAGAAGAAATGGTTTCGGGAGTAGATGCGATCTCTGGCCATTAAAGACCCCTTGGGGTGGTGCGCCCCTGGCGGCGGAGGCTGTAAAACTGCGCCAGGGACGCCATTTTTTCGAGACCGTTGCGGAAGAGATTACGGATGAAGGAAGGGAGAAGAGAATGAGGCACGAAGAGAGAGGGTGTGCGAGGGAAGAGGAGATAACGTTCGGAAGGATTGGCGAGTTCTCGTGGAGGGACACGTGCAAGACAGGGAGGGAGGAGGAAGGAAAAAGGATTATCGCGTGAGGTGAAAATAAAAATTATTTAAAAAAAAGGAAACACGCTTAACACGGAAGGGTAGGTTGGGAATAAAAAGGAACCACGAGGTAAGGGAGGGGGATACCAGGGGAAGGAGACGGAGGGGGAGAGGATGGGGAAGGAAACATTGGTACACGTTTCTTGCAAGGATGGAGGGAGAGATGCCGGGCTTAATTTATTTCTTTTTTGTCCAAAGGGATAAAGGCTGAAGTTTGAGATAAAGACGTGAGGGGGGCGACGTGGAAAGGAAAAAGGAGGAGGACCGAAGAATGTTACGAAGCAAACGGAATCGTCACTGGGAAAGAAGGCGAGTGAGATGCTTTATTTTTTAACGGAGAAGGTTCTCAAAAACCCCACGCGAACACGTCCGAAACGGGTCCGAGGTTGAATATTCTCGAGAACATATTTGGGCGTGGGACGCGAGGTTGAATATGTTAAAGAGAGTAGAGACGAAAGGAGAAACAGTTCTGGGAACAGAATTTCTGAAGTATGGCTGGGGAGCGCAGTTTGAGCACGGAATATTAACGGAACGTTTGCATCACCGTCATCAGTAGTCATCGATCCGAAGATAGGTTTTTGAAGTTCTCCACTTCACTCTATCTTCTTCGCATTTCGCATTTCGATGTTCCTCATAATTAACTTCACCTCTTCCGTCCTTGGTCTACTTAGATAATTATTTCCGCTTATTTCTCCTCAGAGTACCATATTCAGTAGACTGTTGTATAGCAACCTTTATCAGTCTAATTTGAAGTGTTTTCGTTAGATTGCACTCATCTCCAACTCTTCTTTGCACTTATTACTCGGTAATTTTATCCATACTTCTGATTTTCACTGTACTTAGATGACCATCCAATTGATTTCAACCTTCTACGTACTGCCACTGTGATTTTTCAAGCTTCATTTCCATGTAGGAGTACGCTCTTAATACATTTAACGTCTGCATCTGTTTTTAAATATCTCATCGAGGAAATGGGGAAGTGACATTCATTTCAGTTTGCTATCCGAATCGTTCCTTTCCTTTCTGTTTGCTTAAAGGAACGACTTTAAAGATTTGTTTATAGTGTTTCTTTCTTTACTTTTATATCGAGTTTTACATGGATTCTCCCATGTTAAATGTCCCATTTAGAGTGGTAAGTTAGGTCGTATTTTGATGGAGTTTCGTTTCTCGATCTCATTGCTTTCGTAATCGTTCATAAGGAAGAGCGTAAAATATTTGTTCCTGGCATTCCGTTGCCTAAGTCTGTCTACTGCACTTTGCGTGTATTGTGGCACATTTGAATGCTTATGTGGAATGAATTTGATTGACTATGAATTTGATTAAACTTTTTCTTTGTCTCCATTTATCATTTTCAGTCCTATTGTTCCATAGAGCTATATTTTTCTATCAAATCCTTAGGTTCGTTTAGCTCCTTTCATTCCTTTGACAACTTTCAGTCTTACGCGTCTACATACCAGGTCATTTAGAGCGACACATTTTCAACATCCTAATCCATTTCATCTTGTTCCTCCGGTAATTTTTTCAATAGGAATGAATCCTTCCAAAATAACCCCTCTCTAGAACAAGAACACCACGCATGTAAAATTATAGTACATATATAAAAAATAATGAAGGGAGAAAAATTTGTTTGGTTATTTGGGGAGGTGACCGACAACTTAGTTAATTTGCGCCATTAATGGCAGGTGGGTTGTTTTCGAAGGGAAGTGCTATTGGTGAATCGAGGGATGGTGGAGAGAAACCCCGCGTCATTATTAACCTTCTCTTAATGAAAAGTGCCAAATGGATCACATTTTAACGTCCCATCCGACGGAGGGAGTACTGTACTTGAAATGATCTCCACATGGTATCCAAGTAGGAATCGGGATTTTACTAAAATATTTCCTTCACCGAGAATTCAATCTCGGCCCTCCGTATGAGATTCCAGTATTTTTAGTCACCACACCAACCCAATCCTCGGTGAGAGATAAATCTTAAATTCCTGTCAACTGGTGGACTCGGCGGAGCCTCCAAGGTGAGTATTCATTTTCATTCTTCGTTGAGGCACGTTCAGTTATATCAAATATCTTGCTGCCTTCTTGGATGTAATACGCGTTGGACCATGTTGCTAGGACGACTGTCCCAGTTTCGCCGGCGGTTTAGCAATCGGCGTCTTCCGGTCAAAAAGTGCTTGATTCTGGTATTTGTCCGTCTCGCATGAATCACCCAGCTTTATTGGTGTAGAGGTGATTCGTGGTTTCAAAATTGGTTTTGAACACATATCCGAGTGTTCCCTCCGGGTGTGCAGCAGGGCACGGTGGTGTCGCAGCTGTGGAGTATCCCACGTAGAGCAGATATTCAAAGCACGCATATGTGGTCTCCAAGAACAGCAGGGAGACACGAAGAATGGAAAATTGCGTCTCACTGCCTCTCGGAGAACGCACCTGTCGCAGAACCCAGAGGCCAACGCGTAACATTGATTCCCAAAATACATTACATTTATCACGATGGAGACCCATTTTATCCAATGACTCATCCTGGAATCCTAAGAAAACTATAAATATCATTCCTTTTCCTACCGTGACTTTCAGACGTTGATTCGTGTTGAAATGCAAATTTGAATCTTTCATGTACAAATGACTTTATAAGCGGATGATGAATATGTGGCCAAATTAGTAATGACGCAAAGTATTTCTGACCTGGAAACTCAAAAAAAAACTGTTGTTCCTGCATACTGAGTAGCATGGTAGGGCTTCGGTAACATCACAACACGTTCGGTTTCACTAAGATTAAAAATATAAATGTCGTACAAAATTGCCACCATTAGCTTGCCGGGACAGTGCGCAGGCACACAACTTCACTACTATCGCCGCAAAAAAGGTAGAACGCTGAACTTTAAGCATTCGTGCGAAATTCCGCCGGGGCTCCAAAGAGCCGTGTAATATATCGTTTTACTCCTTGTGTATTTGACTACAAAATTCATCCATTGAAAAGTGATTAAATGTAAACGGTTAGCTCCTACGGTCGAAAGAGTGAAGAAAAACACGCGAAAAACTAGATGAACGGCGAAACGGTCGTCTTCTTCATCTCGTCACGGCCAAAATATTCAATTGGTTCACTTCATTATTTTTTTACAAAGAGGACGACATCTCCGTATTACAAATATTTTTTTAAAATTTTATTTTACCCATTCTTTGATTTTTTAAATGACCGAAAGCTAGATTTCAATTTCCGAGGTGTGGAAAAGTGTATGAATATCGAAATTACGTATGCTTTATGGAAAAAATATTGCGAAACATCTCATGTAAGGAAATTTTTGTATATTCTTCCCCTTACTTAAAATAAACGACAAAGAAGAAAATCGCTCCGCGGCAATGCAAATTACCATTTTGCTCAGTTGGCAATTGTTTAAGCTCCTAGCCGCGAGTAACTCAAATCTCATTGCCAAGACCCCTCTAGTGAGACCTCTGTCCAGCGCTGATTGGACAAGGAATGGGAAAGGCTCTAGGTGTTTCATATTCTTTTAACTTTATGTGAATGGATTTATATTGAATATTTCGCAATTAGATATTTAATTCAGTCTCAGAAATTACGCACTTTAATTCAGCAAAATACTGTTTGTTTATGTGTTAGAAGTTTATTGATTCTATGGATTGTATTGTTGCCACGAACGGAGCTTAAACAATTGCCAACTGAGCAAAATGGTAATTTGCATTGCCGCGGAGCGATTTTCTTCTTTGTCCTTTATTTTAAGTAAGGGGAAGAATATACAAAAAATTTCCTTACATGAGAAGTTTTGCAATATTTTTTCCATAAAGCATACGTAATTTCGATATTCATACACTTTTCCACACCTCGGAAATTGAATTCTAGCTTTCGGCCATTTAAAAAATCAAAGAATGGGTAAAATAAAATTAAAAAAAAATATTTGTAATACGGAGATGTCGTCCTCTTTGTAAAAAAATAATGAAGTGAACCAATTGAATATTTTGGCCGTGACGAGATGAAGAAGACGACCGTTTCGCCGTTCACCTAGTTTTTCGCGTGTTTTTCTTCACTCTTTCGACCGTAGGAGCTAACCGTTTACATTTAATCACTTTTCAATGAATGAATTTTGTAGTCAAATACACAAGGAGTAAAACGATATATTACACGGCTCTTTGAAGCCCCGGCGGAATTTCGTACGAATGCTTAAAGTTCAGTGTTCTACCTTTTTTGCGGCGATAGTAGTCTGTTTTATTTACATTGGAAATAATTGTTTTTTTTACATCCATGTAAATTCAATCCTTTTAGGCATCCATGTATTATATTATTCCTAGTGGATATTTGAGTTATTTCAATTACTTTTTTTTTTAGTGAGAATGAGATGGATAATATGAATGAGATGGATAATATGCTACATTTCTTGAAGCAAAAATCTCCAGAAATGTGCCTTAATTCCTTGTGGAAAATAGAGAAAGCTGCAACAGTTTTTATATAACAGATTTATATTTTTGTTTCTTGTGATCAACTCACTAGAAATGCTATTTTCCCTTCTTATCTATAAGAAAATGATTTTACGAGTTATTTAATTCAGACTGTTTTGTTGAATTAACATTTTTTGACGAATAGGTTGCCTAGGACTGGTTCATTCACTTGCTCTACGAAGAGTCAACTATTTGACTCAAGATTTTAAGTCCGCTGGTCACTTTAAAGCACCGGAGAACCGTGTCTTATAAGAACGATATTAGAATATTTAATTTTTCCCTTAGATGTTTCCTTTTACTTCTTCTATGCAATGCCATTGGCCTCAATTGGCTTGTATCTGTGATAACCTTTTTGTTTAAAGTCACATTTCTCAGGATTCATATTATTATAACGTATTTTACTCACCATTTTTCTTTGGCGTCCCTGTTTACATCCTCCCTCTTCCTCTCTCATTCCATCCCTGCCTGTTTTGCACCCTTTATAAATGCATCCACGAGGGCAAACTGTCCCGTCCATAACCTCCGTGAGCCCGGCAGGGAAAAACAGGAAGGCAAGATGGCTTGGGTGAGGGTTGAGGGCTCGGGACGGGCCGGAAAGAACTGCGAGGGCATAGAAGGATAACGGAGAGGGGAAAATGGGTTGGGAGAAGCGTGGAGGATTTTTATCTCCTCACCCGGACATGTTCCACATAGCTCAACCCTCCCCCCCAAACTATTTCACCCCCCGCAGCTACTCCTTCCCCCCTCCTCAATTCCTCCTAAACTTCCTTCTCTCTCACACGCAGCATAGATGCGACTTAATGTTTTGTCTCCCTTGTTCACTGAATCCGCATGTCGGTTCGTCTTTGGACATGGTACTGAAGGAGGAAATTTATTTGTGTCAGTTATGCTTAGTTGAAAACAGAATATAATGAAAAACTGCGTATAATGTTAAATTTCGCAATGAGCTTGCTAGAGATAACTTAAATATTAGAACTGGGATACTGGGATTAGAGCCATTTGACACTTAAAGGTCGCACACAAGTCTAAATTTATTATAAACATGCACATCATTAGCTTTAATTTTAGCATTATGAGAATTATTTTACCTCGATCACACTTATGCTGGACGGATAAAATAACAAGTTTAGGTAGAGAGAGAATTGCATCACTAATGGAAATAAAAATATTTTTTTTCCTTTCACCATTCAGGAGTATAGTATAAATAGATCCAAGCATTAATCCAACAAAAAATACCTCTTTTCTATCTTCCCTAAGATGATTTTTTTTTTCGTATTCTCAATTTTTTTCTTACCCGTGCGATCTGGTCGTGTGGCATGCAAGGGCGTGTAGCTGAAGTATATTTTCTCTCTCAAATAAAGAGGTAGGTAACTAATAGAGCTACACGCTTATTCTCTTTCGTAATTCTATTAGGATTTCCAACGTAGCTGGAACCACGGAGAACATTTCTAGGATCCGCTAGAGAACGGAGAACATTTCTAGGCTTAACGCGATGTGATTACCCAGTTTAATTCAATGAAGAATACCGTCCCGCAGCCTATCCCGTCCATACCAAATATAATACTCCTCCTAAGAGTTGTGTGATATGAGGTGAAAAGATTTTGCGGAAAATCATACTAGGGCCAAACAGAAAATTCTCTGAAATGCTGACTCCAGGAACAACAGAGGGCGATGAGCAACAAGCAGTTGCAACTGCGGAAAATGCTTTCTCGGAATTGGGGCACACGATCAGCTTGGAGGACACAAAAATCAGTTCTCCTTGGATGTCACTCCGACTTGAAGACGCCTGTTGGAATAGAGGCGATGCTTTTGCCTCTACGGTAAACTAACGTGGCAGGAACCAGGAAGAATTAAATTCTTCACCTATGCAATGCCACGAAAACCTTAGCAGTAATTAATTCAGGAAAATGTCTCTCTTTTCATCCTCTCCCTCTCCTTTTTCTTTTTCCCTATTTCATTCGATTTATGGGGTCCTCTTGCTGTCTGCTACTCTCCCTGGTGTCGGTACGCTAGAAATAAATCTCGTAAAAGTTCCTGGCGCTGCGAAGTGGAGAATTTTGGGGCATAGGTTACGGAACTAGGAAAATACTGAGAAGCGGGATAGGAAGGTTGTATAGTGTGGGGGGTCAAACTTTCTAATTGCTGCCAACGCAAGCGCTTCGAAAAGTGGGATGGCTCACCCCAAACCCACTGTCTCGTTTCTACTCTACGCACACTGATTCCTCAAGATAGGGTTCCTGGTAAAGTCATAGCGATAGGTGATCTTACCCACTTGCCTTGAGTGAGTGTGTACCTTGTGTGCTTTTCTCGCACAATATTTTGGTTCCCCTGCTTCTTTCTCTCTCGCTTCTTCCCATTCTTCGTCTCCGTACTTTTCCTTCACCCCCTCCACTTCTACCTACCCTCCTTACCGCGCAGGTCTGTGCCATGAACTTTTGCGGGAACCGTAACATGTAGATGAATGGCCAAGCCTACGATCTCCCCTACCCTTTCCATCGTAAACTGTCTTCCTGTCCACCCTCCCAAATGTTTATATTCGTCTTCTTCCTCCCTATCCCCTCTCATTTTACTTCAAGAAACACCCCTATGCCTTCCTGCGTTCTCTCTTGGGTGCCATAGCTGGCCCGCTCGGATGCAGATAAGGTGCTTGGAGTGTTCGCGTCTTGGAAGGGGATGAAGACCAAGTATATGGGGGGGCGTGGCAGTTTCTCTGATGGCCGATAGCTGAGGCGTGTAGGCGACGGGATGCCCGAAAGAAAAACATCGGTTTGGTGAAGAGGGGTGGGGGTTGTGGCTTTTCCCCGTGCTCCAATCATCCTATTTTCTTAGGGTAGGTGGTACGTGATATCACTATTTATAGAATGGATTAATTTTAATGTCATTATAAAGAATGAGATTTCATCTTTCGAACGGTTTCCAAAGTATCTGCAAAAATACCGCACTGATCGTATTTGCACAAAGATATAAGTCTTTTTCAATGTTGTGTGGCACGGCTGTGCTCTCCAAAGACATACCCATAAATTTATGTGAAAGTTTCTTCTGTTACGAATCATACTCATGGTAACTTAATTTTAAGATGGTTCCAGAATATTGATTGAATTTCGGCTATTTTCATAGCAAGTGCAAATTTTTCATAGCAAGTGCAAATTTTTCATAGTAAGTGCAAAATGTCCTTGATAAAATATTTTCGTTGCCACAGCTCGGTAAATGAGTTGAGCTCCCACGTCCACCGGACGAAAATGCTTGAAGGTACATCCCCTATCTCTTCCAAAAATTACGCAGATTCATCATGAAACACCATGTGCATTAGGGTGGCTCTTATTTTTTCTCAAAATTGAGAAAAGTTATGTTTTCTACCCCTCAAAATGTTCGAAGCGGGGTGTGAATTCGTGTGTTAAAATTCTATCACCCTTAGTTATCGGGAACTCGTGCCCCAAGGGCCCTTTATACTTCTAAACTAAATATTCGTTTTTTTGGGGCAGAAAAACGCATATCGTAAGTTCAATGCAAAAGTAAATCCCTTTTGGGCCGAAATTTTGTTAAGCTTTTACGTATCATGATGCGTTTCTCAAAAATGGTCCTCGCATTTCGAGCGGCCCCCAGAGCGCCACCCTGCGCCGCTGCACCACCAAGGCTAAGCCCTTACTATTCACGTCCCCTCCGAGACTGTGTGAGAAAGTGATCCCTTCGTAAGAAATCGTACCCCTACATAATGGAATTTCAACTGGGTATCCTAAGCCGAAATGAAACACGTACGATGAGGGTGGAACGAATCAAATACTGGCGATCACCGCAATGGGAGATTCGGCTTGTGGACGCCCTTGGTGCCTTGTAACTGATTGTGCCAACAAGCACCAATTAAATGGGAAAAATGTCATGTAAGTCATTAATATGGTGGTCACCATCTTAGGGAGGACAACGCCGGGGAAATAAATGATTGACGTTCAAGTCTGGTTGTGGAACGGAGTTATACTTCTGGCTGTGAAGGAAACTCGCGCTGATGTCGATCACCAGCACTGAGTATTTCTACTAAATACTCTGGGATGTAATTCACTGAAGTTTTAAAATACTTACTTATTTCATGGATTATTAAGTGTGTGCTCAGATAATATTGTCGCGGCCGAATGCTTGTAAATAGCTAACTGATTCGTTTAATGTATTTATCGCACTTACTATTCTTTTTACCACGCCTCGCAGTTTCCAATTCTCTCACAAATCAGGTTTTCACTTGTTATTCATGAAAGTGATCCTTCGGAGCAGTTATGGAGAGCAATTTTGCAACAAATCCTTCACAGATGGAATGGATATATGCATCATTCGGGTCAAGTATCTTGACAAAAAGTATATCAGATTGAGAGATCATATTTATCATTGAGCAAGCTATTTATTGAAAATCCAATTTACCTCATGCCCGATCCACCTAGTAAAAATTCATTGTGATCAGCCCTTCTCTTTTCCCGCCTTAATACACTCTTGCATCATCAATTGTACATTTGAATGAAAGAACCTGCCCCTGGCATCAGGTTTCGTTGGCCGAAATTTTCCTATGTTCGTCCGAGTCTCTGATCTTCGTAGCGCCTAGCTCCACTCATGTTTCCACGTAATGCATCTACATCTCTAAATGACAAATCTTTGAATGGTGGTTTGTATTTTTAGTATTAAATATTTTGAGGTTGGAGCAAGACTGTGCAGTTAATGCCCCTCGCGTGGTGGAAAAAATAACCGGAAGTTATTTTCTGTGTACTCAAATTCCGTATCGATCATACATACAAAATGAGATGAATAATAATCACCCGTTGACTTTTGAAATGCCTTTGGCTTTGTGTGTGTGTGTGTGCGTTGTGTGTAAAGGCACAGTATAAAGATAAAAATTGGAAGTAGTTACATTATGTTTTTCGTGTTTGAAAAAGGAACCTGAAGAGACTTTGGGTTTCATTGGAGGTAATCGGTTTTTGTGAAGCTAGCGTGAACCGGGCTTCTGTTGCTTTCTTGCCACTTGCCAATTGCCAGAATATTGGTGCACATTTTTAACAGTTTAAACATAGTTAAAAGTTTGTTTCTCGAGTTTGAAAGGCTGTTTTGTGCTGATGGTGTTCTTTATTTTACTTCGTGAATGCCTTATAGTTGTCTAGTATTCAACATATTTTCTATGGTTCGGAGCAGAATATGTCCTGAAATAATTTTCGATACATTCACATAAAAATAATACAATAAATAGAAAATATTTTATGAAGAAGGGGGAGAATGTACTGCATCATTGCGACAAAATTTATTGGATTGCCGTAATCCAAATCGTCAAGTTTAGTTAACGCTCAGTTTAAAGATGAATTTGTAGGTTTGCATGTTCATTGCAAGTACTCACTTGAGAGAAACTTTTCAAATAGGATAAGTGCTCGGCTAGACTTGAATGCCGGAAGAGATTGCAGGTATTGATATCACCAATCACGTCACTTTTTATCCTCACTCTCTTATAAACAGATACTTTAATGAGTATGCCTCTTAAGTCTCATTGATGATAAGAATTGTGATAGCTTTTAGTTTTTTCATTATTTCGTCTCAAGTAGATTTGTGCTAGATATAGATCAATTACCAATGATTATACAATGCTTGTTGTTTCAGATATTTAAGTATATTAGGAGAACTTTTAGTGCCGATTTTCGAACGAAATTTGATTCATATAGTTAGATTCGGTTAACTCATGTGCTAACAATTTGGACAGCTTATTTTTAAAGTTAATGATATTTAATAGAGTAAGTCTTAATTAGTTTAGGCATTTCAGGGTGTAATTTGATGTGCATATGTTCTGAGGTTATGAGGTAATATAAATATTTTGGTAGATGAGACAATGATTTTCAATGAATTTTGTTATCCCATTTCCAAGGTGAGATATTATACATATTTTGATCCATTTGATGTGACTGTGAGCTGTGACTGTTTGATATTTTCTCATTTATGAACAAAGATGATATTGCGAAATCGATGGTAGTGTAATTCAATTGAAGGTCTTGCATTCAATGAACCAATTAAAGACACACGTATTCCTATAGCAAATGCTGTTGGGGACAATTAAAAGTAACGGGAGCGGAATCCGCTAGCTTCCGCGCCCGCAAGTTGAGGCGGTGGGCGAATGTAGAAGGCTGCTAGGATTGAAAAAATGCATTTGTTCAGTGGTTATTTTCTGCCGAAATGGAATGTTTTTCCGAAAACAAGAATAGAATTTACAATCTATGATTATTTACACGCATGAAGGTGCCAGTCTTCTCGAAATTGTGCATTGATAGATAATTTTTAAGTCGAAAAAACTTTAAGTCTACATCTCCTTCCCGGCCGTGCTTAATGCAAAACGTTTGAGTCGCTAAAAGAGGTCTGTAAACCGCGCGGAGATGCCTGTCATGAGGTGTCTCCATGGAAACGAGATGGGGTGGGGGTAGCGTTGTCAGCTCGCTGGTTTTTCCCGCCAAGCGCTTTGATTGGCCGGTTACAGTTCATCGCCCACCGCTTTCTTTCGTTTGTTGAGGAGAGCTCTTCGTGGGGGACTTGATTCGTGTTCACATTGCTGTAGTGCGTTGGCGTTGGTGTATCCTGGGAGTACGCAAGGACGAGACGAGAGTCGACGCATCTTTCATCCAAGTGAATTTGTAACGAAGAATTAGAGAGGTGGAGATTTTGTAAGTAATGCCTTTAGTTTATTTAACCGTTCGATATCTTTTATCATTGTCGCTGATCGTGCATGCACTGTATTGAAACAGATGTTTCAATCATCAAAGGAGGTGCTTTGTAAGGGCAGACGTAGATTCTATGTCACAATTAGTGAACACTTTTGCATATTTATTGTATCCTTCTGAATATCAACGAGTTCAAGCCTCCTGATCGTGCTGGTATGTAAATCTCTTAGGGTAATGATATCGATTCGGGAATAAGATTTCATTTCGTCATTAAATACTAATATTATTGATGATTCGTAGATATTAGAAGAGATTAGAGAGATAATGAGTTAAAATTATGAAATGATAAACTCATAGTCCTCTTAAATGCATCAAAATTACCTCGGTAGGAGGCAGACGGAATCGTAGAATTCTGTTAAGTCCAAGGTCCGTGGTTCGCTTTTCGGTCTAGGTAAATTTTTTGTCGTAGTAATATTCGTAATATTTATTTTACATAGCAACTGATAACTTCCGTATTTTAAAGGAAGGTTGAAAGTTGAATTTTTTGTATTCAATAGTTTTTGTAAACATTTTTACGTTAATTCTTGGTTTAGGAATTGAATGCTTTTGGCATTTGAAGTCTGTAGGATTCTACGTATCGTTCAACTACATTTTTACAAATCCATCGTCATATTGCATTTTGATACTTTTAACTTTCCTTCCGGCCAGGAGTACCTAGTCCATAATGTAAGTCCCCCGTGTTCATTAGATACGTTGTGCGCTACGAATTACATTATCTGCAGACTTAATTTATATTAAAATGTTTACATGTGGTTATGATTTTTTACACTTGTTTTGCGATTGTAAAAATGGGGTTTGTAAGTCAGAAACCAGTGGGACGGGATTTATATCGGGGATGTCGTCACTTGGTGGAGTATGTTAAATTTCCACATTTCTGGGAGCTGTAAGCCCGGCTGTTAGTATTTTGATGTGAAGTCTCCCACCCCATGTAATTGCTCGGTAAAATGTCCGAATACGGGGCAGTAGTTAGTGGATACACTTCCCTTGATGTAATAGCTTAACTTTTATTTTGACCCAATTTACTCCCATAAAAAAAGCATTGAATTTGGTGGAAATGGAAAACAATAAGGACTTCATGATAGCGTAATTTATTTTGGGAATACGCCAAAAAGTCATTGTCCATCATTTGGTTTGAACATGTCTGCTTTGTATATGTGTACCTTCATAGAAAGAAAAAGAGGCATTGCAACGCATGCCAGGCACAGCTAGTGATCAATATAAGTTAATTTCAGAGAGATTTGAGTTTGGGCATTTTTTACCCCAATCTCGTTTAATGGCTTTTACAGAGTACCTACCTATCTAAGTTTAGCACGTCGCATTGATTCTTATATCTAGACCCAATCGGCATGCGTATTATATTGCTTACTACGTAGAATTTTGCACTCTGCTAGAGACATACAATTGTAACCTATTTAACGTTACTACAGTCCTAGAGCACAAGAGGGATAGTTGGGATTCCAATCGACTCTAAGTCCTTCTTTGCCTACTTAGTACTCTAAGCCCTAATTACTGCTTTCTACGTAGCTTCGGAATAAGTGAAGTAATGAGCCGTTTATCCTGAAATTATGCGCGTAGGTAAGTAAGAGTTATTTCAAATAAAAATTTGATTACGGTCTCGATTAGTACTGAAAACAAAATATCGCTCCAACTTACTTTAAGGAAAATAATGCTCGAAGTTTATAGCAATCTTCCCCACGACCACCTCGTGAAAGTGAACTAGTTTTTTAGCTTCACTGTTTTGAAAATAAACAGTTACAGTGCAATAGTTTAATACTATGCGTCGTTAAGCGACAAAACGAGCAATTTTAATCTATTGAAAATAGCTAAGACGAGTAGTTAGAAGACAAATTTTCTTCTGTATGAAAGAACTATTATATTATTTCTCACTTTTAACTCTCCCTTTGAGAATCAAGGGGCATTTCTGCTGGTACGTATAAGTATATATCCCTTAATATATAATGGTAGTGTTCTTATATACTGCTCGTATTTCATACCTTGGTATATGGTTGAAGAGAAAATGATAGCTTAACTTCTTATAGTATAAGTATGTATATTACTTCCGTATTTAATTATGCATCGTGGGAGAATGCTATTCGGTTCCATCTCTATGGAATTGGACTTCTTGAAAGTACAGCGGAGGGATTCTTATCCGTACTTTTTCTGGATTAATAATTGCCTTTTGTTGTTTTTAAGAAGATAACCACGTTATTCATCTGTGAGTGAAATCTTAAGTGATTTTCCGCCGGGCCATGAATTGTACTCCCATTATATGTCGGAAAAATGTAATCCTTAAGGCATTCATTCCTTTCGCTATGAACATGTAACAGATCAGAGTGAGTGGAAATAACTTTCCCCTAAGACACTATTAATATATGTACTACTAATGAAATAAATAAACATTTTTTCAACTTGCACCAGCTGTTAAAAATTTACCGAAATTTTTTTCTACTCACTAAAATCTTTCGTGATTTAAGTGTAAGTGATAATAAGTAGCCGTATAGCGTGCTAAATGTCACATTCTAATGCTTTATCTCTCTATTTGCATCAATTATTTTCTTATTAATGGCACAACTTTCATATTAGGCTAGTATAATAGATATAATTTATCTTAATCTCCTTTGTAATTTGAGTCTGATGTTGTAGACGGCTTATTTTTTACGTTGATCGTCGAATGGAATTCAGATCGTATGATTCTGTGTACTTAGTGTATACATATTGGCTTTGCATTATTCAGCTTTAATTTAACGAAGCTATATAATTTACTTTGATTGCGTATTTCATTCGGAAATCTTTTTAAAATTCCGTTTTTCTTTCCAGGTATGTAAACGCTGAAAATCCGTTGCAATATTCTTGGTGAGCTTGCATGTGTTTTTAATTACTTTGACATATTTTACATTGTGATATGTTACTCCCATTGTCATACCTTTTAATATGCCATCATTTTCCGGTGATTTTGATGATTTGTTCTTGATTGTCTTAATCCTCTATTTTTATTTGCTGAAGATGTGATTAGTGATTTATTCAGTGATTATTCAATAAAATTGCGTTTTTTCTGTCATACGCTTTGAGATGAAGGACTAAAATTTAGAAACAGGCACTAAATAACTCAAAAAAATCTTATAGTATCGTTGGAGTGTAAAACTTAATTTCCCAAGACGACTTTCTTCTTTATTGGTTCTGATTTGTGAAACTTGTGGTTAGCCTTAGAGATGTATCTTGATGAACCATCGTATGTAAATGGTCCAGTCTGTTTACCCTTTGAATTGATACATGACGAGAGTTTAACTGAAATAATTCGGTAGTTGACTCTGAGTTTCCCTGACTCTGCCGTAAATGCGTTAGTTGGTGACAGATGTGCCAAAGACATGAACAAGTAGTGTTGCATAACTCGCTGGTATGTGCAGTGGACTGTTAACACCATGAAGTCAATTTCATTGGTAATTGAAGTCTGGCTTTCTGTGTGCGAAATTTGACATTTGCATTTACATGTTAGCCCTGATTCCGAATAATGCTATGCACGTGCCTATAATCATCTATCATACGTTGTGATCGCGTCGTACACACTGTTTCATTTGATGCAAACTTAATAGTGTAGATAATATAGGTATTGAATTTTTCTACAGCCATAGCATTTCCATTATTTTCTAAGTTTTTTTAAGTGATCAAGTTTATGTTACATTTACGTTTTGTTCCTGCTTTCTTTATTTTGAGTTTTTATTTGATTTTCCTCATTTATTCACCCACAGACTGTTTGCCAATTCGTTTTCTTCTCTTCGTTTTCTATTTATAAGCTATGAAAATCCCACCTATAATTTGAAAGTGCTTAATTGTTTAGTTAATATATCAATTAGTAGAGTAAAATAAATATTTCTCAGATACTTAGAATTCTCTCTCATTGCATCCGTCTCGTCCCATATTTTTCAAACAAAAACTTTAATCCTTCTCGATCATAATTAAATAATTGTGGTGAGCGTTCTTGCGTACCTCGATCGTGTGTGTTCGGAAAGCGGATTAGATGGTGGGGAAAATTCACATAATTTTTCTCACGTTTGCAAGGAGGAGGATTGGCTGAGAGAATCACCTCAATTTAAACGCAGTTTAATAGCGATGGTGGGTAGTTCTCGAATGAGATTTTATTTTCATTAAAGAGCGCCCAGGGTTCGAGGCCATTAGACGGGAGGACGCTTTTCTATCTCTCACGCGAATTTCCATTTTCCCCGCCATTAAAACTCGCGCGGGAGAATCCTTTGGAGCAGCGACGAAAGCCTCGTGTAAATCAATCAATTAAAAAGTGAGATCCTTTAAGCTAACCTTCTCAGTCAGTCTCAGCCTCCCGCTTTTTCCTTTCCCTCTCACTCCGTTTACCTGGGACGCTTTTCCCGGCTCATTTCGTCGCTCGGAGGCGAAAGGGGTTTTTGAAAAGGTGGAGACTGGGTGGGGTAAGTGTGCGTATCTGGGAACGGGGTAAGGGTAGTTAAAATGAGCGCTCAAAGGAAAGAAGGGAGGAAAAAGGAGAGTGAGGGAACTTAAGAAGGGAAAAGAAAAGACAAAAGCGGCTTTTTTTTTAAAGCGTTGAGATGTAGCTTTGGAGCATTGAACTTCTCAGGGGCTGTTTACAAAGGGAACCGAAGGTGAACGGGATCAGATGGGGTGTAGAGTGAAGGAAAGGAAGAAGCACATTTTTATCCACGCACTGAATGAGGTCTTCTTAGGTGACACTTCTCGTGTTCTGGGGGTCAGATGCCTTCTGATTGGCCAGTTGAAACCCCCCTCCCCGGGTGATTATCTCGCGTTTTATTTATATTCTCGAGATTAGGCTCCCAGGTTTGGCTCAATTTGAACCCCAAGTACAGAACAGTATTTTACCCGGCCGGCTGATCTTGATGGCTTCTTTTCCAATCACATGAGAATTAAGGTGTCAATTGACTAATCAGTGGGCACCAGATGGCCAGAACCTGTGTTAGGGTTACACCTGACCCGGTGTGATATCCGAGAAGAATTCACTGCCTAAATTCGCCATAAAAGCACAAGGCGCTGTATATAAACGCACACACTTCCACCATCCGCATCAAAGGTGTATATAAGTTGGAACGCAAAATGTTGTAACAGCGGGAATAGAAAAAGTAAATTTGGGAGAAGAGGACGAGTATTGAACGTGTTTTAGTGGATTGGTGTCTAGCTGTTGTGGTCATTTATATTGCAAGGAAATATGGTACTCATGTACTTGTCTAACAATTTCTCTCTCTTTTATTTTTCTCTTTTGATATTCCATGGTAATATCCTCGTACTAACTCCTGCGATTGAGTTAAATTAGTAATCCTTATTTGTGCGGGTAATCCTCTAGTGTGTAGCGGCTTCTATACTTGTACTTTAATTGGACGTTTTGCATTTTATTTTCAACTGTATATTTTTACTAAGGCCGTTTATTTTCTATGCATATTGATTAGTTAAGCATTTTGATAGAAGGAAGCAAAACTCATTTTCTTTTTCCCTGCTGAGGACCGTACTAAATTAGACCGGGAAAGATATATATAAAAGTTAATAGAAATCGTAATCTTAGCCGACGCGTGAGTGAGATGATTCTTTTGTGGATTAGTGTCTTAATATGATTCTCTTTTGTCGTGAATATTGTCTGGGGGGGAAAGAATCTTTACAACTATCCTTTTGATAGAAATATCCTCTCATTAAGTAGCTTTTTCCTACATTTCATATGTAGAGTTTGGAGGTAGAGTGGAATCTTCCTTGATACCTCGACACTCTTGTGATCTTAATTTTTCTAGCAACCTTAGCCTTTCAGGTAAACTCTCGAGTCTCTCGTTCCCACATCTCCATTCGAGATTTTAACATCAGGATGAAAGGGGACGAAAGGTGGAGTGACGACGAGGTGGACGGGGTACGATAGAGTACGAGAGACTTGAAGGAGTGGGTAAATTAAATCAACACGTCGGTGGCTATTTCTTCAGTAAACGTTAACTCTATCATCCTCCCCGTCCCCTTTCCCCTTCCATCCCACGCTGTTTCCCTACATACATACGCCGGTTCTCCTGTCGCGCTCCCTTTATCCACCTCATTCTTCCATCTCTTCTGTCCCATCCGAACCTTTCTTCACCCTCCATACTCTGTACCCACTCCTCTCCCCCTCTGTGTCACTGCGTTGGTACGCGGCTTGTGTGTTTTCGTTTAAGGGCTCAGATGTGGAGTGTGACACTCCTACTTGGTCCTCTTTCCCTCTATTCAGGAGTATTTGTAATGCACAAACACCCATCTAGCTGTTGTATTTTACGACAGGCATAGTCGAAAGCCTTAATTATGGGTGCTACCCAAATAAAACTACTCTGTCTAATAATTTCTTTCATACAGACCTAGCTTTGCATGCCTCTTCATCTGTTCATTAGTTCATAAATATTTTCTTGTTATTAAAACTCAAAATATTCCTCCTATTTATGGTCTCATACACCACAGTTACCCACTTACAAGGGAAAGTAATAAAAACCTAGTTACTGTTGATAAGTCAAGGAAATGTATCTCTCTAGTTTATATCCACCAATGTCCTATCTTTTAATACCTCTACATTCATGCATTGCATATCTCACGCTCTCCTATTCTAAAGAGAATTTAACTCCACCCTCTTAAGAGTCTCTCGGTGGTGCCATGGTTAAGTCCTTGCCTGTGAAACCAACGGTCGCGTGTTTGAATCCCAGCTGGGTAAGACTTACTTCCGGGGCATGACTGTGTGTGCTCGTGCTTTTGAACTTGTGAAAGAGTTACATGGAAGAGAGAACTAGATATACCTCATATCACTCGAAGCAAGACTCCATTATAATTATCAATTCTTTTCCTTCATTTCCACTTCTAATTATATGCCTGTTTCTCCATTATTCTTAAATCTCTTCTCTCAACTTGACCAAACCAAATAAGTGCGCTCCTTTTTTTAGCTGTCCATTACCGGAGCTTTCATTCCACATTAGTTCATAACCTACTTATTCTGGACCCTATATTTCCTAATATTACCTAATAGGTCTTGGACACCTCATACTCACTGCATTTAGCCTAGGTACACTTATGATAATTCTGGGATATTTAGGTTTCAAAAACATACAGAAACGTTGGAGGAGTTCACTTTGTAAACTGGGGTTTTTTCATATTATAAAAAACTTTTCTTATCCTTTTGTTTTTTTTCCCCCCTTTTCTTCTTCATCGTGCAGCTTCCCTCTCTCCACCCTTTTTCCTTCTACTTCACGATCATTCTCCCGCCACTCCTGTCATTTACCCCTCTCCCCACTCCATCCACGCGGCGCGGCTTAAACTTTCATTAGTGGAACCAAACGCCGCCTTTTCTGTCTCATATCCCCAGTACCCAACCCTCGAAAACCATCCCCGCCAACGTTTTTGCCAATCAACCCCGACTGCTCTCCTCCTTTGACTCACCCTCTAATGCCTCTCCTCTCTCTTCATTCCTTTTACTCATTCTCCTTCTCTCGTACACGCTTACCCAATTCTCTTGTCTTCATTTTCATTCCTTTCTATGCCATTTTCATGTTCCCCGCCTGTAACGATCGTGTCTTTTTTTGGCGTCTTATCTTATTCGCTGCGGCGCAGAATCAAAAACTTCGACAGCTCAGTCTTTCCTTTGGCATTTTACAGCGATTATTTACGCTGATGTGTGTAAGGTGTTCTAAGGAGGATACCCTGATATGAGGTGTTATAATAAGTGGTAAACAATAGAGAGTGGTTCCCTAATAAGCTATTTCTATGCACATACTTACTGCGAGTTGCGATGAAGATACTCCGGCCTCTGCGATATATCGCCTTACGATGTCATGTGATGTGCGATGGGAAAGGTAATAAAATTGAGGTTTTAATGCGTTTTTCATGTTCTATACATTTTGTATGTGGTGTGATTGTGATGATTTTGGAACTAGCCGAGATACTATGCGTTACACGCAAAGCTCACTACTTTCGGTGGTGATCTGTATTTGCTAAACCTTGCCTGAGAGCGCTTCTCTAATATCAAACGCTTTGTAATAGAGTGCAACGAACGAGAATTGAAACATACCAACAGAATTTAAAATGTATCCTTAATTAATTATTATGCGCATTTCTACATGCGGTATCATGTTATATCATGAATTTTATGTTTTTTGTTTAGCGAAATAAATATTGCAGTCTGACGCAGAAATACGAGTTCTTATACCCGAATTGAGTTTCCCTCGAGACCAGTTTTCATGATTCATCTAGTATTTAGGAGGATAAGAATTAATTCTAACAATTTTGAATATTAAAAAAAGGGAAAAAATCTCGCGTCTCCCATGAAGAAAGATTGGGTAGACACTGCTAGACAAGTTAAATGAATTTTCCTTTTTTATGACGGGACCAAGTTATAAGAAAGGAAATATTGAGGATTAATTAAGATGGGAAGGGTTCTGGTGCGGTGACTGTGGAGACGTAAAGAGGTGGTAGGACGTCGTACGGACAGGAGAAAGATGGAAGATGAAGCTGAACGGTGGAAACCATGGTGATTGTAATACGCGTGGAAAAGATTGATCGAAGGGCTTACTATGTTTCTCGTGATTTTGAGATGTCACGCGTTTGTAAATTCTCTGTGGTTACATAATGCTTAGCCAATAATTATCTCAATTAACCAGGTAAAAAAATTCTCCAATGACCGTGAAATATATGCACCTCTCGTCAAAAATCAAACACTTACTGTGTTGGTTTGAGGGGAATGGGGACTCCGCAACAGGGACCAACCACAGTCTCTCCACCAAAATACCCTCCTGTGGCAGACGAGTGGTGTATATATTTTACGGCCATAGGAGAAATATTTTATCTGGTTAATCTATAGAGGCCGTAGAGCTCAACTACCTTGATTTAATACTTATCTCAATGCAAAATCTGTAGAAAATTGTTGATATGGAGACAAAATGACTCTCTAATATTATTGTTTCTCACATAAAACCACAGTTGATCATATGAGAATAGAATTATTTCACAGTAATCGGGGCCCAAAATGGTGGCGAGAATTTCTATTTTTAAGATGGGAAAGTTATAAAGTAGTGTTGATCTTTTTATCACTCACTCACTCACTCCCATGGCCATCTATGCCTAAGCTGGGATTTGGCCCCACCAACCCGTGCCCTCCATCTTTCTTGGTCTCTAGCTTCTTCCACTGCTCCCCCTATCCGGTTTATGTTCGTGTTTGCTCCATCCCATCACCTTTTTTTTGGTCTTCCCGGTAGTCGTCTTCCCTCTGGTCTCCCACTGGTAACATCCTTAAGTATTGAGCCCTGCTCTGCTCTCATAACGTGCCCAAGTCATCTCATTCTTCTGGCCCTGACACATGCAGTTATGTCATGCTCTTTGTAGAGATCTCGTATTTCCTTATTCCGTTTGATTCTCCATATTTCATTTTCCTTTGTGGGGACAAAGATTTTCCTCAGGACTTTATTTTCGAATATTATCAGTTTCCTTTCTTCTTTCTTGTTCATGATCCATGTTTCTGCACCATATAGAAGTACCGGTCGAATTATTGTGTGATATATTTTGATTTTGGTCTTTTGTGATATTACCTTTGAGTTTAATATTTTATTACAGTCTTACATGCTTTTGTTAGCTAAATGAATTCTGTTCGTTATTTCCGGTTCTTCACTATTTGTGTTTGATATTGTTGTTCCGAAGTATTTGAATTGTTCCACTTCTTCGAAGTTAGTATGCCCATCTATATTTATTGTAGTCATTAGTTGATGTTCTATTCTACTAAAGTGCATGTATTTAGTCTTTTCGTCATTTATTTTCAGACCCACTAGTTCCGTCTCCTGGAGTAGAATATTTGTTAGTTCTTCCAGTTCCTCCTTGTCTTCTGTGAGAAGAATCACATCATCTGCATATGCTAGGATATTTATTCTAGTTCCTATTTTAATTCCCTGGTTGGTTCTTCTTACTTTTGTAGGGCATCTTCTAGTGCTATATTGAACAGCAGAAGAGATAGACCATCACCTTGCCTTACCCCCGTGACGACCTCGAATGCTTTCCATCTATTCTCACTTTACATTTAGAGATTTCAACTGTCAGCTTAGCTAAATTAATGAGTTTTTTGGGAATGCCAAACTTTTCCATCTTTTGCCATATTCGTTGTCTAATAAGGCTGTCATACGCGTTTGAGAAATATATGAAAAGTCCATAGAAGTCTTTATTATATTCCCATTATTTACTGATGGCTTCCTTTAAAATAAAAATCTGATCTGTAGTGGAACGGCCTTTAACGAATCGAGCTTGGTGGTCTTCTATTATGGAGTAAGTGTATTTTTCTAATTATTTTCGAAAAAACTTTATATGCGTTGCTAAGCAATGTTGCAAAGCGTTGCAAAGCAACCTCTATAATTTTCACATTGTTTTTTATCTCCTTTTTTGTGAATGGGTATTATAATAGATTCCTGCCATTCTTTTGGCATCCTTTCTTCTGTCCATGTTTTGGAGATTAACTTGTACAGTTCTTCATGTACTATTCTTCCACCTATTTTAAATAGTTCAGACGGTATGCCATCTTCTCCCGGTGGTTTATTATTCTTTAAGGTCTTAATTGTGTTTTCTACTTCTTCTTTTGAGGGTTCCTCGACATTAGGCTCTACATTCACGTACTTGTCGTATATTTCAATGTGTGTGGGTTGCTCGCAATTCAGCAGGTTGTGGAAATATTCTTTCCACCTGTCCATTACCTGATTCTTTTGAGTCAGTATCTGGCCATTTTTATCCTTTATTCCATATGTCCTTTTTTTTAAATTTTTGTTTTTTCTAAAATGGGAATCAAATTCTCTCTAATATTTTTATTTACTTACCGGCTGTATCATAAATGATGTATGAACAAGTTGTTATCCATATGTTTTGATTTGCAACTTGTATTTTTATTTTAAAAATTCTGCTATGACTCATTTTTATATTAATGACCAGGCAGTAAAAAACAACTCTTAGCAATTTTAATAATTGCTAGTTACAAACTCCAAACAACATCGTCATTTTTGAACCTATGGCAAAACGTGTGAATCCATTTGAGGTAATTTCCCGCTAGCTGTTCACGCGCTGTCGCCCAGTCTTTTCTCTGTGAAACTATTTCAAAGAAGAGGTCAATTCAGGCCAACGCGTTCAAAAAGTTGCCGCACTGTTTTGCTGAGCCAAGAGCGTCAGACCGTGATAATTGGGCAGAAAATGTTATGTTTGTCTAGTCAGACGAATCATAAGCTGCACAGAATGCAAAATGCTGGGAGTTAGGGAATTCGACTAGGTTGAACAAAGGAAAGCAGTTATGACGGCGCCCCGTGGGCGTTATAATAGCTTCTCGGTGTTTGAATGCCTTCAAATAGCGCAGTCGAATTGCTCGCGCATATTGAAATCCTCATTTTGTCCCTGACCCCTTTTGTTTTCGCTAGTCCAAGCGGCTAGTTCATTACTGCCGCAATGTTAACGCTACTTTTGTAGTGAGGAGCTTTAAATATATACATGCTTTTTTATTCTCACTTCAGTTCTGGGAAGTTTAATTATTGCGCCTATTCGTTTTTTCTCCGTATCCGGTTTCTCCAAATATATTAGGAAACTTTTAACAGAAAATCATTTGTGTCTATTTTTCTCTAGTGCACTATAAGTATGTATAGTTGATTAAATCTCGTATCTGAAGCGAAGGTATAATGAGAGAAGTTGAAGACTACCTATAGTGGTAATGGAACTTGGTGGCAGTCATATATTATTGCGTGATGACAAAGAGGGGGTGGAGGAGTATCGTGGGAGGGGTTGGCTAATTAGTGGAGTAGAAATGGAATCAATTCGTAGACAACTTTTCAAATATAGTTTTATCTTATTCGAAAGAGCTGGGAAGTGCCAGCAGCGCATTTTGCATCCAAATACGCTGTATTTTCTCGCAACCCATCGGTTAAGCTCATCTAAACAATTTTATTAGGAGACACATAGAGCAAGAAAGTTTGTATGAATAAATTTTAAGCATTTAAAAGGTGGTAATATAGGTTTGAGAACCCTGGTAGTCAAACGTGGTGACTACCGTACTCCCCAATTCTGTTCCAGTTCGTAGGGAATGGACTTTTCCCCTGGATAGGATCTTCTGCGCAGCTTTCACCACGTTTCTCACCCCTATCCACGGATTAGAAAGTAATTTGAAGTAATTCTTTTTTATTCATGAACTTGTGGGAACTAAAATAGGTATGGTGAGGATCTGTTTTCTGTATTGGCTACAGTACAGGCTTAGTACAGGCCAGAATCCGAATTCAATAGCGGACAGTGCTAGAGAATTTTCAGCAGACTCAAGATTCCAACACCGTTACCGTGTGCAAAGCAGTTCAATACTCCATCCTTTATCTCGGAAGTAAACTGTCACCTCTTGTTGTTTTTCGCAATGAGTAGGCTAACGAAAGTGCTGGGTTCCTCTCCGACTTTCCCTGTTGCCCATACAAGCCTGCTCCCTTATTCCACCTATCTGTGGTGACGTTGATGAAGTCATATGTCACGCCTTCTGTAATGTCCGTACTATCAATAGCCTAGACACCAAACAAAAATTATTAAAGTCATAGGTAGCATGTGGAGCGTATAAAATAGTGAGTTCTTGTCCAGGGAAGCGAAAATCGCATTGTACACTAGTGTGCTCCTCCCCACTTTATTCTTTGGCAGTATAAAAATAAATGTAGGCTACATGCAGTCGGTTTGAGCTATGTGGGAAGTGTACATGGTAAAAGTGGGAGGGATAGGCGGAAGCTATAGGGTTGGGAATGTGTGATGAAATAATGTGAAATTAATTCTCCGGTAATGGACGTATATGAAAAGAGCGTATTTCATTCGTTTGGCCTTGTTGAGAGAATGGATTATTATTATTATTATTTATTTATTGTTCTTGGAAATTGTCCATTAAGAACAAAATGGGGTTATACAATACAATACGAGAGTCGAATGAATAAACAGACATGCTATAGGTGATTGAATGACGGTAAGAGAAAGTGGAGGCATATTTGGAGTCTAAAGAACAAGACAGCATGTAGAAAATGATGGTTGACTGTAATTGAAGCAAAATAGGTATGTAAGGATAGGGTGCAATGGTGGAATAATTAAAATTGATGCAAAATTTCTGGTTCTGAAGCCGAAAATTATGCTCTTTTAACTATGCCTATCCCGAATGGGAATGGCATGGCGTGATGGATATGTATGTATCTATAATCAAAATGGTTGTCCATTTTCTATTTTTCTTAAATTCTAAAAATAACAAATCACTGAAATGACCGCTCCTCTATAGTCCGTGCAGTCTCCTATACATGGACGAAACACAGTGCTGACCGCATGTGTTATGGATCCTTATCTTTGATAGCTTGTTGTGGGTTACCCTTTTGTAGCAATCATCATTGTCTACATCAATCTCGGAGGTTAATGACACGCAGATGTCCGCCCTCCGTGTCAAAGTTTTTTAATTTTAAAATGGTAATACTCTACAAGAACGTTGGAAAACGTGTTGCAGCGCATGAGCTGAATGCGATAGCGTCAGAGATGAAGGTAAATGTTATGAGAGAGAAACTAAAAGAGTTAATAGAAGATATTCCAAAAGAGAAGGTTCTGAAAATGCTTTTCAGCGGAAAGAAGCGAAGTAATTAGTCGGATTAAACCTATGGATTTGCGCGTGAGTGTGATGGCTTTGTATCCGCAAGGAAAATAAATAGACGTTCACATTTTTGTTGACATATTGCTTTCACGTGGAAAATTCTTTTGACGGGCGTTTCGATTTCCTCGTAAAAGCCTTTCCATGTCCAAATTGCAAGATTTATGCATATGTATTGAAATATTATTCATCGTAGCATTATATGCTTTTGGTTACGAATATTATAGAGAAATGAAATTGGAAAATTCATCGCGAAAAATTAATTTACTCGTCTCCTACTAAAAAACCTTATCTTCCAAACAGACATGTTTACCGATCGCACCTCCGATCCACGTTTACGAAAAGTACCTTAAATTCAGAATACATGGCTCCGGTGCTGGCAGGCATTCTTTACCGGCAATTGGGAGATATGGGGTCCAATTAATATTTTCGGTTATTTTTTCATGTGGAATTTCTATAGCATTCCATGCATGGTGAATTTAGTATTAGGCCTCCTGTCATGCCTTGAGTGGTGATCTCGTTATGATCAGATTTAGAGAATATGATGAACATACCGTGTATCCCAATTCAATTGATCTTCATCGTTCTTCTAATCACCACATTTTCACTGCCTACAATACTATATCATTGTACGTTCGTGCTCATCGATGCCTAAGTGTCTCTCAAAAGCATTTTCAGTTCATATTTTTCAACGAGTAACTTTATCTTCCCCGAAAGAAAAAAAATAGAGAAAGAGTTATTTTTTCGCCATTTTTAAGTTCCTCCACGTCGGTCCTGAGGCAACATTATTATTCTTTCCTCATTTTTAAGCCTATATAGCTATTTTGTATGCTTACCATAAAAATCAGAGTTTTGAGTTGATTTGTTCTGAAGTTATTAAATACTTTCATTTTGACTGCTGGAGATATGTTAATTCAGAAAAAACAATGCCTGTGGAATATATACTTTCATGCTTTCCCGCTCTTGTCACTCTCTCTCTCTCTCTCTCTCTCTCGTCCGTGGCCCCTTAATCCCCTCTTGAATTGGGGCCGATGCTTTCACCCTGCATTCGATTCTCCCGTCACTTGTTCCAACCGAAAGACAACCGCGAGAGGGAGGGAGTGAGGGGGAGGGGGGTCCCTCTGACGTTTATTGGGCTGCCAGGCGCACACATACTCGCCCACATGCGCGCGAAGAAGTGGGCTTAACTCACTTCATGCAGGAGAACTTCCCGAGAGGAAAAAGTATAAAAACCCCGATAACTTAATATATGTCCTATGGACGCAATCATCGAGAAAATAACGACCTTCTATCCACAGACTTCCTGTTCCTGAGCCGTGTACCAGGGAGGCATTTGGCGGCGGCAATACGAGGCTGCGTACGAAGACGGCGACCACTCCAAAGCAAGGGCAAATGATGACCCTTTGCTCCGTGGAGTGGGAGAGGCCGACTAAGCCTGGGCCCCGTCGTTGAAAGTCAACGGTTCCGCCGGAGCCCATTACAACATCTAATGGGTTAGGCGGTATAAATAGTCGAGGGCCCAAGAAGGCGGGGCTTGTTCCTGGGTCTCCCCCGTGTCGGGAGGTTGTAGCGCCGTCACCTCTACGCCTCTCCTGGTCCGCCTCTTCAGCTGTTGGTCGCGTAAGCCTGGGTTCCCTTCTTTCCCGTGACCCGTTACTCTTTTTACCTCTCTTATTCCCGTTGCTCCGTGGCCGTGGCTCTAATTTGTTTTTTTTAAATAAATTACCTATTCCTTTTGCAATTTGTTTTCATAATTCGTAGTGTCCTTTGTACTGCCACCACCCCCAAGATCGCCATACCTGGCGATAGTTCAATGGGGCTGATATTTCTGAGAATCCCGGTATGAAACGGGCATAATAGGAACACATCCCTAGGAATCTTTTAGCTGCCCTAAGGTCTTTGGGAGTAGGAAAGTTATACACCACCTTACCCCTCGCGGGATCGATGTGTATTCCTTTCCCAGAGATAATGTGCCCCAAAAACTTAATCTCCGTCTGCGCTAAGGATATTTTTCCAGGGTTAACCGTGATTTTGGCGTTACGCAGCCGCAGTAATACTTCCCTTAAATGTTTAATATGGTCTTCGAAATTATTGCTATAAATAACAATATCATCCAAATAGTTAAAAACGTACTCGTATTTTACGTCGCTGAAAACCTTATCGATCAGTCGTGACAGTATTTGTCCACCGGTGCAAATACCAAAAGAAGTCTATTATATTCATACAGCCCAAATGGCGTAATAAAAGCGGTAGCTCGCCTACTCCTTGGCGTAAGCGGAATCTGATGGTAAGCTGCATTCAAGTCCAACACAGAAAAATACTTGGCTTTTCCAAAATGAAGGAAGGCATTTTCGGTGGTGGGTAGAGGAAAGGCGTCGAAAATCACCTTCGCATTAAGCCTACGATAGTCGACTACCATCCGTGAGGAGTTATCCTTTTTAGATACCAAAAATGCCGGGCTGGCGTACGCTGAATTAGATTCCCTTATCACTCCCTTTTTTAATAATTCCTGCACAATCATTTTCATCTCTGACATTTTAACCGGATTGCATTGGAAGGGCGGCGAACGTACCGCCGTCCAGTCCAACAACGGAAGATCATACTCCAGCCGGTTAGTACACCCCAATTTCTTTGTGATTACGTCGCGATATTCTGCTATAATTTCGCTAATCTGTTGTCTCTGATCCGATCTTAGCCTAGTAGATATAGTGGGATCCGCGTCGCTCTCTTCATTGTCCGTGGGCAGAACATAAGCTATCACCCCGGGGCGTCCCTTAAGAGAATAGGTCCGAGTAACAAAATTCAAAGTCATACCAGCGTGCTTCATAAAATCCGCCCCAATAATAATTGAAACCGGACAAAGGGGAAAAATCAAAAACTCGTGGTCCCAGGTTAAGTCATCAATTTTTATCCGCAGCACAACGGTTTTAGAAATTTTTATAATTGACGATCCAACTCCGCGGCATAAAATTTCTCTTTCCTTTATTTTGCTAGGGACAAAATTTAAGTTATCTAGGAACGACTCGTCAATACAAGAGCGGAATGCGCCCGAATCAAGGAGGGCAACAGCTTCGGTCCCATTAACACCTACCCGAATTTTAGGTGACAATCCGGTATCAACCCCGGATACTCGGCCGCAAAATGCCACACGTTTTCCACGGGAAGGGCGTGGCTTATTCCTTCCGTGGATTAGGCGTTTCCCTGACGCTGTTCATCTTTCCAAAAAGGCCCCGTATGGTCGAAACGCCCCTGGCCTCGTCCCCATCGACTGCTCCGGGGGGAACTTCCACGCTTATGCCAAGGGGTCATTCCCCGAGGGCTAGCCGCGCTTGCCGCTGGGATATCGGAATACCTTTCTTGCCAACTCGGGTTCCCAAATTCGCTATCGAGCATATCGTTCCCAGGAGGGGGTTCTCGGTATGACTCGGCGATTACTTTTCTAGCGTCAAGTCCTCGTCCCCATTTTTCCAATTCCTCGAAAGACTGCGGCTTATCAATTAAGTGCCACGAATAATTTGGGTTTAAATTACCGCAAACCAGCTCCAACAGTTCCTCTGAAGGCACGGGACTTTCTAGTCTATTATTCATCCTTGTAATTAAGGCCAGGTAGTCCCCTAAAGTTTCCTGCGGCCCCTGCGACCTATTATACAAGTCTCTTTTTAATCGTCCTTCATAATTAGGGGGCCCAAACTTCGCTTTAGCTTCCTGCGCGAAGTGCCCAAAATCTCTAAATTTGTTGTACCAAAACCAAGTTCGCGCCTTGCCTCCCAATAATTCTGGCAATAGTTTCATCAGCATCTGTTCGCTTACTTCAAAATGCTCTACGAACTGGCGTAATACTTCTAAAAAACTCCTAACACTTTCGTCGGTTTCCCCCTTGAATCGAAGTTCCCATCGTTCCGCGGCAGTGAGAATTTGCTCCAACTCACGCAAGTTAACCACGGTTCCCTGACTGGACTTTGGAGGAGTTATGGCAAGGTTATTAATATTTGCCTTTTCGGTGACTGTGTCGGTACTTGTCGACAGGGTTCGCACATATTCGCGCAAACGTTTTCTCAGCTCGTCCAACACCCCGTCACTGCTTAACCCGAACCGCACACAAAAATCAACCGCTTCAGATTTAGACAATTCGTTAATCCAACTCGTTCCCTCCGGTACTTGGGACGCCATGGCTACCAAACGACCCTTCACTGCCACCAGTAACCACGCTCTGCTACCATTGAACTATCGCCAGGTATGGCGATCTTGGGGGTGGTGGCAGTACAAAGGACACTACGAATTATGAAAACAAATTGCAAAAGGAATAGGTAATTTATTTAAAAAAAACAAATTAGAGCCACGGCCACGGAGCAACGGGAATAAGAGAGGTAAAAAGAGTAACGGGTCACGGGAAAGAAGGGAACCCAGGCTTACGCGACCAACAGCTGAAGAGGCGGACCAGGAGAGGCGTAGAGGTGACGGCGCTACAACCTCCCGACACGGGGGAGACCCAGGAACAAGCCCCGCCTTCTTGGGCCCTCGACTATTTATACCGCCTAACCCATTAGATGTTGTAATGGGCTCCGGCGGAACCGTTGACTTTCAACGACGGGGCCCAGGCTTAGTCGGCCTCTCCCACTCCACGGAGCAAAGGGTCATCATTTGCCCTTGCTTTGGAGTGGTCGCCGTCTTCGTACGCAGCCTCGTATTGCCGCCGCCAAATGCCTCCCTGGTACACGGCTCATTCCCTTTACCCTTTTTATTCCTCCTCCTGTTTTCGTCTCTTTCCGGATGTTACATTCCCCGCGTTCTGTCCGAACACTCTCTTCTCAATCACCGTAGAATTTAAAAATAAGTGTAGGAACAAATAAATTCATCATAGGGTGTTTTTTATTATTTTCTCGTTCTTCTAATTATGGTAAATTAACATCTCCTTCCAATTACACCTAAGGGTTCAGAACGAATGAAATTACATTTTTTAGTATGTCCTTTCTCTAAAATACTTGTTTGACGAAGAATCATTTGTATTTCGATACATTCGTTTCTCTAGAAGAAACGCAATGCACAAATTTTTCCTCTATTTTTATGATTGAAGTTTTTAATGAGGTGTTCAGATCTTCATTTTTCCTATATTTCCTCTGACTGATGTGGTTTAGCCTGTATTAAACTGAATTGAAGCTTGATGATGCATCATAACGCTGATCAGAAATGAAAACAGCTAATACCCTCGATGGAAATTTGTTTGTCTTTTTTTAAATTATCCCTGTTATAAAAAATAATGAAATCCAATGCACACACAGCTTACAATTGAACTCTTTGAAATATCACAACCTCTATGGCCATTGCCATCCTTATTTTAGGTGATACTTTACACATAGTTTTTTGTTGTACGATTGTTTTGTTCCACAGGATTCCGTTTAAAAAATAATTTGTTCTTTTTTTATTCATTGTATAAGGTGGGTTTTTCATTACAGTGTCGTGTTTTTTTCGATTCCTTTTTTCACCCAAGATTATTGTGATTGTATTCATAGTAAATAGAATGGTCTGGAATTATGAGAGTGTAAACAGCTGTGGGAGATACTAGAATAAATCATCCGTTTTAGACTAATGCGTTGAAATGGCAGGCTTGACGAGGAAAGACTCGTTAAAAATGTGATGAGGTAAACGGAGATGACGAATGCATTGGTGCGGGGAGACAAATTTAGTTGGCTAAAGAGAAGGAAAAAACAAGACCTGGAGGAAAATATGCTCACGACGGAAAATTTCAGGAGTGTTTTTGAAAGAAGGGGCAGACTGACCGTGACGTGGAGAGAAATTTCAGAAGCAAAGAGGAAGAGAGATTTTTTGGGGCTTTTTTATCACTGGAAGAGCTGTGAAGAGGTATAGGATGGTGAAGGAAAAGATATATAGACGTGAATGAGAAGCACTGTGTAGGGAAGAGGGAGACAGATTAAGTAGGTATTTATCTTTTATATTTATGGGGTGTACCACAATCTCTTGAATGCAATCTTGCAGATGATTGAAATTAATATTTGCGTTAAAAGTTAGCGTTTCCACCTCAAAGGGCTACTATCTTTGGATACATTTGGAAGATGGATAGACTTGTATGAGGCGAATTAAACACACTTGAGTCCCCTCACCCTATCTTTATCTTTCCTCCACGATATCGTGTCATGTAAATACATAACAGTGCAGAACTCAGGTGGGCACTTTATAAGATAATGGCTACATTGCAAGATAAGTTAAAGTTTCCAGGACCATATTATTTGCATAGAGGAATATTTATAATATGTAAAAGCATTAATTCACATTAATGATAGGTATGCATCTCAAAAGTTATGCACTGTAAATTAGTTACAATAGTAAATAAAATATTCGCATAGTAATAAATATATTGGTAAGCTATTTATCATCTTTCAGTAAATAATAGGACTTTTTAAAATTATAAATATTATTTAATTCATCTTAATAACCAAATTATCAAAACTGCTGACACGGAGTGTAACTGGAAGTGCACAAACTGAAATGAGAACACTACTGTCGCCAAAGACTCTAAAGGTAAATGCCTGTAGTATATTTTTTATTAAATAATGTTTCATAAATATACTGCTGATTTCTTGTAAATATTGAAAACTATAACGCGGATAAAGCAAAAATACTTTTGCGAATCGTAGGAAAATGAATAAATAGCATTAATTTCTTAAATAATACCTAGTATCTCCTGAAAAATGTTAATTTATCTACAAAAAGAGGTCAAAATAACATAACATCTGGATATTAAAATTACTTATGGATAAAGAAACTTATGGGGGAAATTATCAGGATATCGCGTTAATTTATAGCTGGAATAGGGTGTGTGAATTGACTACGGAACTTTAAGACGTAAATCTCAGTTATCCGCCACAGTATAATAAATACGGAATGAAGGTGTGGAAGGAGTGGGGTAAAAGAGAAAGGTAGGAGAGGGTGAGATGAGAGGAGAATGGAGAGAAATGACTGCTAGCGGTGACGAAGACCGCATTGTTGAGTGAAAGGAGGTTGAGCGAGAAGGGGGGGGAGGGTGACCGTGTTGGATTTTCGGGTGGAGTGGGTCTCTGAGCTTCGAGGGGAGAGATGCAAGGGAGAGAGGGGGATAAAAAAAGACAGGGGGAAAGTCACATTCACGCAAGCTCGATAAGCGCCGTTGAGATACAAAAAAATCTGGGATGGGGAGGTGGAAGCGATTGGTGGTGACGTGGTTAACATTGTGCGTTCGCAGAAAAAAGTAATGGGGAGGAAGAATAATAAAAAAGTGTCTCGTCAGTTTGTTGGTGGGGAAGTGAGGGGAATAAATGGCGGCTGGGAGGCAGTGTAAAGCGAAGGGAGAAGGGAAAGATTTAAAGGTATTTTATTGAGCTACAAGAAATCGTAATCGAAACCATGGGTGTTGATCTTCGTCTTCGGTTGTCCATAAATTCAGACATCAATCTACATCTTCGTTCCATCCACCTAGCTGACGTATGAGTGCGTAGCCGGAGGTGCTTTTACATCATATTTTTGAAATAGGAGTAAATACAAAAAAGGAATTAAGCCAGTGACTAGATGAGAAGTGAAGTCTATCAAGGATTATTATTGCCTCTTTTGCGGTTTTTCTTGCAGGTTACGATGAGAAAATGAATAGATTATCACAATCAATAGGATGGGAAGTAAGCTTTGTCTCCGTTTGTACATAAATGTACATTGTACAGTTATACATTTGTACATTGTAATTTTGTAAATTGTATATTGTACATTGTACGTTTGTACATTTCCGAACTATCCTGCTAGTTGACGTAAGAGCGTGCGGCCGGAAGTGCTTGGACATGAGCTTTGATAATCGGAGAACATATGAACTAAGGAATTAAGTGAGGCCGGTATTGAATAATTATTGTCTCTTTATGTTTCGGTTGTTGCCGTTTAAGAAAAGAAAATGAGTAGGTTGAATATGAGAAAAATACATGGGATAAGAAGGGAGAGAGAGAAGAGAGATAGATGTGTTATTGTGGTGTAGTGACTCGCTCTTTTTTGTTCTTAAGATGAATGACGTGTGTTAAGGAGGGTCAATATTTGTCCGGCTGTGTCTGTTTTAAAGATACGGCTTGGGAGCTTAAAGGTGCCTTCGTTGTCAATGTGAAACTCGAGTGATGTAAACTTTTTCAGTAAACTTAGCCTTGCGTCATCCTTTAATTCTCTAACAGCCTGTCTTTGCAATGGTCTTGTAAAATTGTCTGCTCGCCCGCGGCACTTTCTCACGAAATGGGTGACATATTCTTTTTCATCCACGCTTGAAATCTTCCTCGTGATGGATCCGAAATGCTTGAGGATAACTATGTAAGGGATTTTATTAAAGTAAATTAGTATACCTATTTCTCTTCTTTTTGCAAGACCCCTTCTGCTATTAGCTTCGTAAATTTACTTTTGTGTACGATGATACGTGCGCAGTTGTGCTATTTGTTTTTTCTATGTCGATTTATATGCAATGGAAGGAAATGGGACTCAGAAATGTTCACACGGAAGCCTCTTATTCAGACTGCCCCGTTTGGACATGAGGAAACTTTGAAGCGAGATTTGAACCAAATCGGTGTGACGAAATTCGCGTTAAAATGAACGACGCGAGCTTGTCGAACGCAGGTTCTCATTAATGGAGTGAATGACATCAAATGAGTGCACAATTCTTTTCTCTTCTTTTTCTAGACTTTTTCTCCCGAGTCAAGATAAAGTTTCATAATTTCTTTAAAAAAATTCTCTGACTGATTTTGTCCTGTGAATTATGACAATTTTTTATTTCATAAGGCGTTAAACCTTTCAACCATGTTGACATGATTATAGTTAAATTACGTTCACGAGAGTCTATGCAGCCTAATGAAACAATTTAGTAATGTAACTATTCACACCCCAGTGTATTAATTTGAAATGCTGGCAGTGGTCATTAAAATATTTGTATCCAGTCCGTTTGTTTGAAAAATATCTCTGAAATGTGGTACCTAGAAGAAGCTACAGCAAGAATGATTCCTCAGCTAACTGTTAATGGTACGCGAATATTTTATGTCTGGTGGCCTCTCCCATCCTCTCGGTAATATTAGTATGCTGTCTTCCCTGTCATCATTTTCACTGTATCAGTTATGTCGAGAAAACTTAGCTGTAGATTTTTTTACTATCAGAGAACTAACTATAGCTGCACATCGAGTCTTTTCATATCAATTTAAAATGATTCATGCTGTATATTGGCTGCTTTGGACCTCAACTTCGCCTTACCATTGCCATCTATGATCAACCGTGGTGACACACAACAGCTGATTCCTCTGGATTTTATTAAAATTTACTATAATTGGAATCTTGTATGGATCAAACTTGATAATTCAAAATAATGAAAACACTTTTGTCTGGACTTGCATTTTTGAATCTGGATCTGGAAATGTTTTTAGGCAAATAAGTATTTTTACAGTGAATTTAACGTATTCCTTTATATCCAGCGCGTGTAACTTCGTTAAAGTTACAATACCAGTTGGTCCCGCCGTGCTTTTGTTCATTATATGCATAAATGACCTATGCTCTCGAATTAGCAGTAAAATACGTTTATTTGCTGTTGACGCTGTCATCTATCGCGAAATTACTGATCACTCTGACTTTGAAATTCTATCATCGGATTTAAACAACGTTCATGTTTGGAGCCAAGAGTGGGGACTCGAACTTAATCTGAGCAAATGCACGGCGGTACATTTCTTGCGGAGGTCGTCCAACTATCCCCATGTATATGCTGTGGATGGTGTCAAAATAAAGGCGACAGATGAAGTGAAGTATCTAGGAGTTACAACAACTTCGAACCTATCGTGGGGAACACATACAAGAATTATTTGTGGCAGAGCTCTGAAGAAGCTAGGATTCGTCAAGCGTATTGTGGGAAGGTTTTCGGATGAAAAAGTAAAGGAGAGGTGCTATTTCGCACTCGTCCGTCCACACCTTGAATATGCAGCTAGCATATGGGACCTGGTGAAGAAAGACTTAATTCGGGAACTTAATAAAATACTAAGGAAAGCTGCGCGATTCGTCAAAAACTGTTACGGGCGTATAGACAGCGTTACACAGATGTTAAACGAAGTAGGCTGGGAGCCTCTAGAGACTCAGAGGCTGCGCGCTAGGTTTAGATTGCTTGAGCGATTGAGAAAAGATATCTTTAAGAGCGACACGTAGAAAATCATATTATTTCATATTTCCCGGTCCGACAGAAACGATAAATTAAGAGAGATATTTTGCCGAACGGATAGGTATGGGAATTCGTTTTTCCCCCGAACAACAAGGGACTTAAATAAATGCTAGGCGTAATTTCACTAGAGCGTTTCCTTTTTATATGTATACGGCTGGTGTCCTAACACCCCCCGCCACACGCCTATTGAGGCGGCTTGCGGGGTAGTATGTAGATGCTTTGAAACTAGAAATTGTAGTGATCAGCATATTTACACGGAATTCCGAAGGTTCGGGTTTAGCTCTAAGGTAAAGGAATTATTATTTCTTGACCTAGTTTTTCCGGACCAGCTGCGTTGGTCAATTTTCACGACAGCAGTGTTATTCGACCTGAAGTCACCTCCTGTAATGGAGGAGAAACTGTTGTCATGGAAATTGACCAACGCAGCTATTCCGGAAAAACCTAGCTCCAGCATGTTTACCAGTCACTGCGGAAGCCTTCGCTTGAACTATTAATCCTCTGTTAACTTCATACTCAGTGTCCACCGTTCATCTTAAACATCACACTAACACAATACGGGTGAGGGCCTTTTCTTTAATTGGATAAAAACTGAGCTCGGTGGGGTGCTCCTCCTTGAAATAATCCTCCGGTTAAGGTAAGGGATGTCTGCAGTCGTAGTAAGAGCCTTACCAGGTATGGGCAGCACAACGAGGAAATCTGGTGTGCACAGCGTGGAGGTTTGTCGATGGCTGGGATTTTGATGACGGCTCCGGTGCAAAGAGAGACAAGGAAGGATTATGGGGAGGGATGGGAAAGGGAGAATAAATGTGGACCCCCTTGTTTCCTTGTACAGGGGAGTTATAATTCATAAAAATCAGGGAAGGATGGCGGAGGGTTCCACAAAGGATGGGGAGAGAACAGGATGGTGGCGTGGAAGGGAGGGGAGGTACTTACGGAAGCCTCTAAGAGGGGTGAGTTTTAGGAGCAAGTTTTGGGGTTTTTCGGTTGCGGGGAGTTGTTTGGCGTGGGAGAGGGAAGAGAGAGAAGTTTGGTCGGGCTGGGAAGGCTGGAAAAGGGAGATTATTCCTTCCTCATTCTTTTTGCGGAGGTTTGGGAAGGGGATGGAAGAACGTCTGCTCATCCCCGTTCATTTCCCACGTCTTCTCCCTAGCCCACCAATCCCCTCGCTTCCCCTTTTTTCCTACTTCTTTGTCGCCATCTCTGGTGACAGTGGAAACTCTCGTTGGGGGTGATAGAAAGAAACTTGGTTACCGATGGCGTTCATTTGGTGGTCTCCCTTTGATAAATGCGCGCTCATTTTATCAATTAGGGAAATTGGAATGGTTATAGCAGGGTGGCACATAATTCTTTGAAACCTTTTTTGAAATCCACTTCACTTTATTATATTGTTTTCATCGCCCCGAGGTCTTCGATGCGTTTTCTCTTGATGATTTCATGATTTAAATTTTTGTGCGCTTTGGCCCTCATTGGCATGAGTTAGCGTCATCTATGTCAATGTCTGATCGAGGCGCTATCAAAGCTCACCAAAGTGCTGGCGTAATTGACCGAGTTTTAAAGCGACGAGTAAATGGTCTCTTTCTCGCAGAAAGAATTTCTTTGAAGCACTTTCTCTTTCGTTAATTCGTTTGAAGTGCCTTTTTTCCCAAGCTGAAATTTATAATTTACGAAAATGAAGTCGTTTTTATGATCTTCGTAAACTAAATACTTATAAATATGCCTGAGTGGTAACCATGGTGTTCTTAGTACTCATGATACCTTTCAGTTATTAATACTAGCTCTGTTATGCTTTAAGTAAATTAAATAGATCGGTTAAAAAAAAGTGGTCCATGAAGAGGAAAATAACATTCCATTTACATTGTCGATTGATTTTGGAACAATAATACTATGTAAAGTATTTCCTTTGGAGATATTTGAGAATAACATTTCCGGGAAATAAATCTTAGTCGCCTGTGTGTTTTGTACACATAACTTGACTTTTAATAACCTGCAAGGAGCCTGAGATAAGTTCTCACTCAAACTTAAGATTTGCAATTTTTGTTAATCTGGGAGTAAATTTTACGATTTTGCACTCTCATAGCACTTTATCCCTTAGCATTCACAGTATAGTAGTTACTGTGCCATCTTAAAAGACGAGACCGTTTGCTATTTATTTGCTATTACGCGAAATTCCAGCAGTAATCGGTAAAAAAATGTTTATGTTAGAAATATTATTGGTTCACGTCCATTATATCAGTTAGGAATCGTATCTGCCTTCTATTTACATTTTCTTTGTTTAAAAGATGTGTGTAAAGTGTTTATCAACTTAATATCTGCGTCCCATCCCCTTTGGTCCTAGTGCCAGGAGGTCTCCAGAAGGCTCTCGCCCACCCATACAATCTACAGTCTAATATCCCCTTTTTGATTTGGATTGGTATATTATACAAAGTATTCTTCAAGAATATCAATGATCAGTTAGTTCACTTATATTCACTCTATAGCTAGAATCAGCTTTCGCAGCTGTTGACAGATGGTGATGCGGGTTTTGAGTTATGCTGCGGTCGGAGCATTTTTAGCTCAACGTTTCACTCGCGTTGCAGCGGGAATCTTCAGGAGCAAAGTGACTGTTAGTGAGAGCAAATAGTAGCTGTATAACGTCGTCATATATGTATGGGAGAGAAGCGGAGTAAGATCATCTTTATTTTGTCATCGGTTGTGGTGTATAGTTTTGCATCCCACTGATTCCTTTGGTTGGTTTCGGCGAAGTCCGCTGCGTCTAGTAGTCCGGCCAGGAGGTGATTCCAGGAGTGGGGAAGTTGATAGCCGTCATCAAGATTAAAAGTATTAGCCCGATCTCTAAGGACGTGCGAATCAAGCGGGGTAGGTAAATTTATTTCCTTGCTAACAACTTGACTTTCTCAAATTCTATTAAATGTCCGGATTCCGGCATAAGGTGTTTGGCAATTGCTGATTTCGAGAAAGTCAAGGTGTTTGCAAGAAGATTATTTTACCTGCTCTGCTTGATTCTCGAGTCTATAGAGATCTGAAAACAGGATAGTACTTTTAATTTTGACGATGGCTATCAACTTTCCACTCCTGGAAACGCCTCTTGGACGGACAACTAGACGCAGTGCACTCAATCGAGACAAACCGTGACGAAGACAAAGGAAGCAGTGCAGCGGGACGAAAAACTAGGCTCGAAAACTGATGACAAAAGAGTGACGTGGCATAACTCGAAAGCCGCCCCAGCATTCACTGCATATATTACATTGATAAAATGTAATTAATATGAGCAATAAAGAATTAATGGTATCGCTTTTAATCAGTACACGTGATAAAAATTGTTTTTTATTGTCACTCTTCAGTTGGGTCTTTCAGATTGGATGGGAAAGAATTATTTTAATTGATTTGAAGTGTCTACTCAAGCAAAATAAGGGGCGTTTCTACGGTTTTCACAAACTTATCAATATTGTAAGCTCACGCTAATTGCTCAATCGGGGAGATGAGTTGAATGTTCATAAAAAATAATGACGGTGTTAACTTAACGATTATCAAATTGAAATCTCCATTGTAACCGTCATTCGAATTTTACTGACCAGATAATGAGCCTTTCACACTTGGGAAGACATAACATATTTCCATATTTCCATCACAGACCTTTTGGTTAAATCATTTGTTTTATATGTAGACTTTCAGTTAACTCTTTTTAGTTTGGGTCGAAAGGAGTTACTTTAAATGATTCAAGTTCCCTTTTCCAGCCGAGCATATTTGCCGTTGCCATAGTTTTCACAAAACTACCTCTCCGAAAAGAAGTGATCCTAAGTGCACATGCACGCGTTAACCGCTCGACCAAGCAGTAAATTAATATTTAATTGTAATCTCGGCCATTGCCGTCCGCGCTGCAGCACCCTTTTCATTATCCCTTACGCGCGGCGTAAAGCCCTCACCCCCTCCAACCGTAATGCCCATGTTACCTCTCTCTTTCGCTCGTAGGTATTACGCATTTACCCGATTGCAAAGCTCGCAGTGAAAACGGGGCAGGGAAAATTGCCTTTTCGGAACGGCAGTGAAAAGAGGACATGCCTACTGCTCCGGCCGTTAGCATCAAAGATTTAAAATTCACTCCGGCACGGAGAGAATCAGACAGATGAACACTTCTGAGAAGATTTGGGTATTAACTCTGAATATTTTATCTCTCTCTCTCTTGCCCGGCGTCGCGTCGTCCTGGATGTGCGCGGTGGGTTTTTTTTCGGCGTTGCGTGTGGAGAGGAGGGCTAAGTGGAGGAGGAGGGGTAGGCGCGAAAGGGGATACGTGAGGGCGAAGGGTAGGATGAGTAGGTGTATGGCAGGAGGATAAGGATTCTCAAACTGTCGACGTTTTTAAACCATTCGTGGGAATCGCGTTTCCGAGGATTCCCGGAAATTCCCCTTAAATCATCTTTTGTATTTAATTTTACATTTGGTATAGGCAATAACGAACACAGAATCTGAATAAAGAGGGTGTGGCAACCGGAGGACGTGGACATGGCTTACGCAGGCTTGAAGAAGGGATGGAAACACTCTTTTATAAAAGTTTGTCACATAATGAAGTAGATATGATGTTTCATAAGTTCTGAAATATTCTACGAGTCTACGGGAATTTCGGGATTGGTGCATTTTTTCCACGGATATAAAATGGAATCACTTTAGCTCTGTTAAAGAGTATAACCTTGAATTTGTTTCTGTTAAACATTTTGCTTTCTTAAATTGTAAGAAATATTTTTACTTAAAAGACAAAAAAAGCTTGGAATTTTTCCAGATAATTTAATTCATAGTAATCTTAGCAATTTCTATGGCTATTCCATCATCATATGCAAAATAGATTTAATTTATTTACACAATTGCCATAGGTAGGTATGCTGTGATTGTACCTTTGATAGAGGTGGCAATCAATAAAACTGGTCAGGTTACCAGTTATAAAACGTTCTGAATAATTTAAAAGAATTTTTATGCTCTTTACATGAGAAAATTCCACCAAAATACGTTGCTTACAATAAATTGTAATGTTATTATTACACAAGCCGCTACCCTAAATTTTCCGAAATTCACACGTGACGTGTGAACGAGGTCTAATACGACAAAACGTCGCCTGTTGCCACTTTATATATCCTTTGTATTAAGCTTCACTCTTCCCGATTTCTCCGACCAACTTTTCTCGGGATTCGGGAACGGGATATCGTTAACATTCCCGGTTACTGTCGGAAATGAATTCCCGGCCGAAAACCTCTGCGGGGAATGGTAGAGTTTAAGGGCGTGTTACGGGAGTGGGAAAGGCTGTAGGGGTAAGAGGTGTTTTGGAGGGGGCAGGATGGCGCAATACTGGGAAACGTAGGGACGCGGAAATAATGCAGGAAGATTCGACTGCTCGAAACTTTTTTTTTATTCGGCGATCGATAAACCTATCTCTCCCAACCGTATTTTTTTTACCCCCTCCTCTTCCTCCCCCTGCCCTCAATGTTTATTTAGCCCGTATTTATTTGGACTCGTCGCGTCAACCCCATTCGTTTACTTTAAGTTCCACCTTTACGCACTTTTTTCGGTAGCCTTTTTAAACACTTAACTCAAATATCTTTATTTTTTTAAGTGGCAAAGCGCTTAATTGTTTTGCGTGATTAAGTAAAATGATGATCCTAAATTTGCTCGCATGTTTATTTCAAATAATTGTAGATTTTTAAGTTATCAGAACCTTTCCCTTCCTTAAGAAATTAGGATTTTTTTATGTTCGAGTAGGATTTTTTCACTGTATCTCTCAAAGATAATTTTCAAATCACTGTGATTGTATGACTGGATAACACAACTGACCGACAATTGGAAGATTCGGGTTGGAATTTCGGTCATGTCAAATGATTTTTCATGATGAGTTTCGTCCCTTTGAAATATATAATTGCATTCGTGTGCATGACTGCGTACCATATCATTTATGCATTCGCAGTTATTTGAACATTTTCATAAGTTACTCGTTCTAAAGTTCAATGCACGACCACTTCTCCTGAGCTACACTGGACTGGAGACGAGAATTTCTGGTTCGTGTAAACCCTAGCTGAAATTCACCTTGAACTAGAATGCCTAGGAGGTATACAACTGGCTAACATACCTGACAAGCGATTGAGAGATCTAGGTTGAATCCTAGCAAAATTAAACGATTTTTTCTTGGCGTATTCCATCTACTTTTATCCTATCTACTCTACATCCACATTTATCTACTTAAATCTCCAAAAGCCTCGTGTCGAGAGTTAAATTTAGTGCGTCCAGACATTTTTCGAGCCTTATGGAAAGAAATGGAATATCCCTTAACGTTTCGGATTGAGACGGAACGATAAATGGGTTTAGTGTGTGCGCTGCGGCGAATAATTGATGCATTATTCCTAAATTTTCCTCCCTTAATCCCTTCTAACTCCCGTGCCCCTCAAAGCTCATTTTCAATTTAAATTCCTTAAATTTCACCAACTGCTACCGTATACCTTTCAACCGAATCAAAGTAAAGCATTAGAATTATCGTTCGCCAATATCGCTCTTACAATTTGTAATCAGTGTAAATGATTGAAGATGCTTGCTTTACTATGCTGTTTTTTTACTCTCAACGAGGTGAGTATATTATAGTAAACAGAAGTATTCTTAACTTTTGTTGATAAGATAGCTTATGGAAGTTTTTTTTCCTGCAACTATTGAATACCATGGCTCAAGAGTTCAAATTCGGCACACGGTCAAATGCGTCGACCATTCTGCATGAAATGGAGTTGCCCTTTTCGGTATGGGATTGAGAAGGGACCGTAAATGGCTCCTTAGTGTCCGTTGTGACGGATAAATGATGCATTATTACCTATTTTCTTCCTTGCATTCTAATATATATCCAGCCCTGTGTGCTCATTCCCACCCTAAACCCTTTAAGGCCTTTCCTGCAACTTCTCCCGATCTCTCTCCGAAACCTCAATCCTTTTCTCACTTCCATTTCATGTCTTCTACTCTCTCTCTCTTTCCTCCCCCTACTTCCCCTCTTAAACCCTCTTACCCTACGCCCTCCACTACAGTAGACTAAACCCTTCCTTCCCCCCAAAATGTTGGCAGGACTCCTTCCCCCCTTCCCCATAACCCTTCGTTTTTTTCCTCACTCCAAGCCTCCCCCCACCGTTAAGATCGCACTTTTGCCCCGTACTACTCCCCTCTTCAAAAATCCCTTAAACTTTCTTTGCTAATGACTTTCCGTTCCTCCCACCCCGTGCTACAAACCCAACCCAACCGCTTTTCCCTCTCGCTGTAGTGCTAAAAAAGAGTGTGGGCGGGTAAAACAGTCTCCTCCCCCCTTTTTTTGGACCCTATTTAAGAGGGATGGAAGAAAAAAGTTTCCCTTTATTTTTTATATGCATGTATTATATAATTCCACGCCTCCTCCCCTTCACTTCGTTCCTTATTTAACGTTGTTCCTTCCCTTTCGTGAGATTTTGGGTGCGCCTTCCCTAACCCCATCCCCTGAGTTCCTGCTTCGCTGTCCTTTTTTGGGGACCGTGCTTCTTTACTCTTTCGCCTCCCTGTATGACTCTGCGATGTCCATGTTTCACTATTGCCCAGCGGTGTGAATGCTGCATCAATGAGATGGGATATACTGCTTCATGTTTATCAGCAATCATCAATCTTCGATGGGAAAACTGGTGAGCTTCTAACTACATTTTTCTTACGATCGACATTACGAATTTCATTATTTCTTCTCTTCCTAACTCTCCGCCGAACTTCTTTATTATTTATGTATATATAGTGGTCTTCAAGCATTTCCAGTTGACGGAACTTTTATGAATGCTAAAATATTTTATATAGATAGCTCTTTCTCGTAAAATAAATAAAATATCTTCGAAAATTCTCTGGTACATATGAAATAATGTTTCAATGGAAATTGAAAACAGTCATCAGCAATGATATATTAAGTTACATGTATAAATAAATGCAAATAGTGACTAATGAAAAGTAATGACAATACAAATATGTAAAAAACCTGTGGGAAAGATTCGTGGAGCCCCAGGGTTCTGTGGAACAGAGTTCGAATACCGCTGATGTATCGAATATCGCGTGATATAGTTCCTGTGTATTTAATTGCATCTCAATAGGGAGTATATTGCATTGAACTACCATGGGGATGAATTGCTTCGTTTGACCGATCAATATCGCAATATTTCACTATTGGGACATTACAGTCGATGCATCGCAATACACTGTCTGGTCTCATCCTTCTCATCTTATTCTTACTCATTCCCTTCTCCTTTGCTGGCATCTTTTCCCTCGTCTCCTCCAGTTCCTCCAGTCCCTCGCTTCCTATTACTCACTTTCCAATATCCTCAAGGCCAAAAGGGCTCCTCTGCGTCCTCCACCCTCTCAAGAAGCGTCCTTACTTTCCTTCCTCGCTTGCCACGTCCATCCGATATATATCGACTTCGATTGCTTTCCCGCGGCCCTGGCTTGAATTAATGATTTTTATCAGCCTGCGTCGTTATTAAGGAGTCCTCAATCGATTGGAAAATCGAAAGTCTTCTTTGCGAAGTCTTTTACCTCGGCCTTCCACGGTGTATTTCAATTGAAGTTTCACCTTAAAAGGGCAAAAATCAATATTTTAGTTTGACTTAACTCCTTGCAAAGATATTCTCTTTATTTGTTTTCTCTTTAGAAAGTACATAATTTATGTAAGAATCAATTTTCCTTGACATTACTCGTGGAATTTTGTCATTATTAAACAGGATAAAGATGACTTAGTAATCTCCCACAGTATAATATTTTTGGTAATATATTATTATTGGTCAAGTACCAATGTTAAAATGTAGAGGAAAATTACTGAGCACGGTGTGTTATTGCTTGTATAATTTTATAGTTGATCGTTATTTGTGCAGAAATGGATAAATTATGGTAAATCATTAACATTCGCCGAGATTTTCCACATATTAAAGTGAATTTTTACCGTGGTATCTATTAAATTCAGTGTAATTGTGAGGTATGGGAATAGAATGAAAATTTATCGGATGAGTTTAAAAATAATGATAATACGGTAACATAAGTAATTTGATTTAATACTCGTGCATTCATGAACAGTACATTTGTTTCCCCTATCCCTGGCCGTACGTCTCCTCGCACTTTTAAATGTCAAATTAGTTGTTTTCACAAACTGGGAGGAAATTCGAAGTTGGTAGCTTTCCGATTGAGTTCTTCCTGGAAAGAATTAAAAAAGGGTACGAGGGCAGAAAGATAGAGGACACCACACATATGAAATTTCTCAGCTGCAGTAAATATTCAGGTGCTGAAATTTAAAACGTTTTTGCCAATGCTACATGCAGATGAGAGGATCAGGAAGCCGAAGTCATTGAGGTCCATTTATGTAAAACAAAGTTTCATATTTGAAAGAAAAACATTGTGATGGCTAGGAGAGTATTTAAACAAATATAGCTTTTTTCAACAATTAATTAGATAACAGATACTTTCCGGGAAATGTGCAGGGTTTTTCGAGCTCTTAAATATTGCCTTTCTTAGAATGGAATTTTTATTGAACATTTTTTATCTTAAAAGCATTCGGAGAAGTGTAACATTTTCGTATTCCTCTGACTTCGTGATTTGATTCATGTGTTTACTGTGAAATAATAAAGTAAAACGAATATAATGCTTTAATTTTATCTTACGCATACATTCCTTCTTCAGACTTATTGCATTCGAGAAGAAGATTCAGGATTATTTTCTTTAATTACGTGCGCAATCATCTACTTCACAGTTGATGATTATTGGAAGTTAATGATAGTAAACGTTATTTAAGTAGCTTTATCGTGTTAATCTCATGATGATCATGTTGGGAGGCTTTTCTGGTGTAATCAGTTTTTTACCTGAATGCGTAACGAGGTCAAAATAGTTTTCCTCCACAGAAAAATCCATTGATAAAAGCTGGTTATTGAGGATTTGGTTAGGAGTAAGTAGACGCCGTTGTCTACATTTCGATTTATTTATAAATCTTCATCAGGACTATATAAAAGGGCTATGGTGCACATTTAAGAAGGCAGTAGAATAATGCTGCCACCTGTCTTTTTTCATCTCATACCTTCAGATTCTCTCCTCTAGTGAAAGAAAAAAGTTTTTACGACAACAGCATAAAAATACATCATTATTACAACAAAAACATAATGAATGCAATATTGAAAACAATAGAGTGAGGGAAGCACCATAACCAGCATAAACTTGCGAAACATCAGCACTTCACTATTTGGCAACAAAACAAGTTTAAAGATAAAGTTAAACAACATCCATCAGTAAATTTATATGCATACATATTAAAAAATTTCACGAAAAACAGTTTCTGCATCCCATTAATACAATTCATATTAACAAGAATTAGTCAAGTATTATCAATAGCCATAATACAAGGATTTGGATTGAATGATATTTAAAGGGATTTTAAGAAATTCATGGATTATACAATTACCACTGTACAGCCTTTGTTGACAATAATTTTTGTTGGCCAGGATAATGAACAAATAAATTGGCACTAACATTTTGGCCAATTAGGACAGCACCTGAAGATATTTTATGAAAAAGATAGGCGGCAGCACTATTCTATTGCCTTCATTTGTGCATAACTATTGACGGGAAAAAAGCAATTTGTTTCAATATCACGCAAAAAGGATATGCGAATTCCTTTCCATTATGAATATAGTATTGTCCCTCATCACTTAATATCATCCCTGCTCAGGTTTTCCTGCTGTATTTCAAATTATTGTTGTATAATATGGCATATTGGTTTGCCTACTGAATCCTGTTAGGAAGTGTATATTATTGGTTTGTTCCTTTTATATAACCCTGATGAAGATTTATAAACAAATCGAAACGTTGGCAACTGTGTCTACTTACTCCTGACGAAACCCTCAATAACCAGCATTTATTGTAACGAGGTATTATGGGTTTCATTAGTGTTTCATGTTCATTGAATCATATTCCTAGTAATATCGTATGTTATAAATATTTCATTTGTTTTAATGGGCAGTATTTTAGAAGAGTGTTGGAGAAGAAATATTAAGTGTACGGTAAATTCCGTTCAATGGTATTGCGAATCCTTGTATTGACAAATATTTGCTTGATTTATTTCATTCTATGGTCTAAAGAAAATCTTCTTACATCTCGGTGTTTCAAAAAGCCCTTAACCACTTCGGTTTTTCATTTCACTGTTGCTTAGAAGAGTAACTAAGAGTAAGTAAGTAAAATATTCCATTCGACTCTGGGAGGCTGGCCCTTTTCCGTTATCTATTAATTTGACATTAGCGTTTATCAATCCTGCAAAAGCTCTTGTCGCTGTTCATTGACGATTTTAGGACATAGGCTACGGATCTTTCAGTATCCTTCAAAACGGAGGAGGAAGGCTGTTTACTGTGGAAGGATAGACAACCTTTCTAGTGTGCTGCCAGCACAAACAATTTGAAATAACACATCGTCACCTTCCGTCCCATTTCGACTCGTTTCACACTGAGACCTTGAAGATAAAGTCCCTGGTAAAGTCATGGGGATGGGAGATTTCAATTTATTGCCTATTAGCTTTTTGTATGTGTGCATCGTGTCTTTTTCGTGAAGTACTTTGGTTTCCCTGCTTCACTGCAGTTCCACTGCTTTTTCGTTACCTCCCTCTCTTTTTTCCTCTCTCCTTTCCCTTCACCCCCTCCACTTCTATCCCCCCTCTTAATCAAGCATGTCGTCGCCAGGAACTTCAGCGGGAGCTATACGGGCGGTTCGTTTAATAATGGTCATCGTTTTGGCCGTTATGTGATGTTTTGCGGATCAAGTGTATCCAATGAAAAATCCTGCCAAAGGTCGGAGAATTCATTTTTCCAGCAAGAGTGATAATGCGTTACATCCCACCTTTTTGATAAGCGGGTAACCACCGCATAAATCAAAGCGTGCACAAAATCAGAAACGCATTTTTTTATTGACCAAGGTTCTCCTACTCCCCTCGCTGACATTAGCAGTAAGTAAGGGTCTCCCCCGTCACCCGCTTCAGCCGTGTGAGGGATTGACGTTAGCTGCGACTTCCATCGTCCTTTCGTGCTTTATTAATTCACCATAAGTCGTCAATCATCGTCGCACCCTTTCCACCTACCTGTCTCTCTCTCTCTCTCTCCGTCATCATTTCCTTCTCACACTCTTTCTCTTTCTCGGTCATTTAGGAGACATAAACGGATACTGACACGAATCAGTGAGCTGAATGCGGAAACCTTTAAGACGGTTCTGTCTTGACTACGCATGTATGCACACTATTTTCCTTTACTTCCGGAATATTACATGGAATTCATGTTATGTATGAAATGAGTTTGTACTTCTAGGAGTATTAAAGGCAATAGAGTGTGCGTGAAGAAATGCGTATGAGTGTAACTGATTAAAAATAGAACTCGATAATAATGGCCGGTTTCATCGCATAGCCAACATCTTTCGGTAAAGCCTGAAGATGCGATGCGATTCGGTGAAGCCTATCTGATGAAACCGGTCGAATAAAATAAAATTCATTGTGAAATTTACAAAGTTTGTTTCGATATTGTCGATTTAAAAGAAGTATACAAGAATGGGACAGTATGGATTAATTTATTAAAGTAAGAGTCAGCTTTACATGCCTATCACTGAGAATTAAATTATAAATATTAAATGGGTATATATGTTGGTATATTTATAAATATGCATATATTAGTTCGTAATTGAGCAGAAATACGTACTTGCGAAAATGTTGCATGAAAAATCTCCATGTTTAAGGAAAAATGTCGCAAAAATAAGTAATTGGAGCTGTTTTATATATTCTTTGTATTAGATTTAACATACTAAATAGTATTTTATGGCAATTTTCGGAGTTTTTAAAGAGATGTTTGTTCCGTGGCCACAGCCACCGGTTTAAAAAAGGAGACTACCCTTTCCCTATCTCACTTCCCTTATCACATTTATGTCTCTTCCCCTCAAGTTTACCTCCTACTTTCTTTGAGCTTTTCTCCTTTTTCCTCTCCGTCCCCTTCTCAGGTGTGTATATCCTTCCTCTTCGGCCCTTTTCCTCGCCCAAACCCCCTTGGGAGTAGGGAGGCTCATTCTCTCCTTCATCTGGATATCAACTTACACACTTCCCCCATCTTCACCCCATTCAACCCCTCTCCATCCCTTCCCGGCCATACTCACCCCTTCTGTGAGACGCTCTGATGACCCTTGACCAAACGTGTCGCTCACGCCTCTTCCGTCCGCCTCGACTGGAGTTTGGATGGATTCAGATGGATTCTTTTGTCAAGAGTAAGCTTTAAGACGAAGATAAAAAAGGCTTTTATTTACCATGGTATCTACATATTGTTTATTATTAATAGATTTACATCGCTGAAAAAAGCAATAATGTAATAGTCCGAAGAGTATCCCAGGATTAGCATTCATTCTATCAGAAAAAGAGTTAACTGACAGCAACCGACACGAAGTTGACAGTAACGAATCACTTGATTGAAAAATTTTCATGGCATTGATGCTCAAGCATCGTAATTATCGGAGAAATATGGATTGGAATCAGTCGAAATGTGTTGCAAAGGAATAATAATAATCAAATGGTAGAGAGTTACCAGTAAATAACGCCTCTGAGAGTTAAGGGAGTAGATGATTACTAAAACCTCTCCAAAGTATAACAGACAAAGTTGTTTGGCTCATCCTAAGAAGTAACACCCTCATGAATTTATTGATAAAAGAGGAAATAAATTGGGAGAATTATCGAGAAAGACTAAGAATGGAATAGTAGTGCGTAATGCGAGATGCGGAAAATAAGGGCAAAATTCAATTAACAGTACAATGCAAATAACGTTTCCCCCCTTATTTTAACAGTGCAATGAGCTTTTTTTTAAAGAATTATCCAATGCAATCCTAAAACCATTAACTTTTGTTTTTTTAGTGGTATCTATCTGAAACCCAATTCCTAGTTTCTCTACGTATTCCTCAGGCCTCCGCATGCACTTCGTCCTTATATATTCTCCTTTCGGAGCACATACAGAAGACACTCGTGCGTCCCCCCTCTTACGAAAAGTCCCCTCTCGTATCCCCGCATCCATCCTTCACCCTCACAACACCCTCTTCCCCTCTCCTCGGCGTTTGGCCACTTTCCTCCTTCTTAACTCCCCCCCCCCCCGCCCTTCCACCTTGTCTCCCGAAGACCTTCTTGTGTGTGGCCACTCCTGTCACCCTTGTACTCATCGCTTCCGGCGCCCAATCTTTCGCCCAGGGAGTGAGGTGGTCTCGTGGCCGTCCGCCTATGAGCGCCCAGCCCTCCAGCCCGTACATCACTTCTTCCCACACGACGCGTCGTCGCCCCCAAGTAGCCTCGCCACACTCCTCCAACCCACACGCAAGACTTCCCCTTCAGCACCGTCCGTTTCCTGCTTCACCTTTCTCGTCACTCCTACCTCCTCACTTCATATCTCTATACCTTCTGTTCTTCGCATCGCTAGCTGCAAGCATGTCCTTTGATCCTCTTAATCAGTTCATTCATATAGTTGCAAAATACATAAATACTAACGGTCCCTCTAACATTGGTAGTGCAGTGCATGTTTGTGAGGCTTCGCCTCCTGACAAGCATTAGCGCTTCATGCTAATGCATCAATAGTCGTAGTTACACTAACTTCGGGAATAATGTAATGCATTGTGGTGACTACTCACCCCCTGCCACACACCCTTGAAGTGGCTTGCATGAGGTGTAGATGTGGATCAGGCTAAAGTAAAATTTATATTTCCTCCAATATTTAATATGGTACAACTACAATAGGTTCGACGCATCGGCGTTATTATCAGGTACAAATTATTAGGTACTGCCGAGTTCGGTTTTAAATACACCCATGCATGAAGGGGGGAGGAGAGGATTGGTGGCTTGGTGGCTGTCGATGAGGGAGGTGAAGGGGGTTTGGGGAGTAAGGGGAGAGTATTTTTCCGATGAATGTGTCGACAGGAGGGGGTAATGGAGGTGGCAGGGAAGGCTCACGGTTGGGGGTCAACAATGTATTCCCTTGAATGAGAAAGAGGCTTCAAGGTAGAGGGAATGTTTATAAAATAAAATGTAATTTTTAATGTCCTTTTTTCACATTTCTCCTGCTCTTCAGTTCTTCCAACCTGCCCATTTTCCAACCTTTCCCTATCAGGTGCAGGATTTCCGGGGTGAAGTTACTTGCGTGTCCCTCCTCCAGGAGATTTCTTGCAATGTGGAACTGTGAAGATTTGCTGTGAAGGAAACTTCTCTTACGTTCCTACGCTCTCGTTCGGAAAGATCACCTTGTTTGCCTTTCATATGTAACGCCACAACTTTGGCTATTCAACTTGTACTCACCACTCTTATCCCCATATCCAATGGAACTCATCATCGGAACTAGGACATATTCCGAAGATATGTTTGAGGCAGCGGCCCTCTTCTATCTAGTTTCATACAAATACATTTTTATCCTTATGCCTTCTTTCTAACATCCATCTTAATTTCCTTAAATATTCTATCCTTGGGTTACCTCAGAAATTCTTCCGATTCGTTGCTCCTTCCCATATTTTTTGAATGTGTATACGATCATATCTATTTACGCTATGGTGAATGCGTGGACAACTCTTGCACCACACCAATACGGTGTAAGACATACACTCTATAGGAAGGGACATATACTCTATAGATGTAGAGCGTCGGTAATGTTTTTATATGAAGTAATGGGATAGGAATGCCCTTGAGCTTACAATTATTCTTCCTCTAAAAACATTTTTTAGTTAAAGGTAGTAAATATGAGAAATCTTTGAGGATTTTATTGAAAAACTTCCAAATGTGGACATTAATATCTGAATTGTTTTCATATCAGCTCGTAACTGGCAGTATGCTGAATGGTCTAGTATGATTTGGTTGCCAAATACTGAATAATAAACGTGTCGAAAATCATACCACCATTTGGTCATCAGATTTTCAATTACGAGATTTCAAATTAAACAAATTAATTGTTCTAGACCACTTATACGTTCATGTAATGCCAAATGATACTCGGTAAATTACAAATAGCTTTGAATATTTGTGGTTGCTTTTGTGATGCGTATCACCTCAATGAGTATCAGGTGTCGTAATAAAAAATATATATTCTATCCCCGGTAATACTTCCCCATTTGTAGTCTTTCCGAACGAGGAGGGTTCTAAGGACGATTTAATGTTTATCAATGCGTCCTGCAAGTTCATCCAGTGAGTAAATCGTAGTATTTTCAGAGCTATGTACTTTACGCATTAATTAACCGAAAGGCCCACATTTAGAAATTACTTTTAATTTCTCCGTATCTTCCGTAGATGCTTCTCCATCATTTCTTCCCTTTCATTTTTTTCCTACTTCTTAAATAATCTTTTGATTTTATTTTACGTTCCAGAGCTCATTGTTTACACCCGTTAAATGGGAGTGTTTGATTAAATCTTGGGGTTCTTGATATTTTAAGAAAACTTTCAAAGTGAAATGTTTGTGTAGGACTACTTAATTACGACTCCGAACACACATTTTCCTCCCACTCGATTGTAATTTTGAAAACAAGTTTGAGAAAAATTAGAAAACTCACTATCTTGAATCCCTTCAGGTCCGTGCCTGTTCATGTGTGAATCTTTTTACCAATTTCCTGTTTGATCCCCGCTCTCCTTACTCATTGGCCCATGATGGAATTTCCCCTTTTCTTTGTAGTCACTTTTCGTTTCGGAATCATTTCTACCTAAATGATTCTCCTTTGACTTTGTATTTAAATCGTAACATGGAATTCCTGTGCACATATCATTTCATCGTTTTTGATACTATATCAGTGTTAACTTCCGCATCCTTTCGCGTGCAATTTCTTTTCGTGTTTTTCTTTTCGCTGCTGAGTTATTTTTTGCGTTGTGGTGCCTACACGTCCTGTATCACCTCCCAATTGACTTATTGATTATTTTTCATATTTATCTTCTACTTAATTTCGTACGTCTCTTTTTCTTCAAATGAAAACTCTAATCTTTCTGTTCACATGGGTTTGCCCCCATTGTCCTTCCTTCTAATCTTCAATTGAACACTAGTGTTTTATTTTTAAGATTACTTATTTGAAATATAATTTTTATATACAGGGAAGTAATATCGAGTTAGATCATTACTTCCATATATATCAAATATGAGGTGGGTATGATGAACAACGTATTTTTTTTATGCCCAGAATTAAATTATTTTTTCACTATTTCTTTCCTTATTATGTCACGCCTAAAGTAATCATTGTTATTTTTATTGTATTTCGCTATATTTCTATTAAATATTTTGATAATTTATATTCTGTTGGTATGAAATTTTTTTCTATCGTAAAAAATACAAATAGCATGAGAAATTTTGTAATGTATTCAAAGCTTTATTATTCTATTGCATTCACTCATACGGCTGAGTTTTTTCCATGTTCAGAAAACCCTAATTTCAAGTCTTTGCCTGCCACTGAGTTTATTTTTATTGCCTGATTTTACTATGAAATTTGAGTTTTTAATGTCACAGTCATGCCACCATTGAAAGAACGATAGTAATATTATACTCCGCTTCACAAGTGTCAAATGTCTTCATTCGGTATGGTTCACAGTTACTCGGCGTTTTCAGGAACACTGCAATGTGTGATTGATAAAATGCTTGATTTCCCCTAGCTCTTTAAGAGTTGCTACCACATACCCATATGATAAGATCGTTTAAAATCATATCCATCATCAACTCCAGACATTACTAAGAGGACTCCTAAAACACATAGTTTATGGGGATCTACTTATTACAGCGTGGTAACTGCTGAAATAACTGGAAGTGATTTTTCTGCTAAGAAGTGATCGAAGATCGTACACGAGGGATGAAATATCTTGGGTAGCAGTGAGCAAACTTTCGCTTCGAGTGCCTTCATTTAATTTCCTCCATCCCTTCGCTCATCCCTCATGTTTTTTCCTGCTCCCTTTAACCTTTTTCTCAGCAAAATCCCCTCTACGAGCGGCCGCTGTCCATCTCATAGGTCCCCCGCGTCAAATACCCAATCTACTCCCTCTCCACACCTCCCAGACACTTCCCCACCCTCCCAGCCATCTCCTGCCCTCTTCCCCTGACCCCCGCTTCCATTCTCCGTCCTTCCCAGGGTTTCCGGTTCTGTCCCTTGGGGTTGGAGATAGCGGGTGGCAAGGGTAAGAGAGTAGGTGGTAGTGTTGGTAAGGTTAGTGAGTGAGGACCAGGACGTCATCCTGGCGAGGTGGTGATGTTGAAGGAGAGTGGTTTTGCACTCTGAAGGCTTCGGGTTCGGCATCAATGAATGTCACTTTCCGGCGGGGCTCATTTGCCGTCTCGGATCTTTGGCTCCTTGTCTTTCCCCCAATTGGTATATTGTAGCCTCCACCAATCTCTCATTCACTGCCCTTATTATTCTTTACTAGCTCTGCCAGGCATGAATTTCAATGCCTCTTTTTATTTCTAATTAGGCACATATATACAAAGGAGACACATTTAAAGGTACAAAATAAATGAAAGACCATGATTTTTTGTGTATTACATTAAAGTTGAAAAAAATATTCAAGTGCCTTGGGATATACAATATTTTTGGTCTTACCGCCCTCTGCAAAAACACAAATTTCGGGTGTCCCACTCATGAGCATGCAACACATAATTTACCATGTGAAAAGCATGAAATGAAACGAGATTTAATCCACACACTTGAAGCAATTGACCTTGTGCCTTGTTGATGGCCATTGTGAAGGCAAGGCGAACCGAATTCAATGCTTTCCTTATGAGAGTAAAAGTTGAAATTAATTGGGTAGAAACAACCCCAAAAATGTTGATTTAATAATTCAAAAACCTTTGTGGGCGAGCTCACAACAACTCTCCAAAGTTTCATCGTAATCTGATGAATGTTATTGGAAAGCATATAAGACGAACAAACAGAAAAACATTGGTTTTTATATATTAGATTTTGAGGTCTTCTAACACTGGGCTGGGCCAGCGTGAGTTTCTTGCCTCACCAATTATGTTTCAACAATGTACATCGTATTATTTTGATTTTTTTGAAGGGAATTTGGCTAGGGGTATTTTTCCTTCTTCTTTAATACCGTCTCACCGAAAACTGATCGAAATGCCGTTTATTGGTTCGTGCAAATTGTAATTAAACGCATCGTCAGACTCTTTAACGGCGGTGGCAGTCCTCGCATTCTAATTCAGATGTCACAAGGACAACTCCCACCTGGGCGGTATTACATTACTCAAGACGTGCTTGTTTATGATTTTTGAATTATTATGCATAATTAAAATTCATTAAAATGCTAGCAATTGGGTCTGTACCTATTTCCATTAAATACATTAATTAATATTGCATTGCGAAAAAGATTCTAGCACTCTACGTCACCTTATCCACACAAGTTCTACTCTCTCCTACCAACCCAATTATGTATTATTGACAAAGTCTTACCAAAATTGAAGTTTTCGATTCAAGCCATTGAAAATAAACAAGTTGTTAGCCAATAACTACATTGTATGAAGTCACATTGTGTTGGCTCAGCAGAAACGGCGCATCTGTCGTCTACTTCGTTTGGAAAATTTATAAACTTCAAACTTTATTCATCGGCGAATATGCCTCATCACTGTTTTACTCTTTTTCGGGCCCTGTCGCTATTTAATTTTCCAGGAGCTAAGACATGTTATAGCTTTTTATTTTTGTTCTTTTTTAAGCTTTTTTGGCCTTTCGTAAGGTTCTGAATAAAGTTATTGAGTTTCTTACGTGTGAATTACCCCCTGCGTGTCACGAAAAGAGAAACGTGCATCCGATTTGGTTGATCTGTCTATTAGTCTTCGTTTCACATAAGTCATATCATTCTGAAAGTATTTTAGAAATTTTCAGCTAGTGTTAAGAATTTTGTTATTTTTCGTATAAAATACATGAGCCTTTCACAATTGTGTAATATTTCCAGTTTCCCAGTGAGAGAATTGACTCTACGAGATAAATTATTCCCCTCTTCAAATTAAAGTTTTGATTTCTAGTCTTGTTTAAATAAAAATTACTAATACTTACTAATTTCAACTTAAATACTTTAACGGATTGATTTCTCACCCATGTACAAGCTTCTAGTCCACTTAGTGAAATTGGGATGATCGTTTCGTTTGGCTTCGTAAAGATAGTTATATTAATATTTGTATTCTGTAAAATGCAGTTTTGCTGAAAATTCAACTCAATTAACCAAAAATATGTGTACGTCACCCGTTATAAATATTGAAATAGCCCCAATAATCTTCGTTTTAGGATGAATATTAAATCCAATGTAATTGGTGAGAGAAATAAATCCTTGTCGAGCGAGTCTGTGGATTACCAATGCAGCGGGTGTTTTCAAATTTTATTATTTTACAGCGAATAATCTAATTTTATGGTTGTACCTCTGATGTTTGAGATACATGTCGCGTTTTTTTAAATGAATTCAACCGTAATCCCAGAGGCTATGGTGTCCACGTATTACATTTTTGCGCATTTAAAGAGCGGTGACAGATGAAGTCAGATCAGTCGATGCGGATTATCCGTAATCCAGATTATCGAGGTTTGGAGAGGGGGATTCCATTTCATATCAGTGTAAGGAAAAGTATCAACATAGTCTTTTGCGTGATAAGTTTTCTTGTATCATTAGAAGTTGCTCAATATATGATGGAGGAGACAATAGGTAGACAACACAAACAAACAATTTTTGCCGGAATCGATTTTGTACTTTTAAAGCTACTGCTGAATATAGGATTTTGCAGAGGTCAGCTCAATACTCTACATCCTAAATAACCTTGTAAATTAGTGGTATTAATTTTTGGTATGATATAAAATAAATGTGAATATGAGAGAAAATTATCATTTATGTTATAGGTACGTTCGGATTTCAGGTACAGTCCAAAATTATTTCATTTATTAGAAGCTTATTAGTTATGTTACTAATAAATATCACCATCTAATGAACTTAAAAAGTGTTGCATTCAATGATAGACAACATTTTTATTGACGTGGTGTATATTTCATTTCGGTCGTATGTTTCCGTTAATCTGCGATTGCAGCCTGGGGAATTAGTTGGTAGAATTATTAGTCTTTAGTAAAAGAATAATATTGTGCTTGGAGTTATTGATTGGTATATTTGTTTTACTCACTTGGAGGGGTAAGAGGTAACTTGAAGCTTATTTTGAGCGATTATTTGTTGGCAAATATATGAAATTTTCCTTCATAAATCCAAAGATTGATATGTTGAATCTCTTAATTCTCTTTCCAGCGAGTTTCTTTATTCCTTACTGTTTTTTTATGTTAGTCACACACATCTTCTCTTCAATGTCCTTCAAATTTTTCCATGTTACTCCATCTTTGATCGTCTTCTGTAACTCTTCTTATTTATAGTTCTATCCATCATTGGGATTTGCCGGATTTTGTGTTGTGGTCAAAATGACGCCTCATGTCAGCATGCCTTCAACCTCTCATTGACGGATATCTATGGATCTTTTCAATCGCCTCGAACTAAATATTTTTCCGTTTTTCGCACGCTCGTAAATTCGATGTCGTGCTACCAAGAAACCACATAGTTTTTTTTACAAGAACATCGAGTTGCATCCATAAAAACGTTCTTCATACCTACTAATTTACGTAACTACACCTTTTGGTGATAAAAGGTAAGGTTCAAATCTCCCTTTTTTCCTTGCAGGGGGTGGGCTGTGAAATTTACCAGGAATTTTCGGAACCCCTTGGCCCTCCTTAATGTTTACGGTGCTTTTTCATTATCCTCCCCAAAGTTAGAGGAAAGTCTCTCAGAAAATCCGAGTTTAGAAAGTCGTAAAACTTTTTTTTTTATATTTTTATGCCCTTCAAGTACCTAACATTTTTCCTTGATCGATATCTAGGTAAATTATTCTCGAAATCTTGAGTGCCCTACATCGAAATTGTCCTTTTATCGTGTACTGATAAAATTGATAACTGAGCCTTTTTCTTGGTGAAAGCTTCTCATTTCTGCCGTGATTGTCATTTTCTTTTCGCGAGCGAAATGAGAAGCTATTTTAATAACATGGTTCTCTAGAAGAACATGAAATATTTTACTTTTTTCATTATTACCCTTTTAGTGTGCTACTTTGAAACTGAACGCATCTGTCATCACGCAATTCACTTCATTGTGATTCAATTTTATTGAACGTTACTGTATATCCAGCCATTAAAACATCAAATTTCACTGATTTGGAAGAATTTTGTGTATCATTCCTTAACAACATGAGCACTTTGCACATGAAAGGAAGGCCTTATCGTATTTTTATTGTCATAAGTAGTTATAAGTGGGTTTTCCACGTCAGAATATTGTTGCTGGATTACTTGAACTCCTACCTTAACCTCAATCTATGTTAAGGGTGAGGGTATTTCTTGATACATAATACTTCTTAAAAATGGTGAATTTGTAAACGAGCTTCATAATCAAAAAGAATTATCAAGGATTATAGAGGAACTACACCTTTATAACGATAGTTAGGCTTCTCTTCTGAGAATATGCCTAATGTCATTTCGTTTCTAATATTAATTTGATTGATAAGAAACTTTTTACTTATTGTTACTACCACCTTATGAAATCTTTCTACCTTACAAGGAAAATCTCTATCGTATGGTGTGTCTTTTGCGTGAAATAATTAAGATTCATTCATTCTTCATTCGCAGTATGTATTCCCTTGTTCTTAATTATGGTTAGGTTTAAATAATAATCATTAATTAATTCTTACTTTAATAAGAATTAGTTATTTCTTCCTAAAACATGTATATTATTGCAACGTTATTATTTACAAAGCTGGCATTAATTTTCTCTGCACGAGAAACCCTTTACTGATTTTTGTCATCAACTTACAATTACACCAGAAAATCCGAACAATCTAGCCAGTTTATGATTTAAAGCAGTCTGTGTTTGCGTGTATTTTATAATGAATAAGATGTACACTTCGCATATCGGTGAGACGTTATGCTGGTGGTCAAAAGTTTACAAACCCTTTCGCCGCGATTTCACCTCCCCCTTGCGTCCAACTCACTGCTTCTCTTCCGACGCTCACGCTTAATCACCTGCCATCCTTCTCTTCTACGCCCTTTATATTTCCACCTCAGTCCCGGCAACCCTCTCTTACGACGCGCACACACCTCAGTGATCACAACCTCACCCCGTTTCCCTTTAGCAGGCACCCTCTTGCCCCCATCGCCTTACCTAGCGCCTCCTTCTGCCTCCCTGCCACCACTATCCCTTGCCCAAGTCCGTCGCCTTCCTTTGGTTACATGACCAGCTGAATGACGCTCATCTTCTTTTTCAACCTCGTCTGCCTCCCATAGAATCTCCTTTCTCATCCAAAAAGAAGTTACATGCGTCGAAAAGGCTTAGGGCATTAGCATGCGCAGAACTCGACTCCACGAGTAGTACCATTTCCCCCCGAAGTCGCCCGGATTTGAGAAAATAGACCTTTTCCAGTCCCAAATATCAACTGCGCATTTGCTTCGAGCTTTACGAGATTATTCACTAAAAGCTACTATGGCGCTCGTGTAGTGGCTACGGATTGAAGCTTATTGTGAATAACGCTATAAGAGGATTTTAAATTTGATTCTTCTTCCGAAGGATTAGAGATAATGGATCACGGAGTTTGCATTCGTGTATCTTTTTTACTGCCATAACAAGGTGAGTACGAAGCTAATAACTTACTGTACTCTCTTTGAGCAATTGTGGAAATGTGGTGGAATTCTGAAATCGTACTCAGCGAATAACAGCACAAATAGGCATGAAAAGTGCAGAAATATATGGATAATCCATAGTCATAATTCTTACTTAAATTTACTTATATTGGAAATTATTGTTAGAATTGTGCTTCCATATTATTTGTGAAAGTAAAACCGTGGATGAGAAGATGATAAGGGAGAGAAGAAAGTCGCCCGTTATAGTGTAAAAGAAAGACACTTGAATTATTATTGACATTCAAGAGAACTCAGCATTATATGTGTCGCTATTGTTATATTTAGGTATCTTGGGTACGATTTCCTTCTCAAGCTTAAGCTATTCAAACATAACGATCGAGAATTCCAGCTGGAGGGAATACTTGCTTCTGAGATAGTATATTATAGTCTCCAAGTAATGAATGTAGATACCACTAATTATCTTATTATATCTTTTGTTTCTACTTCTGGCTAGTTGATATGTGCGTTTTGGTTACTACCTTCTTCCTTTTTATTGATTCTTTTCAGTAGTATTATGTAGTATTAGTATCAGTAGTGTATTTAGTATCAGTAGTATTTCAGTAGTATTTATTACTTTGAACCATAGATGAAAGAAGACAATAGATGGAAACATTCAATACGATTACAGTGGATAATTTTGAAACCGTGAAAATGTCTAATTCGTTATTATAAATGGATCATTCATGCAGTTAACTCGTCGAAAACAGTGATCTACGGAGAAATATTTTTACGTGATGTTAGTGCCAGAGAATGAAAAATACTTAGAAAAAAAACGTCACATTTTGTTCAAATATACATGAGAATTATACTTGATCATCGTTTTTGGTCGAAAATGACGAAATTTGTGCACCATTATGCCTTAAATATTTTTTTTGTATCTGTAATTTGAGGCTTCGCTAGTTTGATGCTCGTGGTGGCTCCATATTGATAATATCGTATTAATATTCTTTTGATATACTATGTATACTGGTATTTTTTACTGAGCCAAGTATTTCATTTTTTGAAAAAGAATTTACTAGAAACTATCAAATTGTATTCCTATTTCTTCGATGAGCAAATTTTAAATTAAATTTATTTTTGTTTTACTTTTTGCTGACAAACATAGCTGAACTGCGTTAATGAACCGCATAAATGCTGTTAAATTTGTGTTGCACTTTTTGATGAGCCAAGTATTTAATTTTTGTAATAGAATTTGCTCCATGGGTGATGCCCAGAGCATAATAAATATATATTCTATTTTATTCATCTCAGCCATCGCAAATGTCCTGTCGGTGCTCCTACCTATTCCGTACCCAACCCGCGGCTCCCGTCTTAACGCGTCTTCCGCAGCACTTCCAATCCAATACTCTTCTCCTCCCCCTCTCCTCTCTCCACGGGTGACTATCCCTTCCCCAGTCCTCCGTCCCTTCTCACCGTCAAACCCTCTCTCTCCCTTCGCTCCGTCCAGCAGGCCCTCTTCATCCCCACCTCCTCCTCACCTCGGTCGTTCCGCACACACAAGCACCCGGACATAGCGCTGACCCCCTGAGGGACTGCTCCTTATTAAAGGGCCGAAGACACACCCCCCCCCCCCCTCACTCAGATCCTCTCCTTCCACTCCTCTCTCATCCCTCCCCCGCAACCTCTCCTTTCCCTCCCTTTCCCTTCGTCCTTTCCCCATATCTCCTCTTCTTCCACCACTTTCCCTCCTCTTCCCGATTTCATTCTTCCCCGAGGCAATGATGAGGAAGGTTGAAGTGGGGAAGTGAAGGTTGGGGGAGGGTGGGGGTGGGTGGCGTTGGGGGGAAGGGGTGAGAATCGGTCGTGGAAAAACGGTAGGAAGTGAAAAGGGGAGGACGTGAGGAGAAAGAAGAATGAGGCAATTGGAGAGCGATGAGGAAGGAGTAGAGAGTGGGTATGTGCTGGGAGAGGTGGACTTGGGCAGGGGAGGGTCTTTGGTGGGCGGGGTTTTTTCAGGGTCTTAAAATGAGGGGAAGTGTATGGCGGATGAATGCGTGGCGCATTTCTGTCTTATCTGCAATTTAATCTCCAGATCTACGGGAAATTTCGTGTCCCTTCATTTATTCCCCTTCCGCCACACTTCGAACGAAAAACCTCCGGAGAAACCCCCTTTGATCGAAGGTCGCGTCTGTGTTCTCGCATTATAAATGCCGTGCTTATTATAATGGCGAAAAAGAATAAGATGGGATCGTGATGAAATTGGATTCTGTTCCCCTTCGCTGAAGGCCACGTTTTGCTTTCCAAGAAAATATCCAAAGCTGTTCTTCACCGTTTCTCCTCGCCGCAAAAAGTAACTTGTTCCTAATTGGGGATGATTTTATTTTGTGCTAATGCTCATACTTGGATATTGCACTTGCGAACTTGGATATGGAATTACATAAAAGTTTAGTAGCTCAAGTTCTATTGATGCACATATATTTATTACAACGTATTTATTTCACTTTCACTCAAGTAAGGATTCGTTTCTGATACTCAAACCGTCAAAGTGTTGTGAAGTAGTACATGTGATTGTTGAAAAATAATTTATGGATAAACAATGTCGCCTTTTGAACCAATAAGTAAGTAGAGTACATAAGCTTTCGATAAGGAGACTAATTACTTTTCGAAACGTGAATTTGCAAATCAGCCATTCCATTGGTTCCGGCTGTGACTTATGAGCGTTTAATTTTAAATTGTCTTATCCAATACTTCAACTAAAATATACTGAAGTACATATTTAGTTAGCCATAGGATGTGGTAATTTACAACTTAAATTGAAATTTGAATAAATTAATTAGCACCGTCGTAATTGGAATAAAACTGTGGTTCCGAGTGTGACTCACACAAATGACACTCAATAACATAAGACTTCTTAAACCTGTAAACTCAAGTGAATAGCAAAAACAATAAATATTGGTACTAATATCATTAAGGTAAGAGTAATTGTTCTTTATTTTAAAATAATGGAGAAGTATCCAAAAGCATTATTTTTCTAGTTATGAATTTTTTAATATGTTCCGGGTGTGATATGGTAAATTTCTGGGAGTGACCTAATTGCTCTTTCTGCTTTCAATAACGAGTAAAATTCAATTTTTTTATCAAAATCTGTTAATGGAACCAATTTAAGTTCATTGTTGAAACGTCTTGGTTCCGAATGTTGATACCATAATCTTATTGGATTCTTAATTTTCAACGCATAAATATACTATCGTTACAATGCTATCGTCATTAGTGTAATCCTTCGAGTGTGTTGTGTGGAAGCCACATATTAATTATCACTCCTGAACTTAGTCGCATTGGCTGTTAAGTTTTCTTTTTGCCATCTATAGCAATCCAGTGGTGAAGGATGTAGAGGTAACAGAACAGCTGTCGAAGCATTTATTTATTTAGATAGGCTAGGGTTGCTCCACGGAATTCGTAGAAAATGGAACAAATTTCTTGTATTCCGTGCCTAGGTCCAGCATCACTTCGGGAGGAAGAAATATTCTTTGTAACTTTGGGTCTCCGTAATCAGCGCGGCAGCGCAGCAGACGTATTGTCGCTTTGAAGATCTTGACGGGGGGAAAAAAATGACGGACGAAATACGAGGGCTACGTGGTGCGAAGCTCAGGGTGGCAATAAAAAAAAGCTGTGGGGTTGGGAAGATCTTGTGGAGGGTTAACAAGGCAGAGATAGGGTGAGTGTGTCTGCGCTGGGAGATGTGGTGTGGATGCGATGTGGAGGAGAGAGGGAGGGACGGGTGGTGAGAATGAAAGTGAAGCGAAAAGCGGGCAATAAAACGGAGGGGTTGTGTAATACATACAGAATGCGAGAAGGGCAGAGGAGGGTGGGGAGGAGGAGGTTTGGGGAAGGGAAGAAATAGAAAAAAAGTGGAGTGCAGCTACTACCGCCGCGCTTATGTCGTGTTGGGTGTGAAGCACCGGGGATACTGTTAGGCTTATTCTGGCTTCAAACGGGATGAGTTTTTCCCTGCGTTATTTCTTCCTTGAAGACGGGCGTTTTGTAAACTTGGTCCGTACTGCCTTCCACCGAGCTTGCACTGTGTCAGGCGAATCTTTATATTGCTCTACGCTTCTCCTTACTGCAGCTAAATGTGTAAGCTTGGCATCTCCTTATAGTTGTCAATAAGTTCTAACGCTTTGCTTTTCGTACTTGTTGAACTACTAGCATCCATGTTTGTGGATGTAATCTCGTTGCCGTACAATTTTTAAGATATCGGTTGATGTAGTCTATGGTTGAAAAATTGTAAAATCTATAGTCTGGGATATCTAAATCATGTGGCATGAATAGGGTCTTAATTCTAGACAGCTCGGAAAAAATGTCATATCGTCTTAAGAGTACAAGATTTTCTTCGGTGAAACAGTGCATCCTAATGTGGCACGCAGTACAGGAAGGGACAAGAGTGGAAATGTGCCATATTACGCCTGCTCCATGCTGCTTGAGCTACGCACCCAACTATTGAAACTATTCTGAAAAGATTTATGTGATTTTCATCTGGTGCAGAGATTAAAATGTTGGCTTCCAAAATTACTTTTCCATAATACCTCAAAAAGTAGAGCCTTTTACATGGTCTCTTACGGGCCACGATTACCTTGCCGGAAGAAATACTGATTTGATTGTGATAACGTTTTTACAATTTTAATTTAAACTATTTAAGAAATTGAAGAACAGCAGTTTTATCAATGCCAAAATATTTACGCCTACCCCACTTGGCATCACATATAATGCAGTTATATTAAAACAACTTTTAATTACTAGTACCATGAATGAATAAATAACTTCGTATTATTCCATAATTTTATTTTTTCACGACCGGTTCAACGTTTCGACGTCATTATCAGCATAATTTACTCTTGATAATGACGCAGTATTGTTTGAACCAGTCAGGCAAGAAATAATCAGATGGAATATTTTGAAGTTATTTCATTCATGATTGCTTTATTCTACAAAGTACAGCCACACGCAGTTGAAGTTAACAATTAGCACGCTAGAAACAGCGCAGGGAGAAGAGCAGGAGTAAAGGTCCCCTGTGATGTTGGCTTAACTTCATGTACAGCGATAAGAGAGGAGGGGTGTGAGGATTATGTGTATCTGTCGGTGGGATGGGGAGATATGTGCAAGGGAATTCGTGAGTGGGATACTGAGAGAGAGGGAGGGAGGGGGTGAGATGTGTAGAGATAAGGAAGGAGAGAGGAAAGGGGGACCTTCGCGTGGGCGGTGAAGAAGGGGGGGGTGGTTGGGTAAAGAGAGGAGGGAGAGAGTCTCTGGAAGGAAGGGAGACGCAGGGAGAGGAATTTCAAAAGGGTATTATGGTTGTAACATTGAATGCAGTTGAGTCGTCGGTGTGATTACTCGAGATGATGGGGGATCAGCAAGGCTTTACGGGTGGGCAAAGGTGATGATATCAGATTGAAAAGAATGCGAGGGTGTTGGGGCGGATGGTGAGGGGTGGTGGGAGGTTAGGCGTGGCCTAAAAGGAGGGGGAGGAAACGAAAAGCTTATAGCGTACCGAGAGGATGATGGAGTGAGAGTTGGAACTCTGGGTGATATATGTGCTTAGTGTGTGCGCGGGTTTTATATGCGTGCCTTTTCGCCAGTTGACGCTGAGTTGTCCCTGCATGGGATAAATTTCTTAGGGGGGTTTCTAGATGGGATGGAAGGCCATCCAATCCTTTCCTGGGAATTTTGGTTCCTGAGTCTAAGAAGAACATATTGATAAATTTGCTTCTCGAACTCTTTAACATTTTTGCTTACAAGCAGGGCCCCTAAGCCCTGGTCTTGCACTAGTGATAACCTCACACTAGGCTTGTGTATACTTTTGAGAGCCAATGTCCCCTGAGGGGGTATGCAAATGATGGAGAAATCGAATAAACTGATTTAGTTGATTTTGGGATCATATTTTTCGTAAAGCATCGAATATATATGGAAAAGTCCCCAAATTTCCATTATCGACCCAGGTTAATTGTAAATTGAAAAAGTAAACACGCCCTAACGCGTACTCATAAGGTTAAATGTGCTTAGCAACCGCGAAGCTAACGTTAACAAAGTTGCTCTGTAGCATTGATGTTTATATTTTGTTAACATTCGTAACGGTCTCCAGATATTAGATTATAAACAGTGAAATAACGAAACAAAACTTATATAAATTAAATCTATACCAATAAAACTTGCACAACAAACATGATCTTGTCCGTAATTTTTACGTGTCATCAGCTAGTATATTAATATCAATCTCTAATTCTGTAAGTATTATTGTTTGTATGAGAACATTCTGCATTTGTCCACTTTTTGGTCAGGAAATATACTCAAGATTTTTATTAATGATATTTGTTTATTGTGGCCACAATAAATATTTTCCCCAGAGGTCCCAGAATCAAAAGGGTACCTAATTATTTATATTCCAATAAAACTTCAAATATAACAGAAACCAATTGAAATATATAATGTTTCCGGATTCAATGAGACTTTTTTCAAATTTCTATCGATATATATTTTGAAATATCTAACTTTCCATACTTCAATTTTCATCAAAGGCTTATTAGAAAACGTTTGACTTCTCTGACACTTCGTAGATCATGACCTTTTAAAAACCAGCAAACTGGAATTTGGGTATATTAAGTCTTATCGTCAGAGTTGTTGTTACTGGTCATCTATAAAAATAAAATAAAAATGATAATTTAGCGAGTTATCGATAAATACACCACATTTGAGTGATAGGAAGTCACGAAGGTGCCAAGTAATACGCTGGGAAATTGTATTCCCAGAGAATTCTTAAATTACATTCTCCGAAATCAACATTTTTATCAACCTTCTTGGATAATTTGTAATAATGACTTCGGCAGTAGTTATTAATTGACAGCATGCTGAGGGCGAATCAGACGGGATGCGTTGCCCGTTGTCAGTGCCTTGAAGGGAAGCGTGAATGCGCTCCTACATAAAACTGCCTTCAAATTACGTATGGCGAGACCTGTATTGAGGTCGACTGGAATTTCACGACTAGTACATCTCCAGCCGAGGACCAGGACGGTTAATGAAAGCCGTAGAGTAGGAGAGGTTGGAAGAATTGGAGATGTGGTGTTGTCGAAAAATGGTGAAATATCAAATGGACGGAGAGTATCAGCAAAGAAGAAGTCCTAAGGAGAGTGGAAGAAATAATCAGTGAATTGAAAACTGGCGAGAAGAGGAGTGTATTTCACACACTTTGTGACACAATAGCTTAATGAAAAGAAGGATGGAAGGAAAAAATAATGCGTAAAATTACAGAGGAAGACCAGCTAAGGAATTTATCTTGCAAATTATGAAGTACATCAAAGTGAATAAGTATGTAGGAATGAAGAGGTTGACTGATAGGAGAGTGGAGTGGAGAGCTGAAGGAAACCGATCCTCGGATTGATGACTGCTGACGATGACAGGAATCTTCATTCCTTCTTCATGGGATTTATACGGCTCTGGTAAACTGTATGATTTTGGTTTAGTTTCCGTATTACTTTAAATCTGCCCCTTATATGTAAGCAATACTATTATTACTGGGCTCAAGGAGATATATTCCAGTTTCCAGATCTATCTATCGGGATCCAGGGATTCGTTACAAATCTCGAGTAAGACAGGCTAAGGAATTCCCAACCGAAGACGTTAAGTGTTATTGAGGGTGAGTGCGATGGAGTCGTCTTTTACTTAACATCCCTTCCCTTTCCGTTCGCTCGTAGACCTTTTTTTTTCGTTTGACTGATTGAGCCTTCCGTTTGCGAAATGCGCGCGAAGCACTCGACTCGTCGTCAACGTCTTGAATACTATAAGAGCATCCTGCAATTTGTTGAAACGGTGTTTCGCGGTCGTATTTCGTCAAGTGAGGCGTAGAATGCGAGGCGCGATGAAGAAGAGGGAAGTCCTCAAGCGCTTAATGAAATCATCGCTCGCAGCAGGCTGGAATGCTCACTTCTCCCGCCTTAATGACGAACAATCAACAGTGGCTTTTTTCTTGCTTAGGCGATGCTCTTCTCGACTTCACTTGGTGTACATCGTTGGTGAAATTAATTTAACAATTGCACTAGGTTTTTCGCAAGTGAAACATTTTTACCGCCTTAGTACCTTAATATCTATTGTAATTTATCCTATGCTTGTGTTATTAATATTATAATTGGATACGCACCAAAGAAGATGAAATTTTCCATGAAAAAATCATTTGATGTGACTAAAATTCTGCGATATATTTCCAAATGCGGGTCATGTGTGTTAGCCAGCTACAACACTGAGCATTCTTAATTTTAGGCACCATTATCTCTGTATGCAGACCTAATATATATACTAAATATATTTGTAAGAATTTGTTTATCATTATATAAGAAAATAATTTGAGGGATATTGTTTGTTTTTCTTTAAAACGTAAATATATTAATAAGTCCATATATTAGATTTGTGTCATAGGTCCTTCTTATATTACCCAATATAAACATGATATCCTAGTGTTACATTACGTAACCTGACTTAGTAGACCATCAAGAGTTTTATAAAGAACTATATTATCTCATATCCTATCGAATATCAATGCTATTTTTTTTCTTAAATAACTGATATACTACTTCCCGGTTTATTTGCCCACCACATTTCACTGATGGCATAAAAGCTGCAATGTAATTGCTTATTTGACTTTTTCTAAAAATGTATCAAACTGTCAGTGTTTTATTAATCTATTTTTTAAGCGTTGTCTATCCTTCATCCATTACATAGAATGCTTTTGATCATGTTATTATTTAAGACGAACTCTGAGAGTACTTTCTGTGGTCGAATGTTAAATGAGCTATCTATACATATAGTTTAGGGGATTGTGCATTTGTGTACATTGTGTGAATTTGTGTAGGACAATATTTGAATTTTTCGAATTGAAATCCCTCTATTATATTTCTTTGTTCCCAAAGGAAATGAAAAAAAGAAAACCATCAGGTAACATCGACGTTCTTATCGCGTCTATGAGTAGGTGACGAGTTATCGTCAGTCATATTTGGCATAAAATTTGGAATGATTGTATAGTGATATGACAAAAATATGTCACGTTTCTGTTTTCGAATGCACTGGTTTCATTAACCATTGCTTTGGGAACAAATTGCTAGTTGTAGTTAGAAGAATGTATACTTTCACAGAAACCTTGCTCTGAATGACTGCAGGATGGTCACATTGACCTTAAATACCCACAACTTCATGCGACTAATTTTTTTTCTCCTTTCGTTGTAGCTTCAATATTGTTGGCGCTGGATATTTGGCATCTATTTTCGTAACAAGTTGGCAATGCAGACGAATTCCGACGAGTAAACGAAGGTAGAATTGATTAAGGAGTGGGAAAAAGAAAGAAAACGAGATACGGGAAGGAACTCGGGATGAGAGAGGAAGAAAAATATCCTGCGAGAAGAGGTATATTGTGCGAAAGAGAGTAACTCGATAGACGGGAAGAGGTGACAGGGGTGAAACAGCGTGAGGAGAAGACGGAGGAAAAGGAAGGAGGAAGGCAGAGAGGCGGCGAAGGAGGAGGAAAAGGAGAGGGTAAATGAGGTGGAAGATTGTGAGTTAGGGAGGGCGAGAGAATGACGAATGGGAGGATGAGGTAGAGGACGATGCGAAGGTTGGAGGGATTGGAAAGAAAGGAGGGGACATTTGGAGGCACCCTTTTCGAGTGACTGATCACTGAGTATCGGACGTACCTATCTTGAAGGAGTGTGACAGGTATCGGGACTTTTGTTAATAAGGTGATCGTAATAGCGGACATAGATTCCATTTTAGGTGATATCTGCTACTTATTTTATTCATTAAAGAGATTGGGCATTTAAATAAAATTTCACGTATATTACGATCATATTATTGCGAGTGTTTTGATTTAAAATTGAATCGCTTACCAAAGTTCGTTAAGAATGAAGACGCACAAAACGCATAGTGTGGAAGTCAAAGTTTTGACTTAGTAGTAACTTGTGAGGACAGTCGATGTCACAGTATGGTGATTTGGCGATATTATCAGCAAAGTATATTTTTACAGTTACCTACATCAATATTAATGTTATAGTTACAAAGAGAATCATGTAGAGGACGAGGATAAAAGAAAATTACTGTTACGAAAGGAATACCGGGTACCAAGTACCAAAATACCGGGTAAATGTGTTTGAAGTGTTGCTGTGAGAAAAGGATTGTAATAAACCAACGGGTATGATAATCGACGGTAAATACTATTTTCTGCATTAGTATTATTTCCAGCAAAAATATTCTTCTTTCTGTAACAGGCATGTTAACGCCGACTTCATTAAACGTTTTTTGTTGGTTATAACCATCAGAATATTAAATGAACGGTAAATTGCTAACTCCTTCCGAGTTCCCTAGGTTTATCTTGTCGCTGAGGAAAGAGGTGTAAAATGGTATTGTCATAATGCGGCTTTCGTCGGTGAATGCGTGTATAGGTAGACAAACACCACAGTTGATAATTGGTCACATTAAATGAGCAATGACTTGAAATAATCTTAAGACAAAAGCTCGGACTGGAGCTTTTCCTCGCTCTTGTAACGGAGGGATATAGTTGTTGTGCCAACCGTTGTTTATATCGATCACGAACGGTCACAAGCGAAATGCTGTGAGAATGAACGATAGAAATCCTTTCACAATTTATAAGCCCAATGTTTTGTAATATTATATATCTGTGTAGTTGTGCTAGGTCACCAAGCTGTTGACTCGCCCTAAAAATTAAGCGCCAGATCACTCTAAATCTGGTTTCGGACTTCGTTACGTTTGGAACTGCAGCTATACAGCAGAATAATCCGCGTGTCTTAGGCCGTGGCTAGTCATTGTACAATCGGCGACACTGCGACACTAAAACATCTAACGTTACTGATTGTCAAGAGTTAGGAGCAAGAGGATGAGGAAAGGGTGGCCTGGGGAATGGTGAGACATTCGGAAACGCAGTGAGAGGGAAGTCGGGGGGTGGATGAAATGAGGTTGGAGGGAGTGAGGGTGAGTGGTTGCGAAGGAGATTGTCGGGCGGGGAATGGGGAGGGTGAGAGGAGATGGAGGCGACCGGAAGTAATAAGAGGGATGGAGGAGAGAAGCGTCTAGAGTGAGAGGGAGGGGAAATGATTTTTTCGGAGAAGAGGATGGGTGGGGGGAGGAGAGAAAAAAATGACAATTTTCTGACATCACGTGACCGGAATGGAACGCTGGGCGTCGGCAGCAGGCCCCTCTTCCTTCTACCCCCTCCATCCCCCGCCCGGGGGCCGAGTGGGGAGGGGTGGAGGTTTGGGAGGGAGGGGAGAGTTTGCGTGGGTGGGTGAATAGGTGAGGGTAGAGGAGTGAGTTAACGTCTGTATGTGTGGGCGTCTTGTGTGTATTAGGGGTAGGTAGTTGGATAGCGCATTTCCTCCTTTTTCCAACCCATTTTCGTCCCTTACCATCGACCTAATTCAGGAAGTAGATGACCATTTCAATATCGACAGCATTTACGTATTCGTGAGAACTTTTTTTTTTGACAAGAGAAAATTTTTACGTGACTAATGTTTAAGTGCTAAAGTTGGATCAGGGGTGGGAAAGTGGTTCCTTTTTGGTGATTGTCGTTATCGATATCATGAAAGCAAAACACTCTTGATGGGCAATGCTCACATGTCTTGAAAACGAACTCCGTCTATTAAAAATAGTGATGTAAAGCACCTGAAAATATTTTAAGAATGGACATAACGCTCTTGCTATCAAGGGCGTCATTGAAAAATATTGATAAGTGCGCATGCGTTATGGAGACCCATGATAGCGCCCCAGGTTGCTGTGGTGGCTGGAGCACTGGCTTCTCATTCTTTGGACAAGGGTTTGAATCCCGGACGTGGTGGAAGTTTTTCAGTGAAATCCCAATCCCTTTTTTGAGTGGCATACAGATAGCACTTCAAGTGTAGTACTCCGTTATTTCATGGGTGGGGTGGTTTAACTGTGATCCTCTCGGCTCATTTCGTTAACAGTGGTCTTATGTTGACGCTAGGTGTCTCTCCAACCTAATAACCCTATTATCATCGTACAAATATGTCCTCTATGGCGCAAATGACCTCAGCTCTCGGTCACTTCCCAAATACAACCAGCTAACGAGCAAGTGAGTGAAATATCCGCCATGAAAAAAATCTTCTCACTAGCCCGGAGTCCGGGTCCGGTCTCCCCCAATACTTCAGGTATCTTAGCCAGTTACTTATATATCCCCTTAAAAATACAATTTGAAATAAGATGCCCTGGTTGTGTTACTGGGTGACGTACCTTGCCCGAAAATTCGAGATCCTGTTGTAATACTAGTCGACTCCGATGTACAGTTCATAGTGAAATCAAACGCATGGTGTTATATTTACTATAAGCTTGAAAAACAGCGTAGTGTTTCAAAATTACATTTGTGCGTTTTGAAAATAATTTAGTCTAGTTTTACCATTGACTTTTCCCACTTTTCGAAAGAAAACTATGCTAATTGTAAGTAGGAAATACATGCATAGTAGTCACATTATATAACTTTATAAGATTCTGGTCTATGTTTGTTGCTTAGTTGGCTAGTTTCTAGTTTGCTCCTCACTATCGGCCGAGTTAATGCGGAGTGAATTGAAACTCATATTGTAGGATGACACTCCAGGTGCGGAAAACCCAGTCCAGAAGGTCACTTCACGTTCCAAGTGAGACAAACTTCATTTAGCGTCTCAATTAATGGCAGAATCTCCACAGTTAGAACATTTAAACATTACCAATCCAATCTTATAGCATTTGTTTCGTAAATGCTTATCCATTCATACAACTGTAACAGAATAATTTCCATCTTTCGAAAATAACTCAACCTCGTTGAAATCGGTCGAGGTGTCACCTAAGTAAAGATAATGTACTTTATAAAGTTGTCATCTTGGTTTGAATCGGAAGATGTTTAGCGATCAAATAATATACATACGACATTCACGATATTTACGATGTCACTACGTGATATTGCAAAAAACACCATTTTGCAAATATCTCATTTCCAGGTGGCTCTGTACCGTTTTACAATTCCCGAACGTCGCAGTCGATTTACTGTACGTCACGATATCGAGCCCCCCCCCCCCCAATAAACACTCTTTGGCATTATTTCCTTCGTACTTCCCTTTCTCCTTAGATCTCTCCCTACTCCCATTCTCTAACCATTTCCCTCCTCCACCCTCACCTCATCCCGAAACCCTTCGGCCTTCGGGTTAAAAAAAAATTTCCCTCTGTTTTCCGGAACTTTCCCTTCCACTCTTAACTGACGTTCTTAGCTTCCCTCACTAACTATCCAACCTTCACGCACATCACCGTCCTGCCCTCTCGCCGTGAAATACCTTCCCCCTCCCCCTGTCTTCTAATCCTTCCCGCAGCCGCATTTAGCCCTTCCCCCTTTTCAGCCTGCCCCTCAGTCCTTCCTTTTACCCCCTCCTCCTCCTTCGTCGCCCCGCCCACAACCAACTCCAGATGATCGCCTTTGCCGCCTCCGTGACTCAGCGGTGTTCGGCGGAGCGATTAAGGGACCGGATCGCCGATCCTTACATAATAAGGGCCCAGTGGGCGGTGAATACGATGGGTTGGTAGGCTAAGGGAGGGGTGAGTCTGAAGAGTAGGGGGAGGAAGGTTACGCTCCTATTTTTACACGAGGGGCAGTGAATGCTGGAACGATTACCCATGCCTCGTTCACGCTACTAGATTTCTACGCGGGTAACTCATTAGTTGGTAGAACCGTATGAGCGCAGATTGGGCACTTGCTCAAGTCGCCTAAGTTGGTTTTCTACGTGACCAGGTTAGCCAAAACGTGTTATGAATGGCACCTTTTTCGTTTGAAAACTACTGCTTTCTCTCTAAGTATTCCTGAGCTAAGTTGTAGTGAGTGGCTAAAGGTGTAAATCATTTTTTGAGCATATTTGTTAATTAATACTTCTTTCCAGCACAATATACTGACTACAGATCAACTCTAATTGATCGAATGTTGGCTTAAATTACTGGAGTCCTTTCTAGTGCCTTCATTTTATTTACTCGTAATTTCCCACGTCTTTGACAATAGCTTTGCTGATTACTACTCTAGTGAAAAAGAATAAATTCCCCTATTGTCTCGATCTCATATTTAAACGCATTGAATTTCTAAAAAAAGTATTTTTGTATAGATGCTGATTCGATGAGATTATCAGTTAAGAGTTGGCTTTCCCTTAGGCAAGTCATATATAAGAACAATGGATATTTACTTTATTTTACAGGGCATTTTCTTAAGCAATTGCCCTTTTTGCCTCAGGTTTCTACGTTTTTTTAAACGGAAATTGATTATGAATGAAGATAAATATGTAAAGTTATTTTAAAAATGTAGACGAGACATATACAGGTAGTAATTCACTAAAGAAGTAGACGAAATGCAGTAGGTATTAATCATTCAGTGGTGAAATTAGTAGAGGGCTGAATACTGAAGACTGAAATTATTCTTCACTATTATTTTTATTTATTTTCAATCCGCTACATGCAGCTCTCACGAGAGTTTTTTAAAGATTTATTTTCGGAAAATGAATACGTTCTTTACGACTTCTTTTTAACTTATTACTATCTGCTCTTATGTGATGTGACAAAGAAGATTTTCGGAAGCCGCAATTATGTTGTTTTTTCCCGGAATATCGTTTCAGCTCACTCATAGTTTCTAGCTTGTAAAGTAGTTTTACATGTTCTTATTCTTTATTATTAGAGAATTTAGTGCAGCTAAAGTAGTAATGTTTGATCTGCACATTTTTCATATTATAATACTGTTGCAAAGCTATAGAAAAATGTTCTTCGACTTAAACGGATGCACTTGTAGGTTGTTTTATGGAACTTAAGTATATTCCATCGTAGGTTTCCGCGGCGTTCAGATGAATTGTTATGCATATTCGGGTTTCCACTGCGTAGGTTGCTTTTTAGGACAACAGTTTCACCAGTTTTCCAACGGGCGTCTTCAGGTCGAAGTACTGGGGCATCATTTCGGCCGCGTTTATATAGGCCTCTTCTGTTTCCCTGTTTGCTCTGTGATTGGCCATTTATCCTCCCGCCAAATCCTCTTCCACGCACTTGATAGGTGGTAGCCATCTTCTATGTTGAAATTATCATTTGCTTTGTTTATTGCTATGGCTTCTCTTATTAGCCTAGGATAATATATTGGCTCTTTGGATACCAATTTGACCTCGTTAAAATTAATGTTGTGACCAGGCTCGCTCCAGGCATGCTCAGAAATCGCCGACAAACTGAATTGCTTCTTTCTGGTAGCACTTTCATGCTCCTTCAGGCGTGTCGTCATGGACATGCAAGTCTCGCCTATGTAGGACCTCCCGCACTAGCATGGCACCTGGTAGACTCCCTTGTAGAGTTGCTGAGGGATTTTGTCCTTTGGCCGTGGAAGTAAATTAGATACTTTGGTTAGGCAGTTGTATTTAGTGACGATGTTATGTTTCCTCAGTACTGAAAAAAACGGAGTGACACCGAAGACACCAAGGCCTATGCCACGATACCTTACATCGTTGGGATCAGTGAAAAGATATCTCGAGTACTAGTAAAGTATCTCGAGTAGAGGCTAATAAGAGAAGCCATAGCAATAAACAAAGCAAAGGATAATTTCAACAGAGAAGATGGTTACCACCTATCAAGTGCGTGGAAGAGGATTTGGCGGGAGGAAAATAGCCAATCACAGAGCATGGAGGGAAACAGAAGGCCTATATAAACGTGGCCGAAATGATGCCCCGCTACTTCGACCTGAAGACGCCCGTTAGAATACGGGTGAAACTCTTGTCCTAAAAAGCAACCTACGCGGTGGAAACTTAACTATGTTTGCCAAAAAGGTAAAAGAGATACCTACTTGTACCATTTTTTTTATATTTTTTACTCAACTAAAAATGGCACATTAGACATGATGATCAATTTAAAAAATTCACACCTGTTAAAATAGGTCATTTTCACAGACATGTTGGGTATTGCGCTTTGATATATTTTTCCATCTTATGAAATTAACCTTGAGAATGAAATATCAAAGTCAAAATCAATTAGTCAGTGAAGTGAGGTTAATAGAAGTTAATACGTTTTGCTTCGGTATCCTTGTTACCTATTTGGTTATCTTTCTGATGCATTCTTTTTTAAATTTTTTGTCGTATTCGGTTGAAAAAATAGCGATTTAAACGCTCGTATTTTTAAGCCATCCGTAGGCACGCTGCCTTTCTCCTTACCAGCAAAGGAAATCGGAGTTTACGCGCCCTGGGTTCATCGTCTGGTTTAGGCTGTATTAGAGGCCTCTGTTTGGTAGGGGAATGCTTCAGAGGGCAAGGGGGAGAGGGTGCGGATGACAGTCAGTGGGAAACCCATTCGATAGCTATTTCCTTTCGGAAGTAATCCTATCCCAGTCTTCTCTGTCTTTGCTACCCCGCTTCCTTACTTCACCCCCACCCTTTACCCCTTCCCCACCCTGGAGCCATTCACAATCCCTCACACCCCTATCGGATCCCTTCTATATATCCTTTCTTCATCCCCTATTGCCTCCTTAAAACCCGTCTCCACAAAGGTCTCCACTCTGGTACTCCTCTCCTAAGGCTCGGTCGGTCGGTCGAATGGACGCGGTCAAAGTTTCGTAATCATTCCTTCAGGAAGGTTTATCCTTCCTCCTTGGTTCCCGTTTCGTCTCGCTCTCTGTCTCTGTATATATATGCATGCACGCATGAAACCACTTTCATTATCTTGCGCAACAAAAGATGGCCCCTGGGGCGAGCCGTAGGGTGTCTGCCCATCCGGAAGGATATGTCTGAAGTCGGATATGATGAAGACGGCAAGGGGCCAATCCCAGATTGATGTGGCTCGGAGACATTTGCTTAGCTCGAGTGGATTGAGAGGATACGAGACGTAATCTCGGAGTCCAATTCTTAACGTCCTCACCGATATACACTGGGCTTTAATATCTCCGTTCGGATGGAAACGTTTAGTCAATATTAGTTCGGATGAGGCATCCGTCTTGAGAGATCAAACGGAGACTTGGAATTATTTACGTCGTTCGGCATGTGAAAAATTGTACATATAGATGCTTTTCTTATGATACTGGTATAAAGTTAGCAGTGTTTCACTCAAATAAGTATTTAATTTCACGGAACTTTTGACCTGAAAATTAATAAAGAATAAAAATGAGATAAAACATTATTGAAGTGCAAAATGTTCTTTACTTAACTTTATCGAACATTTACTTTTTGAATGTCACGGTACTATGTCAGTTATTTCTTCACAAGTGTGTGCTTTCTAAATTTTTATACTACTTATGTATAGATAAAAATTTAATGCTTACAACCAGGATAGTGATCTGTTGCGAGTTTTATTTCAATATTTGCGAAACATTGAACTGAAAAAGCGCTTGTAAAATAATTGTTTATATGTATTAAACCTGACATAGCAAAAATAATTTAAGATATGAGCTTTCATTCCGTTCCTCGATCCGTTCCTTTTTTCTTTTTTTTTGTTAAAGACGTTGAAAATCTGCGTGGGAGGTTGTGTTATTAGAAATATTCATTTAAAACTACACATCATATTCCGTGGCTATTGCCAGGCGGGATGTTTCTCAGTTTTCTTTGTTTTTCTAACGAAAGAATTGGGAATTTGTATTGTAACTGGAATTATTTGTGGTGAAATTCTTCGTTGGGACGTAGTCCTCTCCTTCCTCACTTTCCCAAAAACATATAGTTTCAACGCTTGAATCAATTTCAAATACAGTAGCCAGCAATGCAGAAACTAGTAATTATGCTGTAATCCTAAATACAAGTGATTATGTTAAAAATAAAAGCAAAATGTTCATCGACGAAAACTCCTTTATCAGGCTGCCACTCGATCCTGCTTGTAAATATGACACATAAGTGAATTGTTTTATAAATCTTGTTTATTCAACGATAGGGAAAACATCTGTCTGAAATGAATCCTATTCCTCCAAATCGTTTCGGCCTACCCAGAATCCACAATGCTAAATATTCCATTCGTCCAGTCATTTCAATAGGTGGGATCACGTACGCACAAGCTAGCTTTTAAAGTGGATACCATCTTCCGCCATTCATCTTTAAACTTGTGCCCAAATATGGGATAATAATCTCCGGGAAATAAGCTGAACACATAAAAGATACGTTGAAAATTGCCAAAGACATTTTACTTGTTTCTGCCACCAATCCGGTGGTTATGGACGAGCTGAAAATCATTTTAGAAGTCTGCACGAATCCAAATGTTTTTTATTCAATGAGGAATTTTATCATCAGGAAAAGAGTTTAGCCATTATCACTATTATTAGATCGTATTTATGGACCACTTCAGACAGAAACATTGAAATTCAGATTTTAAGCTTTTAAACAGCGATTGTTACTGGTTTAAATACATTTAAAACGCAAGTCACCAAGGTTTTAGCTTTTATAAACTCATTACAGTCACATATCACTTTTACTTTGGTGACAGAGTAAGATGGAAATTTTAACTTTTAAATCCTTAGATTCTCTACTTCCCAAAATAAGTATATCTTTGAGATATACCGAAAGCCCACGTATACAGATCACGTCGTACACTTGGACTACTGCCACCCAAGATTCCACAAAATTTGGCGTTTAACCATTGCATCGAAGCCTAAATGTGGAAGTGAAGGCTTTTCGGGCTTTCTTTCGCGTATTTCCATTGCCTTTGACGTCAGTTTCGATCGCATTGCTGCTATGCTCTTCTCGTCAGAACTGAAGATGCAGGTGTTCGTGACCGTCTTATATCGTGGCTGTTTTTTCCGCTTATTCAGTCGGGTGCGTTCTCATTAGCTAACGTATTCTTATTCATGAAAACCCTCTTCCAGGCATTAAAGATGGTGTAACCATATTCCCTGTTAATACTTTCCGTTGTTTCCACGATTTCAGTGGGTCTCTCTGATAAGTCTGGGGAAGTTGCGGTTCTCTTTTGCGATTAATTTTGCCTCTTCATAATTCATGTTGTGGCTACGTCCACTCCAGGTATGTTCGGCCAAAGCAGATTTGCGTACCTGCCTGTTTTTGATGTCCCTCTGATGTTCTCTCAGCGTAAATGTAATTCCGCTTTCTAAAGAGAATCTTGACAAAGAATTAAATACTATTAGACGGATTGCGACGGTTAACGGCTGTGACGCCTACTTAGTCGACAGTATTCTTAATTGGAAGCGTCAGATGATTGCATTACCCAAATCCAAGGTCAAGATCAAAGAAAACGATAATGGGTAACGATACCTTACCTTGAAAAAAGGTCCTACTACGTAGACAAAGGAACAAAAATAGGTTCAGGTGTTATACACTGTTGACATTAGGCAACATTATTTACACCAACAAAGACTCGCTGGACCCTATGAATAGTTCGGGGGTGTATGAGATAAGTTGTGACACGTGTGGTGCGGTATACGGGTCAAGCCGAGAGAAATTTCATACCTCGTGTGAGTGAAGACAAATATTGCCTTGCCAATAGAGATCCCGTTAGCATAACAACTCACGGAAGAATCTCATCACTTGGGACTTCAAGTGAATATGCTTTGAATTAAAAGTAAAGGACGTCGCCTGGATGCGTTGGAGCAGTGTGAATTAATCAAGAAGGAATAGAATAAAATAAAATTGTTCAACTACATTAAATTTTAATGTCACTCCCATATCCTAGATATCTCCTACCAATTGATCAGAATCTAAAGATGTGATATGACGCCCCCTCCTCCACCTTATCTCCGCTTCTGCTCCTTTCCCCCACCCCCATGATGAACTTCGTTTGGAGGGAGGTGATAAATTACCTCACCCTACCATTTTCTTCACCTCCATCCATCCTTCCCCTCCTCTCTCACAATTCTCAAAAATCCCTTCCGCTTCCATGGAAAATAAGGACAAATACCCACACTACCGAAATTTGGGTTATTATACCTGATGATGGGGATGTAATACGCCGTACATCGTGTTGTAATTGTAAAATAAATTAAACAGTACCGATATCTGTTGATTTTTTTCACAAAAATGTATTCCACCACATATCGCCGGATATAATTGAGCTAATTGTAAGTTGTCCCTATTTAAGCTTCAATGGATGCAGGAATTACTCAGACGTTGAACTCCAAGATGCTAAGGAGACAGAATGACTCGTAATTTAAAATGACTAAAATAAAAAAATGGGAATGACGTAGCCCTGCTAGTAGTTTCTCTTTGATTTGTTAAACCATCCAACATTATATTTTTTTGACGGCAAATTCTTAAGAAAGTTTAATTTGTCGTTTCATCTTACTGATTTGATTTTAAGTTAAAATTATGTTTTATATGAATAACCCCCTAGGGGCTTTCTCACTTTGTTCCCATACTCAATGTTTTCAATTTTTCCCCTAATTATTATCTTAAATGGTATTGGATATGAAAATTTTCATGTAATGGGTAAAACATTCAATCACAGCAGCTTCAACGTATTAGAGGAATGAGTATTCATCGCCAAAAAACGCATACAGAATCAAACTATCTTTGATGGTGAAATATTTTAAAAGAAATTTTAATTATTTCATCATTCAATGAACTCATTTATGCAGATAACTATTTCGAGCCAAAATCTCTTCGGCTCATCAAAAGACGTCATTCACGTCAAGCTTGTTTAGTAGATAATTGATCAGTGGACGAAATTACTCCGTCGTCGTTGTGCTTCACAGATTTTAGCGTAAGCTTCCGAATCCCATTTTATGATTTACTCACAAAAGCGTTGACTTTGAAAAATGCGGAAGTTAGAAATGTTTAGGTGATTCAATTAATGCCATCAAGTATCGTCATTTTATATTAAATGAAATTGCAATTTAAGTGGAATGTTTGTAAATAATATTTCTTCCCTAAAGCTTGCCAACGGTTGGTTTTGCTTTAAAAACGTACATTTACGTAGTTATACGTAATGTTAGAGTAATTGGAATACAGTATCCATGCAGTCTGATTGCAAGCTGTCAATGAACAACTTTCGCGATCCGAAAATGGCAGATATTCGATATTTACATGTACTTAATTGGTTTTGTGATGCAGTGATGTCGTTTGAATTTGCATCGTATGAAGCGTTACGCAGAAAGCAAAGGGAAAGCAGTTCACAAAAATTTCATATTGACACATTAGCTTGTGGAAATTTAGGCAACGCTGCTTCTTGGCCGATAACTTTTTGAAGATATATATTAATGTGAACGAAGAACTACAGGAAGTTTTCTGTCTCGTATTGTGAAATGTATTCTTAAAATTCTCAGTGTAGAATTTTTTGTTGAAACGTATTTTCATCATTTATCCAAGTAAAATAAATTATGATATGTCCACTTTTATTAGAACATTATGGTTGAGGGAGATGTCTGCTATAATAACATACTATGAAGGAATCATTTTCCTCATATTCAAAATATTTTCAGAACACATATTTGCAGGTGAAAATAAAAGCCAAATTTCACTGTACTTTCTTTGGTAATTGCATCGTCTGGTTTCCAATACTTTCGTTCATTATTGAAGCAACAGTTCCGCCCATTTTCAACAGGAAATAGTTTTTCCCAGCAAGTTAACGTCACAGTAGCCTACGTCCTATCAACGTCACAGTAGTCTACCGTTGTATTAAGTTTTTTTTATATCTTTTTATATTTCCAATCAGTCATTCCCATTGTATCTGTATTCATATGCACTATTTGTTTTCTATTAAAATGGAGAAGTTACTCTCGAATATTTATTTTGACAACTCACCAAACCAGATTTCAGTACATTCTGCCACTTCCGAGTTAAACATTCTTGTGGGTGACTCCGTATATAAAGGTTTCTGGGAAAGGTAGGGGTTGTGGGGAAAATAGAGGAGGGGGAGTTAGGAAGGATTTTTTAAGAAGAAGTAGCAATTCCGTGGGGTCGGTTTAATTATGAGGCCAGCTCAATTCAACTCAGAAAAAAAATTGACAATTTGAAGGTCAAATCCCTCGTGAACAGAAGGTCGGCTGCTTGGGGGAAGGGGATACATATATTTAATAGTGGGGAATGGGTTGTGAACAAATTTTCATTCAATACAACCACATTGGGGATTTCAGATCTTTCGAATAGGTGATGTAAAAAATCACTGAAATTACTTGAAAAAATCAGCAGACAAATAGCTTCACATACATACTTAATCGGGAAATAAATGGACTAAATAAATGTCTATAGCATAAGATGCAGCCACTTGTTTAGAAATTCAAAAAGCTATTAATAAATGTTTTGATGAAAAAATCACTACTTTATTAAAAAGCTTTGTCTAAAATAGCGCATATTTAATATTGCTCCATGATAAAGAAGGAAATTAAATAATAATATAATTCATGGTACCGTTATTATTAATCAACGGACACGACTGAATCGTAATCTCTTAGGCCGAATTTTACTGGCTTTCAGGAGTGCAGTGAAATAATAAAAGAGTTTTTCTATCGTTTAAAATGTATTGTGGACACGTTCAGTCGACACATCATTCGAATGAAAATAAAAGCAGCCTTTCGCTGTGGTTTTATTATGTACACGCAAGGTCCACTTCTATCTACTACTATTTTTCCTTTTCTAGACAACAATACAGCCCGTTTTTCAACTATTAAAAGTGTTGCCCAGAGAGGGTGGTGGGGTAACATCGGGAATACGATGGAACTAATGCGCACCGGGGCGCTGAGTTAATTGTAAAATCACCGGAAGGGAGGAAGACCAAATTAAGACATTTTTAAGGGAGCCAAACCCCTTCCCCGGAGGCCATGTGAGAGTGGTTGTAGAGGAGTGGGCCGCATGAGAGGGCCGCCCTCCTTAACAAACCACCATGCCAACGGTCCACTCGAACTCACGAGGAAAATGTTAGCCCATTTGAAACTCGCTAACCGTAGTCCAGAGCTTCCTGTCCTACCGTATGTAATTCCCTCGAGCGCAAGAGCGCCATGGGAAGGAATTCTGTGGATTTTCAACTGGGCAGCATCCAAGGTTTTGAGGAGGGAGAAGAGTAAGAACGATAAAGTGATGGTAGCTTGAACATTCACGTTCAGCACCTGCACTTACATTCACAGGGGCGTATGCGCCTTGAAATCAGCCATTAATTTTTATTGGTCCTTAAGTGTTGGCTTAAAAGTTGTCTTTTCACGAAAGTTTGTTGGATGATTTTTCTTCGAGTTAGCAAAGATAAATAAATGAGTCTATAAAATTGGATCTTCCAAAACTATTGAAACTGCTCAATAAATTGAAGTTATTCATGAAGAAGGAAGGGTACCTATGCCATTTTTTATATCTTCTATATCAAAAAAGGGATACATATTTTAGAAAACTTGATGAATGAGATGCATGAGGAAGTTTACTTATACTTTTAGTTATGCTTCTTCAAATCTTGAATGCTAGTATGCCTCGTGGTGGCTTAATCAATAGATACATATTTCGTGTTTGAAAGTTGCCCGGTTGCTCTTAGAATTAATCGATTTTATGTTTACTGCCGCCTAGCTGTTGTGGCCAAATGGTCAGCAGACTCGTCATTATTTCTTTTATTGTGCGTACGTTCTTTTTTTACTTTACTGATTATGCCTCTGCTAATTTCCTGGAAATTCAAATTTCTACTTTATAGTTGTTGTCTCTCATTCTTACTTCTTACTTTCTTATTCAAATAATAAAAAATATTAAATGAGATTTTTCTATGTTACGTTTATATTTTGGCCCTCCGTAAATGTTTATTTAATTAGATGAAAGATGATACACTTCAAATTTGAGTATTATTTTTGGAAGAAAATAATTAATTGCCTCCTCGGTATTGGGGTATAAATATCAAGAAGATGGAAATTTTTATTGTATCAATGATCGTTTTCACTCTTAATAGATCTTCATTAAAATTTGAATGTATCTATAAGCTTTTTCGTTATCAAACTTTTTCCCCTCTAATGTCTCCAAGAATTTTCATTAAATCGTGAATTGAACAGCTAATTATTTTTGTCATTTATCTATAGTTCATTAACTGCGTGCTTACAGCTTTCAATACAGAGAAAGAAGTGAGAAGTAAACAAGTAAGAAATAATTACAAGAAAAATGTCTTCGATATTTGAATGAACGGAATTGATAATTATTTCAGGAATGTCGTTACCTATGTTGTTTTGGCTCATCCGAACGGCATAATATTAAAAAGCGCCTTTTACGGGAAATGGGGTGACTTTTTGTTGTAAATGATGCGCTGAAAGGTATAATAAACGCTGGTTAATCATGGAGAGCTTTCCTTGCGTTTGATGTTAAATCTAAAAATTAGTGTCCTTGCTTCCTGCAGGAATGGCAATGTTTCCCCCCAACCCTAGTCTTAATCTGTTGTAAAACCTGGCTGATGCATATTTCACCAAATAATTACGTGTATGTTATTAGTTTTTTTCATCAAAATGTTTTAATATCAATTGATTTCGACTGAATTATTTTTATCGGATAATACACGAAACATTTCATCGTTGAAGTCTATCCGCTAGTCAGCTATTCTAAGACTGTTTTTTTTTCGGCTGTAAACTTAATTATTTTTTTATCTAACCACTTCATACCTTTAAAAGTCTTTATTTGAACATCCTAAATAGTTTTATATATGTACTTCAATGGAATACTATTCCATCTTTGATCTTCCTTGGTCATTCCTCCCATTTAATGCAGATCTCTTCTCCTTAAATTTCACTAGATATTTATTATGTCTGTTGTTAACCAAAGTAATGAATATAAATATAGTGTTCACCATAGTGAAACGAAAATAATTATAAAGAACATAATCTTGGATACATAATCTTAATTTACGCGTTAAAATTACACTTTTTTTTACTGTTAGTCCTCTATGCAAAAGGTTTTTTCGGCCCTCGTAAAAATTGAGGCCATTACGAAAAAAATATCTTACATATCGTGTTTAAGACAGTATTTTACAGGAATAAATTTTAGCATTCATTAATGAAATGTCCTCTTATAGCTTTTTTTAGTTTGAAACCATACATTGTACAATTATGAAGTTGCCTCTGTCTTTTTTATTGATGATATCATGTTAAAATAAGTTATTCGTTATATTCCTGTTGTATAGGTTTTCTAATTAACCATTATTATTAATTCCTCAGAATCCGCGTGTTTTTCAAATATCGGATAAATATAGGAATTAACATGATACTTAAAACTCAAAAATCTTTTTTGGACTCTCTAAATCATATAAAATTTTATAAGGGTTCAAAATGATAGAAAGTTTTCTAATGTTCACCATACAAGTAAAAAAGCTACATTTTTGCACATTTTATTCCTGAAATATAAGGAAATGCTATGCAAAATAACCTATTGGTTATGCAGTGTATTATTGTTAATATTGAATTTAACACTGCAGTTTTCACATCTTTTGTGTGTTTCCTTCTCTAAAACCTATAATGGTTAAAATTTCAATTACCAATATTTATTTTAGTATTTCGTCGCACTGCATAATGGAGCCAAAATGTTTGACTATTGGTCGAACTTTAAGATTCTCTTACAAGTTGCCTACACGTTAATGCTGTGGCGATTTTTGTTGTTCCGAGCCGGGAGTGAGGGTCAGTTATTTATTTTATTCGACTGGTGAAGATAGGGAGGATTAGGTGCAGGAATAATTACCAGGGGTGTGGGATGTGTGTAAGGGCGAAGGGGGAAGACTTTTGAGTAGTGGGAGGAAAGGAATGTGGAGATATGGCGAACGCGTGTGCTTTTGTAAGTGCGGGGGTGGATAGTGGCCAAGTGGACGCGTAATGAGAACGACGGGGGTTGGCAGGGAGAATGGAGCAGGAAGGAAAGTGGAGGAGGAAGTGGCGGAGAAGAGGGTGGTGGGAAGCGAGAAAGAATACGAATGGAAACGAGGTGGAGAACAACAATGAAGAAGGCATAGCAACTGAGTGAGAGCACGACTCCCAGCTCAGTTAACCCTAGTCCAAGAGGTCTATTACATTTAATAATCGTCGTATTTAATTAATTGGTCTCGAAAACGGAAATTTCCACCTGGTAAATTGCTAAGTTTAAACGCATAGGATGTGGCTTTCTGCTTAATCAGAAGTTGAAGTTGGTCATTATCTAGTTTCTTGCATATATTCCTTATTTCTTTCTTATATATACTATAAGTTTGTACTTTTAAATGTGATAACGACATGTAAGTGGTTACGAATGATTGGCTATTTTGACTTGATTTAACCATTAAATAACATGTTAATTTAGAATTATGTGGAACAATACTAGATAGAAGGTGGATTCCTAACTCGTTGGGACTTATGTTTTTACCTTATAATGATATCCTATCCAGCTCAACTATGCGCTTCATACTGTGGCACAGGAATAATTATTTTCCTAAAACAAAATTGGTAGACATTTTTCTCTCTCCTGGTTTGATTAGGATTGTATTTAGAATTATTACTGCCAAATTTATCTGTCTCCAACTCTAAGGCTCAAGTTATGCAAAGAACATCTTTCTCAGTTGATGAAGGATGATAACAGTATGAATTATTGAAACTTAATTGTTTCGGTGAAACATAGGAATCTACAGTGATATTCTAATGAGATATTATGTCCAAAACGTTCGACTGAGGCAGTGCCTTAACTTATGTGTTACTCCTGTTTTTGTAAATCATTTAATAATTTTATTTCATTGACTAGTTTTCTACTAATGTTGCTGTATGCCACCTGGGTTTTTTGAGTGTTTATTATTTTCCCCTGACTTGGGGAGACTCGTCTATCAAATTATTTAGCCTAATTCTGATATTTTCACGGAAATATTTCCCTCTTGATGTGTGGAATAGAGCCCCCTTTTTTTCTTCTTTATCGTAGCTCCTTCCCTTGCCTCATTATCTCCATTACAGTGCCATTCTCCTTTTGAGTTCCACGCAGGGAGAGTTTGAGGTCCTCTAAACCACTTTCCAAGTTTTAATTTGCTGCTCTTGATGGTTTCCCGACCCAAACCGATCGACGGTATTTCAAATAGGGCACGCCAGGCACTTAAACGCCGTCCCTCGTCTTTCCAGAACCATTTTCCTTGCGATGATTCGAAAGCGCCCAACCGATAATAGTCAAAGTGTTTTGGTCAAGTGCCAAGTGGTGACTGGCACCCACCATACGTTATCGGATGGGAATAACGAGAATAATAGCTTCCCTTTAAACCGAGTCCGTTCTTCATTTAAAGTAGCATGTTTTTTCCTTGATCTCAAAAAACAGAGTTTCGAATGTTTCATAGAAGTGTCTAGAAGAGTTATTCATTTTGATGTTTAAATAGAGCTAATTAATGAATTTCATGGCTCTAAAATTTTCAGTATTTAGTACGTCATAATTAATTTATTTCATCATTATGTCGGGGCATATTTTTTGATAGGAGAAATATAGTTTTCTGCTCAAAATCACTATTTATGGAGTTATGAATTTATATTCTCTGTCGAAACATATTTACAGATACGTGTGCATAGTTTTGTTTCTAGAAGATTGTGAATAGCTTTAAAACTGCTGCTTAGAAAATGTGAAAAATGTGAAGCCGTCTTCGTATGATTAACCTGATTTTGGGATTTTCTATTTAATATTAAAATGCTTTAACAGCATCGTTAAATAACGTTTCCGTTGCTACTACTCTTCAATCATCGGCTGCATTTTGCTATTACAGTCCAAGCTCCACTGTCAAATGATAGTGCGCTACGTGCATGTATTTCAATGAAGATTTTCCTTGGTTCCAAGATTTTTTTGCCGGCTGTTAGTAGCACCTTCTCACTCTATTTACTCCATCAATCACTGGATATCGTACGTTACATGTAACAAACTCGTCCACAAACCATAATTTTGTTTACATTTTACATTAAATTCAAGTTGTATTTCTGTAGAATTTATCCATATCGTTCAGAGATCACGTTTTTGTTCAAAAATGATTAAATATTTCAAATGTGCAAGTTGAAGTTTGGCACATATAAAACTGCTTTTTTATAAATGTCATGAGTTCCCCGGGCCGTGGCCCACCAGCTATTACGAGAAAAGTAACGGTCGAGAGTGTTTTAGCGTCGCTTCAGGTCAAGTAGGTTGGCCCGAGCACACGGTTGTCACGCTTGCCCCGGCTAAACAAACTACCGGCTGCATCATTAGTCACCTCGCCTCGCTCAGCTCAAAATACGTGGGCAGCGAATTCTTTTCTTGCAGAAAATCAATACTGCCCTTATTTCCGTCCCACCCTTTAAACTGTACCTGCATTTAAAATTAAATGGAACTTCATTTTCAAGAGCTAACCCATTTTTCATTTCTCTCTGCTGAATTTTAGTGGCGAGAATTACTGCACAGCTTTTGTCGTAAGCATTGATGCGTGTTATGGAGGAGTCGAGTTGACGTTGAGGCTAGAGTACTTGCTTCCCATACCGAGAGCCTAAATTCAAATCACATCAGTGGCGAATATTTTACAATGGATATCCGGAACCCTTATTCAGAGCTTTGTGGTGGGCAGTTCTCCGCCCGTCGGATGGGTCGTTAAACTGTGGACCCTTTGGTGCCTTTCATTGTTAGTATACTTAAGAGTCGGGTTTATTTCCACTCTTCCTCCATTCCTGTAGTAATCCTTTCCTCATCACTTTACCACCCGTCGTTATATTCGTAACAAACCTCACTTGTCAATTTCCTCTCGTAAAAACGTATCCAAAATTATAGATGGTTGTCACTGAGAAATTACCTCACAGGATATTATGAGAGGAACTAAACGGTTCATGGTCTTCTAAACAGACGATACGATCACTTTTTTTGCTTAGCAGAACACATTTCGATGCTTTGCATATTATTTTAACTAAACAAAAGAACAAAATGTGAATGAAACAATAGGAGTACTAACTTGAGTAAATAATACAAATGTACCCCTTATTTGTTGTGGTATTCGGTATGTCGAATTCACCTTGAACCCCGAAATTTGTCATCAATAAAGAGGGCTTCGTAGTAACTTACCTAATAACTGGATTACATCTCATCGGCAAATGGGAAATCCGAGCGTAAATCCTGGTAATGTGAAATCCCGGTTCCGAGTTTTTCCATCTGAAAGGCCTTCATCATATAGTTTGAAAATAAAGCATAGCGGTGAAGTGCGTTCTTATAACCCAGGTTTTATGATGCGTGATTGATTTTTTTCGCTCCTTATTTAAGATACTTTTTACTTTTAACGATCATTATGGACTACATTTTTTGTGCTCACTGTCGAAATTCCTTCTTGTGAAACGTTTATATTTCCATCCCAGGATTTGTGGTAATGTCATGAACAGGAATCATCTTTCCTGTATATCTTAGAGAGATGGTATGAAGGCTGGGGTTACCAGGGTGCGACTTCAATGTAAGGGTCTCCACTTAGCTCCAATCGCCTTTGAGGGACGATTTCGTCTCCATTTTCGCTCATTCTTGGAAGCACTTTCTTTAAATTGAAATAATTCGGACCTTGAAATAAAACGTTACTGTATTGATTGCTGAGGAATGTACTAGTGAGGCAGAATGGAATGATTTTCATCTTCTTTGTAATATTCTTGTATTTTCCAATGTGTACATTTACGCAAAATGATTTTTAACTGACAATTGAGGCTACTTAGCAGTCCGCTATGAAATATTTAAAAAATGATAGCATTTATTCGCGTTTATAATCAAAGTGAGAAAAAGGAGTATGTGAGCGAAGCTTTAATACGCACATATGCTTAGGTACTTACAATTCAATAATTTTCTCTTTAATTTTATTTATCATTACGTTCATTATGGATCTGATCAACTTGGCGTTTCCATCATAAAAATCCTCATTCTTAAAACTTTTCGTAAGCTTAGATAAAATAATGAACAACCTGGGGAGAGAAGAATCACTCAATTTTTCTATTGTTAGGCTATCTCTCTTAAAATTGCATGGATACCATTTAACGGTTTTTCATATTTCCTGAAGGATTTGCGGATATGGAATCGGTTTGGAGTCAGTTTGTGGCTCTATATATTCTGCAGCTTGGTGACGATACGATCGGAAACACGTGGAGAGTAATGAAAAGAAAATCTCGAAGGTTTTTTTTACTGTTACGAGTCAGATTAACGCCCATCTCTTCGTCCTTCCACGGAGAACGGATTAAAAGAACATAAAAGGAAAAATCAAATCCCGAAGTCCTAAAGGGAAGTGACCGGCCAAACCCATCATCCGCGTCTAACTCACGACGTGGAGGAGTGTCCGCGTCCTTCTAGCGGATATGCGGAAAAAATAAAAATATAAGAGTCTGCGGGCGTGAGAGGTTGCGTCGCTAGTCTCCCGAAGGAGGACGGGGTCAGAGTGAATTGAAGAAGAGAATGTGGAAAGGGGGTCTGAATGAAAGAGGTCTAGTAGGGTCCAGGGAAGTGGAAGGGAGGGTTAGGACCCTGTCCCCTAGGGAGGAAGAGAAATAAGGGGGTGTGGGAGATGAGGAAGAGGAAGGAAGAAAGAAAAATATAGCTGAGAAGGAAGAGAGGAGTGAAGAAAAAGTGGCCTAGAACCTCTTTTGATGAGTGGAAGGATCATAGATGAAAGAAGAAAAATGATGGTACCGCGGAACGGTAATAAATTATCTTTAAAAAACACCAAAACTATAAGCATTAACTAATATTTTCAAATTTAGAGGCCACTATGTGAAAATTGGACGTCATTAAATTAAAATATAAAATTTATGCATATTAAAGTCCATATTTCACCATTGTAAGTGTTTTTGGCATCTTTTAATGAGTGAGAGATAATTGATCTGAAAAGAAGTTTTTCATTTCTTCCATTTAATCTCGTTAGAAACGAAATTGTGTATATGCTCGAAACATTGGAGATTATCGCAGGGCTATGATTTTTTTCGACTTACTGGATAATGAGAAACATTCCCTGAAAACTTTAGTCCTCCAGCTTGATTAGAAATGCCCAGGAATTTGCATAAAACAGATCTAACGTGAACTAACGTTTTAGCGTGTCATGTCATTTATGAGGTGGTTTTATACCTTATCATGAGTATGTGTTTACAGCGAGCGTAAAATGCATAACGACAGTAAAGACGTTCATCTTAAAAAATACAAAATGGAAATATCTAACTTCCAGAAACCACTACATTGTTTACAAAACTTTTTGGAAGAAAGAGCACACGATTTCTATGTCTAATTGGATCTTTTTTCGCTAGAAAAACAGGCTTTTCTTCATAACGAGTATATCAAGATTATATCTGCTCAGTTCTTCAACCTATGGGGAAAATACTAAAAGAGGATAGGTCTGGATGGGAAACACACAAATGTGTGAAACGCACAGTAAAACAATATTAGCCTGTCCTGGGATTTTAACCCATCTCCAGGCATATGATTTATAATTGAAAAAAAACGGCGCATTTTCATCTCCACCTGATGGTCGTTTAACGTATAATTCTCTAAATTACTGATTGGTAAAGTTGATAACCCTGGCATGAAACACACGAAGAAGATTTAGGTGATATTATGCGTTGAGTTGTTGCTACACCGTCCAAGGGCCCAGGTTCAAATCCCAGTAGCGGTATGGTTTTTTTTAAGGGAAATATTGAACCCTACTTGGGTATTATGCGGAGAGCACATGAATTGCGTTTCTCCGTGCACCGGATGGGGTGTTAAATGTCAAAGCAACGTATTCATTTAACCATCTTAACTGACGTCCTTAAGTTATGTTCTTAAGTTCACTGCGAATTGGTCACAGACGGTTATGAAGGAAGGCGAATATCTGGAAGAAAAACGTTGAAGGACACGAAGAGGAAGTCTCACAGTCAGAGGGAAAGTCGTGGAAATGGTCTGATTTAGTGGGAAACGGGGGGATGTAGGAAGAAAAACTCGGGTCCCACTCCATAAACACGGGTTGCCAAATGAGAAAAGGCTGAATTCAAAGCAAAAAATGGTCGTTTTGCATGTCTCTGTGATCGTGTGACATTGATAGGGTGTGCAAAAAATTATAAATAGTAAGGATTGTGGGGTGAACCGAGGAATAATTTGAGGAAATTGTGGTCATTTGGGCGTGAGCATAAGAAGAGACGCGGTACTTTTTTAGAAGTAAAAATTGGCCAGAGGAGGTTGGGTCAAAAATAAAGAAAGTTTGGTTTTAGTTTTTGTAGTTAAATGGCATCCTTATGGGAATTAGGGGATATCTCAATGAAAATAGAAATGTCTGCTTTCAAACAGAAATTTTTAGAACTAGAATTTTTCATTATTTTAAAATTGGGCACGAAAGGTCATATCTTTAGTTATGCTTTCTACATTTTGTATGTTAATCGATAGTTAATTTTGCGACTTTACAAAGTTAACTATAGCATAATTAGGGGATAAAAGGGAATATACTTTTCGATACTTAGCATTTGTGGGCTGGGATAGTATAGGGTATTCTCGGGTGGCTGACGGGCTCGGGCTTCAGTGGCCGACGTTTTGCAGGCCAGCTTCACAAGTTGTCTTGAAGGCTATCTAAGACTTCACCAAAATAATTCACCGATATAATACCAAATCCTTTGGTTGGAAGCAGACTTTTTTATGAAAGATGTTGTAGATACACTTTGATTCCTTCAATGTTAATATGCTAACGATTCGCTACTTGTTATTTTTCATTCTTATCTGTGAGTGTGTTACCTAATATGGGCAAAAATATGGTATGATTCTCACTTTTTAAAATTTTGGTATATTTTACCGCTTTTCTATTCTCCTTCAAACAGTCCATATAACCTGTCTTTGAACACTAAAGTTAGACATGAATAATATATTATGACTCACTTCCTTTCCACAGAATAAATTTGCAGATTCCAAGAATACTTCAACTTGTTATAACCCATTGAAAGTAGAATATGGAACTGAAATAAAATGTGAAGAGACGGAAAAACAAGGCCGCAAAACGGTAAAAAGGCCAAGAGATCAGCCTGAAGGCGGAAGGAAGCGGACAAGAGAAGGGGGAGGGAATCCGGGGCCGTGTTCATAACGATCTCAGGATGTGAAAAGGAACGGAAGTCGGAAAGAAATTTCAGAGCAATCAACATTTTAGAAGAATAATGCCTGGGACTGGGATAATTTTTTAAAGGGCAAGCGTAAAAAATATTATATTAAAGGGTGGCTGGGAGAAAAATCATAAAATGTGTACCGCCGCAGAGTAAGCAGACTGGAGGAGAGACGGTAAATGAGAATCGAGGAAGGGTGGGAGCCGTCAGACTGTATCCAAGCATTTTTAGCGCTTGGGGAAGTAAATATAATTGACGGGGCACCGTCGACTCCGCTGTCTGTGGCGTGGGGGTGGGGGATTGTAGGGATGGGAAAGACTGTGGAGGAGTGGGTGGAGTTTGCGGGTGGGGGAGGAGATAAGATGGGTGGGTCTGAAGAGAGTCCCTTGAAGATTTTCCCTTTCTCTCTCTTCTTTTGCCCTTCCCTCCATCCTGCTTCCCAGAATTCGAGAGGAGGAGGCGGAGGACTATGGGAAGGGTGGGTAAGCAGAGGCAAAAAGAGTCTCGGGGAATGCCGTGGAAAGAAGGTCGCAAGAAATACAGCGAAGTGAGCAAGGGGACCATTTTTCCGAGCGGGGAACTGGGGTTTCCTGGAGGTGCATTGGAAGGAGTGGTTAGCAGGGCGGAAAGCCATCTCGAACTCTTTGGCAACTGGGAAAACAGTCCCTGAAATCGCTACCTGCTTCAGATATCTGAAAACTCTTCTTGCATTTGACGTAATTGTGCTCCTGAAATAGCATCACAGGAGCGACTAAGTAAGACAGATACACTTTCAAAGAGATGGGTTCGAAAATTTCTCCTTTCCACGCGCCACAATTGAGTTCAGTGAAAACACAGAAAGACCATAAGACACTCGGAAATCAGTTTTTAATTCTCGTACATTTCCCAACCCCATTTTCCCCATCCCCTCCCTCTTTCATTGCTGTTGTCCTATCACCGTCTGCAACATCCCCTGGCGGTGGCTTCGAATGTAGTTTTGCAGATGTATATTGCATGGTTTCGGAGAATTGCATTGCATTGCAAATCGTATAGCACCCAGATAGCTTTCGATTTAGTCCTGCAATAGCTGGCCACTGGCGACAGCAGTTGGCGATCGCGAAGTGACTTCACGAAATTAAACTCCTTAAAGCGGCTACTCACGCGTGCGTAGTCCGTCTCGTGGTCAGATAAGTAGGAGGTGATAAGTGTGGAAGAATGTGCATATTGCTCTTTACATAGTGCTTTAATTTGTTGGCTCACCTCGGAGTAGATAGTCACTTAAAGCGATGACCGGTTTCTACGCTAAATGAAAAGTATCACGGCTTGATGTTCACTGTCTATGGCCGACCTCCGTAAATTGTATCGCATTCTCGTGTATCGCAGAGCCCGGAATAATGATATTAATATGCAATATTAAGGGTCTGTTTGGGTTCTCCTCCGGGTCAAACTCTGCAATTCTGATTATTCCTTGCCAAGGCAGAAATACAAAGTTTGACTGTGTGTAGAACCCGAAATACTTCACCCTACAACATACGCGGGGAAAGTATCAGATCATTCGTTATCATTCCTTTCTTCAGGAATATCGCATATTCCTGTAGATGCGTTGCAAAATTGCACCAGGCTACGTAGTGTTGTTTGAAGGGTGAGAAATGAGCCTTTGCGAGGTGAGGAGTGGGTTTGCTTTGGGGAGGGGAGGGACGGGTTGGTGGCCTTTGGGTTAAAAGGAAGCGGGGCGTAACTAAAGTGGGAGAGGTGAAAGAGGGAGAGGAATAAAGAGAGAGGAGAGAGGCAAGCAAGAAGGGAGCATGGAAGGAAGGATTGCAGGAGAGGGAAAGGGTAGGGAAAGAGGAGGGCGGTTGAGAATAAATTTTCGCGAAGCTGGTAGAGAAGTAAAATGAAACGGCGCCGTGGGCCGTTATGAAGTGGGTTGGCTTGGATCGACGGCGAAAACTTCAAAAGGAACTCCATCGCGTGGTGTTCCCCTTCCCCTCTCCTTCCTATTACGTGCCCCGCCTTCTTGCCCTTGCTACCCCCCAACCCATGCCACTCCTTCCCTTCCAATCTTCTAACCATCCCCCTCACGCCCTCCCTTCTCTTGTCTCTCAACCCCACACCGTGAAATTCTTCCGCATACTCCCCTCCCCTTTCTGAAAACCCTTCCTTACCACCCTCTAGGGGTTTTACACCCTCCGCCAACTCCCCCCTCTCTCTGTGCTCACCGCTCTTCCCCCCTTATCCTTTATTGTGGCTTTCTGCGGGAGTCAAGGGACCCACGTCCAATTTCCTCCCATCCAGTCTTCTCATTCCTTGGTCCGATTCTCCTGCAATTCGTCGGATTCTAACCTCCTTCTCTTAAATCCCTTATTATTAACTCCCTCCCTTGTCTCATAACTTCTTTTTTTTGTAGTATTTTAGTGAGGGATTGGTGTTGATTCTTGGAGTGCATTTTCCCATTGCAAGTGCCCGGGTGTAAATCTTGGATGGGGTGAGGATTTTTCTGTCAAGTCTAGATCTCTACTTGGAAGGTACTTCGAATGCGTTGAAATGTAGAACTCTGTCCGTCGGATGGGATGTTAAACTGTGGCCCCCTTGGCGCTTTTCGTTGAGTGAAGGATAATATAGGCACCACGTTTCTTATTCCACTCCTCCTTCATTCCTCTCGTAGTCCTTCCGTAACCAACTCAACTATATCTCTAAAGAGCACAAATGGCCTCAGTTATCTGAATAAATTCTTAAATGGTTTTTTGTCCTCTAAGGAGCTGAAGTACAGACGTTTTGATGAATAAGTCTGCCATCGTCTTTAGGGACTTAATTTATGTGTACTTATACCTGAGCAGGATGAAAGTTCGATAAGAATTCACTCATATAATTCGCCGGTAAAGAACCAGATCCTACGACCTCAGTTGTTGGTCACCTCCTTAACCTTTCGGCGGGCGCGTACGTGTACTGAGTACACCGAAGTCGGTTTTCGGCGTTTCAATCCATTTTACCGTTATGAGACCAGCTTTTGACCCTTTGCTATTCCTCATTTGTACAAATAGCCTACGTGGTGTGCATCAATAATTTATTTAGAAGCAGTTTTTGGGGAAAAAGAAAGCGAAACGTGTCGTGAAGTTCGTACGTCGTGCGCTGCGACGCCCGTATAATCAATAAACAATCAAGGTCTGTTCGTATATTTTTTGTTATTCTATTAGATGTGGTATTTTGTATTATGAACAATAGTTGGTGACAAATATTGTAAGTTACTTATTATATATTCATATTTTTATTTGGCAGTAATTTGTGCCTGAAGCAAAATATTGCGTGTGTCGTGGAGACCTGCTGTGATCATGAAAGCGATATCTTCGTTAGTACATTTACCTGCACATTCCTTACATTTATATCAGAGAATGAGCCACTTTTTATTGCATAAAACTGATGTAATCATTTATCAATATAATTTATATTAGTGAAGAAAAATTAGAAATGATTGGTGCACCAAATTGAAGCCGAGGAACTATCAACTCGAGGCTTCTGCTGGACTCCGACGACGAAGAGGAAAAGGAAGATGATGCCGTCGACAATGATGGTTCTGATTGCGAAGCAGAATAAGTACATAAGGATGATGTGTACAGTAATTTGGAAGTAGGAGCCTACGAAGATGCAGAATAAGTACATTTCTGGTTGGCATGAAACATAGCCGCATCATATTAATATATATTCTAGAACTACGTAATCTAGACGGAAGTGGAATCGTGGCACCTGGAATTGCCGTGAGTTATAGGACATTCCTCTTGTAATGCCTCCAATTTGGAAGATTTTACTATCAGGAAGGCTGGAAGAAATGTAGACAAACTCGTGGAAATGCGTTCGATTTTACATTGATTTTCGAGTGGCTGCATAAAAAATTGCAAAACGAGCGATTGCATTGAAATCGAAGAAATGTTACATCCATTCAGACGTCGATGTAGCTTTGTACAGTACATTCCCAGCAATTCACCATGGTATGGCCGGAGTGTGTGGCACAATGTGACGCAAAATCGTTTTAATATGACAATAAAGAACTTGAATGCGGGCAGAAAATGAATGGAAAATATAAAGTATGAAATTCACCGTCAGTAGTAGCCAAAAGTCTGGTGCAGCCATTAGACAATGAAAACGGAACTCTTACCGAAAAACAAGCGAGAAATCCCATTTCTGCCGAACGAAGCTAGGTAAGTACATATTTCATTGGTTGTATTCTAAAGAATCGTGATCCTTGTCTTATACCTGCAGACCTGATGATGACGCCCTAAGGAGCGCTGAAACACGTGTTGTGTAATTCACATTAAATTTAAGTGGACAGTACAATTACTGTAGTTTTTATTTACTTGTCTTATACGTACCCATACTCAAAGCAGTATTTTGAATGCCTACGACGCACAAATCACATGACATCAATGTAGCTACGAATAGACCAAAAAGTATAGCATATTACAATGAAACTAAAGGTGCAGTAAACACAGTTGATAAAATGTGCGTCGCCCGTGGCCCACCACTTGCATGATATTTTGTTTTCTTGAATAGAGCATTTCATGCAATAGATCAATAGAGCATGAGTCTATTCAATAAGCATGGTATGATAAATAACATCATTGAAGAAGAATATTCAGAAACGATCTAGCCGTGGGTCTCAAAAAGGGGCTTTTAATGTCAAAATCGATGGTTTTGACTCCGCCGTCCGATTGGATGCATACCTGAAGCGCTACCACTCTCAAGTAAAAACTGCTTCTCTCGTGAATTTTGCGAAAAGAGGGAGATGTAAACTATGCGTAAATAACACTTCTGCAGTGATATTGTATGTGTTAAATACGTTAGCAAAAAACATTAACGAGTCTTTGTCACTTGCCTTTTGTGCCTACAAGACGCCGAGGAACAAGTTTCATTGGCAAGCTAGACAGCTACTAAAATAGTATGTATGAATAGAAAAGAAGCACGTAAAATATGAACAGTTATGTAAATAAATAAATAATATAGCTAACCAATGAAAAATTGACCATTATATAACAAAACACCTAATGTATTCTTTATTAGCGTTTTCGTGTACTGCGTACACAACGCGCCCGCTCGTGTGACTGAAAAGTGCGCGCCTGCCGGAAGGTTAAATAACTGACCAAGCAAATCTTTTTTTATACATATTGGCTATTTTGGAAGGCAACCTTTAACTACTTAGGTCATATGAACCATGAATGGTTACTTCTTAGGATGGTTTGGGACAGATTTAACGGGAGATTGAAGTATGGAGGAAATCATGGCGTAAAAAGGCGCCAGTTGGTCTACATTTTAGCGTCTCACCCTATAAGTGGAGTATACACCTATAGTAAACTCTCCACAAGTCTTCCAATGAGAGATCTGGAAACCATGGAAAGACCCCCTCCACTGCCTGTATCCATCCACTCTGCATCCTTGGGATTTGAACCCGGTTCCTAAGGATGGGAAGCTAGCACCCTATTCATCTAACTTACCCGGCAGATCTACATTTAACTACGCAACATATGTTCTTCTCTTCCTTGTATCTTACGATATATCCATCTTTATCTCAACCCCCAAAACATCTCGAACTCCTTAATGATCCTTCAGAATATCCTACCCCAATCAATTGTTTGATGGTAAGAGGAATGGAAGAAAAGAATTGGCTGCTGTGCCTTTTATTTCTCCTACCAACGTACATAAAAGAGGAGAGGGAAAATGGAAGAGAGAGATGGAAGGAATACGGTTGCAATAAGTGAAACAAGAAAAGGTTTTGCCACTGGAAAATAATATCGCCTTTTAATTGCAAGACTTGATCAATATCATAGCAGGGGTATTTTTTATACTCCAACCCTCTTCGTCCAACTCATTTTTTTCCATTCGCCTCTCTTACTCGATCCCCAACTCTGGAATGCCTTTCGCTTTTAAACTCGCACCTCTTTTTATGAAAACCGAATCCATATTTTATATTTATTTATATATATATTTTTTATCAAGTGAAGGACCAGATGCGTTATTTTTTTTGCCCTGTATTTCTCTCTTTTTGTGACCTTCAAGAGTCGGAGAGTGTGTTTCTGAGCGGGTTGAAAAAGTTTGGGTGGGGTTTTGATTGATGATTTCAAAGGGAAAAAATAGTAAGCGGCTGCGAGATATTCGTCGATATGTCTCGTCCAGGAATAAATGCCTTTTGGTCGTCCAGAGTTTTATGTATGGAGGGCACTTTGAAAAAGTTTTAAGGCCAGAGAAGTAATGCTAATGAAAGTGGGAAACCTTTGAGCGGATACAGTGTACAGAAAAAATATATATATTTTTTCTCCGTCCCCTTCCCTCGTGTCAATGAACTACACAATCATTCCACTGTGTACGCATAAAGAAAAACTTTTTAATGCAACTTCACACGCATCAAAGGGCTTATTATGATATTCTCTGGTGAGTTATTGTTGTTGCGATCAAAGCATTCCCGACAAGCAGCCATAGGTTAAAAAATGAATTTAGTGGACATAGGGAGGTAGTTGACATTGAGTGGTACTAGTGAGTTCAGCGTTGCACCCAGTACGCTACTCAAATGATCCACAGTTATAGCGAAAATTATAAAAAATAAAAGATAAATTGTTTTTATGTCACATTGCTATTTAATGTTGGCGATGGTTTTCGAGGGCTCATGCCTTATAACCTGTGGTAATGGGTTCATTTTTCACTATTTATGGCATCATTTGTTTGTTTGCCTAGCTAAAATAAATTGAAAATAATTGAAAAATATTTGGTCAAATGAGAAAATCTCATGATGAAATATTGTGATTGTAAGGAGTACTTATATTTTAATGCTACGTTATTATACTTGTCTCATTCTGTTTATAAAATACGTTTGGTGTTGTGATTTAATATACTTAAGCTTGCTAATTTAACTAATGGAATTCTCTTTACTTACAGTTTGGCCGAATCCTGCATCAACCAACCCGGTAAGTCTTCAATTACCTTTAGCGTCTAATAGAAATTGTGATTACTTTATAAATGTAACCCTTTAACTATCATGATCTGACGAATTAGTAGGTGGCAATCGTTTTTAAGGCCATGATTTTGTGCGAGGATATTACAATATTCCTATTGAACCAGCACTTTAGGTGATGGATTTATTGGCTGCAGCAATTGAGTATAGGATTAACAGCCCATGTATTGTACAGCTTTTTATCTGACGGGTGTGTGTTTGCTGTTAAATAAGATGTGAAAATATTCAACCAACAATACAGTTAGAAGTGATACAGTTTCCAGATACCCCCTTGTGTGTCAAGATTGCTATTGAATTAGCCCTCCCTGTGGTGCTATGCAAATTGTTTCCAAACTTTTGCATTTACTTGTATTTCAAAATAGTAAGCAAGTTCCTCATGTAAATTTACGAGGCAAAAATAGAAGTTAATGATCTTGGACTATTCTGCGTAGGTTGTGTAGAATTCACAACAGTTTCGCCTCCTATTCTGCTGGCGTCCTCAGCCGGAAGGATGTCCAGAAGATATTTTTTCACTCCTTTAAGACTGGCTGGCTATTTTGGTACTCGTATCAGCCAGTTCTGCGTCCTTGGTGATCCATTATGATTGCGCGAGAAACTTATTATTCTTTTTCATGCACCGTGTCGGGGGAATGCACCTGTTTCCATGCACCTGTTCTCTCTTCTGAAATATTTTGGTGTTTTTATAATTTAAATGGCTTCTCTATTTACTCTCGGGAAATACCTATTACCCTTCGCTATTATTTGAGGGTCTTTGAATTTTATGGCGTGCCCTGGTTTAGTCCATTCTTGGTCTGAGATGGTAGATACTTTTATTATTTTTTATCGCTTATTTTTGTCGCTTTCTGGTGTTATATGTTCAATGACCTGCATATAGAATTGTCCACAGGAGAACGGCACATGGTATACGCATTCAGATAGTCCAGATGGAATTCTGTCCTTGGACCCATGTACGATGTCGGATATCATGGTCACATAGTTAAACCTCGTGACCACGTCATGCTTCCGTTGTGTCATTAAGATTTTTTCCGAAATCCCCGAGACGAAAGGGATGGTTACATATGCCTTGTGCTCCTTGTGGCATATAAGATATGCGATTCACTAGTAAGCGAGAAGAAGCACTTGACGGCAGCATTGAGGTATTTACCAGTCTGGCATCCTAAACAATGCCCGTCCAAGCCGCTTCAATACATCTCCACATCTAATATGTATGCTTCCCTTATTTTCGGCCAGAAACTACGTGACCTTCTTTGATTAGAAAGAGAGTTCAGGTCAATACCGTGAGGTGAGGTGGAGAACCAGCCTCAATTTCTTGCGGCACGTGCCGAAAGAATAGCTTTTGGGGAGATACGACATCCCATCCGTCCACTCCTGCGAAAGAATCAAAGGGATATCCGGTTTGAAAGACCGACGAATATGACAGGTGGGGAGCTTTATGCCCACTGGCTTAGGATCGACTCGAGGTAAAAAAAAAGCAAACCCCATTGCGCTAGTCGTCACATTTAATCCTTGGTTAAGTCGAGCAGCGCTACAAACAAACAAAGAAAATACTCATGACTGCAGCGGAGGTCGTGGCCTCAAACTTAGCCGCACGTGCTGCTCCGTTTTAGATAAAAAAATTCTCCGGCGACCACTCCCACATCCGCCCTTATCCCCTA